>JAVBJF010000024.1:0-1200000 GCA_033439095.1 Pseudococcus viburni
TGCAAAAATTATACCAAATTTGGATTCAGCGCCCTTGAAAATGTAGATTTGGACACCCATATCAATTTCAACCACCGTTTGACATTTTTCACCACCCCCTCCCCCTCCCCTAAGGGTCCTGCTGTAAAAATAATATTATATTTTGATTCAGCGTTAAAATTTACATACATTCCGTCCGGAAAAGTGTCGAAAAGCTTCATGGGACTTTTTCCGCCTAAATTGTCCATTGGGCCCACTGTGCGACATACGCGATTCAGCGGAGAGAAAAAGTAACAGCTGAAAAGAGTTGAAAATCGAACGGTACGAGAATCGAACGAAATCGCCAAACCTTAGCGTTTTCAGCCGGAAGATTGGCGTTTTGGTTTTCCGAACTTTTCTCGGAAACGGGTGGATGGAATTTGATGAAAATTGGATATGTTGTACATTATTGTATCCCGAACATCGTCACATCGCCCTTTTTTTGATTTTTTAAAAATCATGCGTGGTGGCCTCGATTGAAAAAAAGATATGTATTATATTTCGAAAAAATTTACAAATTTCGAAAAAAGGGCGATGTAGTGATGTCAAGGGTGTAAAGATGTACAACATTTTCAAATTTCATCAAATTCCATCAAACCGTTTACGAGAAAAGTTCGGAAAACGATCGTATTTAATCTTGTATCACCCAGTTCACACGAAATCACGGAAATCAAGGGATATCGATATTATTTGATATTCTATTGTTTTATTTGATTAATTAGAGGTAGTAGATGTGTATTATTACTTCATTCCTCAAGTTTAACTCGTTAAACGCTGAAAAAAAGCAAATTTAGAAATTGCAGTTCTTTGCGCCTGCGAGTTTTCAAATACTATCCCGCAATACTCGAAGAACCACCTTAAAGGCATAGGTATTTAGGTATTAAATGAAAGACTTTTCGATTTCGTTTTTATTTTGTTTTGACAGGAAAATAAGAGATCAGTTATCTCCTCCCCCTAATTGAAACAAAATCAAATTTTATTGAGAAAAATTAGGTTCTATTTGGAAATTTTTTTGAAAAATATGGCACTTTCTTGAAAAAAATTGAAAAATTTTGCTTTTCTATAGTCGGTAAATTCAAGGAGAAAATCTCGAATCAAAATGAAATCCAGGTCGTTTTTTTTCTTAATTTCTTGTTTATTCGGTAATAACTTTTTCTAGAGTTTTTCTACTCAAGGAATTCGGTCGTTTGGGAAAATGTGTTCTGAAAAATGGATGGGAACTATTTAATAATGTTTTTAAGAAAATTGATCATTATACTACTTTTATTAACAAAATTTTTACTGAATTCCGTGTAGGTATTTCAAAATTTGAGTTTACTGGCTTAAGAAATTTTTTTTAAATGATACATTTTTTTGTTACTGCAGCTTTTTTACATGAATTTTTCCAAAAATCCATAGAAGATCCAACGTCGCAGCTCAGCTCCCTTCCTCCAATAATCAAAATTGTATATTTGTTCGAAAAAAATTAAGAAAAATTACGTTTTTTTTTTTTAAATCATCGATTATTCTAGTACAAAAATTTAGAAAAATTTCGCCAAAGTTGGAAATTTTCAATTTTTTTCCCCCTCCAATGAAACCAACTTTCGATCATCCCAGCTGAAATCTCGCAAACATCGCCGATACATTTAAATTTCATCGAATCCCCAATTCACTAGCATTTTCTTTCATTAGCGAACAAAGTCGACTCCGTCAAATTAGTCAATTCCTGTTCAGCGTTCGTTTAACCGAATGCACCTCTCCATCCAACTCGTTCGAACCGATAAACTAACAAGTTTTTTCCCTTTTTATACATCCAAGTATCTTTTCAGTTTTACGAAAACGCGGCGAACGATCTCGGAATAATTCATAAGCTGTGGAGACTTACTCCACGGTACCGCTTCATTAGAAAGCTTAAGAAACGAAGAAGAATAAAAAAAAAGACGAGCATTGTTTAATTCTCATACCTATATACGACGAGTCGTATCTCGATGGATTTTTTTTTCATCGTGTTTATTTTAATTCAACATTCTCCATTTCTGGAATCAAGGCGTGACCTCCCCCTCCCCCACTACTCCCAAAAACCAAATTAACCCTTATTTTGTAAAACGTACTTTTTCTGCAAATACCTAGGTAAATTTCATAAAATGGTAATATCCTCATGCAGTAATACTCTTTGAGGTCGAAGCAACCAAGATTCTGGAATTATTCGCCGAGAATAATTCGGATGAAATTAATCTTCGTTTTTTTTTCATCTTCTGTAAGCTCACTTTTCGAAAAATGACGAGAGTCGAGGTAAAGATACTGAAACCCCTTTCGTTTGTACGTGGCAATTAAATGGTTTTCCGAGAAAAAAAATTAAAACACGTGTCAATTTGGCCATCGAAGAAACAAAACGAGGAAAACTCGATTTCCCGATGAATTGTGAAGCTTTCCTCTGCCTCTCTTCCAACTCACTGGTGTTTTTCAGGTTCTTTATTCCATTCAGTTCAAAAATCGTCCACCATTCGAGGATATTTTTACAAATGGAAATTCTACCTGGACGTGAATTGCCCTGTAAAAATATAACTTTTTTTCAACCTGTGTAACGTAATTAACGCGCCAACGACGAAGTACAAGAATTATCGAGCAGAACGAATATATACCTACGAAAGAGTAACGCCGAATCGGAATATTTGCCTGAGTTATTACATTATGTATCCGTTTCTGTATTTTTTCTCTGCGAATAGGCGTATAGGTAGTATATGACCGGTAAAGGTGTATAAAGTTATACGAGCAAGGGTAAAAAAAAATTTCGCTCGCGATTTTCGAAAGAGAGAGCGTAACGGGAAATGGCAAAAAAATAATGGACCCCAAAAATTCCCTATTCTCCAATTACACTAGAAAAAGTTGGCACGTAGCCGTCGTAAATTTAATTTTCAACAGCGCTGCGATGCATTGCGAATTGTATACGATGCGAATGTGTGTGGGTAAAATATGGATATGTGTAGAGTAATTTTTCTTTTTTTCTATATTTTTTCTGTCTTATATACAACCTAGTTTTTTTTCCTCTGCCGGGTTTGTTGCGCGAATTCGTGTTCTTTTTTTTCGTTTACGATGTGTTTTGGTTGCGGCTGCGAATTTACTCCGGCGCAGCGTCGTGGCAGTTCTAGACTACACTAAATTTAAAAACTTTTCCAATATAGGGAGCTCGATCATTGATACGGTGGCTCAAAATGCCGAAACGTATTGCAATTTTTACTCGTTAAAATGTCTCCGGTGTTGCCCTGCTTCTCTTCGCCGATCGTCACCTTGTTCTCAAACGATTCTCGTTCGTTTTTGCAGAATGAGAAATGATGAGAATGTTTCTCTCGTGTAGATATATTAATGCGAAATGCCGGAGATGAGAATTGACGAACGATGGAAAATTTACAACGATGTCAGCGTTATTCGACATTTATTTTCAACGATGATGAACGCTTCGGTTGCGATTAAGTTTAAATTACGCGCCAGTAAGTGCAATTTTATCTATATGATTCTACAGCCGTCCTCTCTCCACCCTGCTGTCTCTTCGTTAAACATCATATAACATACGAATATGGTTCTAGAGAAGGTTTGATACAGAGGGGAATAGCTCTAGAGTGCTTTAAATTGAACTTGTAACGTAGGTATCTACGAGACGACGTAAAATATCGTATAAAAATGAAAAGGTGTTAACAAAGTTGATGTACGAATTGGAAACTTGCCGAAAATGTACCAGCAGAAGCATCGCAATTGGCAAAATTATACGAGTCGAATTGATTTCTCATATCGTACAAAACGATTTGATACGTTGTACTCGGCGAGATTTGCACAACCGACGTAGATTTAATGGGGTTCATAACCTCGATTCTCAGATGACTCTTCGTTTTTATATATAAAAATGGTAATCGGATTGATTTATTTTATGGTGTGCGCGCGTATGTACAATCGTCTGAAACAATGTTACGTATGTCTGTGGTACGAGTAGTTAAAAGCGTCGAATTGTTGGAAATCGTTGATAACTTATTTAATACGAGTTGAAAATTCCAAATGATCGGTTTTATGGGTCTGGTTTTAATTCGGGCGAGTATCATTGAATCACGAAAGGTCGTAAAATTTCGTCCTACTATTCTTTTTTTTCCATCAGCTGATATGTTTAGAACGCCTCTTCAATTTTTTTTCTTATTCTTTGTTGGCGGATTCGATTTGGTGAAATTTTACGATATGGAAGAAAGTTAATCGGATTTTGTTTGCGGATGAATTCCGGCGTATTAGGAATCGACGAAGATGTCCTCAATTTTTGCGAGGGTTTGTGGAAAATTAAATGAATCGAGGTTAATTTATTTTACTCCGAAATTAATCCGGATTCAAAAATATAGAGTCGAATTATTCGTATGTTTTTAAATAAGGCCCATTCTCAACTGGTGATGTTGAAACAGCAACAAAAATTTCGACATTTAAACAAAATTATTGGCGATTGGTAATGAAAAATAAAATTCAAAGTAGAGTACCCCTACCTACCTAAAATTTTTACGATTGGTTTAAACATTTTTGTTAGAAAAAGAAAACGTTTCAAACTTGATTATGAAAAAAAAAAACACGGGGAAAAAACGTTTTTAAACAAAACTCTACCAATATTGTTAGTTTACCATAATCAAATCAAATTAATGGTATACTTACTACAAAATTAAATTATGATAAATTGACGATAATACTGTTAAAGTGCAAAATTACCGGTAAATTACAGTAAATTGATGGAATTACCGGTAAATTACAGTAAATTGATGGAATTACCGATAATTTACGATAAATTGATAGAATTACCAGTAAATTACGGTAAATTGGCTGAATTACAGGTAAATTACAGTAAATTCGTAGAATAACGGGTAACTTACGGTAAATTAATGGATTTACTACAAAATTACCCTGAATTGACGGAATTACCGGTAAATTACGGTAAATTAATGGAATTACCAGTAAATTACGGTAAATTCGTGGAATTACTAGAAAAATACGGTAAATTCATGAAATTACTAGAAAATTACGGTAAATTCATGGAATTACTAATAAATTACAGGTAGATCACAATAAATTGGTATAACTACCAGTAAATTACGGTAAATTGATGGAATTACTCAAATTACTGGTAAATTGATATTGCAAGTAAATTGGCAGAATTGCCGATTAATTACAATAAATGAATTGAATTACTGGTAAATAACGGTAAATTAATGAAATTATCGGTAAATTACGGTAAATTAATGGAATTACCAGTAAATTAGGTAAATTAATGGAATTTCCAGTAAACTACAGGTAAATTCATGGAATTACTGGAAAATTCACGGAATTACAGATAAATGTATGGAATTACTGGTAAATTCCAGTAAATTCATGTAATTACTAGTAAATTACGGTAAATTCATGAAATTACTAGTAAATTATGGTAAGTTTATGGAATTACCGGTAATTTACGGTAAATTCATGGAATTACCGGTAATTTACGGTAAATTCATGGAATTACCGGTAATTTACGGTAAATTCATGGAATTACCGGTAATTTACGGTAAATTCATGGAATTACTAATAAATTACGTTGAATTGGTAGAATTACTGGTAGAAAGTAAATTGGCAGAATTACCGATCAATTACGATAAATGAATGGAATTACCAGTAAATGACGGTAAATTAATGGAATTTCCAGTAAACTACAGGTAAATTCATGGAATTACTGGAAAATTCACGGAATTACAGATAAATGTATGGAATTACTGGTAAATTCCAGTAAATTCATGGAATTACTAGTAAATTACGGTAAATTCATGAAATTACTAGTAAATTATGGTAAGTTTATGGAATTACCGGTAATTTACGGTAAATTCATGGAATTAATAATAAATTACGGTGAATTGATAGAATTACTGGTAGATCACAATAAATTGGTATAACTACCAGTAAATTAGGGCAAATTGATGGAATTACTAAAATTACTGGTAAATTGATATTGCAAGTAAATTGGCAGAATTACTGATTACTTACGATAAATGAATGGAATTACCAGTAAATAACAGTAAATTAATGGAATTACCGGTAAATTCCGGTAAATTCGTAGAATAACCGATAAATTCCGGTAAATTCGTGAAATTATCGGTAAATTATAGTAAATTTGTGGAATTATCGGTAAATTACGGTAAATTCGTGGAATTACCGGTAAATTACGGCAAATTGATGGAATTACTCAAATTACTGGTAAATTGATATTGCAAGTAAATTGGCAGAATTACCGATCAATTACGATAAATGAATGGAATTACCAGTAAATGACGGTAAATTTGTGGAATTACCGGTAAATTACGATAATTTGGTATAATTACCAGTAAATCACAGTAAATTGGTATAACTACCAGTAAATTACGACAAATTTGTGGAATTTTGGTAATTTGATATTGCAAGTAAATTGGGGGAATTATCGAATAATTACGGTAAATACCAGTAAATTACGCTAAATTCATAAAATTACCGATAAACTGTTCAAGAAAGGGAAATTTATAAAATTACCAGTAAATTACTGTAAATTGGTGAAATAACTGGTGAATTGGTAAAATTGCCGGTAAATTACAGTTGCGGTAAAATAATAGGTACAATTTCCAGTAAATTATAGTAAATCGGTAATAATACCAATAAATTACAACAAATTTAGTAGTAAACAGTTTCAATTTTTGGGCTTCAAAGCAAATTAATCAATCATTTATTCCAAGAAATTTAGTTTTTCCGAATGTTTTAAATAAAATTACCACATTCACTGTAAATTTACAAAATTACTAAGTAATTACAGTAAATTCAAAAAACCAAAACACTGCATATTGCGATAATTACTAGTAAATTTTGTACTTAAAATAAATTTGAATAAATTTTTAGGTATTATTTCGGTCACTTCTCGAAGTGAATTACCATACTTACAGTACAGTAAATGTGAGAATATTACTGGTGAATTATGGTAATTTCACAGTGCTTGATGAATATGAGTAAATTGGAAAATTTTGCGGTGATTACTAGTAAATTTGGTATTCTTAGTAATTTCGAGTAAATAATGGTAATTTTTGAGAAAATTTGAGTACCTATACTTGAAAAGCACTTCCATAACTTTACGCAAAAAAATTCATCTTGAACAAAAATCAAAATTGATGAATAAATATAATATGTAGTTGGGTAAGAAGGATAAATCGGGTGAAGGAAATTTTTCATAAATAGAAAAACTGGCCACCAATCCAATAAAACACAACCTACAAAACCTACCCACCTACAATATGGAAGATACATCGCGAAATATAGGCCGAATGGAAGCATATATGACGCAGAAAGAATACAAGACAAATACAGGCACCCCACCTACACGTATGGAAACACTAGACACTACAGATTATATTAAATTCCGATATATTGAATGGGTACACGCGTCTGTGTGGGTATAACAGGTGATGATAGGCTCGAGTTTGCGGTATAGTATACCGTATAGGTGATAAATCAAACAAAAATTCCACCGGGCGGTGGAGTGGTATAGGAAAAAAAAGATGCCTTAGACAGCGGTCGGTTTAATTTTGTTTCTTATAAGCTCGCTTCATTGGCTCGATTTCAAATTGGTTTCCGGTTAAAATGAACGACCTGTGCGAAGATCGATTTCTCAGGGCAAAAACGCATTGCTCATTCGGTAAAGTATAAGAGCGCACAAGGCACGAGAGAGATAGAACGATTATACGTGGTGGCGTAACAGAGGTGGGAAAAAAGGAGTAAGAAAGAGAAACCCTCTTAGAGCCAAATCATCGGTGTAAGAAAGAGAGATGCAGAACGAAGAAAGCAAACAACTGCCAATGGGTTCTATTTGGTTTCGCAGTTTGTACGGTAGATTCGGGAACGTGGCGTTATTTCGATGGTCGGGCAATCGTAAATCTTCCGGAGAACAGAACGCGCAGCTATAAGAGGCTCAACAAATGATGGCATCTCGATTAAAAGTGCTGATGACGCGAGATTGCGAGACGAGGATAAGGGCGAATGTTAGTGTCAGAAGTAATTGAAATCGTTTCTTCGATGCTCGCTCTCGGTACTTCCTCTACATGCATCCCACCTCGGAGCTCAATTGGCGGCGACTCGGGGTTTTCAGAGCCGAACGCCAGCGCCTCCGATGCTCCGGTTGGCTCGTTTTTAATGTTTTTTGGACTGGATATCGATAACGAGCCACCGAACTCGATCCTATAAATTTACCATTTCTACATCTATAAATTACGACGATAAAAAGCGATTAAAAGCGAATTTCGTGGTTTGCTAGGTGCTCCGGGGTCGGTTTCGGATTTGTTTTATTATATCCCCGGTGCCATGCCGGGAAGGGCAGGTCGGATATTTGCGTCGAGTTGATGGAATTTCGAATCGTTGCTTTAAATTTAACCAATCGACGGCGTGAGTACTCGGCTTGAATGTAAATTGGCAAATTGTTCAATTTTAGGGTTGTTCAAGCATAGGAAATTCAAATGGAAGAATATCCGGAGAGTAAAATGAAACAAGTGGTTCAAAAATTGGCAAATTTCGATCGAAATTAGCTCGACTGGAGAAAAAAATATCTATTTGAAAAATTCTGGCTTTAAAAGCAAGCTTATGAAAAAATCCTAGAGTCAAAAATTTCTTAGATTTTTTTCAGACGCCCCGTCCATTTAAGGGAAGGAGAGGGAGTAGGGTCAATTGATTGTACTCGGGTTGTGCTCTTTTGAGCTGGCAATATTTCCGTTTGTGCTCGCTCATCCCTTCCCATAAAAATGATAAGCGGAGTATCGGAAATGGTGCCACGCCCATTCGAGGAGGAGGGATATGAGTGCGGTCGATCTATTGTACTCAGTATATGCTCTCTCCCTTCTCTGGGCGGGGCATCGGAAATGGTGCCACGCCTATTCCAGGAGGCAGGGTGAGAGTGGGGTCGATCTATAGGGCGTTTCCTGATGACGTCATTTGACCTCACAATCTCATTGAGGGGCCTAATAGATGCTCTATGGGGATAACCATAGTCTGTTTGCTTTGTAAAAGAAGTTATCACCAAAAATTCTTGCTCAAAACTGATTTTTTCCTATTCGAATGCGGCACTTCTGTTAAAATCCTGATATTCTTCACATTTTCCCCTATTTACCAGCGCAAAACAAAGTAAAATATAAAAGTAAATATACCATCTAAAAGAAAATTTCATTCTTTGTAACAATTATTTCTGCCAAAATTTTCATTTATCCTTTCAGAAAAAAGTTACTACTAAAAAAAACACCCACTGTTGTAACTAAGTGTGTTCTTATAAGCATCACTAGTGTTCGTTTTCTAAACGTTTACCCTCAGTGAGTCAAACGAGCGATAAAACCTGTTAAATGGTAGGCGTAGAGTATGCTTTTTCAAAAACAGGAAACGCCCTATTGTGCTTGGCAGAGTATGGAACCAATTAGGACCACCGCCAAAAAAGACACGGAGAACCACCTTTTTTTGAATTTTCAAATGAGAACCAGCGCCAATTGGAACCATTTGAAAAATGTATGGAACTATTCCCAATAAAGACCAAAACAAAGGTTATAGAGAGAAATTCCCAATAGAGAGAACAACCAGAGTGGAGTAATTTTGAAATTGACCAGAACCACAAGCACAAGAGGATGGTATTTTGAAGAAGTACTTCCAATGTATGAATCATATCAAATTAATTTTCTATCAAGAGGAGAATAACCTCTACCATTACCACCAAATTGCAAATGTACGTGGCTGGATTCAAATCACGTTTTGACTTATTTTATCAAATCAATGTAAAATTGAATGGTCAAGTTTCCTGGTTCAAACTTTAATTAAAGCACAAACATTTGATAAAATTCCAAATTTCAATTGGAGACCTGATTTTGATTTCGAAATTCAAATTCAATCAAATTTTGATATCTCATTTTGAAGTGAAACAATTTTTGAAAAAAAAAACACAATTGGAACTGAGAGAACCATGAAATGGTCTTAACTTTAGGAACCAGAACTACAACCAGAACCACAAGAAATAAAAAAAAAACGCGAAACAAGTCCAGAGCTGCAACCTAAAAGAAAACTGATTACGGAACCATTTCAGAACTAATACCAATGGAAACTACAAATGAAACCATTAAAACCAAATGGAACCGTTTCAGATCATTTAAAAACCAATTCAAAAACCAAAACCGGAACCATTTCATCTTGAAGGTTAAAGCAAAGCATCGCAACCACCAATGAAAAATTTTCAATTAGTTCCGTACCCTGCTGCTCGGGTTGTGCTTAATGCTGACATTATTTTCGTTTGTGCTCTCTCCCTTCCATGGGTGTGTCGTCAGAAATGTTGTCCCGCCTATTGCAGGAGAAGGGGTGGGAGTGGGGTCAACCTATTGTGCTTGGTTTGTGATCTCTTCCTTCTATGGGTGGGGCATCGGAAATGGTGCCACGCCCATTCCAGGAGGGAGGGTGGGAGAGGGGTTGATCTATTGTGCTAGCTTTGTGTTCTTTTGCGCTGGTATTGTTTTCGTTTGTAAGATTTTCATTCAGAAATTCAATTATTTTTAAAAAATTGGAATTTTTAATCTAGCTAAGTAAGTATTTTTTTTAAAAAAAAAGAATAAAACAAACAAACCTTTTTTACAATTTTTTCAAAAAATTGTTCATCTTTCACTAAAAAAAAATATTATACATTTCTTATAGTTTTTCAAGCAATCGATTTTCATTTTTTTTTTTTATTGGTTTGATTCTTTCAATTTCTTTTGACAATTGTACAGATTTTAAAAAATTCATATTGTACAAAAATTTTGAAACAATTTTTAGAAAATTGAAAAAATTGAAAAAACTGAAAAACCTCAAAGTGAAGAAGAACATGAAAATTGAGTTTGAAAAAAATGATTTTTTCGACAAAATGATGAAAGAATAATTATTTGAATCATTCTTATCAAAATTTTCTTTTCAGGTTTCTCAAAAATCATTTCCTACGCCGCCCAGGAAAAGCACATCACACAAAAATCAAAGAGGAGGATAAAATATAAAATCTGCGCAAAACTTTGTGAATAGCACAAACGATTGGTGCTGTTATCATTTTTCTCAAAATTCATTTTCCAAGTTTTTCAGACCCAGAAAAGGTATGGAGCACAAACAAAATAGTGTCAGCACAAAAGAGCACAATCGCTTTACCCTACTCCCACCCCTCCACACTGAATGGACGGGGCACCATTTCTGATGCCCCACCCATCTTTTTCAGGGAAAGAGGGTGAGCACAAACGGAAATCGTGACCTCGCCCTTTCCCTCCACCTTGAATGAGTGAGGCGTCTAAATTGGACCTAAATTTCTTTCCAAGTACTCGAGAAATATAGTTCTATGACACCCCTCACTCCCATTTTCACCCTCGAGTAAAATATTATTCTTCTAATTCTTGCAAAATCCCATTTCATAATCCTATAAACACAAAGACCTCTATTTCCACCACCCTCACCAACTTCAAACGCTTCTTCGCCCATCTGGCCCAAAAACTCGAGCTTAGCCTAATGAATGCGAAATTTTCCAAATGTATACGCATACACGCCACTCGGTTAATTCTTCACACTCCTTTAAAGACGCCGATTATCTCGAACAAAGCATCGCCTCGCGTCGAAGTATTACAAGAGGCAAGAGGCAAAATGTTGACGCGCGATTGCGGTTAATGCCACGAATAAACATCATCCTCTTATGACAAATGAAATATCCTTTCGGATAAAACGCGAGAATAGCACACGCCACAATGATACACATTACATCTTCTTGTGTTATTTTGCACAGAACCATCGGCGTGGCGGCAGAAACTCATGTACAACGTAAACATATGCACATACTATGCCAAATACCGAGAGGAAGGTATACTAAAGCATTTCGCTAATTAATTTCTTCTCTCGTTGGTACACATTGCTAACGCTGCTATTGTTTGGCAGCTACCAGCTAGTCTGGGTTTCCCGAGACTTGTGTTACGCTGCAAACCATCACATCACATCGGATGTATCATGGTGATGAATTTTTTACCGCAATTTCTTTCGAATGTACGCTACCTCGGTATGTTTGCTTGTAACGAAAACATGGGTACCTAGCTCGTCGAATAATAGCGGTTATTTTTCACGCCAAGTACAAACGACCGGAATGGAGGGGAAATGTACCATAGCGAGATGCCACGGTTTAAGATTAAGAGCCGAGTTTCTCTTGAAATGGTGAAAAAATAAGAGAAAGTTGTCAAAATTTGTAAGCATTGGTGAAGGGGAAGTGGAAAACTCATTAAGAAAAATGTATCTGCACCTTTCCCTGCTGAAATATAAACTTTCACTCAAATTCGTTCAGAAAGTCTTAGAAATAGGGCATAGGAGCTTTGGACCAAAAATAAACTAAAATTGTATTTTTATCAAAACGTAAGTTATCAAAAGACTAAAATGAGTCGAAAGAAGAAATTTTCAACAAAACCATGAAGGTGGTCAATGCTTTAGATACTCAAAACTTTACTTTTCTGAATCCACTTGAATAGCTTACAAAAAAAAAATCGATTTCTTTTTTTAAAAAAATGGCACTTTATTAAGAGGCTGAAACCGACAAAATTTCAATTTACAAGATTTTTATTTGATCAGGCTTTAGAATTGACAAAAATTATGAAACCATAATTTTTTTTTTTTGAAAAACTAAAAAAGACTTTGGAAAAATTTCCAGATTAGGTACACATTAATTTCAAAATTTATCAAGTTTAAATCTTTCAAGTTCATTTGAAAAGTATTTTTGTACTGACCACACCAACAATTTTTTTTCTTTTCTCAAAAAGATGGTATATTTTTTTTAGATGTCGACCCTCAACAGTCTTCACACTGTTTACATAAAACAAAAGTTGACCCTATTCTTGTCACATCCATTCTGAATTTCTGATTTGCTTTTTGTTAGTTAAAAAAAAAAACCAATGAGGCCTGCCTAAAAGTTGGTCTCAAAATAGATAAAAAGAAAATAAATAATGACGATTTGTAATGATTTTGTGGAAGATAGACAATGTATCACACTAGAAGGAGAATGGTGGAAATGGTGGAGGAGTATACATACTCGGGCCAAAATCTGAATATGAATAATAACTTTAGCAGCAAAATATCTAAAAGAATACAACTAGCATGGGCCGCATACTCCAAAGTTGGAGGAATAATTAGGGAAATAACGATCCCAATCAGTCCAAGGAGAAAGATCTTGAATCAATGTATCAACCCGGTCGTAATATATGTGAGTGAAAAGTGGGATCTTACAAAGAGGTTAGAAGATAGAATAGTAAAAATGCAGGGAAGAATGGACCGTTCCATGCTACATATTACCCTGCAAGATAAATGAATAGTGGAACACATACATGAAACCACAGGGGTAACAGATATTTTAGAAATGGCAAAAAGAAGTAAATAGAGATAGGCTGGACATGTGGCATGAGGAGGAGATCGATGGATTACAGGAGTCATGCAATGGAGTCCAAACTGGAAAAGGGTCGGGGAGGCCAAGAGAAACTATGGGATGATTAGATCAAAAAATATAGGGAGAACTGGCGGGAGACTGCTCAGGATAGAGAAACCTGGAAGACAAATGGGGAGGCCTACATCCTGCAGTAGATTGAGAATAGGCGATGATGAAGAAGAAGAAGAATCGAGCAGAATGGGGATCAAGGGAGGCATTTTATTTTATGTCTCAATTATACTGAAAAATTATATCCTTTGTCGAAAAAATTGAGACAAAATTTTTACACTTTTTTACCCTCCCTCTCCAAGAAGCTCAAACGAGCCACAATCCAACTAAACAGTCTTAAAAATGGCGTCTCAATGTCGAATTACAAAATATTTCCCCTTTTCTGATTTTCTTCTTTCTTCAAAAATCCAAAGGGAAAAATGAAAACAGCCAAGTAGGAGATTTGATACTCTCACTACAGAAGATTTCACTCATTTTCTGCAAATTCGGGTTTCTCTATTTTTTCTACTTCACGTTTCAGTTTATCCACTAAAAAAAGGTTGAACATTTTGGATAAATTTATTTAAAAATTTGGGGTTAATAAATGAATTTCTCAAAATCTTGACCATAACGCTGCCAGGAAGATGATGGGAAGGAGAGTAGTTTCAATGAATTTAAAAAAGTCTACTCAAACGTTCAAAAAATGATAATTTTTCAAGAAATTATCCAATGTCCACTCTTTAAATGAAATACATCATTTCCACGAAACGTTGCAGTATTTCCCAGTTATGAACATCCCCCCCCCCGAAAATCTTGACCATATAACTCCGACCAGAGTTATTCGTCTTTTTGTGGTCTGATTTCGTCTCTAATGTCTAAAGCTGAACCACCTTAATTAGCTAAGAATCCACAATACTCTGAATCCGAAAAAATTTTGTAAACGGTCATGCGTTTCATTTTTTCTCAAATCAAAAGTAAAATTAAAACTTGAATTTTATTGCTATCAATTTCGACAATTTTTCTAAATTTTCTGTATACCAAAAAAGTAAATTCTAACCAATTTTTCCAATCTTTCCATTTTTTTGAAACATTTACTGGTTTTTTCCAAAATTTGTCATCTTTTTACAAAATATTTAGATTTTTTGAAGATATTTGGGACTTTGGCGATGATCAAGTTTAAATTTTTATAAGTTATTAAGAGATTCGACGTTTTGCAGATCTCTGTTCGATTCATCACGTTTTACACCCCTTCCCTGTGGCGTAAATACAGGGGGAACCCCCCCCCCAGAAGCCCTTCAAAAATGAATTTTTTATTCAAAAAGTATTTGTGATTTCAAAACCATATTTTTTCAACGGCAATAACGTATATTCTTCAAAAAAAATTGGCGTCGGTTCGTTCGGGCTGAGTTTGCTACTTTCCTAATTTTTTGAAAATCGAGAATTTATCAAAAATCAAAATCCCTTCAATTTATCTATTTTTGAAAGATTTTCTCACAACAATTTTTCTAATTTAACGTGAGTAAACTTGGCATGTCAGTTTTTCACGACCTCCTCGCTTTTGCTTTTCTTTGTAATGAAAACACTGATAATTGAACGTTGTAAAATAACCTATCCTTTGTATTCTATCAGTGGTGTCGGAAAATGTGGTTCAAGGAATTCATCTACATTGTACCCCCGAAATCATCGACCAAGGTACAAAATGTCAAATGTACCCCCCCCCCCCCCTCCCAAATTACAACAGATAGGAATTTTCAAAGCATTAAAACTAAAACACGAAAAAATGTCTTTTTTGGACATTAAAAATCTAGTTTTTTCAAAGTTTGGTCCTCGTTTCGCTCGGGCATGATAAAAATCAGAGTTCTATAATTTATTTAAGACAACATGACAGTGCGAAAGAAGGCTCCCTTTTACCCCCTCCCTCTATAATCCTTCTGGTATTCCAAGTCTCCATACTCAATTTGTATCCTCCCAAAAAAGCTTCCGACGCCACTGTATTTTTGACCCCCTCCCCAAAGAAGGGATGTCCAGTTACGCTACTGCCCCCTCCTCGCCCTTTCATGTTCCTGGAAACAAAACCAATACCCTGAAATTGACAGAAGATAAAACGCATACCTCTCTGTAAAAAAAAAACTTCTAAAAAAAAGAGATAAAAGATTTTTAATCAACACTGCGTAACACCAGGCACAATCAAAATACCTGTTGGCTAAATTTTAACGCGAGAAATTCGTCACTGTTTCCCTATTTTCATTTTACTCGTTCCAATCGTCATCGTACCCAGGACACACGTTTGATTGGCGGATATTGTACGTACCTCGACGCATAAAACATTAATTGAAATTTTTACCGGAGGTGACAAAACGTTGTTTCTCACTTAGCACCGCCGCATCGCCCACCACAATTATACGAGCTGCATTCGATCTCTCAGGGCATTCGCATCGAGAAAAAACCCTAAACTATTCATGTACAGTACGTAATACCGGATTTTGTCACGCCGCGAGCGTCAAATCTACCATCACTGAAGGACCAACAAGGCCCGAGACCGGACAACTACGTTGGCAAAAGTTTTACAACAAAAATCACTCTTGGAATACCTTGGAATTGTAATCAACTTTCGCGAAACTCTCTTGTCGAACGAAGAGAAGCTTCATGCGTCGTGTTGAATAATTAATTGGTTTGGTAACCGCAAAGCGTAAGGAATAACCTTTTATAAGTTTTGATTCTAAGGTATATTAGCGCACTGAGAAATAGCTGGTATTGGGTACCTAGTTCACGTCGTCTGCTTAGGTCGACAGCCAACAAAATTCAATTGCGGTTTCGTCTGTTAAATGGAACTTGTAAAAGGCCCAACAACGCTATTAATATCAATACCTTAAAAGGCGAGAGAAATATTCGCCGTTTGGCCTTGTTCGTTCGCTTGTATAGCATTCTTAATTAACAACCCCTCGGCCGCCAGCATCCTCTCTATGTATAGCTGAATTATACCATACTCGAGCATTATTGGACAGCGTCGTCGATGACACCTCCACCCTCGACCTCTCGACCATCTTTCGCGTAAACTTATCTCAACGTTGGCACAAAAGAAAGCTTCGTCTTTGTCGCGAAAATTCCAAAATCAACTTTTCAACCGCTCGTCGCGTCGTCTCTCTTTACGAGAGGTTTATTGATATACCCCGCATCCCACCGGGTTTCTTTTTCTGGGTCGTAGATACCTCGAGAAAAGATCGTGTACCGAGGCCTCATCGCGACCAAATTATCGACGCGTGTCCAGCTTATTTGAGGACCTTCGGGTTTGCGAAATACCTTCAATTTGATACTCAAGACGGTTCGACTTCGAAGTGAGAAATATACAGACGAATTTATGTTTACCTAGTCGACCGTGTATTCTCTGGGATAATGTCGATGGTGGCGAAAATTCGTGTAAATTTCGAATCAAACGTCCCGAAGGATTTGTAATTTATACCGAGGTGGTATGAGAGAAATCTCATCGTATAGGAGTTAGGTATCTATTTTCCTAGAATACTTAATTTCAATGGAAATTCGCTTCGTTGGTTGCAGTGGTATAACAATGGTCAAAATTCAACTTTTTTTACATTTGAACCTTTGAAAATCCCAGTAAGTTTGGTGCTTGAAATTGAATACCATGATTTTTCATAATGGATATTTTTTTTTTTGAAAAATTTGCATGAGATTCATACTTAATAACGAAAGAAAAATCGTGGATTGAATTTACTTTCCTGAAAATATCTCATAAGAAAAAATTTAACAAAGGTTCAATTTTGAGCCCCTGTCATCAGACGATCTCGTTATGTCGAAAAATTTTGAAAAAATTCCGAAAATCAATATTGGTACTCTCTTATTCTGAATCAGTGAAAAGTCACTGATAAACAGTCAGAATTGCAGCACAGGAAAAAATCAGCGAAATTCACTGATTTTCATGGTATTTTCGCTGATTTTTCAAAGATTTTCATTGATTTTTCTGCTAATTTCATAAATTTTACTGACTTTTCAGTGATTTTCCAGTGATTTTTCTCACTGATTTGTTTTCATTGAAAATTTTTTCACTTATTTTTTCCTGTGCTGCAATGCTGACTGTTTCTCAGTGATTTTCGATCATTTTTACTGATTTTTAAATGAGAGAGTGCAGAATTTGTTTTCTTCATTTCAATATCATATTCGTTTGTTGCCTCTCCCTCCCTTCCTCCCTCCCACTTTCTTCACACAAAAATAATCCAAGAATTTTAAAACCCTTTTAAAACTCTGCGGAACAAAAAATTGACTTTTTTAAAACGAAAATCAATAAAATTTTCAAATTGTTGAGTGATTAATTAAAAAATTATTTTCGTTGATTAATTATTAGCCAAAATTTCATCCTCCCTGATTTTTTTTTGAAAATTTATAAGGGTAAAGTATCAATTATGGCTCACGTTTTTCAAAGTTCAAAAACTGCATGAAAATAAAGTTGGAAGCTGGGGGGAGGGGGGCATCCTTATTTATGTACTACGATTTCTACAGGAAAAGTTCTGCAAAAAATTTCCCCTTCCTCTCCACGATTTTTAAAAAAAGGGTCCTTTTGATCCTTAATTGGTACTAAGTCCGTTTGCGGCTCAAGGCCATATCACGTATCAAAATATGATCGTGCATACCTTTATTCAAGATATTATTCGTTGAGAACACTAAAAATAATTGAAAAAAATCGCATTTCAAACACTCAATTTTTAAACACAAACTTGATTTTTACCACGTTTTGAGAGGCAAATTTTTAGAATTTTTTTTGCAGAGTTCCTATTGCACGAAATCGGTATTATGGATGTGTAGCTTTATGGTGCATCTACACAATTCCAATAAAATGTTTACCTATTATTGGAATTTATGGATTTCAGATGAGTGAGTCGCAATTGGTACTCTGATTCTTAATTGGTACTTTATCCTTGATATTTTTTGTGATTTTTGAAACCTAAAAATTTTTTTGATCCAGATACAAAGATTTATCAATTTTTGAGGAGAAGGGGATTGGTCGATAAGATGAAAGTTTCCAGCACTTAATGACAAGGTATAAAATTTTTGTGAAAAAAATATCAGAAACTTATTTTCTCTAATCTCGAAGACATCCATATTTGAGATCATTGATGGAAAAATTTTTCAATATTTTGATAAAATTATCTGAGATATCAAAGCATGTTTTTTTTTTTTATTTCTCAAGACCATCTCTTAGATAATCTTACCCAAAAACTCAAAATTTACTCAAACAAAATGGGCCAAACTCAAAAATTTTCCGAACCAGAGTCTAATTTTGTAAATTGAAATTTCTTCTGTACCTCCCACCAAGACAGAAATTTGGTAATTCGAAATTTTTCGATTTTCGTGTACCACCTTCTAGAGCGGAATTTTCGTGCTTGGAAATTAAACTTTTTCCTGTACCTCTCGACAGGGTTGAATTTTGTTATTTCAAAAATCCCATTGTACCCTCCTCTAAGGCTGAAATTTTGTATGTTTTTGAAGTCATCTTGCTCAAGAGACCAGACTGCCCAGCAAAAAATGAGTAAATTCAGTAAAAATCATATTGATACAAAAAATAACGAGTCTCATAATTTTTGAATTTCTGTAGTCCAAATCTCTAACAGAAATAAATTTCTTTTCGATTTTTTTTTTTTTTTTGGTGAAATTGAACTTTGAAATTGGATTTTGAAGCTCAAACATGAAAAAACATTTTGAACAGAATTAAAAATTATTTTACAAATTTGGAACCAAAATAACTTAATTAATGGAATCTGAAACTTTGACAATCCCTCAAACGTCTTTTTCTCACATTTTTTTGCGAAAACATTTTTTAATATACTTTTTTGATGGATTTATTGTACCAATATGGAAACCTCAGGTCTACTCTGGGCATTCATCGAAGCCTAATAATATCCAAGATCCGTCAAGATACCCCTTACCCCTCCAAAAACACCTCTCTAGAAAAAACAACGCCCAATTATCATTCAGCCCATTAAGTAAAGTCGAATAATCAAAAAAAAAACAAGGAGGAAATTTCAAGAAGCTAAAAATCCCTCCTCACCATCATCTCCGCATAAAACAAAGCATTAGAACTCGATTTCCAATTCATCAGATTTCTCGACAATTCACCCCACAAAAGACCATCGTACTAACTCGAAACGATAAAACTAGCTCAACTATCCAATTCAGCCATCTCGTATCACTTTTACTTTCGCGACTCGAACGAAAAAGTCGAAAAAAAAAGAAAACTACACACTTTTTCAAACTCGCACCCACCGAAAGTCTATTTCGATAAAATACACATCGAAAAAGGTCCCACCCCAACGTACCCAATTTCAAACGCAATTAAACTTTGCGCAAAAGTTTCGCGTACTACAATAAAAATCTCGTTCAATTCGGGAGGAAAAAAAGCCACAGCTAGCGAACTCGAAACAACGAAAAAAAAAACAGTCGATCGAGTCGAACGTCAATATTAGCGTGATTTTCGTTATTTACCTATTTAAAGTCGAATTTTTTCTCGCTAAATATGCAAAAATTTACGCATCCTTGAAAAACTCCCGCGTTCGGTGGCCGGAAAGAGTAAAATCATAAAAGAAATAATTGCTCAAAAAGGAAATATAAAAAGAATAAAAGAAACCAACAGTAGAAAAAACAAACACCAGCAATAAAAGCAAATCGAAAATAAACGAAGCATTAAGTATACGTAAAGAACACGAGAAAAACCTCCGAGTAACAAAAACCTCGGCTGTACAGCGGTACAGATTTGAAAAGAACAAGATTCAAATGAATTTCACCGAGTAACGCGCGCCTCGTCACGACGCAATAGGTAATTTCAACACAAAAAACTACTGTCGCAACGATTGGCGAATTTTTCACTTCGGTGAAAAGTCAAATAATCGTAAATTCGTCCGAGAATAAACCCAAATATAAAAAAGGACGCAGACGGAGGAAAAAAAAAACGAATGCGAAACATCACCGGTAAATAAATGGAGAAGGCGGGAGGTGAGAAAAAAGCAGTATCGAAGTATAGCGCACATTGCCACACCGAAAAATACCTAAGGAAAGGTGTAGAATGCGAAATTTCATACCATAAAAACAGCTTCCTTCGTACGAAAATACAACCTTTTTCTTTCTTTTTCTTACAACGAGAAGAAAAGGTTCTTTTTATACGAAATAAACCATTTTTTTTTCGATTTATTGAAACATTTTTATTATGTGATATTTAAATTGAAAATTTACACGTCGAACAAATTCCGCGGCTAAATACGAACACCTTGTTTTATAAATGGAAATTTATTATACAGGGTGTGCCATAAATGTTAGGCTCCTTCTAATGAAATGCTATGCAATACGTATTGCATAGCGAATTCCCACATGGATACACCTTACATACGAGAATATTTGCTTTACTCATTCGAATGAAAGACTTTTTGAACAATAAATCGAAATAATTCGATTTTCCTCTTGGGAAGGGGAGGAAAAGCATGAACGACAAATCCAAAAATAAACTAGTTTTTGCAGAAAATGAATACACAAATTCGAGAAAATCGCCAAAATTGACAAATTATTCATTTAAAAAAAAAGAATATTTTTGGGATCATTTTTTTTATTCCTTGTTACTTGTAAAATGGAAGCATAAATAGAAAGTTGTGATTTTTCAAATAAAATAAGCAACCCACATTAACTCAGAAGTCGAAATGTATGGATTTTGAAAAAACCATCAATAACTCAATAAGGACCAACTAAAGTTGGCTTATTATGAGAGACTGGTGCAAAAATTAATTTTTTTGACTGAAAAAGTTTTTCCGATTTTCCAACTCAAAGTAGGTAGCTACGTACGATTTTTTCCAACTCAAAATTAAAATTTCTCACAAAAAAGTCATCAATTTTAAAATTTTAAGACTCAAACCCTAATTTTTTCGTCTACTATTATTTGAATGGGAAACAAACTCCCTCTTCATCACTCGTTCAATTTGATCCTGGGAGTAATTCAAAATCAAAAAATAAAATTTTCATCAAGGTGTAGGTACTCATTTCAGGATTGGAAAATCAATGCAAAAATTTTAAAATGCTAATGAAATCAGTTTAAATTCAAAAAATTACCTTCAGTAATTGCAAAATAGGCCAGTATTTCAAACTAACTTAATTTTTTGAAATTAAAATTTTTTAAATATTGAAGTGTGAAATTCAAATTTACATGTATAAAGTTTTTTCAGAAATTGAATGGAATGGTTTAAGATCCCTGAGTTGAAAATTCAACAATAGATATATTCAATTTTTAAGACGATGCCAACAAAAAAAGTTGAGAGAATAAAAATTGTAATATTTTATTTTGCTCCAGAGGGACCTTTATGAGCACCATGAAAAAAAAACACAAATAAATCGATCAGATGTAATTTCAGATTTATAAGTTCCAAACTCAGCGATTTTAAGTTGATATCAAAAAAGATGAATGATTCAAATTCAGCACTTTGATTGAATAAAATTTTAATTGTCAAAGAACATTCAAAATTGCCTGTAAAAAAGTGCTTGTTAGATTCAAACAGGCGGATTCAATCTTCGAAGTGCCTGCCAAAGATTCAAATGCGACATCTTTACATGAAAATGCTCATTTAAATGTTGAAAACTCAAAGTGCAATGTTCAAAAATATAAATTCAAAAAAACATTGAAATTGACAGAAATTGAAAAAATTAAAGAAACCAAGCATATCAAAACTCAAAAGCAGCATTTTCAAATTAACGACGAGTTCAAATTTTCAAAGTGCTCTGGTCATAACATTCAAAAACGCTTATTTTAATTTTGAAAATTCAAAGTGCAATGTTCACGGAGATGAATATGAAATCATCACAGACGAATCAGATTTCAAATAATGGCAGACTAAAAACATGAAAAATTTCGATGCAATAAAATTTTTTAAATTCTGTTGACTCAAAAGAAGCATCATCACTGAGTAATCTTTTCCGATGATTTTTATCAATAAAAAAATGTAGGACCTTCCATGAAACCGAGTCATCCCCTTTGTATGTTTTTTCAGTAGAGTTGTGAAAACACATTGTTTTGTTTTCTTATAGTTTTCGTTCTGGAGATTTGAAAGAGAACAATTTTTTTTTTCTGTTTTCAAAAATGAAAAAAATGTTTTTTGTTTTTTTTGCTATTGGCTGTTTTTTTTCTAAATACAACAATTTTTTTCTAAAAGATGACGAATTTCTTCTTAAAAACAGAAAAAAGGGACATAGGTACTCACCTCGGGAAAAGTTTCAAAAAAAAAAAAATACAAAATTTACCCTTTTCTGTTTTATGTACATTCTTGATGAAAATGTCTGGGTACATTGAAAAAAAAAACATGACCAAAAACTGTTTCTCTGTATTTCACTTTTTTGTTTCTGTTTCCAAAATTATGTCTTTGTTTCAAATTTATGAAAATTTTCATCAAGAATCATACATCTTTAAGCTTATTAGGAAAAATTTGAAATTTCAAGATTTTTTTTTGAAAATTGACCTAATTTTTTTCAAATGAAAAAAACTTGTTTTTTGTTCATAATTTTAAATTACAATTTTTGTTTTTCCCCGAAGAAAAAAAGTGACTTTTAGTGACCTTTTTTGAGAAAAAAGTGACCAAAAAGTAATCAAAAATTCGATTTTTTCGGGGAATTTTTTTACAGTTAAAAGAGGGTTGAGAATTCAAGAAAAAATGAGGGAAGGGAGTCAAAATTCAATGAAAAAATTAAGTAATCTAAAAATCTAATTTTTTAGTGGCACTTTAGGAGGCAGATATACATAATTAATTTAATTATACAGATTTGAGCGAAGAAAAATTGAAAAATGACGACATTTTTGGAACAAACAATTAATGCATGACCTATATCTACTCTCTAAATCTAAATCTAAATCAGTCAATTTTCGTAAAACTTTGTCCTTTTCAATCAGTGAAATGAATTTATTTGAAAATCTGAGATATTTCAATTGTTTGATTGATTTATTTTATGACTCCTTCAAAAGTCACAGTACAATGACTCCTTCGGAAGTCAAGAGTACAATAACTCCTTCGGAAATAAGTACAATGACTCCTTCGAAAGTCAGAGTACAATGACTCCTTCGGAAATCAGAATACAATGGCTCCTTCGGAAGTCAAGAGTACAATAACTCCTTCGGAAATTAGAGTACAATAACTCCTTCGGAAGTACGTACAATGACTCCTTCGGATGTCAGAGTACAATGACTCCTTCGGAAGTCAGAGTACAATGATTTCTTCGAAAGGCAGAGTACGATGACTTCTTCAGAAGCCAGTACAATGACTCCTTCTGAAGTCAAGAGTACAATAACTCCTTCAGAAGTAAGTACAATGACTCCTCCGGAAGCCAGTACAATGACTCCTTCGGATGTCAGAGTACAATGACTCCTTCTGAAGTAAGTACAATTACTCCTTCGAAAGTTAGAGTACAATGACTCCTTTGGAAGTAAGTACAATGACTCCTTCGGAAGCCAGTACAATGACTCCTTCAGAAGTCAGAGTACAATGACTCCTTCGGAAGTCACAGTAGTACAATGACTCCTTCAAAAGTCACAGTACAATGACTCCTTCAAAAGTCACAGTACAATGACTCCTTCGGAAGTCAAGAGTACAATGACTCCTTCAGAAGTCAGAGTACAATGACTCCTTCGGAAGTCACAGTAGTACAATGACTTTTCCTTCGGAAGCCAGTACAATGACTCCTTCAGAAGTCAGAGTACAATGACTCCTTCAGAAGTCAGAGTACAATGACTCCTTCGGAAGTCACAGTAGTACAATGACTCCTTCAAAAGTCACAGTACAATGACTCCTTCGGAAGTCAAGAGCACAATAACTCCTTCGGAAGTAAGTACAATGACTCCTTCGAAAGTCAGAGTACAATGACTCCTTCGGAAATCAGAGTACAATGATGACTCATTCGGAAGTCAAGAGTACAATAACTCCTTCGGATGTCAGTTCAATGACTCCTTCGGAAGTCAGGGTACAATAACTCCTTCGGAAGTAAGTACAATTACTCTTTCGGACGCCAGTACAATGACTCCTTCGGAAGTAAGTACAATGACTCCTTCGGAAGCCAGTACAATGACTCCTTCGGAAGCCTGTACAATGACTCCTTCGGAACCTTTTTCACTGATTTTTCATGACAGAAATAGCGAATTTCGAGTCTTCAAATAAAACGACCGCGAAAAGGGTGTTTATCAGGGTATTTTGACGCGCTAAAGTCAAAATTATTGATTTATTCTGTCAAATGGGGAATTGATTAAAAAATCAATTACTTTACTGATTTAGAAAAAAAGAATTTTTTCAAATTTAGAAACAGAATCATTGAAGTATTGCCCGAGCGAAGCGAGGTCAATTTTTTTTTGAAAAATCATTATCAACTTTTAATTTTTTTCTTGAAAAATTTTGAAAAATATCAGTTTTTACGTAAAAATTTGAATTATTTCTTGAAAATACGAAAAAAAGTGACTTTGGGAGGAAAAAAGTGACTTTTGGTGACCTTCGGATGAAAAAAGTGACTTTTAGGGACCAAAGCCGAAAAAAGTGACAAACACCCTAAAAAAGTGACCTGCTATGATGCCTGTAAATTCAAAGTACATTTTAAAATATGTGAACCTGGATATAGAAAGCACCATCAAAAATTGATTTTTGAATTGAGGTCCCTCCACCTTGATTCTACTCCTTCTGAAAGGTCCAAAATCAGGGCCAACTCAAAAACCAATTTTTGACACCTATTAAGGGTAATTTCTATACCCAGGCTCACACATTCAAAATTCAAAATACACCCTTAAAATTGGAATTTCGGCGTAAAAACCGCTGGAAAATAAACTCCACTAATTTTCTCATCGTCTCTCCGGCCATAAATCCCACCCACGTACGCTTTTCAACCACAGACAAAGCACTTAGAAACCCAAATAAAAAATTCACTCGCCAAAAAAAAAGAAAAATCCCCATTCAAACCGGTAATTCCCCACCGCCTCGCGAATCCACGATAATAATACTTCGCCTTGTTTATGGCTTATGCGCAAGGTCATTCGATCAACTTTCCCTGAAAACCCGGTGGCAAATGTCATTCGGTATTGAATTTGCGGCGCGAAAAGATATTACAAGGCGGCCACACCGCAGCCGAGTAAAAAATGGTAAAAAAATAAAAGGCCAGAACCGTTAAAGGTTAATGTCGTATATATGAGAATACCGCCTCCGGTTTAGACCCAATACCGTTAAGATGGGAAATTTATGTTTCCTCAGGACTTTAAAAGCGACGGGTGTTTCGAACGCGTACCAGCACACAGATAGCACTCCGGAGAATTTTCCGCCTTACCTGATTTATGAATTCTAATTATATCGGTTCGGAGGTAGGAAAAAAGACGTATTCGCCCTCTGAACCCGTCGGCTCGGATTCTTCTTTCTTAAATAGTATACTACGAGTTTCATATATACAAGTCAAGACCTCTAACCCCTCCATTTCTCGACTTCCCTTTTCCCACACCTTTGCTTCGCAGCCCCAAGTAAGAAAAATGCGTTAATTCGCGCCAACACTTCTTGCCAGAGAGAAAAGTTGCCTTTTTATTACCATTTTTCGCAATTAACGTTGTTCTCGATTACATTTTCATACCAACTGTAAGCTGTCGTTTATATAATGAAAAATTTACATTTATTATAGAACAACCAATTTTTCCTAATATTCTATTGCGAGAGCTCGAAATGAAAGAACCCGACGTGCCTTCTTTCTTACGTATAATCTTAATCTGGTAGTTGAAAAATATCTTTTAATGGGCCGCCATTAACATTCATTCTTCGAGTCTTCTCAGCTATGAAAATTTCTCTATACAAGGCGACAATTATCGCGAGAAAGGAAGAAAAAAAGAGGAAAAACTCACCTCGCAGCTGGAATGGCTGATGTTGCTTAAATTCAGTCTGAAAACTCGATCCCTGTAACACGAAAAAAAATAAAAATCGTTATAAGATCGCCCAAGTCAATACACTCTTCGTAATACTAAGTTGAAAATTAATTTAAAAACCACTCCTTCGCTATATTTTCTCGGTTACGAGGAAACGCAGCGTCGGTGGAGGAAAAAACACCTTTATTGGCGCTATAAATTTTCCAACATCCATTGCGGTGGTATCTATCGATGATTCTTCATCTGACGTGATAGTCGGAAGATACGACGAGAATCGAGGGCGAAAAAAAAACAAAATTAATTTCAATTATGTACATCGACACCGAGAAGAAAATCCAGTACAAAAAGACGCTTTTAAATTTAAATTAAATTCGAATTTGGTTGCCGCGAAGCGCAGCTCGTCGGTGCTGCCTTTCGGCGGAGTTTTCTCAAGTATAACGTCGACATTTGCCGCGGACAAAGAAAAGAATCTTTAAGTCTGTCGACTTTGCAATTAAAACTAAAGTTCGGGATGACTTTACCGAACAACAAATAAAGCGAATTAAAACTTTTAATTGGTTTTATTTAAGAAACTAAACAAACTGTTTGATTTGCAATGAATGTAAATGGCACCTTGGTGCGTGTATGCGTTAGGTAAGTGTACAAGCTGGCATATGTCGAGTAATCGAAAAAAAAACTATCTGCAGTACGAATATCCCTATTGGAAAAATTTTCACGTCGATTAATTTTTAAACGAGGAAGCCTTTTCTCGTTTCATTTTTTATTGAGCTTCTCGTGTATTTTGCTTCGCGCAGATAACGATTTATATAAAATCTACGTACGAGTAGATATTTTCTCATATTTTTGTATAACTTATCCAAAAGTAGCTAGGTACTTGCTTTTAGACAAATTGAAACGGTTTTTTTTTTTACATCTATAATAAAACGCTTATATTTTATACGTAACGTGGCCTACTTATTTCTTATTCGATAGGTAGGAAATTTTTTCCAAGGAGAGATTTAGAGGTGTTTTTCGAATGAAATTTTCATCCATTTAATGTCTACTTACGCCCACAATCCCCAACTTATTCCGAGCCAGTACAAAATTCATATTTTTGCGTGCCTATTTTCCGACCAAAAATACACTTTATGTTGCTGAATGAAGAAGGCTGCGAAAGACTTCGCCATATTAACCCTTTGACGTAGAAATGAAAAATGCTGAATAAAATATAAAATTGAAAGTTTTCAAGTGAGTGGGTGTTCGGTTTTTTGAAGGCGGGGGAAAGAATTTCAAGCATAAATTCAACATTGTTTCGTGGAACAGAATTCATTCGGCTATGCTTCATTTAAATTCCGATTTAATTTTTGGATTACAGTAAAGATTAATTTTAAAATAAACTCGCCCATCCTATTCTAGTTTTCAACTGAATTTATTATTATTTTTTTGGAGAATTTTCAAAAACTCAGGATTTATGGATATTTTTTCATTTATTAAACTAAAAAATTGGATTTTATCGATCGAAATTTGAAACTCAAAAACCAAAGAAATTGACTTCCTTAATCGCTGATTAGCAATGCTATCGAATAATTATAGAAAATCGTATATTATTTTTAGTGAAACTGTAATAAATTACTGAGTGAATAAGGAATAAGGGGCAGGGACGAGTCAAATGTGGCTTGTTGGACGAGTAAAAAATTTAAAATTTTCAATCTGAGAAAAATTTGAGGAATTCAAAAATATTTTGAATGGAAAATTACAGAGGCAAAGTTCATTTCTAAAATTTTGGCAAATTTTCGAAAAGTTGAAATTATTTATCCAAAATAAGTATTATGTATCAAAATCAAATCTACTTAATCAATGTAAGTATGTAGAAAGCTGAACATTTTTTTTTGGATTTCTCAAATCCACTGAAAGCAGTTTTGAGCTAATTGATTGGCTTAAAAAAATTTACTTGAGGTCCTAGGTGAACTCTGGCATTTCTCAATTTTGAGAAAAGCCCATTCACAAAAATATTTTGCTGGAGAAAAATATGGAACCGAACCAGTCATAATACAATTTGAAAAATTGTGTTTCAATCGATCGAAGAAGTCATCAACATGAATAATTCACGTTCCTGTGGGCTACAGTTCTTTACGCCCTTTGTTACGAATTTTTCGAAATTAAAAAATGTCAAAATTCGCTGAAAGTGGCACATTGGCTCGAAATCGTTTCCAGTCAATTCGGAAGGTCGAGATAGGGAATACAAACATGCATCAATTTCTGCTTTCTATCTTGATTGATCAGATTTTCAAATTTTGAATAAAATAATTTTGAATTTTCGAAAATTTTCGAAAATTTGAAAAACGTCTGAAATTTTGAATCGGACTATTTTTAGATGCTCTATTGATTTTTTTCATCTACCAAAATGTTTTCTAGTGATTTGAACATTTCTCTCGTAAATAGTTTACAAATGACTATGACTTATACATTTGGTATACAGGGTGTTTCATGAATCGGAAATTGTTCAAAAAAAATTCTCAAAAAATTAACTAATTAAGGGAATAGATAGTACTTTGAAAACTAAAGAAATTTTGTTCTGTAGACGTTTTGCCTAACATCGAAAATAAAGGGGCTAAAAGCTATTAAAAATGGGAAAAAATTGAAAAATTTTCAAAGTCCATTCATTTTGAGTGACCAGTAGCCCCTTCATTTTCGATGTTAGGCAAAAAGTCTACAGAACAAAATTTCTTCAGTTTTCAACGTATATCCATTCCTTTGATCAGTTAATTTTTTGAGCATTTTTTTGAACAATTTTTTTGTAGCCCCTTCAATTTTAACGATAGGCAAAAAGTCATAAAGTGAAAATTTGCTCCGTTTTCAAAGTACTATCTGTTCCAATGATTGAAAAATTTTTTGACGTGATTTTTTTTAGAAGCAGAATTTTTCCCTTCAATTTTCAAAATAAGCAACATGTTTATTTCAAGTTTTTTTTAGTGGTACCCGGTTACATTCAGAAAAAATATGTTTGGCAGACGATTCATGGATCGTTCAGGAACGACTTTCTGATTTCAGATCAAAACGTTCGCCAAGGGCATTGAATTCATTAATTTTGAAATGAGTGACTCTTGATCAACAGAATCGTTCGCGAACGATTTTCTGAATTTTTAATCAAGTCGTTCGCGAACGATTTTCTGAATTTTTAATCAAGTCGTTCGCGAACGATTTTCTGAATTTTTAATCAAGTCGTTCGCGAACGATTTTCTGAATTTTTAATCAAGTCGTTCGCGAACGATTTTCTGAATTTTTAATCAAGTCGTTCGCGAACGATTTTCTGAATTTTTAATCAAGTCGTTCGCGAACAATTTTCTGAATTTTTAATCAAGTCGTTCGCGAACGATTTTCTGAATTTTTAATCAAGTTGTTCGCGAACGATTTTCTGAATTTTTAATCAAGTCGTTCGCGAACGATTTTTTCATTTAATGCCTTCTATTTCAAATGAATCACTTTTGACTTATTAAATCGTTCGCGAATTATTTCATAATTTTTGATCAAATCTTTCGCGAACGACTCATATAATGAAAGCATTCATTTTTGATTTAATGTGTTGCTCTTGATTAATTGAATCGTTCGTTAGCTATTTTATGAATTATTTTAGTCAAGTTTTTCGCAAACGACACATATATTGAATAAATTCACTTTGAAATGAATCATTCTTGACCAATTGAATCGTTTGCGAACAATTTTCTGATTTTTGATTAAGTCATTCGCAAACGACTCATAAATTAAATACATTCTTTTTAAAATGAATCACTTTTGACTAATTGCATCGTTCGTGAACGATTTTCTAATTTTCCATTGAGTCATTCGCGAACGACTCAAATATTGAATACGTTCATTTCGAAATGAAATTCTCTTGAAAAATTAAATCATTCGCAAACGATTCTTTCACATCGGATCAAGTCGTTCTCGAACAATTTCCTCGAATAAGATCAAATTACACATGAACCACTCATGTTTGATCATGACATCGGCTCCCCCTTCCTCAATGATAACAAATTTGAATTATTTGAATTATCAGAGTAAAGTAATCAACTTCGTAATCTTGCTGACGTCCTGTTTTTAGAAGTCGGAAAATTTTAAATTTCTAATGGAAAAAATCACTTTCGGAGATGGAAAAATTAACAAAATTTCCAAGTAAATATTTGATCACAAATAGGAAATTTTCAATTCAGCCTTCCAAATAAAACCAACTCCGATTCCATTCGATATTAATCTCAACTTATTGAAACAATTTCTTAGAAAATTTATGGAAACCCTTCCACTCGTTAAATTGAAATCCAATATGAAAATTTCCTTTCTCCGCTTCCATGAGCAATTCTCTCCTCAACGAGATACCTCGCTATCTCGCCTATAAAGCTTCCCAAGGGTAAATTTTTTTCCATTATTTAATTTTCCTTCCAACAAAGGTATTCGGTTACGATCGAGCCCAATCAGATATGCTAATACAATTGAAAATTATAATGCGACATCGATGGCACGACGAAGCACTTAGGGTTAGCAATACGCGGCAGTCGCAAGCTCGATTCGTCCAGTACGAAAACCGCACTAGAGGCGGCGGCGGTTACCGCATCGTCCATCCGGCTAATTTGTAAAATTATTACAACTTTGGCCGTCGAAATATCGGTGACAGCGGCGGCGGCGGCAGCCTTATTTCGAGTCACGCGATTACGAAATTATTCAAACGATTATTGTTACCCCGTCGGACTTCTAAGTTCGTTATAACGTGCGGTTATTTAAATGCTAATAACTATAAAGAATCAATTCGAATCGAAAAAGAAGAAGGATGAAAAAATTACTAAAGTTTTTTTTTCCTCTTTTGCCAAATAGTTATAGATGCAAATTTAATTTCATCCCCTAATATTGCAGCTCGATCTTATTTCTTCGAGTTGAAAGTTTTAAATTTAAGATAATTACCATGGACGGTATGGCAAAAAGGCGTAGAACCCTTCTTTACCTCCCGCCAAAGCATGGACGGGGGCAGAACCGACGTCGCCATTTTTCTCTTCCGAGTAATAACTTTTTTCTTCGCGGGACTCTTTGTGATTATCTCGCTGGATGGAATTACCTACGTTCTTTTATTGAAAAGCAATTGCCGAGTGAAAAGTGTAGTAAAATAATTTATATTTCGAGCCAGCAGCGGTAGCAATTTCTCTAAGGCGATGACGAAGGCTTGACTTTTTTGCTTATTCGAAGCAGCGTCAAAAATGGCAAAAAATGCCAAGAATAACGTTTCCAGGGTACGAGGAAATGGCTACCTAAATGAAGAGGTATTATTCGTCGAAAAAAAAAGTCATTCGGTGGATAAAACTCGGAGAGGGTTGGAAAAACGCAGTTAATAGTTGAACGTGGTAAACAAGCGCCATGAATTCGCATGATTTGAGCGATTCGTCGTGTATACCAATTTGGCTACGGATTCGGATTACATTAACATAAACAATATCAACATTTCAATAACGGAATAGGTTAATGCGTTTTTTTTCCTCTCTCATTTTTCCCATTTTTTTCTCGCCGCTCGTCGTGAACGTGAAAACAGATATACAGTATGATGCAGAAGTTTTGGTCACTTGAAACACTTCTCAATATCTCAGAACTGAAAAGAGGTACCAAGACGGTTCAAATGGCAATGTGTTCCTGGCGTCGTGGACATTGAAGATCAATAATCAAAGTTTCAGCTCGGCCTATAGGGTGTCCACAAATTAAGAAACCGGTTTGGGTCAAAAAATAGGAGTCCGGTTTTTTATTGAAATAAAGTCTACACATTGACGCGATTAAAATGTGATATGTTTTTTTTTGAAACCGGTTCAGCAGTCTCGAACCAGTTGTCAATATATCCGAAAAAGTGGAGATATGAAAAAAAGTTTGAAACAAAAGTTGTAGAGAATTAAAAAACAACCATTTTTTGTCTCATAACTTTTTTTCCATCTTGCAATGGAAAGAAGTTGTCATAAAGGTTGAGTATAATATGTTTTTCAGGCCATAACTCTTCTTCATTGCTAGATGAAAAAAAAATTACAAAACGTAAAATGTTCAGTTTTTAATTCTCTACAACTTTTATTTCACACTTTTTTTGATATCTCCAATTTTTTGAAACCGGAAGTTTCTTCGATGATTTTTTTCATCAATAACCGGTTATCAAAAAGTGTAGATATCAAAAAAAGTTTAAAACAAGAGTTGTAGAGAATTAAAAACTGAACACTTCACGTTCTGTAATTTTTTTTTCATCTTACAATGGAAAGAAGTTATGGTACAAAGGACTCGAGTATAATTTTTCTTTTTTAAGCCATAACTCTTCTGGATTGCAAGATGAAGAAAAAATTATGGAACGTAAAATGTCAAGTCTTCAATTCTCTACAACTCTTGTTTTAAACTTTTTTTCATATCTACACTTTTTGATACCCGGTTATTGATGAAAAAATCATCGAAGAAACTTCCGGTTTCAAAAAATTGGAGATATCAAAAAAAGTGTGAAATAAAAGTTGTAGAGAATTAAAAACTGAACATTTTACGTTCTGCAATTTTTTTTTCATCTAGCAATGGAGAAGAGTTATGGTTGAAAACAGAAAATTATTATCAAATCTTTTGTATGACAACTTCTTTCCATTGCAAGATGGGAAAAAAGTTATGAGACAAAAATTATTTGTTTTTTAATTCCTTACAACTTTTGTTTCATTTTTTTTTTCATATTTCCACTTTTTCGAATATTATTGACAACTGGTTCGAGACTGCTGAACCGGTTTCAAAAAAAACATATCACATTTTAATCGTGTCAATGTGTAGACTTTATTTAAATAAAAAAACCGGACCCCCATTTTTTGACCCAAACCGGTTTCTCAATTTGCGTACACCCTATAGGCAGAGCTCAAACTTTGATTATTGATCTTCAATGTCCTCGACGCCAGGAACATATTGCCATTTGAACCGTCTTGGTATCTCTTTTCCGTTCTGAGATATTGAGAAGTGTTTCAAATGACCAAGACTTCTGTGTCATACTGTATTTTTGTATTCGCGATGTACCTACGTTCGTGCATATACGAAACACCCTCGAACTCGCCAGCGAGACGATAAAATGTATTTTTACTCTTTTTTCCCTTTCGCTGCCTGGCATTCATCCACGTTGTCGTGTTTTTCCCTCTCGCTCCCTCTTCTTCGCTAATGTAAGTTGAAAGAGAAAAAAGACTATAGTTTAAAATCATTCCCTTATTTGCATTTCCTTTGTGAATTTTTTTACTCCTTTTTCATTGTCGAATTTTCTTTGAATGCAATAATTACGTCTCGGCTGTGTTTGCAAGAATTAATAATTTTTCTTTACATTTCATCCTCTCCTTTGCCTCTTCCCATCACTCGAACTTCTCACCCCGTCTTGCATCCAGTTTCTTTCCTGTTGGTAATATTTTCCCGTCATTTGTATTACACGATAATTATATTAATGCGAGTCGCCGAGTAAAAAAAAAGGAAACGTGAAATGCACATAAAACCGTGCAATTTTCCGACAAAAAAAACAGCAATGGACGAATTTTTTTTCTCGCCTCCAAACACATCTCGTTGTTGGTTTCCTTGAATTAAGAATTTTTAATAAGCTGCTTAATTATCAGGAAGTAAAAGTAAGAAAAAAGTTGAACCGAGGAAAGGAGAGAGGAATTTTAAAAAAGGCCACCATCATCGCCTATTTTTTATACGTTACCATATATTTAAAAGAAAAAAAGGCCTCGGTGGCGTGTACACGACACGAGGCGACGAGAGGTAATAAGACGCGTGCGAGGTGTATAGTCGCATTAATAAAACAATTTTAATTTTCAGTACCCCTTATTTTTTTTTTACTTTACCGGGGGTACAAATTAATGAAAAAGTTTAAGCAACTTACTAATTTATCGTTTTCGAAGAAAGTACCTACCGAGCGAAGTTTCAGTTTAATTAAAATTTACTATTTAACGTTTTTCTTTAAAGCTGATTTAGGGTGATTTATATTGCACCGTGTAATATTGTTAACGAGTTAACTATTTGTTTGTTTTGTTATGTAGAGTTTTTATGCTGCATTGGGTGAGGTATAGGAAGACTTCCGTAAACGAAGAGTCTTACTGGGGATTTTTTTTTTACTTTTTCGGGTTCAGGAAGGAGGAGTTCTTGAAGAATGGAATTTTTTATTAATGAGGTTATTTTTATTCGGTATTTTTACGGTTGCGTTAAGTTAACGAAAATTGGTTTAAATGAGAAGGAGGGACCGAATACATTGGAATTGTAAATATTCGGTGTGTAAGCTTACTGTTTTAAGTAACGTTGAGCTGTATTTTATTTACAATGGTGTGTAGGTACCTAAGAATCGTCTAGGGAAGAAGCAACAGAACAGTTTTTACGATATCTAGTACAGTAAAAAGTTTTAAAATGCCCATATTATAGACTAAAATTAGCAAAAAAATTTAATCAATTAAAATTTAAATTCTGAGAAAATTTTTAGTTATAGTTTTGATAAAAATTACAAAATATCGTCCAAAAATAATGGCAAATCAGGAAAAAAAAGAAATTTAAACCAAAAATGAAAAGAAAATTTGAAAATTTATGCAAAGAAGTGAAACTCCCAGGAGAACTACAATAGGTGCTTACTTGCGACTGGAGAATCGATTTTTAGAAAGAGCATATTCAAAAATCCTGAGATCCAAAATTTCAATCGTCCAAGTTGATAACTCGATTTCTGCCAAATTTTAAAAACATGATACGTTTTTCTCAAAGTACTTTTACCAAACTTTATTTGTAGAATTTTGGTTTTTATCAAAATTTAATCATTTCCAGTAATTCTGGAGCCTTCAACGGCCATTTAGATTTTCTTAAATATTTTTGAATTCCTCCAGAAAGCAAGGGCTGTAGAAATTCAAAAATAATGAAGAAAATGGAAATTCGACTGGAGGCTCCAGAATGGTTGAAAAAATCAAATTTAGTACAGGAGATTAATAATTGGTAAAAACTAAACTTTCATCGAGTTTGGTGAAAAAATAATTTTTCTCAATATTTAATTATTTATCACATTTTTTCTGAATCCCCAGTTTATCGAGATAATGCTTGTAACTTGGGCAGCTGAAATTTTGGCTACGAACGAACAAGGTTCTCATTAAAAGTTCTTTCCAAAATTGGAGATGATCATTCCAATCGGATATAGAAATTCCTCTAGAGATTAAGTTTTATTGTCACCTAAAATAAGTGGAAAATTTTTTCAAAATTTTGATATAATTGATTTGTTGTTTTCGGTACTGACGGAAAATTTTTACTACTCATCAAAATTAATATTTTTCATTTAATGACTTGAAAATATTATGCATACCTAAGGCATGATTCGTGGATGAATCCAAAAATTAATGGAAAATATGTTGAATAAATTACTTATTCTTTGAGATTTTTAGCACGAAAAATTCTATGCTCTTTTTTAAAAAAAAGTACCAAAATTGAAAAAATAATTTCTTTCAAAATTGACAAGTAAGTAGGTACAAAAATGAAAAACTAAAAAAATTTCATTAAACGCTTTTTCAAAAAAAAAAACAAAGAAACAAACAACCACTAAACAACCATAAATAAAAAAAATATAAATAATTATCATAAGAAATAATTCGATTCCTGAACATTTTCCCGAAACCAGTTACCCGAAGGTCTATTTTCCCATATGACTATCTTCCCGGAAATGTTTTTCCTGAAAAAATGTTTCCCGAATACCAATTTCCTCATTCATAAAGTAATTTTAGGCCAAAATTTCAAAGAAAACCCGAAAAAATAAAACCAAAAAGGAGTGGAGAACCAAACATTATTTTGAATTTATTGACATTGAACAAGGTATCGAAATCTATAATGCTTGATCTCCTGGATTTCTGTTTTTAATGTCACTCAATTCACGAAAACAAAAGTGCTTTCATGGAAGGAGAGGAAGGGAAGCAAACTGCCGAATTGAACATGACCCGCAAAAAAAAACTGATTTTTCGGGAACAAAAAAAATTTAAAAAATGGTGTTCGAGAAAAATTCTTTTACGAAAAACGTTTTAGGAAAAATGGTTATTGGGAAAAATGGACATTTGAAAAACTGGTTTCGAAAAATTGACCGAGAACGTAAAACTACCTACATGAAAAAAAATTAGATGCAAAATTTAGAAATTGAAAGGTGTACAAAAATTGATAACAATTTTTCAAATTCTAAAAACAAAATTCTTTACTTAAATTCAAAAATTGATAAGAATTTGACAAAAAAATGACATTTTTTAAAATTGTTCTGAAAAATTATTTCGAAGACTGGAGTACTTTTTTGAAATAGGTACTCAAAAGAAAAGTTGATTTTCACAGAAAATTGAAACTTTTTAAAAATCTTAAATGTCATTAGGGCAAATTTGAAGACAATGGTCATTTTCCTCGATGTTATGAATATGAACAAACACTTTCTCAAGTAAAATATTTTTCGAAATTTTTTCCCTCGTATTTTTTCCAAATGTAAAACTGTCAAGTACATACAATAATTCTAAAAAAAACAATTTTTCAAATGAATTTACTCCAAAGAATTTCACGAATATTTTCTTATTTAGACAATGTGTCTACTGGACCTCAAAACTGAAAATTCTTGATATCTTCTGCATTTTCCCCCCATTTTCGGCATTTCCTTGTCATTTTACTTGTGGCGAATTTGCCCAAAAGTGATCCTTCTTTTTAATCCGCTCATTAAAAAATTCAAGATAGAGCAAAATATTGAAAATTCTTGCTATTCATAGTAAAATTAATAAAATTCTTGTTATTTTCTGGGTTTCTTGCTACTCAAGTAAAATATTCGCTAATTTATGGTTTTTATTATTTTTCTTGCTTGTTAGAGCCGTGCATACTTTGTGCCCTCTTTTATAGCTAGGTACAAATTTAATAACGATTTTTTAGAGTTCAAAATATTTTTTAAAATACGGTTAAAATGCCTTATTTTTTTGCTGAATGTTGTGATTTTCCAAAAACATGTTTCTCTCGAAATTAAATCATGTAAAAATATCCTTTCAAATAATTTACATTCTAATGATTTTTTTTTTGGATATTCATTTCCAAAAAACCTCAGTAAAATCGAACAAAAAAAGTAAGTAGAGAATTTTGAAGGATTTTTATTGATGACAATTTTGGACAAATTAGAAACAATTGAGCTCAATTTTTAGAAAAAATGGTCAAGCCTGTATAATGTAATTCTTTTCAAAAAATTTCTGAATTTTTTGATTGGTTATTTAGCAGGATGGAGAGGGGAGGGGAGGAGTGCGGAAGGTAAAAATGAAAATCGTCAGCAAAAAATAATAAAAACGAAAAAAGGCACCTAGCAAAAATTGATTTTTGAATTTTAGTAGTTACCATGTTATGAGAAATTTTTCGTAAAACTGATGATACATTCGTAATCGACACGCTACTGCTGCGAATCTATCGACGAAAATTGAAAATAAACGTTCACTTAATCGTAATAGCACATTACTAAGTATACGTTTAGATCGTTATAAATGGACAAGCTCGTCTAAATTGATTATACCTGACAATCCGCATACATCGAGTACATCATATCGCCGCATAAATGTGTCACAGCGATGAAAAAAAACACACTAACCTCGCTCGCAGAGAAATATCACAGTCAGCACCCTGCATCTCGCGCCATCAAAAGCTCCGATCACATAAACGTAATAACAAGGACGACATCGACGTTGCTATCGATAAATGACAGACTCGTGTATATTATGTCAATCCTTAGGGGAACGATTTCGTGACAATACATTTTCGACAACACGACCACGTCGCGTCATCCAATCGAGCGTCAAAAATACGAATTAAATTTCGCCGAGCTAAATACCTCCGGTTTGCCGCCCCTTGGGTACCTAAACCTACATAAATATGAAGTGAAGTGGGCCGGAAAAGTATTGAGTTAATCGGTGAAAAATGAACCCCCTCGCCTATCCCTATTTTCATGATGGATCTTGGGGCACAATTAAAGAACGCATCAACGATTAAGAAAAATACGACAAAATCGCATCCCCTGTTTTCATCCCCATATCCTTCGAAAGGATTAAGTACGTGTGTATCTGCGACGTGTACCTAATGTAGCTTTAGTAGTATATCGTTATCAATCATTTCTTTTTTCCTCGTTCTTGTTCAGATTGACGACGGTACGATGAAGGTGAATTTTTAGTAGAATCGGTGGCACGATGCGACTTCAAAGCGATGCTGACCCCTTCGAGGTAGAAATTCTATTTAGGCTTCGAATGTTTACCGGAGCTGGCCGACGATTATGCATTTCTCTTTCTCCAGCTATGTGCAATACTATTTAAGGTTTTTGTATTGAGAAAAGCCGGAGTGCTGGTGAAGAGTCGAGGGGCCAGGGAGATCGCAGTATAAAGGAATGGTGTAAAAAGAGAAACACGACAGGGGTGGAAAAAATAAAAATACGAAGAAGAAAACAGAAAATAAATTAAAAGTCTTCATTAAAAGGTATCCTTTTCTTTTTAGCTCGTTTTGTGTATATTTTTCCCCTTGTAGTTGCAGCAGTATGCTGTGGAAAAAGTATACGGCTCGCGTCAAGTTTTACAACACTGGTACAGCTCGGGCGTAGATTAAAATTACGAGCTCGTTAGAAAGTCGAGGTATTCGCGTCGAGTTAATTTAACAATGACATCGATAATTTACAATGTAAAGGATTAAAGTTTGATTAAAAAATATTCCGGAGCCTTGGCTGCCGGCATCGTCATCATCGCTTAATGAGGTTTCCTCTTCCGACCGATATGCAATTCAGTCTGGGTACCTTTGAATACGTCATTTTTATCGATAACATTATTCGTCGGAGTTGGCCAACGTGGGATATACTTTTTCCATCGTGCTAACGAGATAACGCGAACATAAACACGAGCTTTAAATGTGTCTCGTCTCTCAGACGATATATCGTCGCGTCCAATATAATTAAACAGCCGATCGTTAATGAACTCGCTCTTCGTAAATACAAAAATACCTTGTGATCGGGGAAAATGGCTCCCAAATAATGAACAGAGTCAGGGAGGGAAAGGGGTTGCGCCAACGCGATTTACTTCAGAATATAAGATAAATTCGAGGATTATTCATTATCGATGTTGCTAGAGAGCTGCACCTTGTTTCGACGATTTCCAGTTGTGAAATTAATCATATTGGTAATGAGCATCGCCATGTATTGGTTTTTTTGCTGGAGCTGGTGCATGGTGCTAAGAACCACTGACGTGGTTGAGCGTTTGAGGGTACGTGTTTTATTTAATCAACTGGGGACAAACTCGCTCGATCTGCGCCAATTCTACTACTGGCTCTTAATTATTTTTTATTTTTGCCAAAAATTGGATTCCAAGTTCAAATTTTTTCAACTTTGGATTTTTCAATTTTTTTAATTATTTTTTTTTTTTAAAAACTGTATCAAATTTTTAAATTATTTTTCCAACAGTAAAATTTATTTCAAGTAATTTATATTTTCTTAAAAAATTTTCAACTTTGATTTTTTCATTTTTTTCAATTTCATATTTTCATTTTGTTTTCAAAATTTCTTCTAATTACTCACTGAATTGGAAAGAATTTTGAAATATATGAACTTGGATTTTGTGAAGAATCCCAATTTGGAAAACATTTTAAGAAATTTTCAATGGGAAAAATTTTTAAGTTGAAAAAAAATCGAAGAAAAGTTATGAAAAAGATGAAGTTGAAAAAAATAGAAGAAATCGAAATTGGAAAAATTTCTAAAACTAAAATTTTTCACAATTTTTTCCAACCGTAAAATATTTTAATTTTAATTTTCTCAAAATTTTGCCAAAATTGATTTTTTACCATTTTTTAACTTCATATTTCGACGCTTTAGCACTAAAATGGTCTAAGTGCCACTTTTTGCAAAAATAAGGGTTTTACGGTTTTGGATTCAGTGAATCAAGCTGCATCGATTAGAATATAAAAAAACATAAAATTTAATTAATTTAAACCTAAAAAAAAGTGTTTAAAATTTGCGAAGTCCATAAGCACAATGCAAATTTTGTTACTTTTTTTGTCTTTCCTGTAAAAAAAAAAAATCAATTTGGCACTTGGACCATTGACTCCTCCGCGCGGAGTGGCTGTATTCTATACGATCTTGTTGGAACTAAGATTTTTTCACAGAATTGGGGGGATGGAATGGACTGCTACTTCAATGGGGATTTTGGTGATTCGTTTGAAACATGAATACGGGATGAATTTTGCAAAAACGTGATGCGCACGCAGGATTTTGTGGATTCCTCTTACCGCTGTGCCTTCAGATATGTACCTCGTAGTTCCAGTATTCGCCGTGTGTCCGCAGTGTCTTGCACCAACACAATAACATTCCATGTATTTTGTGCATGGGCAGAATGATTCTTGCAAAATTCATCCCGTATTCATGTCTCAAATTCTCCCATTTGAAGTAGCAGTCCATGGATGGAATACATTAGCGTATATGGGAGAGATGAGGTTTTTCGAATTTTTAGGGAAAATGGTGGGGCATGGGGTTTAAAAAAAATTTGTAGAAACAAAAATTGAAGATATTTAAATTTATTATCAATTGGTATAAAAAACTTTTGAATTTCATAAAATAAAGGCCATTTTATTAATATTTCTTTCTATTCACTTTTTGCATACGTCAGCTTTGAATTAAAATTACTTAAAATCTAGATCGACAACACCAATTTTTTATTAATGCAAATTGTAGAGAATTTTATGCTCTTTCCAATGACGTATTAACGATCTTTATCGCGTTTATATTGAAGCCGCTGTTGACATTTTCAAGTGTCGAGACAGTTATCTTCATATCTCAAGACAACTGATTAGCTGATTGGTTATTTTCAAAAATGGTGATTCATGTTTTGACACATTAAAAAGAAAATAGCGGCTTTAATATTAACGCGATTATAATTTTTTAAAAATCACGATGAGCTCCTGAATTAAAATTTTTATGAACAAATTTAAACAAAAAAACATGGTTTGAAAAAATCACAATGAACTCCTAAATTAGAATTTTTACGAACAAATTCAAACAAATATGATCCAAAAAAATCACAATGAGCTCTTTTTTTTTATCGAGAGTGAATGAATTTTTTTTCAATTTTAGATGACTCTGGAGTTCTCAACCTTTTGGTCAAAAGCTTGACTTATCTTGACCAGCTTGACCTAGCATGACCGTTAAACACCTTGTTCTAATTCAAAATTTTCTTAAGCCAAAACTATGATCTTTTAAATGTAAGAGAAGTAGAGAACATCTTCAATCTGGAATTAACAAATTAGAACCATGGTTCACTCATTGGAAACTCAAATTAAATCCGCAGAAAAGTGAAACAAAAATTTTCACCTTTTGTAGACTACTGTCTATTTAAGAAATTGAAATTAGCGACATAAGCACACCTTGGAACTCAACATCATCCAGCATTAAATACCTCTGTATTTTACCTAGACTACAAATTATTGTTCAAGACTCATATTCAAATCAAAATACATAATTCATGCTTGAAACTACAAAATATTTATCAACTATTGAATCACCTCTCAAGATTATCCAGCCGCTGTAGCTTACTACTTTACAAAAGTCTTATTCAAAATTCTCTCACTTATGTTACCCCAGTTTGGTCAACTTCCTCAACCACAATGAAGCAAAAATTTTAGATTATTTAAAACAAGATTCTTTGTATAATTACCAATGCATCCTGGTTCCTAACAGAGATGAGCAAGATGCCGCTTTTGTACTCGGCGCAGTAGCGACGATACCAGTTTGAATTTGGCATCACTTGCAGCAGGTAGTGTAAGTATCGTACAATGCTGATTTGAAGCATCATTGGCATCGCAAGAATCACCATAATGAGAAAAGTATTGGGGATAAAGGTATTGGAATCAGAGATGTAAAAATACGGTATTTCATTTTTTCGGTATTATACGGCGGTATTATACATATAATACCGTATAATACGGTATTTTAATGGTAATTTATTCTGACTCAAACTCCCACTCCAACCCTATTTTTCCACTGTGCGCATGCGCAGAGCAAATGAGCACATAAAAATGGGGTGAAATACCAAAAATTACAAAATTATCATTAAAAAGGTCTCAAACTTACATAAAATGTTTAATTTTTTGAAATTTCTTTGAGCGCACAATGATTTTTAATCGATTTTAATCAAAATTTAATAAAATATGTATAATACGGTATTATATGGTATTTTATTTTTGTATAATACGGTACTATATGCGTATTATACAGCTGTATTATACGTATATAAAATACTTTACATCTCTGATTGGAATTGACTTCACCTACAAGACTCATGCAAATGATTGATTATCTGCGATGAGTCATCGTTAGCATCACAAGTATCGGGATCGTAGGCATCGTAAGCATCACCGATAAAAGCATCGTAGTAGTGGCATCGCTTGGGAAGTAGGTATTCATGACTACTAAAATGTAGCTGTAATCACGATACCTGCTACTGCTACACATGTTTTATTGACTATAAGCGGCATCGTACTCATCTCTAGTTCCTAATGAATAGCCAAATTCGTACTGAATTATGCATTGAAGAAAACACTGTCTTCCCTGAAAAATTAATACCTACAAAAATACCTTTTATAATTTGAATCTCTCAACAACCTCAATGTTTTACTAACAAAAAAACCTCGCAACTCACCTTAAAAATCAAAAAAATCCACAAGACCTCTTTTAAAAACATCTAAATTGTAATTTATTGTATTTATGTTCATTATGTAGGTTTTTTACTACTTTTTTTCCTAATCTTGATATTTTGTCTACCGTTATTTCTATTCACCTATGTTGATACTTTGTCAATAGCAGTTTATACTGCTGACCCAAATTATTTGTTATTCCTCCTTCCTCAAAAATTTTAATAATTTTCAAATTTTACTTCAACCATTCTTTTTAGTTTTGAATTTTAAAAAAAAAAATCAACTTCATCGTTTTCAAAATTTCCAACTCAATAATTGGAAAAAATCTAACAAAATATGAAAATAAAAAAATCTGATGAAATCAGAATTAGAAAAATTATGAGAAAAATTTTCTAATTGGATGAAAATAGAATTGAAAAAAATTCAGAGTAGAAAAAATTTTCACTTGAAATAAATTCGAACTCAAATCGTCGAAATCCCATTTCTGGCAAAAGTAGTTAGGAGCTCCTCATATACCTCTGATATCGAGTACACAGTATACACTCACGTCATGTCACTGGTAACCGCCATCTATTAGATATTTAACCGGAGTATCGATGACAGATAAAATATTTCACTATTTACCCCGTCATCGGATGACCGCTGGTTGGTGCATTTTGACCCGATACCATGCCCATGTTATCATTTAATACAAACGCGTATGTATTCCATTATCTGATAGAACTGATTTCCATATACCATGGTCAATGTATGTAGCTTCAATTCATGTATAAATACAAGTGCCCTACCTCCAGCTACCGAATTACCAACATACGTGGCTCGAACATCGACCCTTATTATGGGTACGTAGATTTGGTTAGTCAATTTTTGGCAAAAAAGGGGGGATGGCGAGGTGAGATTAGATATGATGGATACCTACTGTTGGAAAAACGATTAAATAATTAAATATGCGTCGCAACTGCATAATTTTAACTCGTACATCAAACGTAGGTAAGTACGTTGTGCACACATGGAAAAGTACAAGTCACGATAGGTATTTACAAGTGTCACGAATTTTCCCAGAATTTCTGCGTTAGTCATATCGCTGAATTTTAATTTTTGGTAATCGGATGGAATTTTCAGCATGGGATGAAAATATTGTATTCGTGGTTATTTCCTGGTGTTAGTTAAGTTGCATATGCTGTTTGCCGTGAAATTGTTTGACGAGCTGCGATGCATTTTTTGGATTTTTGTTGGAATAAGTTCTCGGAAAAGAGGTAATATTTGTATTGGATTTCAAATAATATTTGTACATATAACTACTGTTTATTTTCGTGTAGTTTTTTTTTCTATTCATTTGTAATGTCAAATGTCATTATGCATGGTATTTTATAATGCACAAGATGAATGGAAATCCAACTTTGTCTAACTTAAAATTTGAGTTCATCATCTTACAAAAAAGTCAAAGCGAATCAATGCTTAAAATAACAACTTGTAAAAATTGTGAAAAAATCATTAAAAATATTCTAAATGTGGTGGAAATTGTCCATTCATAAATCAACGAGAATGATGCAAAAATAGTGAAAAAGCCACGAAAATTATATGAAATAAAAATTACTCGAAATTTCACTCAAAAATACATTTAAAAGGATCCAGAGGTTGTGGAAATTTCACTATTAAAGACCTAAAAAATTTATGAAAAATACGCCCTTCGAAATGTTTCAAAGTCACGAAAAATTATGAGTAGGTATTTTTATTGATTTTTATGAGAGTTTTGACAGTTTTTGTCAACTTTTTCATCACTTTCATAATACCTACCAACATATTTTGCAATATTATTATACGCTTTAAAATTTTCAATAATCCATATGTGTGGTGAAATCTAACAAATATTGAAAAATTATAAAAATTCCACAAAATTAATTTTGTCTCTATGGTTAAAGATTTTCCCCTTTAGTAGGAAAACATGCTGCAGGTACTCAAATTTTAAAAACGAAATTTCAATTTTTTCCCACTATTTTTTTTCAATTTTCAAGTCCAATGATGTATATCTACTTGGTCACTTCTTTCAAAAGAATAACAATTCACGAAAATATAAGATAATTATGTACCTATTTCAAAGTTTTGAGACTCCAGAGAAATGAAAAAAACCATACTTAGATCATTTCTTTGGATTAAAATATCTATTATGTTAAGCTTATCATAATATTTACATATGTTTTTGAAACACACCCCTATGCTGAATTACGTTTTTCAAAATTCAAATTAAAAAGTTTTAGATATAATTTCTGAAAGAATACTCATTTTTGTAGGTATATATTTCAAATTTTTTTAGGATTCAAAATCACAAAAACATTTCAATTATTTTGTTTCGGATCCTAAATCTTTAGAAACACATATTTTCTCAAAAAAAAAAAACAGGTAAAAGGTACCGTAAAATGGGGCGAATCGGGAAGTTTTTTGCACTTTTTTCCTCATAACTTCGGCTGTATTATGTCTAGAATGCTCATTCTGGTGTCAAAATGTTCGCCCAACCTTCCTCTACAATTCTATTCTTAGTTCACATTTTCACCCCTCTTCCTTTCGGCGCTAGCATTGTGCAAAGTCATTCCAAAAATTACCCTGAAAATGGGGCTATTTGGGAATTCGAAAAGTATTGTGTTACATTGTGTAAAAAATGGCAGCTAAATGTGGAAAACAACAAATATTCATGATTAAGATATAAAAACAACAAATATTAATCTTTGATGTGGATTTAAAATTATTTAAAATTTATTTGTTTACATTTTGTATAATTTTGCCCTGTTTTTAGAAAAATCGTGATTATCTTGCAAATGGTAGAAAATGGCGTCTCAACAATAGCGTCAATCGATTCTACGTGAAATTTTACATATGAAACAATATATTTTTCATAATTTTGCCCGTTAAAATATATTAAAAATGGTTTTGTACATGTCTAAACATGACTTCCCGAATAACCCCATAGTGGTAAAATCGTGAATATCTCGCATACCTTTACATATTAGTTAGTGAATCCAACGGCAATCGATTCTACGGTGGATTTTACATAATATAAAATTTTATACTGATTTTTTACACCATCAGAATATAACTAGCCATACCAAATTTAAAAAGCCCTAAAAAATTGTCATTTTTTGCAATTTTTTTGTTTCTGGCACCACTGATGTAAATATTGGCGAGACATCGGGACAACACACAAAAAATGTTGGTACAGTGTTACCCTACCCAAAAAAACTTGAAACTGCCATTATAAGTTATCTGAGTCACGTAGGGTTGCCATTGAACCAAACAAAACAAGTACTTCCCAAATAGCCCCCCCATTCCCGATTCGCCCCGTTTTACGGTACTTATTTTTTGTATTTTCACAACAAATTTTAGTTTTTCTGAATTCTTGCCACATTTTATAATTACTTTTACAATTTTTTTCTCTATAAGTAAGCATTTTTTCATAATTCTTTCCCCAGAGAAATTACCTTCTTTAGAAGGTTAGTGTCTATTGATTTTCTTAATTTTTTTTGAATAATTTGAGACCTAATTTTTGAAAATTTGTTTTCCACTGTAAGCCTTATGAAATTTTCCTTTCCCAAAAATGTAATTACTCGTATTTCTAAAATTTATTTTCCCGTTGAAAAAAGTGATATCTACTTGAAAAAAAATTAAAATTAAAAAAATGATTTTTTAAAATTTGGAACCAGATATGAAAAAATGGATACCAAAAACATTTGAAAAAATACTTGACGGTCTTCAACTGTTAGGAACTCAATCCCCCTCCCCCCGCCTCAAAAAAAATGAAAAAATCTGTCAAATTATTAACGTAAGTTCAAATCGTGTTTTAAAAAATTTAAAAACAGAGAATGTGGATAGAAATAAACAATATTGATGAACTTTTAAGAAAGTAACAAAAATTTCAGAGAAATAAAATAGGTATTTAGAAACTTGAAAACTCATTTTCTGAATGATGAAAAAAATTGGAAAATTAAGTTGGTAGCAGATACAGACATGAAAAAATTGAAAAAATAAATTGTTGTGATATAAACCCCCTCCCCCCCCAAAAAATCAGAAATTCAGTACATCAACTTATGTACTTACTATCTGAAAAAGTTTTTCAAAATCAAAAAACTAAATTTGAATTTTTACCTAACAATAATTAAAATTTTCACATACTTAGAAAGAAAATCTGAATTTTTTTTTGAAAATTCCAAAAAATCAATTTGAAAAATTATCAAGAATAAAACAAAATATAAGATATAAATGAAAAATTGAAAAAAAATTGAGCATTTACTTGTACTTATTTTATTGAAATAGGTATTAGGTATCTGCTAAAAAATTTGAATTTTATTTCTAAATCACTTCTTTTTCAATAATTTCTTGGAAAAAACTTATATTTATTTTTAGAATCGTACTGCACACAGCATAGTTCAGTGCAAGTGGACAAAAAAATTTCCAAATTATGGAAAAAATTCCGATCCAAGATTTTTTTGGCCTAATTGATTCGGGACACTATACCAAACAACATGATGAGCCGAATTTCTCAAAAAAAAAAATAATCATATTTATTTGAATCATGGAATATTTTCAAATTTCAACCCTACTCATGAAAAACTTTTAATACATGATATGGATTCCATCAAACTTACCTCTCTCTACTCTACACTTCAATCTAATCAATCCAGATAATTTTCCATCTGAAATCAACCATATCTAGATCTACTCATACCATGCCATTCCATATAACGAGCCTATCTCAGCCTAAAGAGAAAAATCCGTATATTCCGCATTTCTCGCAAAATACCACTCGATCACCGACCTACCGAGCACGTACTAATACCATTCGCCATATACATACGTACGATTAAATAGAAAATAAACGCAACCCGCACAACATACAAGCATATTACCACAACTATCTTACCAACTAGACCTGTTAAAGAAAATTCTCGATTCCGCACACGATTCGGTATATGTAATTGGTTCAATTCACGAGATATGCATGCCACTGCGCCAATCTCTCTCTCGGGTTCCCTAAAGTGCTGCAAATATTCCGTTAAGCTGACAAGCGAATATCTCGTATACGTATACAAGGTGAAACTATGCGAATATCGGTAAAAATACCGCAGCAGTTTAATCGTCTAACCAACAAGTCAAAATTATACGATTAGGCTATTATACCTAGCCCTACATAACGTATATTTTCTTATAAAGCTATTACATTACACACGTGCTTCTTTCCATAACATAGGTAAGTATCAAAGTAGAAGGTTCATCCCCCTGTATTGTCGTATCTTCTGCACCTTACTTGACTGGATTAAGGTACAGTCTAGCTAAGCTTTTTGCGAATATTTTTCCACATTCGTTCGTTGTCGAAATGAAAAAAAAAGGACTTTGTTAGAAATTTTTTCTCATATTATTACCTCCAGTCTGACTCGTGTACCGGATTATATAACATTTTAATCTACTTCCCACCATCGTTCAAAATTTCTCCGAATTTTTTTGCCAACAAGGCAGCCTGGTTCGTGAATTTTTTAAATGCCTCGTCTCCGATAAATCTACCTTTGCTGATCCCCCTCCCCCACGTATCATTTTCCACATACGACAATATTTATTATGGTGAAAACTCTCTCGTCACGTAATTTTCCTCGGTTTTTGTTCTTTTTTTTTTGATTTTTGTACTAACAAAGACGTGTATAACGTGGTTCCAATTTGAGGTTAGTTTTTTTTTTCGCTCGAATCTGCGTGTCGCTAATGTATGTGAAATATACGCCATCAGCGCCCTTCAATTTAATGAAGTAAGACAAACTTTCTCGCTATTTTTTTCCCTCTGCTTTATTGCTACCTACGCTTCGACAAAAAATCCATCCTAGGCACAACGGTGCGACTCGCAATCAAAATATCACGTGCACAATACACGTCGAAATTATAAACTTTGTCGACAAGGTATACATTTTCGCCGAATAACCCCTTCTCTTTTATTAGCAGCGACGGGCTTTATGCATATTCGAGTGCGTATAATAAGAAACTTTTCACTTTACAGTATTTCGAAGCGTGTGCACCTATGGATGAGAAGAGGTGAAAAAAAAGTTGTTGTGAAGTTCGTGATCGCTAGGAATTACATCATCTGTAGAGTATCACGCATGTATAAGTGTAAGTAACCATTGTTTACAAGTGAGCTCTGCGTTGGTCACCTTTGTGCGGTTAGTTTTGTGCGAATTTATCATAATGTAAGTAGACGTGGCGAAGTTGCTTTGAAATTGATCATTTTTTTGATAGGGGTACAAAAAATGGAATTTTTCTTCGATTTTGACTAATGTTTTGATGATATGTCATTTATTTTGAGCTGAAGCCTTTTTTATGGCAATTTTTAATTTCCCCGGACGGCCTATTTTTGGTCAAAAATTTCTGAAAGTTTTCAATGTTTTAGTTGAGATTCTACGTTGATCCAATAATTCATTATTTTGATCCACGATTGGTTTTAGGTACCTGTCTGAGGATTGAACGTTCACAGACAGGATAAAAATAGAAAAAAGACTTGAAATTTCTAATTAAAATTCGCAAGAAGTTGAGAATTTTTAGGAATAAAAAATATTACAACCAAAGTATGAAATTGGTGTAGACTTGAGTAAGATGATAAAGAAATTTTAGTGATTTGCATTATTTTCCTCAAAATATTTTCAACAAGGGAGGTGGTATCCAAACTCAAAGTGAAATTTTGAGCCTAAACAAAAATAAATCGAAAGTACATTATAAAGGAACCTCATATCCCAAATTTCAGGTGCTGAAGTTCATTTCTCAAATTTTGGCGAATTTTTAAATTTTCAAAATTACCTCATCGCCCTGCAAATTATGAAAATTTGATCTAATTAACAAAAAAAAGCTGAAATTTGGTATCAACCCTATTTTTCACCTGCCAAACCAATTGGAAGTGATTTCAAGACGTTTCAAAGCTTCCAGAAAATTTTTGAGTTTTTCAGCGCTGGAGAAAAGTCCATAAAAATGGGCCTTATGAACTTTAGCACCTATAATCGCGGATTATCCATATTGGTGACCTATTTGATCGATTAAAAAACAATTTTTCGAAACTCGTAACTTCGAGTTCAAATTCACATTTTGGGGCAGGAAATTATTCTGGAATGTGCTAGAAAATTCCAAAATTTTCTGGAAACTCCGAAACGTCTCGAAACCGGTTCCAATCGACTCAGAAGGTCGAAAATAGGATATCTGCCAACTTTCAGATTTTTACCTCGATGGGTGCAGTGTAGGCATATTTTTAAGGGGTGGGGGGTGGAGTTTTTAAATTTCTTAGTTGAATGCAAAGCGTAGGAGAAGAGTTATTTTCAAGTAGTAAAAAAATGGTAAAAAAATTTTGATCCAAAGAAATTTGAAAAAATTGAAAAATTGGTTTAAATTCATCTGTATTTCTCAAAAGTGAGAAACATGATATAGGTACTGGGATAAAAAATGCCCGCGGCTCATAAAGGATAAAAATTTAACACACACATAAATTATTCTTTTGCAACGATTTACAAATGTAAAAAAACATGTTTCTCGGAAATCGAGGAAAGGGTAGCAATTAAACATTAGGGTGGGCCAAAAAACCAAAAATTTTGATTTTTGAAAAGTTGCCCCCGCCAAAAGGTGTTGGTTGGATAGACTAGAAAAATAAAATGAAAAATTTCAAGATAGATTCATATCTTCCGATCGCACAAGAGCCTTCATTTCTTCAAAAAATTGACAAAAATTCAAAATTTTCAGAAATTTTAAAAAATTGCAAAAAAAATTAAAATTTTTTAAAATTAATTTTAGAGCTTATTTGGGGACTATTAAAAGCAAACAGCACAACTTTTGAAAAAAAAATCCATGTTGTATAGTTTTTTTTAATTTTTCATATTTCTTTACCTCTGAAAAAAATTGAAAAAAGTTATAAAACACTGATTTTTTCTCAAAAAAATGTGCTTTTTGGTCTAGATAGTCACTACAGAAGCTCTAAAATTAATTTTAGTCAATTTTAAATTTTTTCGAAATTTTTAAAACTTTGAATTTTTGACAATTTTTGAAAAGTTGAAGGCTCTTGCGCAGTCGGAAGATGTGAATCGATTTTGAAATTTTTTATTTTATTTTTTTAGTCTTTCCAGCCAACAACTTTTGCGAGGGGTAACTTTCCAAAAATCAAAATTTTTGGTTTTTCGGCCCACCCTATTAAATATTGAAAAACAGAGATCTCACTTCATGAAAAATTTTGGATTTTCAAGTAAAAATTTTTGTAAAAATAGGATTTCAAATCCAAAATCCAAAATCCGTTGCAAAAATGGATTTTAAATCCGAAATACAAAATACGTTATGAGAGTGGATTTAAATTCAAAATCCGGATTTTGAGATTTTGAAATTTTTTGGATTTTAAATCCTTCCGGGTTTAAATCCTGCCCAATCCTGCAAACCTACCCCCACCCTTGAATTTTTTCCAGAAAAATTTCCTGTTCAAAAATGTGGATTTGAACTCAAAGTTACGAATTCGAAAAAATTGTGCTTCAATCGATCGAATAGATCACCAATATGGATAATCCGCGATTATAGGTGCTGAAGTTCATATGGACCATTTTTACGAGATTTTCTCCAGCGTTGGAAAATTCCAAAATTTTCTGGAGGCTCTAAAAAGTCTTGAAACCGCTTCCAATCAATTCGGTAGGTCGGAAATAGGGTATATACCAAATTTCAGATTTATTCGTCAATTTTAGATCAACTTTTCATATTTTGCAGGACAATGAGGTAATTTCAAAATTCAAAAAATTCGCCAAAATTCAAAAAATGAACTTTTGCACCTGAAATTTTGGACATGGGTTTTTTATGATGCACTTTCGATTTATTTTTGTTCGGGCTCAAAATTTTACTTCCAGTTGAGATACCTCCCTTGTAAGAAGGCTAAAATCTTGTAAATCACTATATTTAGATAGAAATAAACCGCCTCAGGAGTAAGACTTCCAAAATTTGAAAAACTGTCACTGGCATCTCTAGAAAATAATTTTCAAACCCATCTAACCGACAAAATCAAATAAGCCACATTTTCGACAAAATCCCCCACCTGGAAAACGGTGAAAATAAAAACATGTAAATTAAATCACGTCTACGTAACACTAATAGAACGAAAACTCGCCGGTATACGGAAAAGTTTCGCAACATTCGTCGAAATTAACACCCCGCCACGTGGTTTGGTGTGTGGCTCACAACGTAGGTATGTGTATACGAAAGATTAGAAAGCGGATTACGGATGATAGTTGAAAGTGAACGAAGGACGATAAATCCTTCGGTCGGCTTTAAATTTTAACTCAATCCCACTGCTCGATTAATTTATCCTAAGGAACGAATTTAACTCGATACGATGTTTTTCGTCTTACTCCACGTACCTATATGAGACGCTTAAACGTTGCGGTCGAATTTGAGCTCACATACGGTACCCGTAAAGGTATAATTAATCATCTCTCGAGATGGATTTTCCAAACGTAAAGGGGGAGAAAAAAAAGTAAATATTTTTCGTTTTGGCGAAGCAAATACGTTTACGTACCAACACCTACGCCAGATCTACCTACTAACGCGAGAAGTGTTTGTGCTGCTAATACTGATTATGGGAAAGTGATGCCGGCATTTTGATAGGAAAGTGTCATCGGTGGTATTTCAGTTTTGGATGAGGCAGGAAGAGTTGAGTATGACGAGGTAAACATTCTATTTCGCGTAGGTTTTTTCATCAGGGTACATAAGGATGCTGGTCGAATGACGAAAGGAGAAACGAGGGGAGCAGGAGGCTATAAAGATAACGAAATTATAGCTTCGGAGGGCGCGGTAGAATAATCAGATTTATGGTCATAATTTAATGAAACGGCGAAAAGAAACGTTTCACAAAGAACGGCGGCTATTAGCGATTCAAAATGTTCATTTCGACGACATCATTTTCTTCACCCTTTCGGTAATTTTTGGATTTTCAATTAAATTATATAGCGCAATTATACGAATTGTTATTTGAATCTGACTACGTGTACGAAAGCGAACGATCGTCTAGTAAAGAAGAAAAGTAATTAGTCGAGTTGGCCTTTTTTTTCTCTCCATTTTGCAAAAGAGTCTCTTATCTTTTTGAAACGAGCGAGTAGAACATAACAAATGAATCATCAAACCTGACGAAAGTTTTCGATTTCGGTCGGGGGTCGACACGTATTTAAATTTCGGACCGGATTTAAATACGAAAATACACCAAGAATCTATACACAGTCGGACGTCAGCCGCAAACATAAATCTTGTTAGTTTCCCAAAAAGCAGGGTAACTAAATTTACCCGAAGAATTACATGGTCCAGTGAATCGACTCGTTCGAAATCTCAAGTTGTGAATACAAATTTCAAAAGCTTTTACTCGTATATTTAGCGAGTATCGTGCGAGTGAACCATCACATCGCCCGCACGATATGTGACCGTAACTTTCCACCCAGCCGAGAAAACCTATACCGAGAAATCACCATTGTTGATTCATTTAAATTCATTCCCATCCCCGAAACCTGGGCCCAGGATTCGGTAACCTGATGACGACGGTATTGCGGCGTCAGTGTCGAGTGCAAATATCGGTATACTTTTTCACCGTGGTCGTTGTGCCCTCGCTGATACTCGTACGTCGGTTTCCTAAATCTCTTCCCTAAATGTCATGGATCGGTTGGCTCGACGACAAACGATACAATAGGGTTTTTGCCAACATGACTAATGTTGAACGGAAACCGAAAATCTTGCCGGAATCGCAGATGCTAGCAACGATCTGCACTTAATCGAGCGTTAGATATATGAAACGTATGAACGGATGGTGATATACGAGAACTGAGTACCGAGAAAGTCGTACGATTAAAAATAAGATGGTTTTTTTCTTCGAGTATAGATAGATGAACTAACTCTTAATTATTTTTGATAAAAATGGGATTTCAACGATCCAAGTCCAAATTTTCTCCAAGTTCAAAATTTTCCAACTCAAAATAATTCAATTCCTTTAGTTCTATTTTTTTTTAAATTGTATGCAACGTGAAAAATTCTTCATCACTGAAATTTTTTCAATTTAAATTTTCTCAAAATTTTTCCAACTATGATTTTTTAACTTTTTCTCAATTTAATATTTTCATTATTATTAAAAATTTTTACTAATTACTTATTGAGTTGGAAGACATTTTTAAAAGCGGGAAGTTGAAACTTTTTTGAAAAATTTGAAGTTGAAAAACATTTTAAGAAATTTTCAATTTAAAAAAAATTTTAATTGAAAAAAATTGAAAAGAATTTTAAAATCAAAAAAAATGAAAAATTGAAAAAATTAGCAAAATTTTAAAACTGAAAAAATCTGAAGAAAAATTTTCGAGCCAAGAAGAAATTTTTAAAAAATATGAAGTTGATAAAAATTTGAAGAAATCAAGGTGGAAAAAATCCTTATCTACTTAATATGGAAATTTTTCCAACTGTGAAATGTTTCAAAATTTCAATTTTGTCAAAATTAAAAAATTTCTCGAAATTGAAAAATTTTTTGAAATTAAAAATTTTCTCGAAATTAAATTTTTTTTCGAAATTGGAAATTTTCTCAAAATTAATTTTTTTACAGAATTTGAAATTTTTTCAAAATTAAAAATTTTCTCAACTTTGATTTTTTCAAATTTTTTTCAAAAACATACCTTATGTTTAAAAAAATTTCAGCTCAAAAACTTTTTTCGAAATTTTGGAATTTTTCTTCAATTTTTTCAACTTTGAATAGAAAAAAAATTACCTTAACGTTCTTTATAATTTCGTCTACCTCTATCACGATATTTGGAAGAAGTATTCAGAAGATTAGACATCGCTGGGTAAACTAGGCAATAGCATAAGTCGACTGGTTTTTCAGAGATGGGATTTACCGAGGTTCACTGGACCCTTGCCCATCTTTTCGATCTGCGATCCCAATTATTCTACCTGAGAGAGCTACCAGGATTCCAAATTCCCTCAAACCACCTATTCGACTCAGCCTCCATATATCACCAAGTACAGGATCTCTAGAAGGTCAGCCCAAACTAGGGTTTGGAAAACTTTATAAAAACGAAAACCAAAAACGAAAAAAAAAGTTATTTTTCCAACATTTTACAAAAACGAAGACGAAATTTTACAAATAACGTTAAACAAAAAAAAACAATATCTTTTTTCAATTTTTTTTGGTATTTTGGTAAAAAATGGTAATTTAAATTGATTTTCGAATCTATACAGACCTGCGGTGGGATGGCGGGGCATAAATTTTCAAAATGAATTATTTTGGGTACAAAAAGCTCAGATTTTCTGATTTTAGCTGTCAAAAAATTGAATGAACGGCAGCCATAATTCAACTTACAAGGTGAATTTTTTTTAAATTGGATTTGTTCAATCATTGAAAATAACTGAAGTTTTATATATGTAGAAAGGAGAAACATGAGAAATGAATGAAACTGTATTTTTTTAAATTTTGTTTTTTGACTTAATGAAATAATGACTGTTTATTTTTTATTCCAGTTAATGAAAAAAATTATTTTAAAGTGAAATGTTACTTTTTGCTCATTTCTTACTCTTTTGATAATTTTTTCGATTTTTCATCATTAAATTTGATTATTACTAATTATTACGTTTTCGCACTTCGACTTTCAAAAAAAAAAAAAACGAAAAACGAAAAAAAAACGTGAAACCAAAAAGTTTTAATTTTATTAGGAACGAATAGCGCAAAAATGAAAACGAAAACCGAAATTTTTTCCGTTTTCCAAACCCTGGCCCAAACAGTTACCAGGCGCGAACTCCCTGAATCAAACTCCTACAACTTTATTTAACACATCTCTTCAGAAGAAATTAAAAACTACATTAAATTGAAGGTAGGAGAGGAAAATTTCAGCCGACCGACCATAGAAAATAATATGTTTTCCATTTTCTATTTCAAAAATAAAAATTGGTAAGATTTTGATAAAACTTAAATTCAAAAAAATTTATATATACTTGAAAAAATTTTAAAATTGGATACAATTTTGAAAAAAAAATAGAAATCAAGAAATGAAAAATTCTAAGTTGAAAAAATTTTAACTTGGAATAAATTTGGACCTAATGGTCGAAATCCTATTTTTTGGCAAAAATAATTAGGAGTTAGTAAGTATAAATAATAATATGATATGGAAAAAGAAAAACTTGCGAGTAAAAAATTCAAAAAAACAAAATTTTACCAAATTTTATTGATTCAGATTTAGAGAGCATGCCCTGTACCTATTACAATTTGCAAGAGGCGAGCATTTATGTAGTACAGGTACCTATGAAGGTTATATTTTGGCTATTGACTATTTTTTAATAAAAGAGAGGTTTTCGCACAGCTTTAAAAATATTCAAATTTTCGGTTTAGAGGACAAATTACGCCAGCCTCGATTTTTTTTTCAGAAAACAGTGAAACTAAGCTATTTCAATCCTTTTTTTTTCTTAAAATGAGCAACTCTCTATCGAAACTGAACGGAACAACGAGGGTGAAACATTTTCAAATTTTCTTCTGTTCTGAATTGAGAAAAATTGCAGAAACTTGACATCCTCATCCACGATATCTATTTTCACACAATCTAAAAAAATAGCACCAGTGACCATACAGAATGCTTCTCAAAAAAATCTAAAAAACCTACTTAATCAACTACACTGGCACGTTTGCTCAACCTTTCACCTCCTATGAGAATTCCTCTTCGAGATATGAAAAATATCCGACACTTACAAAACCAACCAAACCACAAAATAAGAAACAGAAAAAAACCGCACCGAGAAGGTGCAATATTAAAAAGCGTCTCTCGCATGTACTGGGTATCTTAGCGATATTAGAATCGTTACTCTATTGATAGTGGCATTTGTCTTATATATAAAACGTCCAGCATAAAATGTAACATATTGAGCAACTAAAAGCTTTCGGGGGTTATTATGAAGACAAAACTGAACGCATATACGTTATCAAAGTTACTGCACAAAACGGTAGAACGCGGTGGCCGCAGCATCCGCATCCATACACAGTATCGCATCATAAGAAATACTACAGGGTGTTGTATGAAATGATTATGACAAATGATACCGAAAAGATACGCTCGCGGGCGCCCTAAGAAGATACACGCGATAGGGAAAATTGATTGAAATCTTGAATCAAGACAGATTACCGACGGATTGATACCGAGGATATATAAAACGGGCGAATAATTTTCTAGCGCCTTCTTTTTGCCGGCTTGTCTGCGTTTTTCTTATAAAGAAAACGAGCGTGTGTGTGCAACAACCGAACGCCTGTTTCGTCTCCAATAACTACCGTTGTGCCAGCCCTATCCAGTCAACATGTACGTAAAAGTTAAGTTCGCTATTTTTCATATAAATTGTTATCTGTGCGCCGCACAGCACGCCAACCCGAGCAGAACTTGTTGAAAGTAAAATAAATGCCGTGTAGCGTGTAACTGCAAGTTTCTTCTTTCGCTTTTTTACATTTATATCGATGATACAACCAAATGCCGAAACAAACGAGCAAAGATGTAATTCACGTATATGTATGGAATACCTACGTTTGACAAATACTATGGCAATTTTCTTCATTGTAGATTCAATGTATGTGGGAATTGAACCAGCGATTGTGTTTTATAACTTTCATTGTACAGAAATGCAAAAATAATGGGGAAAATATTGAAGGGGCGATGCTTTGTAGTCACAGAAGAGCTCGAAAAAAATTTACCTCCGAAATAATAAAATTTAGATGCTTAATAAATGTTTGAGGCATGATAGCATTTGTCTCGTGTTTTTGTCGACGTTTCTGACATGTTTTGTATTCGCCACATCTTTCTAGCTTGTTTTGCAGCCGCCACCCGTTTCTGGCATGTTTCTCCTCTTCCCACCAGTTTTTGGCATGTATCTCCTCCTCCCACCTGTTTCTAGCATGTTTCTCCTCCTCCCACCTGTTTCTGGCACGTTCCTCCTCCTTCCGCCTGTTTCTGGCATGTTTCTCCTCCTCCCACCTGTTTCTGGCACGTTTCTCCTCCTTCCGCCTGTTTCTGAAATGTTTCTCCTCCTCCCACCTGTTTCTTGCACGTTTTTCACTCGCCACATGTTTTTTTGGCCTGTTTTCATCTATCACACGTTTACGTTACTCCTTAATCAAACACAACACAAATTTAAAAAAAAAATGATGCACCTATGAATTCTTTGAAAAATGTAAGTAGTGAACATCAAAACAACCTAAAAAAATTCATCCATAGTACTTACCAAATAAAACCCCATTGACCAGTCAATAAACACTGAAAATCCTCGTTGTCGAGTTATATATTTACACCCTGATCAATATCTCAAAAGGTAACAACGATGGCGAATTTAATTAACAAGATGAGCCGCGATTAAAAGGACGAGAAAAGTCTCGTAGTCGCGTCTATGATTAAATTCGAGTGTTTGGCGTTCATAACGATAAAGGTCAAACACAGAACATTATTATTCAAGTTCGAATCTCGTGTCCTGCTATCGGATGGTTAATTGCGTTACCCTGTTTTAATCCTTCTGTGTGATCGTCGATCCGCGAATTTCTAAGCGGATAATTTTGTGAAATTAATTTAACCGGCAATGATGGAAATTTCACAAACAACCTCGCCATTATTATCGCGCTTATACCGAACAACACTCACACCGATACACTTCTAAAAAGAACTCGAAAACTGTACTCGAAAAACTACCACATATAAACGAAAGCCTTCCCTCTACCATTCCAGCAGCCACCATTCTTACAAAATACACATACAAGTGCCACACATAAGCATACACTATAAACTGTTTATCCGCGCAGTTTTAATTACTCGCCCTCTCTTCAATTCTTTTTTCCTGTCAACGATATTTTGTGTAATTTCGGAATGAAAATTTCTAACGAATACAGATTCGTTGGCTTTTTGAAAAGGGTACCTTTCTATGAACCACAGCCGCGGCCGGCGGTACAAATCTACCTCATTATTAGGCTCGGCGCGGTAATGAAAAAATAATTCCAACTTTCGGAATGAATCTCGGCCCGGCTTCGGCGTAAATGTTTATTTAATTTGTTAATTGGATTACCGCATTTTGCCAAAATTTGTTAACAACTTCTCGCAACACCACCTACAGGCTTTCGTTGTAGTATAATTGTAATCATGTTATAATAACTTTTCTTCTAATCGTTAGTGGCTATGTGTACTAATATTTTATACCTGGCAAAGTACTTCGGACCATCATCCAACTCCAACCACTACATATGGTAAAAAATCCAAACTAACTAAAGGTCGTTGCCTACAGTAACATATTGTTTGTATATTTAAATCTACCTACCCTATAGAAAGACTTGTACAGCTTTACATATTATTTTGAATACTCCAGCGAGACGTTCGTTGCTTTCTGCAACTTTTCAACTCGCCATCGTGTTTATGAACACCAGAAAAACGCTATACAAAAAAAACGCAAGCGGAGGAAAAAAAAAAACTAAAAACTTCGACAGTTTCACACAGTTCAGGTATGCTTTGAAAAGTTGAAACGACTTTTTAAAAACTTTCATCGTTACACTTTGTTCTGGTTAGGGGTTTTCTCCCTTTACTCGTGCTTCCTTTTTTTCCACTTCTTTCGCTGTCCACCTCTTTCCTTTCTTGGGTCTCTTAGAAATTCCATATTATAACCGTAGTACTTGTTTATCTAATGCAAAATGTATATAACAAGGGATAAAAAAAAACTTTAGTCGGCGAAAATGTTACCATTTTTATCATAACTTCCAATGATGGTACTTATTGTTTGTGAATTATACTCATTTTGTAAAAGTATAATTTGTTTCTAAGGCTTAGACCTTTTTTTTTATTCCAAAAATTTGCTTATTTGGTGAAAGGTATGTTTTAGAGATTGCGAAATTGGTTGAAAAATCAGGGAGTTTAGGTTTATTAATTTTGTAGACTTTGGGGGAAAAGTTTTCATATTGGGAAATCAGAGTGTATTTGCATTAACTGAAAGGTTTTGCTGGAGGCTTCAACTTTTCACCTAATTGAGGTGGAGAAGTAGCATAAGCACCACTGTGGCGAGCACATATAATAAATAATTCGTAGAGAATTTTCAAGAATTTTGACACCTGTTGAATAAGTTGTGCACACTCTCGGATGATTTCTCAACTTTTAAGTCAATTTTTTGTCCTATACTGCGAAACCACATCAGATTTTCTCCAGGGAATGAACCTTCCAGCAGCCAAAAATATTTCTCATTATCTGATGAACATAAAATTTTTTGTGAATGTGATTTTGAATCAGTCAATTAAATTTTTACTGATTCAACAATGAAAATTCACTGATTGAATCAGTAAATTTTGACTGATTGGAATCAGTCAATTAATGTCTACTTGAATCGGTAATTTTTCATTGATTGGCACTGATTAACAGGGGGAATCAGTGGGGTTTGACCGATTATCAGTGACTTAATTTTGTTTATTTCATCAGTCAATTTTGGCATTTTTGACTGATTCAAATTTAGAGAGTAACAGTTTTGCAAAATGACTTTCAAACTTTTTCCAGGGATTCTCAAAGTAGATTTCTTCTAAAAATGATTTTATGCCCTGACACCAAAAAAATAGTTCGTCATTTTCACTCATAGCAAAAAAACAATACCTACTTCTGTCACAAACCGCGATTTTTCACCTTTTCAGGGGTTCCCAAAATTCTAATTATAAAATAAATCGAAAATCGAATTCTTTGATGAGTGAGCAAATGTGCAATTTGAGTCAGTTGAACTTCTCATCAGTAGCAATAAACCACATGAAAGGAATCCCTGGTACCGGAAGGGAAGGGAAGGGAAGGGTCTAAAATGCCTATAATAAAATTTTTGAAAATTGAAACATCCTTCCCCACTCTAAAAAATTTGAAAATCAAAAACACGTACTACATTAGTTGAGTAGGATCATAAGTTTCATAACAATTTTGAATCCGTCATGAATTTTTTTTCAATTTTTTGCAATGGTTCCAAAATTTTTCAAGGTTTTTAATTTCGATGACCTAGCACCATCCCTTAATAACTTTTTTGGGGGAGCTGATCACCAATTTTTGTATGTGGGACTATTAAAACGCCGTTTCAGATCATTCAAGTCGAAATTAGTTTTGGGCATGAAAATGGTTCTATAGTACGGTGGGCCGAAAAACCAAAAATTTCGATTTTTGAAAAGTTACCCCCTGCAAAAGTTATTGGCTGGATAGACTAGAAAAGTAAAATAAAAAAATTCAAAATCGATTAATATCTTCCGATCGCGCAAGAGCTTTCAATTCTTCGAAAAATGCCAAAAATTCAATATTATTTTCAGAAATTGAAAAAAATGTTTAAGAAAATCAAAATTTATTAAAATCAATTTTAAAGCTTATTCAGGGACTATTTAAAGCAAAAAGCAAAACTTTTTTGAAGAAATCCATGTTTTATAGTTTTTTTAAATTGCTCATTTCTTCACCTCTGAAGAAAAATTTTAAAAAGTTATTAAGCACTGATTTTTTCAAAAAAAATGTGCTTTTCGGTCTAGATAGTTAGTAAACAAGCTCAAAAATAAATTTTGATCAATTTTAAATTTTTTCAAAATTTTTGGCAATTTTTGAACAATTGAAGGCTTTTGCGCGATCGGAAGTCATGAATCGATTTTGAAATTTTTTATTTTTTTTTCTAGTCGATCCAGCCAACAACTTTTGTAGGGGGTAACTTTTCAAAAATCAAAATTTTTGGTTTTTCGGCCCACCCTATTCTATAGCACCTTCTCCTCATAATGAGTATTTCAATTGAGAACACAATAGAAAAATCCACAATTTCAGCAATTTACAATCACGTCTTCACTAAACTGCATTTATCTCGGTTAAACGACTCAATTAACTCGATTTTAGAAATTTCACCGATACAAAGAGCTTCTCTACTTTTACTCCCATCTTTCGACGTTTAAAAAACACGACTCGTCCGAATTTAAACTCCAGCCAATTGGTACGTTACCGGCATTTATTTCATCACCTTTTCGGCCACTCTGGCAACACGGACTCGAGCTACTGCAACGACGACGAAATTCAATTTGGTAACATTTTAAAACCCTTTTAGCCATGCCAAGTCCTAGGTCTAGATACGTTGTACAACACGCAAAAATGGCCAGAGTCGTCGAAAAACGACAAATTCGATCGTTTAAACAACAGTACGCAACGTTTACAAAAGTATCATTCCGGCTCGACGTGACGAGTTTATTAATCTAATAGGAAGCTGCGTTGGGAAGCTCGTTAACGTGTGCTCGATTCGTCCTATATTCGACGTTCGGGGCAGAATCGAAAGAAAATCTGAACGTTTGGCCTCGTCCGTCGAAACAGTTGACGCGTGAGTTTTTGAAAAGGTATCTGCGAGGTTATTAAATTTCACACACGATGACCCTTTTGTGTATTTGGCCGGCGGCACCGAAATTAATTTTCTTCGCATCGTATTCGTTTGATGACTAATTTCCACGTACATGTATTCTCAATACCCCTCGATCTTCTACAGCGAATTATCAAAGAACTATACAGATGTAGTACGGCAATCCGCAATACACCGTACAACAAGGCGGACACAATTGAACCCGCAGTTACCCCGCCAGCGTCGTAATTGCGCTCGGTAACCACGCGCGAATCATTAACCAGAGAGATATTTACTTTATACGAATGTTGGCGAAATCGCGTACAGTCGAGTCGTATTATACTAATCTGCTTCTGTATATACGTCTTTCCAAGTTCGCAATCTAAAATACTTACTTAAAACTGCAAAACGCTTCAGGTAATCTGTAAGCTCGAATAAAGTGTTTTGTAACCGTAGTTTATAGCTTGTAAATAGAGCGAGAATGATATTTTCTACGTTTTCTCTCTCTCTTTCTTTGGGGTTTTCACGACCAGCGGTGCGAATTATTTGCTCTATTTTTCTTTTTCTTTCTTATTTCGATAATTTTTAATACGTTTTTAGAATGCGAATTACAAGCGAATGCTCGATTATGATTCCATTTTTGAGAGTATATTTGGTATTTGTATTTAGCACTCTTTTGGAAGATTTGAGTTTGGTTTCGAGAATAGCTCGAGTGGGGTGCTCTGTTTGAGAATGATATCTTGAAATGTCTCTTTTTTCAAATCCTAGCTCTCTGGAATTTTTACAACGTATAAGAGACTTATATGGGATAATTCGGTTCAAATCTGCTCCAAGATGAACATACGTTCAAGTAACTTTTTATGTATGATGTAATGAAAATTGCAGACCTGCTCAATGAAAGGGAAGAAAACGAAAACTACAGTTATGACTTATGAGGGAGACATTTTTGTGCCCAATAGTTCGGTGTTTTCATTTAAATATCTTTTGATTTTTTCAGCACACAATTTTGAAAAAAAAACATTTTGAAAAATTTTAATATTTTTAATTTTCAAACATTTTAGAAATTATAGAAATTGAAAGCTTATTTTATCATTTTTCAGACAATTTCCAAAACTTTTTCTTTTTCAAATATCTCCGAAAAATATAAACCAAGGCCGAATTTTGAACAGGGGACAGAGCAGGTAACTTCAGCCCCCTCCCCAAAATCGCATTTTCCGTCGAGAAAAGATTCAAATTGGAAACTTGAGAAAATTGATAACCTGATGATTTCGGAATCTAGCAAAATATCAAAATAGACAGTTTTTTTCAAATAAAAAAATATTTAAGAAAATTCATTTTTCGATGGAGAAAAATTTATAGGACGAAACTTCAACATTCTACACAAGAATTATTTTTACATACTCGTATGTATAATTTAGATATAGATAATATCTTTTTGGGCGAAAAGTTGAAATTATCCTCTCAGCCACTTTTTTCAGTTTTTACCCTGCCATTTTAGCAACACAGCTGGAGTGAGAGGTGTCCGAAAATCTATGCGATCAAAATTTGAAAATTTCATTCAAGCGAGTTTTGAAAAAGGGCCAAATAACGCCTCAAAAGAGGTATGGAGGAGGGGAAAATCTCAAGATTTTTCAGAAATCAGTGCAGGGATCGAAATGTATATTTTTGAACCTCGCGAATACGAATCTGGCATTATTTCAACCGAAATTTCAAAAAAAGCTTCTAGGAAGAGGGGGTTGAACTCAAAATTTACAAAAATATAGTGTAAAAGTTTAGAAAAAAATGTACATAATTTTAGAATCTTAGAAACACAAATTAGACAATATTCCGACCAAAAAAACTATAAAGGACTTTTGACAAGGAATGGGAACTTTAAATTCACAAAAATAATACGAGCTGGAAACGTATTTCTTTTACCTACCTCTTCTAGGGTTTTTTCGTAATAGTATCAAATTCGTGTTCGTAAGATTCAAAAACTTTTTTTTTCATGTCTCATTTTGAACCTTAATTTTGAATTTTACCTTATCCCTTCAAAACTCTTTTTTGATTTTTTGATACGAATGATGAAACATTCATTCGTGCTGGCTAGGTTTGAAAACATATTTTTGATATTTATTTTTGTAAGTTCGAGTCTCACCCCTTCCCTCCAGAAGCCCATTTTGAATTTTTGTTTAGAATAATGTCAAAATGTCAACTCATTTTTAATAATTTTGAAAAATTTGAATTTTACTTACTCTTGCCCTAGCCCATTTTTCGTTTTTTGGTCGAAATCATGTCGAAGTATCAATGTTGCCTTCTCCCATTCATTTTTTCTCTTCAAATCTCATCTCTACTTTTTCTTCGATCCATGAATCGTCTGCCATACGTTCTTTTATTTTGGATACAACCGGGTACTACTAAAAAAAACTTGAGATGAACTTTTTGCCGATCTTGAAAATTGAAGGGGCAAATGCTGTTCCAAAAAAATCACATTAGAAAATTTTTTAACCATGGGAATGGATAGTACTTTGAATACTGAACAAATTTTTACTTTATGACTTTTTGCTCAAGTTTGAAATTGAAGGGGCTATAAAAGCAATTGTTCGAAAAAAATTCTAAGAACATGAACTAAATCAAGGGAATGGACGAAGGTTGAAAAGTCAAAAAATTTTGTTCCAAAGATTTTTTGTCCAACATCGAAAATAAAGGGGCTATGGTTTATTCAAAATAAATGGGCTTCAAAAAATTTTCCAATTTTTTTCAATTTTGAATGACCCTTAGCCCCTTTATTTTTGATGTTAGGCAAAAAGTCTTTAGGACAATTTTTTTCAGTTTTCAATGTTCTATTTATTCCTTTGATTAGTTCAATTTTTTAGAACAGTTTTTTTAGCCTCTTCCATTTTAAAGTTTGACAAAAAGTCACAAAGTAAAATTTTGTTCAATTTTCAAAGTACGTTACTTTCTCATGGTTGAAAAACATTTTCAACGTGATTTTTTTAGAATCAGCATTTGCCTCTTCAATTTTCGCGGTAGACAACATGTTTACCTCAATTTTTTCTAGTGGTATCCGCTTTATCCACGAGAAGTATGACAGACGATTCATGAAACACTTTGTGGTACCTATCATAGAATTTTACTCCTAACAAGACACTTTCCTCTAAAATCTGACAAAATGCCAATAATACATTTCATGGTGCCTTAACGTTTTTTTTTTTCAAAAATCACCGCTTTTAACAAAATTTTTACAAATCTCTTCTCCGACCCACAAAAACAACTCAAATTCAGTCCTGACGATTTTCAGACCTCTTCCTTCTGCACAAAAACTTTAGAACTTGAAAATGACATGAACATTTTTTTTAAAAAAATTATAATTTTATTTTGAAGCAGAATTATAAAAAAATTGAAAAATGAAACAAATTATATCAGGATGCTTAGATACAAAATCACGAGAATTGAGAGTAAAAACTAAGGCTTTTTCAGACTGAAATTTCTCAAATTTTCTCACAATTCATTGCTTTACGCCTACGCGCTCCCCTTTCCCTCCAAAAAATCAGTGCTTCATTTCTTCAATTATTTCGATAATCAAAAAGTGTAATTTGTCGTGACTTCATAGGCGCACCCAGCAATTGTGTAAGGGAAGGGCTCAGATTTTGAAAAAAATCGGGGGGGGGGAATTTCATGAAAAAATTAAGTAACTTGTTATTTCAGTGGGGCTGGAGTAGTTGGAGTATACCAGATACCTATACAGATTTGAGCGAAGAAAAATTGAAAAATGACGTGATTCAATGATTTTCTTAGTCAAAATTACTGATTTTTTCTGATAAATGGGACATTGGCTGAGAAATTGGTAATTTTTGGCCAAAAAATCAGTGAAAAATCACTAATTTTCAATGAAAATTATTTACTGGTTAAAAAAGACAGAATTTTTGCAAATTCAACTGATTCAAATTGTTTATACTAAAATACTGCCCGAGCGAAGCGAGGGCCAAAATTCTGTAAAAAATCATACTCTTCTTTGACATTTCTATGATAAAAAAATCTCCTTGCCAAGCTTAAGGGAGGGCGAGCCCCCGAGCCCCTCTGGCCCCTCTCCTGGGTGCGTCTCTGCGTGACTTCGAACTTTTTTTTCAATGTTCATTACTTTTATGAAAATACTCGCCAAATTCACTACTTTCAGTACCAGTTTTCAAAATTAATAATTTTTTACTATTTTCACTACCTGTTACGACACTTTGCAATTGAAATAATCGAATATTACAATAGAATTTTGCAAAATTCAAAAAAACGTCCGACTTTGACAACTGAAAAATTCACATCATATATTCTTACTTCAAATTAAATCTACAATCAGGACGGAAAATCGTGAACAATGAACTCAGTCTCATTTCCAGACTTTTCTCAAAGGCTAAAAACCACGAAACAACTGTCACTTCAAAATAACAAGCTCTCATTCCAAAATAAACGAGATATTATCGCAAACAATTCATTAACAATTTTTCATTTCAATTTATCCACTCCCATCGATAAATAATTCCCCTACAACCTTCGTAACGAGCACTTCAACCCCTTATAATCAACCATTCTGACCTAAAATCAGATCCAGCTTTCAAAATACGTACTCTGCTCGTTGCACTTACAAATCCGAACCAAAATCCGCCATCTTCAAACCATTCACCGAGACCTTTCTCTTTGAGAAGATGGTATCCGGCACCGATACCTAACGCTAATTACCACACCAGAAACGACCCCCGTTTCTTATTCAAACACACCCCTATTTGTGCCTTGTAACACCTGCTTATACTTCTATAACGAAAAACTTAATACACTCGGGTCGTTTATCGAAAATATCACCTTAAAGTATAACAAACAAGCTTAAAAATCCCTTTGCAACGCCGTTAACTTTTTCGATGCTGCGGAGTCGGTAGCTTTTGGGAGTGGAGGGGGCTGGGGGTGGCGCTCTGCACACTACAATCGCTATACCTAGCTACCTAGAGTACGCTGTATAAACGATAGCATAACCATGGTACGCGTCGCGTCGCTCCGTCCTTATGGTAAAGCTATATAGGAGGAAATTAAGCCAGCAAGACATTCCGCACAATAATTCACCGCGCACGGGTATAACTCCACCGTTGAGGATTTACCGTTCAGCCGTACATAAAATTCTCCCATAGTAAACAAAGAAAACGGGGAATAAAGTTTGTACAACTACTTAACGACGGACTCTTTATATAAAAGGTGTACACGCGGAGGCTGTCTTTCGCGAAATTTATAGTAATTACTCCCAAGACGGTATTGCTAATATAACCCACACGCACACACGCCTAAAACTCAAAACCATAGTTAGTAATGGTACATAGCCCATATACCATACCACGTCGCCTTCTGTACAGCATCGCTCCAGTGTACCTACTCGCAACAAGGCGAGAATAAAATAAAACGCCGCACCGTCGCGGTGCTCCGATCGTCCCTCATCTTTCTCGTAAAAACCTTATCAAGTTGCTTATTTATTATCAGCGGCGCGAAGCGCGATACGTACTTAGAGCGCCCGAATTCGTACGTACCTATAAATTTGCCTTATTAAGTAAACACGCTTTTCGTTAAACCCTTTCCTTCTTATTTTATCCCGATCAAAATAAGACTACGGACGATAAATCAGAATTTAAACCCTTTTCGCAAACATACGCGGTGAAAAAAGAAATCGTCGAAAAAAGGATTAAATAAATCGGACGAAATCAATTAAATGTTTGGTCGTAATTCGGCGATGGCGGCGATTTTGTTCTTTTTTTTTCAACGCGAGTCGGACTGTTTGTAAATCAAGATAAGTGATCGGTAAACAATAAAAGGAAAAAGCATTGCGGTAAAATGCGAAGTTTTTCAAATCCTTCGCGAGTAGTTACGAAAATTAATAGAATTAAAATTTTTAGTTGAGAAAATACATAGAAAAAAATTTGAGTTGAGAAAATTGATAGAAAAAAATTTGAGTTGAGAAAATTGAAATTGATAGAAAAAAATTTGAGTTGAGAAAATTGATAGAAAAAAATTTGATCTGCGAAAATTGATAGAATTAAAATTTGAGTTGAGAAAACACATACTTAGAAAAAAATTTGAGTTGAGAAAATTATGACTGAAAAAAAAATTGAGATGAGAAAAATATGAAAAAAGTTCGAATTTGGAAAAAAAACGTTCAGAAAATTTTAAACTGTGTTTAAAAAATGAAAAAAATATAAAAAATCGTGTCGCGTCATTTCCGACAACTCTACAATGATACAAGACGCTCCTCGAATTACGAAAAAAAACACCACGTCCTCTTGCGGTGAACAATCTAGACAGTCGTAAAGAATTCTGAGAACGAGAACTAAAATTTCTATTTCACCGTTCTCGCAGCCCAGACAATCATAAGATAATCGATTCATCTATTTTCCATTATTCGATGTGTTGATATTCTCTTAAATTCGATGTATCGATTTCTGATTATTAGATGTTTTAATTTTTGATCAATCGAAGAATCGATTATCGATTTTTGAGTATTCGATGTATCGACTTTCATTCAATTTATCCATTTTTCATCATTCAATTTTTCGATTTTTGAACATTCGATTATCAATTTTAAATTATCGATCATTCGATGTATCGATGTTCGAATGTCGATATATCGTTTTTCTAAATTCGATATTTCGATGAATCGATTTTTGATCATTCCATATATCAATTTTCGATTATTCGATGTATTCAATTTTTCGATTTTTAAACATTTGATTATCAATTTTCGAATCTTGATCATTCGATGTATCGATTTCCGAATCTTGATCATTCGTTGTATCGATTTTGAAATCTTGATCATTCGATTATCGATTTTCGAAATTAGATAATAGATATATAGATTTTTTAATTCGATATTTCGATGTATCGATTTTCTAAATTCGATTTCGATGTATCGATTTTCTAAATTCGATATTTCGATGTATCGATTCTCTAAATTCGACATTTCGATGTATCGATTTTCTAAATTCGATATTTCGATGTATCGATTTTCTAAATTCGACATTTCGATGTATCGATTTTCTAAATTCGATATTTTGATGTATCGATTTTTTAAATTCGATATTTTGATGTATCGATTTTCGCATCGATTTTTGATCATTCCATTTATCAATTTTCGATTATTCGATATATCAATTTTCGCACATGTGATGTATCGATTTTCGATTTCGATCATTCGATATATCGATTTCCGATCATTTGATGTATATATCAATATTCGATGGTTCAATTTATAGATTTTCGGCCATTCGATGTATCGATGTTCAGATCATTCCATATTCAGATTTTCTATGATTTGGAGTGTTTATTTTCGAATTTCGGTGTGAGTATCGATTTACAATCATTCGATATATCTTTTTTCAATCGAAAATATAATGCGTCAATTTCCGACAGTTCCATGCATCGACTTTTCAGAATTTGATGAATATAATATTCAATAATTTAGTACACACATCGACCTTAATAATTTGGACCATTGATAATTAATAATTTAATCAAACAATGTTTCAATAATTTATTGAATCAATTTCCCGGATTTGACGAATCGATTTCCGATAATCCGGTAAATCGATTTTCAATGATTCGATACATTAATTGTAAATGTTTTTGCATATTCATTTTTGATAGGTATGTTGATTTTTAATGATTCGATATATCGATTTTCAATCCCCAAATACCAAAAAAAAAATTGAAACCTCAGAAAAATACGAGCAATGACGACTATTAATTTTCAAAAACTCTGGAAATAGAAAAAAATTCAACATCGCTGAAATTTCATACAACCCCAAAAACTGTACCGCTCTCTTTTCATACGAAAATACATCCAAAACAAAGCAAACGGGAACGCAAAATTCTCAATATCATCAAGGCTGCAACGCAACGTAAAACAAGGCGAAAAAAAGATGGAAATGCGAGTAATAAACCCCCTAAATTTTATACTCGGCAAATAAAGACAGAGAAAATAAAGACATAACGTATTTCCCTTTTCCTTTATTTCGTTGCGTAGACTACAGACGAAGCTTTCGGTGCTCGCGAGCAGACGCAGACGCCGCGCCGAGAAAAGAAAAAGCACAACTATTAGATATATATTCTCATTCCGGATGAATTCCTTCCCTTAATACTGTTAATAAGAAAAGCTTCTTTTATCGAATACGGTCATCGCGCCGCCAACCAAATCCCTTAATCGACTTATTCTTTTTGTTATACACACTTCGGGTCTCGTTGAGTCGTCGAATGCGTTGCTGAATATCCACGCGTTTCTTATAAACGAGACAGAGTCCTACGTAAGTACATTATCACCACGTAAGAGGAAAAAAAAAATTCGTCAAAATCTGTCTCGCAGACTCTACTTATCTAAATCCCCTACTTCGACTCGTGTTGACTTTTCAGAACGACTCAAGGTCGTTAAAGAGCTAAGTACGCGTGTAACTCACCTCGGTATTAAAATGCTGCCCATTGTTGAGTTAATTTTTCGACTCTCGAAGTCCGGTTCGAGAATTTCAAAAGAACCACGTTTCTATGCATCGTGCTCGGCCATTTAATTTTATTACCGACCAGTTACCCTCGTCCTTTGCGTTTCCCTGTCCCCCTCTCCTTACTTTTGTACTTATATACCTCGCGATATAAACCGCGTGCTGTAGAGTCGACGAGAGCGAGCATTTTATTATTCATTTGCCCACCACAATGGCACAAAACCATCGATGTACTAAAACGAGGCGAAATATTACGAAATCGCGCCACGTTCGTGAGAATGGACGGGGACCGGAGTGGTTCTTGGCGAAGTGATTTTTGTGCGGCGCGCCGCGCACACGTCGAGAGCTTTCGGCCATCGCGACCGCCATAAAAGCTCTCCGCAGCGTATACGTGGTTAGCGATATCTGATAATCGAAAAACTTCTTCGCGAAACGTCAATAAAACGACGAAAAAAGCTTATTCGCTTTTATTATTCCGACGACTAAAGGTCGCCGCGTAAAATCCAAAGAATCGCGTATAATTTAGGAAAATTTCCGCTGCACGCGGCCTCGCAACCGTATAAGCGGATTACGCCGTTCCGCAAGTTCGAGCTTTTTGCGAGGTTTGTTCTTTAGGTTTTTTTTTCTACTGGAGTTCTTTTCTTTTCGACGGTAACGTGTGGGTACTTTTTTGGTATAGTTAAATAAGCCTAGACGATCGTTAAGTACATGTTACCATCGTCCTTGGTGTACTTAATACCTCCAAATATGGTCGAATTTGTACTTATACGATGAATTTTCACTCTGAGCTGCTTATACCCTTCATGCCCTGAAATTATGGGTGCCTAATTTTATACCAAACGAGTAATTCTTTCGGTCGTTTAATATTTCAACAGATACTTCAGATATTTTTCGTCGTCGATATCTACTTCATGAATTATTCTTCGAGAGAGAATTTTTTCCAACGGGTGTTTCGATAGGTTAAAAATTTAACGAATGTACTTACATGGCTCCGACGTATAAATTATCTCTCCTTTCGTCCAGGTAAAATGTTCGATAATATAATTTGCCGCAAGAAAAGTCACGAACATGATCTGTAAAAAAAAAATTACATACATTGTTAGTGACATGGTAGATCATTAAAGAAGAGGATGAACAGTAAAAGTATATTTTTTTACAGCTATCTATGTCATGAAATATAAATAGATATAGCTTTATGTATTCAATCAACTGGCATCATTTTCAGGACCTTTCAACGATTGTGTACATGTTTGACCTTTTTTTGAACCAATTTTCACTACAAAATGCAGACCTGTATATAAGTAAGGAGAATTGATGAAAGTTTTCAAGAGAAAAAAACAAAAAAAATAGAGTTCTCTTCGAAAAGTTCAGAATAGTACCTTATACTTTTCAGTGAATGATGTTGGCAAAGTAGTTCCAAAATTTTGACATTTCCTCCTCGTTGGATTCAAAATTTTTGGCATTATACACAGCTAGGGTGTCCAAAAAACCATAAAAGTGTTTTTTCTCAAAAAATTCAATTCACATAGTACAAAATAAAAAATGTTGTCATGAAACAAATTTTCTAAACCGGTTCAGTAGTTTCAAACCGGTTCAGTAGTTTCAAACCGGTTACCGATGATGTCTAGAAACCTGAAGATACAAAAAAATGAGAGGCAGGAAATGAAAATTACCCAAAACAAATTCACAAAACAACATCTAGTAGTCTGAACTCATAAAAAAAATACATAAAAAACTTTTCAAATCAGTTTGATGATTCCCAGTCAATAATTGACTAGTTTAAATAGGAACAAAAAAACTGTTTAGAACAGGGCTGGTAAGCCAATCAATAAAACTTAAACTTAAGCTTAAAACTTAAAATGAATTTTTAAAAATGAAACTTAAACTTACGCTTAAAGCTTGAAGTCAAATTTTTTAAAACTTAAACTTAAACTTAAAGCTGAATGGCCAAAAATCATTGGCTTACAGCTTAAAGCTTAAGACTTAAAGCTTAAACCCATTTTTTATAATTTTCATGGGGGGGGGGAGGAGGGCTGAATTAAAAACTAAGAAAGAAAAGAAATTCAAGTTTTTTTCTCTAAATTTTTTCAAGCTGCTAAATTTTCTTCTCGAAATGTTTTCAAACCAAATTTTTCCCTTTAAATATTTTTAAATCCAAGATTGTTTCTGAATTCTAAAACTTTTTCAAATTCGATTTCTTATCTTAAAATTTTTTCAACTCAGATTTTTTTCTCAAAATTATTTCAAACCAAAACTTCAAAGTTTTAAAGTTTCTTTTCAATATTTTTTCAACTCAATTTTTGTATCCAATCCTAATATTTTTTCCTACTTACTCTGAATTCTGGAATTCAAAAGTATTATGTAAAATAATGCCTCCTGTTGCACACCTACCCTAGTCACACCATGAAATTGTTTCTCATTTATTGAAATTTTTTTTGGAGAATCAAAAAATGATAAGTACCTAGGTGAAAAAGTCAGATTTATAAAAAATGTCAACAAATTGTAAACTGGAAAAAATTTTGAATTGAAAAGCGATTGGAAAACAAGTTGATAAAATGTGTAAGGAAATTTCAGATTGAAAAAATTTCAAAAATATAGAAAAATGTTTCAAGAAAAATTTCAGGCCTGAAAATAATTTGAGTTTGAAAAAAATGTTTCATTTCAAGGTGAAAAAATTCTAAAATTTGAAATAATTTCATGTTGAAAAGAAATTGAGAAAAAGTTTTTACGAACAATTAATGAATAATTCCAATTTGAAAAAATTTCAAGGTTAGGAAGAGATAAAAAAAGTTGGTTTGAAAAAAATTGAAAAAATGGAAAGATGGAGCAAAAAATTTTAAGGCTGTACTTTAGCTTCCAAAAATCGCAGAAAATAGGTAATTGTTGATTTTTATTCAAAAATATTTGGTTGCAAATTTTCTTTCTTAAAACTAAAGTTTTTGTTCTACTGATAATACGAAAACTGATTTGTTCAAATGAACGAAAAATACAAGGATTTTTTTTCCAAATTTGAAATTACAGCTGATGGTCAAAAATTATGCGTGCGCAATGCTGCGTTGATCACCTCACTACCACAGGAACACTTCATTCTGTATATACGAGGCGTAGTTGTCAAGTTGACATTCCATTACATCGGGTCTAATAATTATTTTATTTTCGCTTGAGTTTACGATTTACGAATTTCTGAGGGATAGCGAACAAGATTTTTTCATCGTTATTTTTTTTCGATCGAACGCGTGCATTTTGATTAAATTTTTTTATGTTGATACTTCAAGTCAATTTTCTGGGTAAAGGAAGGGGTTTGCGAAAAAAATGAATAGAACCTAAATTGCGGAGCGTAAAATTTCCTTTCCGCAGAGTCCAATCGGTTTTTTCTAGAAAACTAAGCTTTCGAGATATTTTAATCAAAAGTTCAACTTTCATCTTTTATTGGAAATATCTCGAAAACTAAGCTTTCTAAAAGAAAACGAATTTGAACTTTATAGATAGCAAATTTCACGCTCTACAATTTATGTTCTGTTCATGGTTTTTTTTTAGGTTTGATTTTCCCAGAAAATTAATTTTTTTGTAATGAACCTTGAACCCTAATTTCAATATTTCCTATTCGTAACAACTCTGAAGTTAATTTTATGAGCACTGGAACACTAGAAGAATCCTACGAAAAATTGTACAGAACATAAATCGTAGAGCGTGAAATTTTGTCTATCACGTAATAGTTCAGGCAAATGATAAAAAATGTACTAAACCCCCAAAAATTCAATCCTGATTTTTTTTCACGTTTTACGTTCGTAATGGTCTACTACACAACGTACTAAAATGGGCACCCCCCCCCCCAATAACCCTCTGCTATCCCCAGGGGAGGGGTAAATGTCTGCTCAAAACCAGGTTTTCGTGAATATCTCCTCAAATAAACCTCAAAGTTGAAAAATAGTTATAAACAATCTTGTTCTACGTGTAATTTCCTATCAGATTTTTTTTTTTTTTTCAAAAACACTCACTTCCTTGACCAAAAATTGAGGGTAAAAAACACCTATTTTTCAACAATTTACAGCATGTTTTGAAAAAATCAAAACTTTTGTGAATATCTCTTCAAATAATAAACAATCATGTTCTACGTGTAATTTCCTATCAGACAGGTTCGTTTTTTTTCGAAAACACCCCCTTTTTTGCCCAAAAATTAAGGGTGAAAACGCCTATTTTTCCAATATTCACGATATTTTTGGAAATGATGGAAATACGAAGTTGAAAGTACCCAAAATTATACCAGTGAAGAGTAATTTTTCATACGTGCTGGTAGGGAATTCTAAAAAAAGTCACCGCAAAAATTTCAACTCCTATACCTTTAATTATAGGAGAGGTTATTGAATACTGCAATAACCTCTGTTATAATTAATGGTAGGTATGCCCGAAAACTCAGTTTTTTGCCCCTACACCTCACACAATGGCCAGAAACGAATTTTTATACGATATTCGAATAGTAAAGGTCAAACCCCACGTCTTCAAGGGGAGGAGTAGGAGTAGGAGGTGCCATAACATTCCCAATTTTGAGGTTTTTAGAGTTTTTTCTGAATGCTTTTGTCTCTGTGCTCAATATAGAGGATTTTTGAACCATTTAAATAGATTTTTGGATATGGCAAGTCGTCACCTTGACTAATAAAACTAGGATTTTGTAATGGCTCCCAGAGTCCGTTTGGAGATATAGGGTGTTCAAAATTTCTATAAAGTTCTAGCTTTTCTGCATACCTGATGCATTGTCTCTGTTGACATATAGTACGTAGACGTACTACGTAAGTATGTTTTGAAATATTTGATAGATATCCTATATCCGATATGACGCTCAACTTTTCATATTTAATGAATCGCATTGTAATTAGAACCTTCTTACCCCTTCCCGATGAGAGGGTGAGGTGAGAGGGTGAGTAGTTCAAAAAAATTAAATTTTCTAATAATTACCTATTTTCGCGAATTTTGTATCTACCTATATGAACCGAAGGTAGTTCTAAGGGGTAGCTTATACAGATCTCATTGTATCCACTTGCATCTCTAAGGAGGGGATGCTGCAGAGTGAAAACAATTTATTTATTATAACGTGTAATACCTATGGCTAAATCAGTAAATCTACATTTCTGAGGTCGTAAAATACAAAATTTGGCAATATTTTATATTTTTACTTTTGGGAGCAAGGGGTATGTGGAGATGGATGGGGTTAAAAGTAAAATTCTGTCTTTTCAGTGTGAAAAATGTGGAATTTTGCGCTTTTGAGGTTGTATTACAATCCATCCTCACCTACCCCTTGCTCCCAAACATAAATACATTGGCAAATTTGTGTTTTACGACCTCAAAAATGTAGATTTAGACATATTACACGCCATAATAAATACATTGTTTCCACTACACAGGATCCCCTTCTTAGGGATCCAAGTGGAGACAACGGGGCGATTCATTAAATATGAAAAGTTGAACGTCATATCAATCAATATAGAGTATCGAATATTTCAAAATATATACTTATGTCAACAGAGACAGTGTATTAGTTATGCAAAAAAGGAACAAATTTATCGAAATTTTGAACCCCTATATCTCCAATCACGACTCTAGGAGCCTTCACAAATATCTATATTCATTAGTCGAGGTGTCAGCTTGCCATTTCCGGAAATCTATGGTTCAAAATCCTTTATAATACGTAAGGAGAACAAAATATTCAAAAATCTAAAAAAAAACTCGAAATCGGGAATATTGTGGCACCTTCTACTCCTCCCCTGGAAGATATGTGAAGCTCGGAAGCAAGTCAATTAATCGGGGTTGACCTCTGCTGTCCGAATATTGTATTAAAAAATTGTTCCTAGCCATTGTATGAGGTGTACGGGCCAAAAAACTGAGTTTTGGAGGCATTTTTCATACATATTGTTGAGTAGAAGGGGGGGGGGGGGTAAATTGAAAACTTGGGGCACTTTTATTTAGTCATCGAATTTTAAAAGAAATGACATATTCGTGTTCACGGAGGTCGAAATATACGAATGTTCATCATACCAACTTTCATGCTTCTTTCTCTAAACGACACGTTCTAAAATAAACTTACAGTTTGCAGTTGCACTAAAATAAAGTCTTTATCAAATTATTTTCGTATTGCTAAGTTGTCATTTGCGAAATTTTTAAATTTTGAGTTACATAATTGATACCTAGTATGTAAGCTATACATGAAAGTACACCTTTAAAGCACTTTTTTATTTTCACTTCGTTTTTAATAATTCATTACTTATAAATTAATTTTCGATTTCAAAAATAGACATTTCGCATCCGTATTGATAAGTTTGTTGTTGTAATTCTTGTTGAAAATTGTTGATAATAACCGAAAGAACGATTATTTCCATCCTTAAATAGGATTTTCATAAAAACTATTGATACGCCCCCTATATTGAAAATGGTTCAACTAAAAAATGTAAACAAAACAAAATTTTCTCAACGCCACTATCAATATCAGTACGTAATTGTACATTTTTAAAATGCGGATTACTCTGTCAATAATGAATAAATTTATTTCAAATTTTGTACATAGCTTTACAAGATCATTTTGAAGGGTGTGTCATCATTTTTTTTCCCCACCTACTACTTTTCAACTGCATGATGTATGAGTGAAAAGTGACGTAAATTTGCCAACTTCAGAGTAAGGTAATAAATTCAGCTAATTAATTATTCAAAAAAATAGTGATAAAGCACCATTATTATAACCTTCCTGAACAATATAATCCAAAAATGAAATAAATCCGTTCATTCAGCTTCTCACAAAACGTTATCAAAAATTCTTCATTTTTACCTACTCATTTACCTCTCATTTACCTACTAAAGTACAGCCTTAAGTTTTAAGCTCAAAAAAAAATAAAACTTGAACTTAAACTTAAAACTTAAAATTTTAAAAATAAATCTTAGGCTTAACGCTTAGGCTTATTTCTGAAAAAATCATCGGCTTAACGGCTTAAAGCTTAAAGCTTAAGGCTGACTTACCAGCCCTGGTTTAGAACAGATGAAGAGCACCAATGAAAATCAAAAATTTATTGTTTCTGAAATTTTTTCACCACGCCACTGAAAAAATTTCTGCATTTTACAATACAGTTTTCTCCACCTCAAAAAAAAATTGTCTCACTAGATATTGAATAGAAGAAAGATAGCGAACAAAAAATGATCAATTTTCTTTCGGACCGAGCACCAAAAGAGTCACGCTTTTGAAATTTAACATTGGTTCTTATGGAAGAATTTAATTTCTTCAGTTTTTTTTTCATAAATGCTCAAAAAGTATAGATAATTTACTTGAACTTATTTTTTCTCTATAATATTACCTTTCGAATGACATATTATTGTTGTGGTTTTGTTCATTTTACATGATGAATTTTTTTTTATTTATGAAGATATTGATAACGCACTGATTGAAATGAAGTGATAATGTGTAAATTTTGTATTAGTTTCCACTTTTTTAATTTAACAGAATGAAGACAGTTCTTTAATAATAGTACGTAAATTATGTAACAGGAGTGGAAAGTAACCGATTAACAAGTGGAAAAGTTTAAGGAACGAGTAGAGATGTGAGTGGAGAATAACTGGTCGGTTATAACCGGTAGTTTTCGTGAAAACAACCGAAATTTTGGTAGTTTTTACCTCCGGTGGTATTCCAACTGTTAACTGGTTATTTTTTCAACCCTCCTGTTATTGAAAATAGCAAAAATTGAGTCTAAAACTGAGAAAAATGGTGATATATAATAAAACAATTCAATTTATCAAGTATTCATCAATCAGTGAATCAGTATAGCCAAATGTACTAACAATAAAAACAGAAAAAACTTATAATACAGCATCGTTTTTCCTCGGTCATTTCATTTTTTGCTGCATTTTGCATTTTTTTTTTTTTGGGGGGGGGCGGTTAACCAGTGTACCTCCAGTAGTTTTTGAGAATCACGGTTATTCTCCGGTTATTTTTTCACAGTTATTTTTTTCCTCCGGTAGTCAAAACTACCGGTTATCCACACCTCTAGGAACGAGGTGAAGCTGAGTGACTTAAATCGTACGAGTTAATTGTGTTACTTACCAATCTTGTTACGTATGATATTTTAATTTTATGCAAAAGGAAAATAAAATCATAAAATTTTGCAAAATTTTTAAAATCTAGAAAAAAAATTATGATAAGAGTTTAGGAAAGACTACATGCATGATGAGTTGATGAGTCAACTCAACAATGAAACAAACATGATTCAAAGCCAACAATACTGAGAGTTTAAGTTGAAAATAATTGGTTAAAAACTTGATAGACGAGTAAGTACAGGACCGTGGCTTTGAAAGGACTAAATATTTGATACCTGAGAAGATACCATGATTGTGAATCTACTGTAGTAAGTGACGTAGATCTCATTACCAATCCCCACTTGAGTGGTTCAATAGGGCCATACTACCTATTACAGTATAATGTCTATAAGAGGTTATTTTAATTGTCAGAGGTCATACCACGTTGAATACACAGGTTTTTGTTTTTTTACCGAAGTTAAGCAACGCCGGGGCGAGTTGGTATTCGGATGGGTGATCGCTCCAAAAATTCTGATAAGAAGAAAATTGCTGTCAAAAAATTCTGATATCGTAAGTAATGCTTACAGATAAATATGCGGGTGGAAAATACCATAACTACTTTCCACCTGGGGAGGAAAATAGCTACTGAAAAGCACGGGACATTAAAACAGAGGGTTCCAAAACGAAAACAGTGTAGGAAACAGACGATTTTCCAAACATATAAAATTAAGATGTTTTACTGAAGTAAAATCGAGTGAATGAGTTCATGATTATCTTTGTTTTCTATATTCTATCTTACACTATCAACTTTTATAAACTTTACACTAATCAAAACGTGAAAGTGAATACATCAATATGAAGGAAATTTCATCACCAAAAAATAATTTCAAATCAATACCACCACCATGATTTAGGAAAAATACCAGATTTTTTCTCTCATTTTCACAGCATTTTTTCCCTCAAAAATTTTCCTTTCAAATACTCATCTTCGTCGCAAATTCGTAAATAACTAATATTAATTAAAGACTGAAGCAAATATGCCTCCAATGAATAAAACCAATCAAAAAAGGCAGATGGAATTTCCCATTCTCAAATTTCGCCTTTAGAAACACCCAAATAAAATTACGTCATCGATAGTAACACTAATTTATTTCAAACAATCGCAACTAATTGGGAAAAAACACCAAAATAAAGGATCAAAGGCATCAGACAAACACCATCTACCACAAGTCAAGTAAGTACTTATGTACTCTAAAATGCACTTTAGTCGTCTCGTCGAAGATTAAGAGCTCCCTAGAAACAGCTCATTTTGCATTCGGAAAATACACGTTGTGCTGCATAAAACACAACGAAAAATAAACATTTTCTCGCAGCTCAGCCTGAATTTCTTGCTCCTTAGATATACACGGGTACCAAATACTGCACACGTTTAAATAAATACACCTACAAAATACCGGTACGCGATCTCAGGCAGACGTTAAAATCGACAAGCATGGTGGAATTTGAACGGATAAGGAGCTGATCGTTGTCTTGTAAGTGACGTTAATCTGACATCGAATGTCGAGCGCGTCCATGTTTACGTTACTTGGGCGTGTGTACCGTGTATTATCAACCCTGGGTAATCTTAATGCGCTACTGTTTGCTCTCTCTTTTAATCTTTTCTTTTTTGGATACGCTACGTCTTACAGTATGTGCTGCAAGAACACATTGTTGGAGGAAAATTCGCCGCCAAATGTCTATTATTGTTTGCCACGATGTTCTTACATGTGAATTTTATTCCAGGCGGTAAGAAAAATATAACTGTGATGGAATTTCTCGTTCGTGTCGAGTAATTTCATGCGACGATGGGTACGAATTTTTCTTCTTTTTCACGTGTCTGTGGTTTGAAGCTAACAATACTTTAAGGGTTGGTAAAGGGAGGAGAGCTGAGGTGTGGAACGTTTCATTTTTATTATACCTTTTTCCACGTAGGTAGATGGAAAGTATCCACCTATAAGAATTTGTCGCTGTGGTTGGAGCTGAATTAAAAAATGGGATACGCGAGATGATAAAAAATCTCCAAAATATGGCGACCTCAACATTCTAATATTTTTACCCATCGATGTGAAATTTTCATTAAAAGCGATCGCGTTGTATTTAATCCGAACATAATTTATCATGTTCTGATCAATACAAACATCTTAATAACTTGGTATTTCGAAACGATAACTCTTATCTGGTAACTTTAATCGATTTTGAAACTCTAGCCATTTAATTGGCATCATTCTGAGATTTTTTTAATGAAATCAATGTTTTAAAAAAAATAACTGTATTTGTACTCGGAATAAATAGACTTGTACTCGGAATAAATAGACGATATGAGAGTGAAATTACACAATTTACGTTTTTTTTGTCAATCAGCTTCCTCGAAGTTGAACATTTCACAGTTTTTGTAAGAAGTAATAATTATAAGAAAACGAAATAGAAAATTGAAAATATTCTAAAGTATCATCTTTTTGCAGCAGATATTGAAAATGATCAAAAAATACATACTTATCCTGAAATTTTGACGTAAAGAATCCAATTTGGGAGACCTGAGCCCCAGCTCAAAGAAGCCTCAAAGTGGGATTATTTCCGAAAAACTCGTTTTTTTTCACTTTAGGATAACACCACCAGCTGGAAATCTTGGCTACCCTCTAAGAAGAGTGATTTGAGTTTTCACACTTTCCTGAATCATAGGCCTTGAGACTAATACCACATTTGCCCTTTGTCAGAGGACTGAAAAGTTGCAGATCGTGAATTTGAGTAATTTTAGATTTTCACCAAATTCAAATTGCTCACTCAAACATCTCAAAATCAATCCTAAAATGTTTTCATAGCTGAAAATAAATTAACAACAACAAAACATTTTTCGATGAAATTTTTCAAAAAAATTCCATGGCGATAGGTACTGCCAACTGCATTTGCAATCTTCATAAAATTTCAGTATGCGATGCAGCTAAAAAGAAATCAAAAAAATTTAATTCATTTTAGTGAACAAAACAATTTTTGGGTTACTTTTTAAGCCACTAGATAAATGAACAATTTTAATCTTAAAATTTTAAATCAAAATAAAATTGACAGCACTACTATGAAAATTTTTCAAAATTTTCAAAAAAAATTACACACGTTTTGCTTTATAGCAAAAGCTTTTAATCATGGATTTGTTTTAAAAATGACTTATTATGAAAATGACAGAGATATTCAACTAAAAAAATGTTTGAAATCGAATTGCTTGGCAATTTTTAAAATAAAAAAAGACTAGGAAAAAATTCAAATCTGTATCTGACATTTAAAAATATTTTAATAAATTCGGTGACATTTCAGCGTTTTGTCGAGACTTTACTTTCGTAACATTTGAATATTTAAAAAAAAACATTACTTAGGTACCTGATTATTTTTTTTTCAGTTGATAACTTTTTGTTAAAATATCAGATATAGCTTTTTTTATATTTCCATTTTTTCCAAATTTTTCAGCACTTTCAAATATACCTAATTGAGAAATGATAATCAAACTCAACAGTTTCTGTAACATTTCGACATTTTGTTGAACTGCAGAAAACAAAATCATTCAAGTCCAACAAAATATCATTATATCACTTCATTAAAATTTCAGAAAGTTTTTCATTTTTGATGCGTAATAAAATTTTATTATGTCAATGAAGTCGAATTCTTGATGTGAAAAATCTGATGTCAAATGTCATGGATTGACAGTAGTACTAAAACATATCCAAGTAAAAATCATTCTAGATCATCGAAAAAAAAATTACCTGAATTTTAGGTCAAGTAAAAATTATTCTAGATCATTAAGAAAAAAAGTTTGCTCAATTTTAAGCTATCTAGGTGAGCAATTTGAATAATTATCATAAAAATCAAGAAATGCACAAATTCGTGATCTACATACAACTTTTAAAGCCCATGTAGAGGCAAAAGGTGGTATATCATTTCAAGGACAATGGTTCAGAAAGGTGTAGAGACTCAAATTGCACCTTTACACCTGCTCGAAGTTTCCAGCAGGTGAGACTACTCAAATATGGCAAAAAATCGTATTTTCATCAAAAATAACTCAACTTTCCGCAATTGGGCTGTGGGCTCAAATTTTTTTGAGGAAGTTTTTCGCTTAAAGTAAACTACTTTGCATTTTTTTTTCAAAATCCAGGATATGTTTTTTTTCTCCCACCCACCCTAATGGGTATCTATCAATCGATCAAATAAACTAAATCCTGCAGAAATGCATCCAGATATAGCCGCCAAATATCAACGCAGGTAGATATTTCATCGATGACTATCTTTATCCAATTTTATCACCTTCGTAATCAAATCATAGGAAAAATGGCAATCTTTCTTAAGCGTAAAATGCATCATCGTCATTTCTGCCATAACCGCGTAATTTACGTAACCCTGACGCATCGAATAGATAAGTACTTTCGGTTTCGGGTATCTTTGTTGGAATCGGAGTTCTCCACTCCCCCCAATCGTCGAACTGTACTGGATATGGTGGTAATGTGTAATATGGCGAGATCAACATGGGTGCTTGGATATACCGTTTGGCTGGATATTGCGGATAAGGGGGTCTTTTTTTCAATACGTTCTTAAGGCCCTGAAGAGGTTGTAGTCTCTTAATAGCCTTAATAGCCCTAATAGGTCGTAGAAAAGGTTGTATGTTGTTAAAACTCTGGAGAACGTCTTTAAAACGCTGAGCAGGTCGCATTTTATCAAGCGCCTTCTGAAAGAGAACGTCTTTAAAACGCTGAGCAGGTTTCATTTTATCAAGCGCCTTCTGAAAAAATCGTCCTTTCTCCAAAGGTTGCACTGATGGTTCGTTTCCTGAAGGTGGTATTGGTGGTATCGGGGGTTCGTTTTCCGCAGATGGTAATGCTGATTCCACGCTTAATGGCGGCATTGTTGGTATTACTGGTGCTTTCATGGTTAAAGGTGGTACTGTTGGTGGTACTGGTGGTTTCATGGTTAAAGGTGGTACTGTTGGTGGTACTGGTGGTTTCTCCAAAGGTGGTACTGTGGGTTTATTCATTGCAGATGGAACAGGAGGCTCTTCTACAACATGCTGTACTGGTTGTTTCATGGTTCGAAGAGGTCTTGGTCGTAATACCTCTTTCACGTTTGAATGTGGTTTAGGTGGGATCACTGGTCGCTTTCTCCAAGTTGGTACTGACGGTCTACTCCTTGCAGGTGGTATAGATGGTATCTGTGCTGCAGATGGTTCCATGGTTATTGACGGGTTCATGTTTCTTGATGATATTGGAGGTTTCATGTTGCTTGGTGATTCTGGCGGGTTCATGTTGCTTGGTGATTCTGGCGGGTTCATGTTGCTTGGTAATTCTGGCGGGTTCACGTTCCTCGGTGATTCTGGAGGGTTCATGTTCCTCGGTGATACTGGAGGTCTTATGTTCCTGGGTGCTACTGGCGGTTTCATGTTCCTCGGTGATACTGGAGGTCTTATGTTCCTAGGCGCTACTGGTGGTTTCATGTTCCTCGGTGATACTGGCGGTCTAAAATATGAACGTGGTTTTGGTGGCGTTGGTCGTTGAAAATTTGAACGTGGTTTTGGCGGTGTTGGTGGGTTTTCAAGTTTTGGTGATGATTCATCAACTACTTCCCCCGATAATTTCATTACTGTACCTTGATTTCTTAACAGCATTTCAGATGGGATTGTTGGCACGATTGGTACAGGTTCGACCTTTTCCTTTTTCAAAAATCTTGGCACGGCCATTGGAAAGATGGGTGGAATTAGCGGTAATATTGCTGACTTAGATTTTGCAAATTGTAGTAGATATTGAAGGCCACGTATGGCTATATCGGCTTCGGTGACGACTACCAGTAACGAACAACAAAAACATATGTGGGCCCATGAAAAAGAAATAAATAAAAAGGTCAGTCATTTTATAAAAAAGATCAAGTTGGAAAAAATTAATAGCTGTTGTCCCTGGTAAGTAAATATCATTAACAAAATTCTGTGGTGAAAAATCAAATGATTAACCAGGAATATCAAAAAAAGAATCCTGCTTGGAAATTTCCCTCTGGGCTATTCCATACTAAAACAGACCAAAAATGAAGTCGGGTCTTCCAATTTTGCTCAACGACTTACATTTTGATTCCGTATTGATCACCGAAGACTGGAGGAAGGGGTCAGTTGAAGCACAGGGAGGGGGTCAGATCGAAAAAGTAAGTCGATATTCGAATTCTACACCCTCAAATTAGTTAGAATCGATATGCCACACAATATTTTTGTTTCTGAACATAGTTTTTCCTAAAATTGAGAGCTAGAGGGGCACTAAAGGGTCAAATCCAAAAAATAAGCAAATATTCGAACTCAGCGCCCTCAAAAACCTAACAATTGACAGGTCACACGTTATTTTTCATTTTTTTTTAAATTTTGACCCTATCAAGGAGGTTAATACGGGGTTTCAAAGGGATCAAATGAAAAAACTGAGTACATATTCGAAATTAGTGTCTTCAAATTAGTAGTAATCGATGAGTTAATTTACTTTTTCGATTTTTTTGAATTTTGGTCAAAATTGTGGACCTCTGTACCCCCAAGGGTCTAGAGATCCCATCTTCAAAATTTGTTGGTTGAAAAAGAGGTAAAAAGGGCTGCTCACTGTGATTTTTTGAGATTTTTAAAGGACATCTTTCATCTTTTGTTATTATCATGAAAGTTGAGCTTCCATCACCAAAGTTCAACTTTGAGCTTTTCAAAATGTGATTACCGTTTTTGAATCTCCAATTAATTATCTTTCAGACCCCGCAAACAGATTTTCCCCAAGTACAACTTATCTCGAGATATGGGCCTTCAAAGTTAGGTAAATTGGCTAAAAATCGGAATTGTATAAAAATTTCGAGGCCCACCTCCTCGCTCCCTTGAGGGTTAGAAAATAAATGATCTTGGTTTTGTGAATTTATCACCAACGAGAACTTGTAAAACAAATTTAAGCGTAATCGGAAGACTCAACTTCATTTTTGGTCTGTTTAAGTATGGAATAGCCATTCTTTAATCATGAAAAAGCTATAATACACAGAAAAATGTTTTGAACGTAGTTTGGTTACCTATAGAATTTCATTTACTCCCTTCGTTAAATTTTTGTTTTGAAATACAGAAGCAATGTTTGAATACAATTTCGCTCTCCATTCAGGAAATCATCATATATAATAAACATTTTCGCCAATGATCAAACTCATCTCTCCCACTTTTCTACGATGGCAAAAAGCTAGCCCCAAAAAATTGATAAAACACATTTAATAATACTTACAAATTTCATTTTCACACTCTTTCATAAAAACTCGGCTACAATTTACAATACGTAGTGATTATTACAGAAAATTAATATCACACAGCAGGCGATCGGTTCCGTAAGATTATGACCAAATATGAGATTACAAGAGTGAAAATACTCTTATCAAAAACTGGCCACGTGAAATTCTTACGATTATAGCACAAGTACGCAGGTTCTTGAATATTTCACCTCCCTGCGGATTGTACGAGGAATGTAACGCTCACATTTTAATCGTTTTATTAACCGCAAATTTTTGCGTAACCAACTATGCTTCTTACTCTTTGGTGTCCAGGCAAAAACTACTGGATGCAATTGAAATTTTTTTCATGCTGTTGAAATAAATCAAGAGTCAATAGTTGAAAGCCAAAAAAATCAACCTCGAGTGAAAACTTTTTTTGGAAATATGAAAATTTTGAAAATTTACTTATTTTCATTTTCAAAATGGAGGACGCAGCAATTGAAGCGAAAATTGTGTCAAAATCTAAGGAACTCAATACCTAAAAAAGACAATTTTGAAAATAATACTTCTCAGTCTACATTTCAAAACAATACAAAAAAATTTCTAAAAAAATAAGGACCTATGCTGTAGAATGTCTTCCTTCCGAGAAAAAAAAATCAGCTGAAGAAACTGTTCAAATTAAATATACTTACAATTTGGAAAAAATTTCACCCTTGAGAAAATTTTTTAAAATTTTTTTCCAATTTTGGATACCTAACTTTTTTTATTTAAATATGATTTAATATTTATGTGAATTTCTTTCTGTAAATATCCTTATCTGTAAGCAAACAGCTTCTTCATGAAATTTTTTTCCCAGCAGGAATAATTTCTGATACATAATTTCTACAGTCTAGGTCCTAATTTTTTAAGAAAATTTTTTTGCATTGTTTTGAAATTTGGACTGAAGAATATTGTTTTACAATTTTTTTGGTACCTATTGAGCTCTTTAGATTTTGACACAACGTTAGTTTCAATTGCTGCACCCAGCATCGTTTGCACCTGATTTTCGAAAAAAAAATACTAACCTCTGCAACTGGTTTTCACAAGAATACACATTTGAAGTTGATTTCCACTAAACAATAAAGTTTGCAATCAATTTTCACTTGAAGACATTGTGTACAAGTGATCAGCATTGTAACTAAATCTTTACAAGTGATTGTCGGCAGAGAATATTAACATCAATCTATTATGATTAATTAAGGCTCAAATTCAGGGTTTCAAGTATTTAAAAAAATTATCAACACTGCTCTCAACCAGTTTTCAAAAATTATTAGCGCAATTCATCAAAAGTATTTTTATTGGCTGTAAGAAGTAAGCTTGGGTTACTGTTCTGATAAAATGAATTTTATTGATTCTTATTTTATAATCTAATCTACAGAGGTGATCAAAAGATGGGTAAAAAAATTAGGTTCGTCACAATTACCGCTCTACATACTGAAAAAAAATGCACAAGTAGAACGGAGTATTATATGATTATTTCTAAGGCATGAGAATTGAGATATTTCAATCTTCAATAATTATGAAAACAGTTTAATGCAGTTCTTTCAAACAATCACCTACGAGCTTCAAGAAATGTATGTTCTGGAGTTTTTACGAACTTTCGGCAGAGTCAGTTCGATAAATCTGATGTTCTGGTGCAATTGTAATATCCTCAGTAGGTATCATATCTACAGGAGGAAAAGGCGGTTGTGATGGATATCTTCGTTTTTCTAATTGAATTTTCGCAGGAGGTTCAAAATTTTCTACAAGTGGATTAATATTTATTAGCGGTTTCATGTTCATTGGTCGTAACGGTGGATCAACATTTGGAGGTGGTATTGTGGGTTTTTTTATAACTGATGGTTCATCAGCTATTAGCGGTTTCATGTTCATTAGGGATGGTATCGTGGATTTTTTTATAACTGATGGTTCATCAGCCATTAGCGGTTTCATGTTCATTGGGGGGTTCATGTTCATTGGTTGCATCAGTGGATCAACATTTGAAGGTGCTATTGTGGGTTTTTTAATTACAGATGGGTCATCAACTATTAGCGGTTTCATGTTCATTAGGGATGGTATTGTGGATTTTTTTATAACTGATGGTTCATCAGCCATTAGCGGTTCCATGTTCATCAAAGGTTTTATGTTCATTGGGGGGTTCATGTTCATTGGTTGCATTAGTGGATCAACATTTGAAGGTGCTATTGTGCGTTTTTTTATTACAGATGGGTCATCAACTATTAGCGGTTTCATGTTCATTAGGGATGGTATCGTGGATTTTTTTATAACTGATGGTTCATCAGCCATTAGTGGTTTCATGTTCATCAAAGGTTTCATGTTCATTGGGGGGTTCATGTTCATTGGTTGCATTAGTGGATCAACATTTGAAGGTGCTATTGTGCGTTTTTTTATTACAGATGGGTCATCAACTATTAGCGGTTTCATGTTCATTAGGGATGGTATCGTGGATTTTTTTATAACTGATGGTTCATCAGCCATTAGTGGTTTCATGTTCATCAAAGGTTGCATGTTCATTAGCGGGTTCATGTTCATAAGGGGGTTCATGTTCATTGATTGTATCAGTGGATCAACATTTGAAGGTGCTATTGTGGATTTTTTAATTACAGATGGGTCATCAACTATTAGTGGTTTCATGTTCATCAGGGATGGTATCGTGGATTTTTTTATAACTGATGGTTCATCAGCCATTAGCGGTTTCATGTTCATCAAAGGTTGCATGTTCATTAGCGGGTTCATGTTCATTAGGGGGTTCATGTTCATTGATTGTATCAGTGGATCAACATTCAAAGATGGTATCGTGCGTTTTTTTATTACTGATGGGTCATCAACTAGTAGAGGTTTCATGTTCATTAGCGATGGTATCGTGGATTTTTTAATAACTGATGGTTCATCAGCCATTAACGGTTTCATGTTCATTAGCGGGTTCATGTTCATTAGAGGGTTCATGTTCATTAGCGGATTCATGTTCATTGATCGTATCGATGGATCAACATTCGAAGGTGGTATCGTGCGTTTTTTTAATGCTGATGATTCATCAACTACTTCTTCTGATGGTAACATGATGCCTCCATTTTCATTCAGCATTTCGGATGGGATTTCTGGCGCTACGGGAGCCGGATTGGTTGTTTTCTTCTTTAGCAATCTTGGAATGACCATTGGAAATATGGGAGGAATGAGTGGTAATATTGGATGGTTACATTTTGCAAATTGTAGTAGGTATTGAAGTCCTTGTATGGCTATAGACGCTTCAGCTACTACCATCAATAAGCAATAAAAACATACGAAGACCTATGAAAAAGAATAATTAATGAAGTTAGACAGTTTATAAGTTAGATGATCAAGTTTATGGGCAGTGGCGAAGCTAACGTGTAAGCTTGTAAGCTCAGCTTACATGAAAATTTTGAAAAAAAAGGAAAGAAAAAATTATTTTCCATCATAAGTCAATTTCTGAATTCAAAACCATTCATGAAAATCAAAAAACCCATTATAATAAGTTGTCTATTTGTAATTTGCGTCGTGATGAAGCTGTCGAGATTCAGCTTCAATTGTAGTTGGTTTAACTATGTTGTGCATGCGCTGATAGAGCTGCAGGGTATAGAAGGGTAAGGATGAGGTTGTGTTCATAGCCCGCGGTTGAAAGCCAGCTTCACAAGCGTTTCAATTTTGAATCCAGGTATTTCTTTTTAATGTTTGGAGCTTTGTAACTCCTTCAATTTTGAATTTAATCAAAATATGAAAAGAACTTTTTTTATTCACAATTTCATAACCTACAAAATAAGTTATTTTCATTTTTTAATAAAATTGAAAATTGAAATAGGTACAAAGGAGTAATGTTGAAAAAATAAATCAAGCTTTTCTAATTTTACAAAAAATAGTGAAGTAAAGTAATTTGTAATTTTATGAATTAAATTGCAGGATTTAAGAAAAAAAAACAAATTTTAATAGGCAGGTACCTATTCCAAAACTTTTCAAAATTGGATAAATCTAGAAATAGTGCAATTTGGATTTGATTTGTTTTGAGGTGATACCTGTATTATGTTCTTTCTATTCAAGCTCGAATTGTGGAAACTCCACGTATTTTGTTTGGAAAAAGGTATTCATAATTGAAGATAGCACCTGCAAAGTGACCTAACTGCAAAAAGTTGATTTTGAGAAAAATGAGAAAAAGCTGTCCTATGGAGGGGAAGCGAGATATTTAAGTTCTGTTTTAGGGAATGGAAAGGGTCAACCCTCACTCACCCTATTGACATCATTTTTTTTTGAAGAACAGAAAATCAGTGTTGCTGCAGCACGCTAAAAAAAATGCTGCAGTTACATCACTTTGCAGGTATGAAAAGGTCATTTATTGATAAAATCAGGTAAAATGTGTTTAAGCAAAAATGAAAATTAATTGTGATCTAATGAACAAAAAAAACTGAGATTTGGTATATATCCTATTTTGGATATCACAAATCAATTGGAAGTAGTTTCAAGACATTTTGGAGTCTTCCTGTAAAAACGGTCCATATGAACTTTAGCACCTAAAAAGAGATTACTAATGTGGTGCCTCACATATGTGTACCTCCATATCGAAAGGGCCCATTTGGTCGATCCAGGAAACGGAGATACAGCCGTAGTGAAAAGTGGTCAAAAATTTCAAAAAAAAATTTTTTCACGTTTTGTATACCTGAAGGCCTCCTCCATCAGCTGGTTTTGAAAATTTTTTGTTTTCGCGGTTCTTCCGCGAGATATTGCGAAAATGAGTCGCGGATGAGAAAGGGCCCACTTTGTCGATACCATGTTTTCAACGCATTTTCCTCTGTACGACTGAAATCCACGAGAATTGAAAGGGCCCACTTTGTCGGTACACCTATTTCACTGCATTAAAAAAAAAATAAAAATCTGGACCACTTTACATAGTGATCAGTCAAAAAATTTCATCACCCCCCCCCCAAAAAAAAAGGTTTTATCTGCAAAAAACATTTCTGAAACTTTAAAATGTGTTTTTCTCGAAATTTTGATTTTTCAACTTTTTAGTTTATCAATTTTCAAAAATTCATAAAAAATCGAGATTTTCACCTAAAGACCTCGGATTTGCGTCATTGTGACCGAAATTCATCCTACTATTGCCCACTGGTCTTAACTCCATACCGACAGAATGGGCCCTTTCGATATAGAGGTACACATATACTAATAGATGGGCCCACAATCTCAAAAATCACAATTTTGCACTTTGGCCACTTTGCAGGTCACATCTTCAATTGAATGAGAAATCGTTACCGGGCCTTCTCACCTCAATTTTTTTTGGATTACAGTGGCGTAGATTTATCAACTCTTGGCTTACATTCGATTTTCCCTTAGCTTCACCTCTGTTTATGGGAAAATAAGCTTTTGTCCCTGGTACATACCACTAACTAATTTTGGATGAAGAACAAAATGATCAACGAAGGTTGACAAAAAAATAATCCTATTTTTAAAATTCCCTCTGTAATTCTGCTCGAGGCAGAATCTGCAAAACATATTGTTTGGTTCCCTAAAATTTATTTTGCCTTTTCATAAAATTTTAGTATTGAAACACATGAAGCATATTTAAATTTCATTCTCCATTCAAGAAATTATCCCAAAATGAGTATACCTTCTCGCAATTAAACCAGTTTCTTTCACTTCTCTATAGTGATAAAAAATCCAACGCAGAAAATTGCAAAAATCATTTTAAAATAGATACTTACAAATTTCGTTTCCATGATATTTCGTAAAAATTCAAAAACGTGTACTCGCGATTACTACAGAAGATAAATAATATCATAAATTTATCGATGAATTCAGTAATTGAAATTAAAACAGCACAAATACTGTTATCAAAAACTGGCAAAGTGAAATTCCAACGTTAAAATGTATTCAATCAAAAAACTTCTGGTATACTATTTAATAAAAGGAAAATTAATGAAAACTTAAACTGATTAAATGTTTGAAATAATATATTCGATGAATATTTGGCATGAAGATTTGATAAGTATTTTCACAGAGGCCACCGTTATGATTTTAGTTCTCGATTTGGAGGGAAAATTTTCACACAGAAGTTTACACATGTAACAGCACAGCTAAGAAAACTACCATCTGTAGGTATTCAACCTTTCTAGGTAAAATTAGAGAGGGTTTGTTTACCAGAAAAAGAACAAGAAATTACTAGCTACAATTAAACATGTTTGAAAGCAAACATACCAAACTCAGTTTTTAATTTTGCTCAGAGGTATAAAAAACAAATATCTGCCAACGTTTTAGAATCACTTCCAAAGCAACCCACTCCCTTTCCAAACAAATAATACCTTTTAATCTTAATTCTTTTACCTCAAAAAATAGTTTATTTCATGATAGAAAGGTAAGATACCTCCCCATACTTCTTTTGATCCAGCCCTTGTTTACCCCAATCTTTTCTATGAAAATGAGTTGCAGATCCAAACATTCTTCTACTGCTGCAAAAAGCTATTATCTCTCCAATGTTGAACTAAGGCTCAATTAAGTAATATTGTAGGTAAGTAAGACTATAGAGTGGAAAGCAGGTTCATGAACTCCACACCTCTTCCAGCTCTTCATGCTGAAGCTAAAATTTCCTCTCTATCTAAATTAGAAGATTATATTTGGCTTACAAATTTACCATAAAGAGGCTTAAAATTGAGAGTAGTACTGATTACTTGAAAATATGTGATAAATGGTGTTTTTTGAAAGCTAAAATTCCCCTTTCATCTATTATCTTCAACAGACTTAAAAAAAATTCAATAGAAAGTGATTACTGCCGATCTTTTAATTTGAACAAGCCAGCTATATTTCTATGGTCGAGTTCTTGCCATTAGGTGACAGACCACCAGCTATGGAGTTTCAGGATCAAGTCGCAAATAAATACTCAGATTTTAAATTAATTTTTACATAAGACTTAAAATCTGATACTGGATATAGCTCAGTTTATAAGTTATAACGTTTTTGCAAGTTCGTGGAGTTTTCAAACTACCAAATGTGTTCTCTTGTTTTTACCGCCAAATTGTATGAAATTCTACATGCTATCCAATTCAGTCTAAAATCGACATCATTTTCTAATTTTTTTTCTTATAATATTAGTTTCTCAAGCAGCTTAAAATTTTAACTAGAAAATTCATCATCACTGAAGCATACTATCCTTACAAATATGTAATTTAATAGCGTTACTATCAGCTAAAAAGAATATAGAAATTTCATTGTTATGGATTCTTGGTCATGTCGAGATGCGCATCAATGAAGCTATGGATACTAGAGTCAAACAAGTAGCACAAGATGGGTTAATCAATTCCATAATAATTAAAGATGTTAAGTATACCTGTGGTTCATAAAGCTCATAATAATATATGGAATTATAAATCATCCTTTTCTAATCATCAATCCTTATACTTTATTATAGAACTCCAGATCCCAAGGTTTCCTTAGATCTAAGAAATGAGAGACCGCCCTTAGTATGTTTAAACTCCACTAATGAGACTTTAGACGGCCACTCCTCCCTCCCTAACCACCTCTTTGGAATAGGCATTCTGAACTCCCCTATGCGTTCTTTAAATTCCTTTCCTAAACACAGGTATGATCTAAATCATATTATATTCTACAAAAATTGAGAACTGAGCTATATGAAAAGATATTGGTAGTAGACATTCCGGGATAATTTTCTGCTGTGCCTCTCCTTGGCTATCCGACCAACACCACCTATAGTACAAGGCCTGAGTACAGGCATCCATATTGGCTCGTGATGCCACAGGTGTAGGCGATTAATGGCTGAAATTTACATGGGTTTATATGGGAGAATGTGCGTTTTTTAATTTTTTATTCAAAAGGGACGATAATTTTCATGGTTTTTGGATCAGATCTTACATAAAATTCAACGAACTTTCCGATGGTGCAATTGTTTAGGTACATTTCGCCAGCACCCCCACCACCCCCTTAGGGGTCAAAAGTAAGGTCATTCGTTTGTGCTTCGTTGGTGCTTGTTTGTGCTTCAAGTCCGGTCGTTTGTGCTTCACCTCCTCCAAAGTTATGGGGGAAAGTTTGTGGGGTGCTGGGGAAATGGCAGCACCCCCACCACCGCCGATCGGGTCGAAAAAGGGGTCGTTCGTTTGTGCTTCGTTAGTACTTGTTTGTGCTTCAAGTCCGGTCGTTTGTGCTTCACCCCCTCCAAAGTTATGAGGAAAAGTTTGTGGGGGGGGGACTTCTTTAAATCGCCCGAACGCTGGAACTCGCTCCACGACGTTACGCGGGAGTTCGAATGTGACCGGCTTGTTCGAACTCTCGTGTAACGTCTCGTCGTGGGACGAGTTTCAGCGTTCGGGCGATAATGGCGGTCCTGCATATCGAATAATTTGAAGGGGCTGGAGAAATTATTTTTGAAAACGAAGTTGGAAATTAGAAATACCTATACGATATGCTATTTAACTGGCCAGGGAATAATGCACTTTGAAAAAATACACACCCAGTCACTATTGCATTTTGAGAAGGGGGAGGAGGTGGGCCCCTTATGGAGGAGAAAATTGTTTTGCACCGATTTCGCTCAAATCCTCATGGATGGTTATGCAGATGTACAAGTACTCCCCAAAAAAATTTCAGCACCCCTCCACCTCAGGGGGCTGAGCCATCTCGCAAAATTTGTAATTTTTCACAAAACTGCTCAATTAAAACTGCTCAATTAAAACTGCTCAATTTGGGAAACATTGCTCAGCTCCCTCATGTGTTGGGGGGGCTGATTTTTTTGAGAAGTACATACTACTTCATCCGAATAACCTACCATGTGAATTTGAGCGAAATCGATGCGAAAAAATCATTTTTTGAAACGAGCCTCCTCAGCTTCATTCCCCGCTCCGAATACACGAGTGGTAGGGTCCGGTCGGTGCGTTTTCAGCATACACTCTGGACATCACCAGCTCGTAAATAATTGTGATGCAAATGGTATTTCGACGATCCAAGTCCAAATTTATTCCAAGTTTGAAAATGTATCCTATAAGTTCAAATTTTTTCAGTTTATTTAATTCTGAATTATTTTAAAAATCATTTCCAATGTTAAAATTTTCTCAAAATTTGTCCAATTTTGATATTTTTCCAACATTAATTTCTTCAATTTTTCATTAAAAAAAATTTAACTGTTTCGAATAATTTGAAAATTTTTCTTCATTTTTTTTAACTACTTATATGAAATTTTTCCAATTGAAAATGCATTGAAATTTTTTTCCGACTGGTCATTTTTCAACATTTTTTCCAATTCAATAAGTATTTACTTGGAAAAAAGTACGTAGTAAATATATGAAATACATGAAAGTTGGATAAATTTTGAGAAAATATAAATTGAAAAAAAATTAATGATGAAAAAATTTTAAAATTAGATACAGCACGTAGAAAAAAATTGAAAAAATCAAAAAGCTTGAAAAAATTTAAATTTGGATAATCGAAATCTCATTTGTGTTAAACTGATTCAGGAGCTAGTCAAGGCATCATATGAAACATTTTGATTTTGACTCAAAAAATGTCCTCGCGAAATGTCATTTTAGGGTCACCTGTGTAACGAGGTAATTCTTTGCTGAAAAAAACACGATCTGTATATACTTTCTGAAGTGCCCTGCCGGGGTGGGGGGAGAGGGTAAACAATCCGAACGAAAAAGTTGAAAGGCTCGGATTCGTCAACTCAAAATGTATACAGAAATACCAAATTTTTCAAAATAAAAAATTCTGGGGCTTCAAATTATTCGATATGCAGGACCGCCATTATCGCCCGAACGCTGAAACTCGTCCCACGACGAGACGTTACACGAGAGTTCGAACAAGCCGGTCACATTCGAACTCCCGCGTAACGTCGTGGAGCGAGTTCCAGCGTTCGGGCGATTTAAAGGAGTCCCCCCCACAAACTTTTCCTCATAACTTTGGAGGGGGTGAAGCACAAACGACCGGACTTGAAGCACAAATAAGCACTAACGAAGCACAAACGAACGACCCCATTTTCGACCCGATTGGCGGTGGTGGGGGTGCTGCCATTTCCCCAGCACCCCCACAAACTTTCCCCCATATCTTTGGAGGGGGTGAAGCACAAACGACCGGACTTGAAGCACAAACGACCGGACTTGAAGCACAAACAAGCACTAACGAAGCACAAACGAATGACCCTACTTTTGACCCCTAAGGGGGTGGTGGGGGTGCTGGCGAAATGTACCTCAATTGTTTTTTGATTTTGAGTGATGGTTTTCTGATAAATTGAGATAAACGAAAAAAAATCTGAAGGTGTCGTCGAATTATTAAAAAACAAATGAGAAAAATTGATCATTAGGGTGGTCCTCATTTATACTTGGTGAAAAATTTTTTTCGAAATTTTTATGGGACCCTCCGTAGATTGGTGCCATTCCTTGAGAAAATCATCCTCAAAAAATTTCAGCTCGATTGGTTCACCCCTCCCCTCGCACCATGGCCATCTTTGACCAGGTTAGACTTACCGAGCGAGCATATAACTTTCCACCACGGTACGCCGTGCAATTCAACGTGTTCCCTCGCGCTAAAACCTGTCCTGTGTTTCAGTAGTAAAAGGACAAATAATTTGAATTAATGTTTTTTAATCACAATAATTGTCATTAGAAAACATTAATTCAAATTATTTGTCCTTTTACTACTGAAACACAAACAGGTTTTAGCGCTAGGGAACACGTTGAATTGCCCGGCGTAACGTGGTGGAAAGTTATATGCTCGCTCGGTAAGTCTAACCTGGTCAAAGATGACCTTGGTGCGAGGGGAGGGGTGAACCAATCGGGCTGAAATTTTTTGTGGATGATTTTCTCATGGAATGGCACCAATCTACGGGGGGTCCCATAAAAATTTCGAAAATTTTTTTTCACCAAGTATAAATGAGGACCACCCTATTGATCATACGAGGGAGGTCACAGAACTGTCCCCTCGAAATATGAATGAAAGGTGGTCTATTTTGTCGCCCGCGACGCGAATATCAAAATTCCAGATTGCTGGGTGCCCGTTTTGAAAATTGGTCTAGGCCTATGCGATCGAAATTTCGATTTTACATGGATTTTTACATGTGTTTTAAATGGAGGAAAATTTTTTTCTCGGAAATCATCATTTGTTGTGACCAATTGATAGTTCGTGTCGAGAGAAACAAAAAATATGATATACACTTTTTGCCTAACACAAGAATTGAAGGGGCTCAATATTAAATTTATACATACAGCCCCTTCAATTCTTGAGTTAGGCAAAAAGTGTATATCATATTTTTTGTTTCTCTCGACACGAACTATCAATTGGTCACAACAAATGATGATTTCCGAGAAAAAAATTTTCCTCCATTTAAAACACATGTAAAAATCCATGTAAAATCGAAATTTCGATCGCATAGGCCTAGACCAATTTTCAAAACGGGCACCCAGCAATCTGGAATTTTGATATTCGCGTCGCGGGCGACAAAATAGACCACCTTTCATTCATATTTCGAGGGGACAGTTCTGTAACCTCCCTCGATAGAACAAAAACTAATGTACCATTAGAAAGAGCATAAAAAATGCTACATTTCGTTCATTTAATGTTTTTTTTTTTCACGTGCTATACTTTTGGAAATATTTCAACCCAAACATTTGGAACGATGTACTTCAAAAAGTATACTGCATGGAAAAAAACATGAAATGAACAAAATGTAGCATTTTTCATTCTCTTTCTAATGGTATATTCGTTTTTATTCAATTATCAATTTTTCTTATTTATTTTTCAATAATTCGTCAACACCTTCAAGTTCTCCTTTCGTTTATCTCAATTATTTATAAGAAAACTATTGCACAAAATCAAAAAATAATTACACCATCGGAAAGCTCGTAGAATTTCATATAAGATACGATCCAAAAATTATGAAAATCCCCCCCCCCCCTTCGAACAAAAAATTGAAAACGCACATTCTCCCATATAAACTCGTGTAAATTTCTGCCATTAATCGTCTACACCTGTGACATCACAAAACTTGTACTCAGGCCTTCCGACTGATGATTTATATTGGATAGTAGGCAATTTTTTACAGAAAGCTACAGTTCTCACTAATAATAAAATTTGTTTTCAACTAGTACATACATTTAGTTATTTAAAGCTGTGTTGATTTTTGTGCTGGTATAATAGTCCCTGTAGTCCAAACCCATTATAAGGATTTTTAAATAAAATTTTACCCAAAATAACACTCAAATAAAATATTGAAGTAATTAAGTAGAAAAAAAGGGGAGAAATGTAAGAAATCAAGTTTTAGATTTTTCACAATGTTTCCTTTGAAGCGAATTTTAAATATTTACCCCAAGTAATGTTTCAGGGCTACCTATGGATGAGATAGAAATGATTCTCATTCAAATTCCCTAATTTATACAGGAGATCATAGATACCTTAAGTTGAAAAATTTTGGCTTCACGTGCCAACTATTCTAGTAAGTACTTCTGCAAAAAAATATATAAAAAAGAGAATTGTATAATTATCACATCACTAGCTCCAATCTTCAACAAATCTATACTAGTACTTCTTAGGAAATAACATGAAAATAATACTATGTACAATAGGACTTAATTTTAATCATAATGTGCTGCAAGAAAAATCCACTCTAGCCTTTTTATTGATGAACATTAAATAGGAATTCTATGGATAATAGGATAGTTTGAGGTGGATGCCTTTATCCATCATCTTAATAGTTCAGGCTGTTCTTTTGAAGAAGGAATCGGGGGTTTATTCCCAGCAGGTGGAATAGGAGGATTATTTCCTACAGGTAGTATTGGTGGATTTATATTCAATGCTGGTGCTAATGGTTTTGGTGATATTACTAGTTGTTCTTCCAAAGGAGATATTGGCAGTTCATTTTCAACTGGTGGCATGGGTGGTACAGGTGGTTCATTCTCCATAATTGGTATTGGTGATTTTATGTTTAAAGGTGGTTCTGGAGGTTTATTTTCTACAGATGATGTAGGAGGTTCCATATTTGAAGGCTGTACTGGGGGTCCATTTCCTTCAGATGATATAGAAGATTTTAGGTTCAAAGATGGTACTGGTGATTCATTTCCCATTGGTGGTATAAGAGGATCATTTCCTATAGGCAGTGCTGGTGGTTTTATATCTATTGGTAGGTTCATGTTCATTGGTAGTACTGTTGCTGCATCATTCAAATATTGTATTGAAGTTTTTTTAAACATCGATGACATTGATAGCTTTTTTCCAACATTACGAAACATTTCGCCCAAGCCACCCAAGCAGAACAAACGAGCTTGAGAGTGAACTACTAAAACACATAATACACACACACCAACCTAAAGAAAACATAAGAAGTAATGATAATTAATCATTTAAATTGTCAGGATTCATTTTTCTACAATTTCTTTTAAACATTAATAAGACAAATACTTACCAATTTCATTTTCCAAAAATTTATTATAGGGTTAAAATTTATTTAAAAAATTGACTTTTGAAGTAATATGTCAATTATGTGAAATCAGAGAATTCATTAACAAAGGTGACAGTTTACCTATTTCTAATTCATTATACTACAAGGACATTAATCTTAAAATAGAATTCCCAAAGAGAAAAAATTGTCACGAATGGAAAACATTTGAATAGAAATTATTTGAAAACATAAAAATACAAATCAGTGAATAAATATATTGAAATAAATTTCTCAAGTATCTATGTATATATAACGGAATAATATCTTCTATCAAGATAAACCACGTTAGGGATGAATAAATAACCAATAAAAAAATTTCCGATCTAAAATATTCATCATCGAGATAAGATAATCATAATTAATACAAGGAAATGATCTCGCTGGTCTTTCACATTGTACACAAGGTACTTCAAAAAAATTCCTGATAAGCTACAGTTCCCACAAATTGAAAAATCACAAATTAAAATGGTATGTGAGGAATAATGGAAAAATTATGATTTGATCTTTACTACATGTTCAGATGAAATAAAGATTACTCACAGTTTCAGTAGTATCTAGATTGTCCCCAATCATCAAAATGTTTAGGTGTAGAATAGTGTCTAAAAAATGGAGCGAATGCAGGAGCGAATGGAGGTGGTACACTTCCCTCCACCCCACTTATAGTAGATGCTCGAAATTGTTTTAGTTTGAATGGGTCTTCTGTTTTCAGGGGTTCAGTCGCCCATGGTATTGGCAACATTATTTTTCGATGAAAACGTGGTAAGGATACTTTCATAATTCCTGCCAATGGTAATGCTGCAAGGTTGGGCAGGAATAATGGAAATGGAATTATCGGTGCTCCAATGACTGGCTGGGGATGCAGAGCCATCATGCATAATGAACATATGTGAATCCATAAGAAGGAAAAGAAAACAAATGATAAAACAGATCACAATGAAACCATAGATTAAGAATATTGAAGTACCTATTCTTAATTTACAAATGAAACGTATTAATTTTTACCTTCATTCATTGGCAGTGCCAGCTGAAAGAATCTGTTAGAAAAATTTTAGATGAAAAAAATCAAGTCAGATGTGAAAAAAATCTTTTTCATCAATACGTTTTGTCATTTCACCTACTAAATGTGAAAAAACTCAAATTTTTTTAAATATGAAATTTGGTTTTGTGTCTGATGTGAGAATGGTACTTTAAAAAATTATTTTGTTTCATACTGTTAGACAAAATATCAAAAAGTTGGAGAAAATGTTTCATTTTATTATTCATTTCAATTTATTTTTAGAGAGACAGATAATTATATTTTTAAAATTTCACAGTACTAAGTTTGAAAATTGGAAAAAATTGATATTTGATGTTTTAACAAAAATTTAAATCTCCATTTTAATGTGAGATTGCCTTTGAATAGCCTTGAACATGAATCCATGATTCAAAAACTTTTATTTTAGAAAATTTTGTGTATTATTTAGAAAATTAATTGCAGAGACATGGGCAAGATTTTCTGATAAAGGAGACTTATAAGTCACCCAAATGTAACATGATTTCTGTTGACCACCCCCCCACGCCCCTAAAAAATTACAAAAAATTGAGTGGGAAAAGCAAAAAACACTATTTATTGAACATACAAGAAGATATTTTTGATTCATTGTGGATCACTGCCCCATTTTTCATCCCCCTTGCCTTTATCTTATTTTATGCAAAGAAAAAAATTAAAGGGGGTGAAATTTTAAATAACCACTGCCATCAGGAGAAAAACAAAAGCAAATATTTCATATTTTGTACGTTTAAAGTGCAATTTACTTCGTTCGACCCATTTTATCACTATTCATCACCGTGTTTTGGAATTCACATGTAGCCAACCTACAATTTTCAACACAAACACCCCGAGGGCTAAAATTCTTCGGGCACCCAGTATGATGAAATCGCTGCTGATTTTTTTCACACCAAATAAAAATTATTTCCAAAATAAAAATATAGGTGTTTAGATTAAGCACCTACACACAAATTATTCAATACTTCAAATCGATGATAAAACACTCATTAATACTTACAAATTTCATCATTTTACAACTATCTGCAGATTTGTGCAATAAAACTCGCATAGAATAGTTTCAAAACTGTATTTCCAGTCACAGATATTTGTACAATAAAAATTTTCACTTAACAATGCATGAAAAAAAAAAAACGCATGGTCATGTTTTATTCAAAGCTTGTTATGATAAGTATTTTCAATCAGCATTAATGACGGAATTAAGAACACAAATCAACCAATTTTCTAGAACCATAAATCATTTTAAATGAATGAAAGAGTGAGAAGAGTTGAAATGCCCAACCATAATAACAATAACCGAAACCATAATCACAAGTTGAGATTAGGAATCCATTGAAGTCAAATTTTTAGCAAAGTGTTTTCATTACTGAATTTGAGGAAGGAAATATTATTTAGTGAAGGCCTAAACTAAATTATTTTTATGATCAGGTACTACTATAACAATTTTGAGAATAAAAGTAATAAAATCACTATGAAAAATACAGACTACTTCAATTTTTTTATAGGTACTATGGCAGTGTGAGGTATAAACTAGATCCTAATGATATTTAAAGGTTATTGAAGTTGGTAGCCTTGGCATATTCCAAAAAGAAATTGAATATCTCTTACGAATTGGGTTACCATGTTCATCCAAATCATCATAACGAAGAAAAGGTGTTGTTACCATTTCAGCAACAGCTTTTTTCAGTCTTGAAGTCTCTATGTCTGGAGGAATGGTAGACACTATTTCTAGAAAGCTGTCCCCTATTGGTACTGTTTCTTTTTCTACCAGTTCATTTGCCATCGGTACTGTCTCTTCTCCAGGTAATCTTTCTTCTTCACCGGGTAAATGTTCTTCTCCTGGTGATTGTTGTTTTTCTCCCGGTAATTGTTGGTCTTCTCCCAGTAACTGTTGTTCTTCTCCTGGTAATTGTTGATCTTCTCCTGGTAATTGTTGTTTTTCTCCAGGTAATTGTTGTTCATCTTCCAGCAATTGTTGTTTATCTCCAGGTAATTGTTGTTTTTCTCCAGGTAATTGTTGTTCATCTCCCGGTAATTGTTGTTTTTCTCCAGGTAATTGTTGTTCATCTCCCGGTAATTGTTGTTTTTCTCCAGGTAATTGTTGTTCATCTCCTGGTAATTGTTGTTCATCTCCTGGTAATTGTTGTTTTTCTCCAGGTAATTGTTGTTCATCTCCCAGTAATTGTTGTTTTTCTCCAGGTAATTGTTGTTCTTCTCCCGGTAATTGTTGGTCTTCTCCCGGTAAGTGTTGTTCTTCTGCCGGTAATTGCTGTTCTTCTCCCTGTAATTGTTGGTCTTCTCCTGGTAATTGTTGTTTTTCTCCAGGTAATGGTGGTTCATCTTCCAGCAATTGTTGTTCATCTCCCGGTAATTGTTGTTCATCTCCAGGTAATTGTTGTTCATCTCCCAGTAATTGTTGTTTTTCTCCAGGTAATTGTTGTTCTTCTCCGAGTAACCTTTCTTCATCCCCTGGTAAATATTCTTCTTCAGGTAACCTTTCTTCTTGTCCAGGTACTTGTTCTTCCCTAGCTAACTGTTCTCCAGATAATTGTTCCTCCACAGGTAACCTTTCTTCTTGTCCGGGTAATTGTTCTTCTTTCACATGCACCATTTCTTTTTCAGGTAATTGTTTCTCTCCTAATAATATTTCTTCTTCTCTGGGTGACCCCTCTTCTTCATCAGGTAATTGTTTCTCTCCTGATAATTTTTTTTCTTGGAAGAATTCTTCATCATCTTGGAAAAACTCTCCATCCATAAACTGTTCTACTCCAGACGCTGTTCCTATAAACTCACTCAATCCTTCTGTTCTAGCTTGAATAAATACAGTTCCTTCATAATTTTTATAACGTACTTCTTCCAACCCTTCATACCCAACCTTACCATCAGATTTACGCTCTATTCGTACTCCCATTGGTGCTGGTTGTTCATCATATACCTTTTCTTCTTCGAATGGTTTCAGCGCCCCATTCATTGGTACTGGTACATCTTGCGGATAGTGTGGTGTTGGCACCACATGTGGTCCAACTGGTAAATCAGTCATATGAAGTTTTGGTTTCCGCACTTTATCTTCTGATTCATCATCCTGATACAATGATGCTGGCTGATTTCCATCTAATGGTGTGTCATCTTCCCCATTTGATGAACTCATCTCGTCATTTTTTGAATAATCTGATTTCAGATATTTTTTTCTATTTTTAAGCATTCTCGGCACGGCCATTGGGAAGATGGGTGGAATTAGCGGTAATATTGGTGCCTTACAAGGTACTCTGAGTAGTAAAGGTGCGCTCTTCGCAAGTTGTAGTAGGTATTGAAGGCCACTTATGACTATAGTGGCTTCAGTGGCCACCATTACCGAACAACAAAAACATACAAAGGCCCATGAAAAAATAAGAGCAATACGTCATTTGTTTTGTAGACACAATAATCAAGTTAAGAAAAAAAAAAGGAAGATGTGCATCCTATATTGTAAACGTCTAGTCTTTCAATTTGGATCAATCATCAATTTGGTAAAATTTTGCATTTTTGAATCAGTGAGATGAATTTTATTAAAAATTTGTGTTTTTAGACTGATCTTCTGGTCAAAAATTACTGATTCTTTTAAACCGATAGTGACTTAGCCAAAACAGCAGTGATTTATGGCTGAAAAATCAGTCAAAAATTACTAAATTTCAACTTGATTAGTATTTGTATGAAAATTGAGTCAAATGTCCCAAAAAAATAGGTACTGTTTTTAAACTTTCTCTTTTCTCTCAAATAAATGTGGTGAATGATGAAGATCATGCCTAAAAATCATAATGGAAGAAGAACTACAGTTCCACTTTTTTTGTAAAACACAAACAAGAGGAAATTATTTCAATTTTGTTTTTCTTGAGGAGGAGGAGGAGGAGGAGGAGGAGGAGGAGGAGGAGGGGAGGAGGGGGGATAACATTTTAACTTCACTTTTGAAATACATCGGCCCGGAATGAGTACACATTTCTTCCTTCAAAAAAAAAGTATTCAGTTGCTACAAATGAGACAAATAAGGTAAAAACACATTTAATAATACTTACAAAATTCATTTTTTCAATACTCCAAAAATTTGAGCAAAAATGTACAAGTGAATATTACCAATCATAAATAATAATACAAAATCTTCCATCAATTTACACCGATATAAGATATCAGATACTGAATTATCACTACTAAAATACTCTTATCTAATATAGGAATAAGAAATTTCATTATTTGAATAATTTCGATTAAAAAATTCTCTTCAACTTGTGATAATTGAGGTATAAACCTAAACTAAAATTTACTAAATATATGGTTGGATGAAATACGAACCTAATGTAGATATGTATTTTTCTGTTCTGGAGGTCTTATTGTAAATATAGGTCTGGTAGGTTTAACAAAAGGGAATGAGTCGTCACTCTCATCATGATTCACATATTCTTCTGTGTATAATTCTGCTACAGGTTTTTCCAATATTGTTACCTCAGTTGGCTGTTGGCTAATTCCAGATTCTGGTGATTGCTCTATAGGGTAATCTGGAATGTTTGATCTCTCTATTACGTCAACAAAGAATTCCCTTTCCTCGGACGATGTCATAGCTCCATTTTTTTTCCTAGTAGGTTTGACTTCCGAAGATGACAAGCCATTTCTTTTACTTTTTAGCATTCTTGGCAGGGCCATTGGGAAGATGGGTGGAATCAGTGGTAATATTGGAGGCTGACATGGTACTCGAAGTAGTGAAGGTGCATTCTTTGCGAGTTGTAATAGGAATTGAAGGCCAGGTATGGCTATAGCAGCTTCGGTAACTACCATTAACGAGCAACAAAAACATACCAAGACCCATGAAAATGAAAAAGAAACGTGGTAAAATTCGTCATTTTGCAAAGTAAATTGAATTTGAAAAAAATCATGATTTTCCCCCTTAGAACGACTGATTTCGAGCTCAGAATAAGAGTAAGAGTTTCCCCTCATAATAAACCCAATTTCTCTCGCCATTTTCTAATGGGCTAAAAAGATGAAATACATTTAGATAAGTATTAATACTTACAAATTTCATTTTCACGATAATTCCATAAAGAAACTTAGCAACAATATGCTTAAAATGATTATTTACAGATTATACACAATACCTATCACAAAATAATCGAGGTAACATTATGAATAAAATTTGAAATTACATGGAAAATTCTCTTATCAAAACTAGGAAACATGAATTTCGAACGTTGGGACGACTTCGATTAAAAAATTCCTTCGGCAATAACAGAGAATAAATTGAAAATCAAACTGATAAAAATTAGCCTGCGTAAAATATCTAATGGAAGTACGTATTATCCTCCGGTTCGGGTCTTAAAGTAAATAAAGACCTGGTAGGTCGTTCATAATATTCCTCTGAATCAGGCCCACGAGTTAAAAATGTTGGCATTCTTTGGCCTTGCGCTTTTGGCAGTCTTGATACAGCACGAGTCATTAATTTCCCATCCTCGTCCCAAATCATGTTTTTTGTTACCTTCATTCGTCCTTTCGATATTAATTTATTTACTATATGTTCGAGGTATTCTTTTTCACTTTCAACTCCCATACGCCCGTTTCCTGTTACCGGATGTTCTCTTAGTGGTGGTGGTACATAAAATGGTTCTTCAAGAACCTCATTCGACGGTAAAATTGTTTTAGGATAGTGGATCGTAGGCGCTGATGGTGTTATAGGTTCTGATGGTAATTCGTCAACTGGCTCTGCCGATGGTAATACTGCATCTTCATTTTCGAACAGCATTTCGAATGGGACCGCTGGCGCGAAGGTAGCCCGATCGTTTTTTTTCTTTTTTGGGAATAATCCTGATATGGCCATTGGGAAGATAGGTGGAATTAACGGTAACATTGGCGCCTTACATTTTGCTAATTGTAGTAAGTATTGAAGACCACGTATGGCTATAGCCGCTTCAGTGTCTACCACAAACGAGCAACAAAAACATACGAGGACCCATGAAAAAAAAAATTAATAAGGTCAGTCATTGTGTAACCACGTGATCAAGTTTTTGAGAAAATAAATAGGTATTGTGCCTTTGGTACATAACACTAATAAATTTTGGGTAAAAATCAAACGATTAACGAAAATTGTCAAAAAAATCGTAAGTGCTTGGAAATTTCCCTCCGTACTCGTTGAAAAAGCCAGAACCACAAAAATAACGTCGTTTGGTTACCCCTAGATACCTATTTCCTTCTCTTTTCTATACTTGAAAATATCATAGCCCAAAAAATAAGAGAAATTATATTTTTAATAATACTTACAAATTTCATTTTCACCTTATTCCATGAAAACTCTGTTACAATGTACTAGTTATCATTACAGGAGATAAATATCACAAAGTAGTCGATCGATTCGGTATGATTATGAGTAAAGTATGAGATTATAACAGCGAAAATATTCTTATCAAAAACAGGCAAAGTGAAATTCCAACGTTAAAGTGTGTTCGGTCGAAAGAATTCTCGTATACTTTTTAATAAAAAATGAAAAATGGATGAAAAATTTGACTGATCTATAGGCGGACCCAAATTGTGTGTGTATGTGTGTGTGTTGGGGGGGGGGGGGGGGGTGTCAGACTTTGAGAAAAAATGGGGGGGGGGTCAAAGTTCAATAAAAAAAAGAAGTAACCTGTTATTTCCGTGGGGCTGAAGTAGTTGGGGTATTTTCAGTAGGCAAATAATACATAGGTGCCGACACATTTCAGCAAAAAAAAAAATATGGAAAATGGGAAGATTTTTTAATTTTTTCTGCTAAATGGGACATTGACTGAGAAATTGGTCATTTTTGACCGAAAAATAAGTGAAAAATCACTCATTTTCACTGAAAATAATATTTTATTGATTAAAACAGACAGAATTTTTGCAAATTCAATTGATTCAAATTTAAAGAGTGGTATGTTTATTTAATAAATAATGAAGCGAGGGCGAATTTTTTTTTTAAATGATACTCTTCTGTGACATTTTTTGATAAAAAAAATCTCCTTGTCGAGCTTGAGGGAGGGGGAGGGGGCTCGAGCCCCCCTGAACCCCTTCAGGTATAATTAAGGGAGATACAATATACATCAAACATGCATCTGAGACATGGGCGTGGGAAATTTAATCAACGTCTCGAAAATTCGAGCATTTTATGGAACATTATGAGCAATTTGATTAGCATCAACGGAAATCATTAGGCATTACCATCTCTGAAAATTAATTTGCTGGTGGAAAATTGTTTGAAATTTTTTTCCTCCCAATTCCCATATTTTCTTTGCTGCAAAAAAATATTCTTTCGACATGATGTCCAACAAAATTTCATAAAAAAGCAAGACTTCATTTGGCAGAACATTTTTCAAATATTTCGCAATTTTTTTCAGGGAGATGAGATAAAAATATATTTTTTTTAAGGTGTCCACTGGATCTGAAAAATTAAAATTCTTGCCACTTTCTGAATTTTTCTTGTTATAAATTTGTCCAAAAAACCTTCATTTTAAAATCCTTCGATTAAAAATTCAAAAAAGAGAAAAATGTTGAAAATTCTTGCTTTTTGCTGTACGTTATCAACATTTTTGCTATTTTCTGGGTTTCTCGGTAGCGAGGCGAAATTCTCGCCAATTTCTAGCGTTTTCTGCCAGTAGACACTTTGTTTTTAAACAATTTTTTCATTGCAGGAAAACACCAAATGAAGAAATTTCAAATAAAGTGATTTCAAAATTCTGAAGAAAACGGAGAATTGAAAATTTCAAAATTTAACTGGCAGACATTTTTGTTGAAAATAGGTGTCTTTCCAGTTGAGAGGGGGGAAGGGTCATTTCAACTTGACCGGAGATATTGGAACTGAATAGGTATTCGCGATAGAAGCAAATTACTCGAAAAAATTATAAACCTGAATTAAATTTTGCAAATCAAATAATTTCTCAATATTTTTGATGTGGCTAGGTACACGAAGAAATTTGGTTTGTTTCCATCTCGAGTCAGAAACAACAAGTCGTCTGTTTCCTGGGAAATATCTCGGAAAATCTTTTTTTAATCGTAAATTTTTTTGGATTTCTCGTATTCTCCTATTCGTTAATACGCATATTTTCAGCTTCTACTATAAAAATGTCAATTATCAAAACACGAAGTTGGAAAATATGTACTTGAATTACAAAACGGAAAAAATTAATCAATTGGAGCACTCGAGTGGATGAAAATTAACAACTAGGGAATTCAGAACTACCATAAAATACATATCAATCATCGTACATGGAATCTTTAAACATAGGCAGGTAATTGGTAAAAACTGAATGATTGTCGTACTCCTATCAAGGTTTCTTCCATCTGTCAGGTTGAGGTGGACGTTTAGGTAGAGGTGGTGGCACTGGCGCTTTTCGAAAAGGTACTGGTCGCATTTGTGCTTGGACACAGGCCAAAATCACAATTACGCAGAAAAAACATATCAAAGCCCATAGAAAGAGAAAAAGAAACAATGTGAATCATTCTGTAAGGTAATAAATCGCGGAGTAAACAATTTTTACAAAGATTTCATCAAATTATTCAAATTAGTTCTGTTTAAAAACCCAAATAAATTATTTTTTCATTATGATTAAAACAAAACACGAGCAGAAAAAAATGATCAATACTTACTAATTTCATTTTCTCCAAAAGTGAATTTAACAACAATTATGAAATGATAAAAAACGTGGATCAGAGCATAAAAAGTTTCCACAGTCGGACTGTTGCTAAATCAAAAAAATCAAGCAATACTTCCGACTTCGAATTGATATGATGTTCTTCGAAGATAACTAATAGGTAATGATAAAAAAGGCAATAATAATTTTTCAAGTAAGGAAATGGTCTGCCATAAACAGGTTAAAGATCAAGAAGGAATCCATCTTGGTTTATGGGAGAAACAAAAATCTAAAATTTTCGATTGAAATATAATTTTTTCTCAATTTCATCAACCAAAAGTAAATTTTACCACCTTTTTCTGACTCGAATTCCCCATGAAAAAGGTAATCAACTGATAATTTTTGAAAAATTTTCGACTTAAACCTAATTTTTCGAATAAAAATGTAATTGTGTATTTTAAGGGAGCACTTCCTCCGCCACTTATATGTATTTCAGTCTTGAAAAAAATACCATAGGTAGATGGTACCTAGACCTACATATTATATCGAAAGAGAAAAAAATTAAGATTTTCCATTTTGATAAGTTTTTTTCAATTTTCTCTAGAATTTCTGAGTCAAAATGCAAATTTTCAAGAAAAAAGTCGTCACTTTTCCAAAATTTCCAATTCGAAATCTAGCTCAGGTAAATAGATCGTAAGTAAGGAATTTTGAAAACCCCGAAGTTGAAATTTTTTTAGAAATTCAAAGTTGAAAATAAATTTGAGGAAACATTTTGAAATTAGTGGAATATTTTTTAATTAAACGAAATTTAATTTTTTTTTACAATTAAAAAATTATCAATTTTATTCGAATTAATTCGTTAATACCTATCAAAATACCTACTTCCTTCAAAGATATAATTATAAATCGATACTCTGAAATTGAAATGATCTCAATTTCTTATCGCGACATCAATCAGATAGGTAGTTCCTCAATTTCATTAGAAATTCATTCAATGATCGGTACATGAGATGGGACGATTCAACGATTTGATGAATCGAATTCAGGAAAATTCGATTCATCAATTTTAAAGAATCGAATTCCCACAATGCGATTATTTTCTGCGAAGAATCGCGATTCAGAATCGGATTCTGTTGAAGTTCCTTTGCGATTCATTTGCGATTCTTTTTTTTCAACGTAGTATAAGAATATTTTCATGCGAATAGAGCACCAAATCTCGGGAAGAAAGTGCAAAATCGTAATTTTGGTATAAATTGAGATGAAAATAAATTTCGACTCGCACATGGTTGGAGCGAGGCGGGAGGGCACCATTGATAAACCTTTCTCGCTTCGCTCGATGTATTGTGTTTCAACAGAATTGCAAAAGAATCGCGAATCGGCGATTCCTACAAAAAAGAATCGAATCGAGAATCCGATTCAGAATCGGATTAAAAAATTTTTCACGATTCACACGAACGATTTTGAATCACTCCATCTCTGGATCGATATACTCAAGAATAATTCTTTGACTGAGATAGTAAAAAGAGTAAGGAAAAAAAAAACAAAAAAATATATTCGAGAGTTTCAATACATCATAGATTGTCATTTTTCAATCAAAATAATAATTTTTGATGATGGAGATGCTGGTGAAAGTTTCAGAAAAGGTGATTTGAGCATTCATGGTTTTGATGTTGAAGATGCATATAGTAAAAATCTTACGATCAGACTGTCAATACAAGTTGTAGTGGAAAAAACATTCACTACCATGATATGTCACCAAAGCTGAGAAAAAATTTTTGAAGAGGGACATCGCATCCTCTTGACGAACTCGTCACAGTTTCAAAAAATGCGACCAAGGTTTTCATTAAACATCAAATCAATCATTAAATTAAAATGCAAGATTAAACGAGATCGGCGAATCTATACTAATTTTTCGTTTGAAAATTAATATTGCATAGGTACGGGTATTATTTGGGTCCAATCAGGATCATTAGAATCCACCGTAGCCCCAACAGGCATCGGAGGTCGCATCGATGGAATTAGTGGTTCAAATGGTCCCGTGGGCAGTCGTGCTCCAACTGGCACAGGAATTGAAGTAACAACGACAACCGTAGAAAAAATCCATACTAGGATCGAAATGAAGTTCTGAGAAAGAAATATCAAGTTTTTTGCCATCAGTTATTTTTTGTAGGTTGGTGATTTAAAATTAACCTAGTAAGACTTTCTACTCTCATCCCGAATCAGTGAAAAGTCACTGATAAACAGTCATAATTGCAGCACAGGAAAAATAAGTGAAATTCAGTGATTATTTTAAAAATGTTACAGATTTTTCAGTAAATTTCATAAATATCACTGAGTTTTCAGTGAATTTTCACTGATTTACTACTGTGCTGCAATTCTGACTGTTTTTCAGTGTTTTTTTTGATAAATTTCACTGATTCAAAAATGAGAGAGATAGTCATCATATATAATGATATCGGATGTACATGTAATTATTCAAATTTTCAATTCAAAAAATCATGAAATTTTCATTTCAAGATACATAATAATATAAGAAATACCTACGGTGAAAATTTTCATCTGAAATCCTCAAGATTAAAGTCGAATTTCAATCGATAAAACAAACAATTCGGACACGAAAGATATTTTAGAGTCTTGGAGCAACACAAGAACTATTATTCTCTTCAGAAATTACGTTTGAATAATGTGCCTATTTTTAAATTGAAGATCACCATTTTATCTTTGAAATATCTGTACACATGAGACGAGATATATGATTAAAATTCTTCTCATTTTTTATCAGCGTTGTAAACTCTTACTCAATTTTTTTTGGAATTCGGGCAATGGTTAGTAAAATTTTGACTAAAAGGTAAAAAATTAAGAAACGATGGAAAAAAATTAAAAAAATTTCGTGAAATCAATCAAAAAAATAATAATCGGTTCTTCAAGAAAATGAAAACTAGTGACGTAATAGCGGACTTCCATTTTATTTTGTGTATTGTCAAACTAGAAAATTCGACCAATCAGAAGGATTCAAACTTTAAATGAATATTTCTCCAAGAAAATGCTATTCTTTTTGCATCTATTTGCAGCTTTTCTTCGATCCTCTGCTGAGAAATATGATGCTTAAAAAGAGCATTAAACCAGCCATTGTCCTATTTCATCTGCCGACTCACTGCAATAGAAATTTCAATCTGAATTTCATCCAAAATTCCAGGCATCAAACAGGAATTTTGGAAAAAAATAGTGGCTTTAGTGATTTTTTATCAGGCAAAAAGTGGCCAATTTTTTGAAAAAAGTGACCAAGTTTTAAATTTTTTCTCAATCATACCCCCCCCCCCCCATTATTTTTTCATAACTGTATCTCTCTCTCTTTTTCACTTGAAATTTAGAGTTCTGGAATAAGTTTCAAGTAACTGAAAAAAAGAATTAATTTTTTTTGACCAATTTTTCAGCAATTTATAGACCTTTGAATAAATAATGAGCAATGTGGAATAAAAATACAAAAGTATCATCCAATTATACTATTTTAGTGCAAAAAAATTTTTTCATGAACTAAAATTAGTAATTTGTGGAAATGAGGAGCCCAAGTAAGTAGAGCGAGCAGCCCGAGCGAAGCAAGGTTTAGTTTCAAAAATTTCGTCGTAAGAAAAATCGAAACATGAAAAATTGACCTTGAAATTTTGAGGAATAGTTTCATAGGTATGTACTCCTTAAAAATAAGAACCTCAAATATGTTTTTTACACATTTATTACTCCTACTGATAAAATTTGCCAATTATTCTCCAGCAAATTGGCAAATAAAAATACAAAATTTAACGAGATACATCTGCGAATTTACACTAAATTTTCGTTTGAAAATAAATTACCAACGAATAGGTATGGGTATTACGGTGGCATCAGCACCAGCAGAATCAAACGAATTTGGAGGTGGTGGCATCGGTGGCCTATTTGGTTCCAGTGGTAGTGGTGGCGCAATTGGTATAGGCATCGAAGTAATAACGACAATCATAGAAAAAATCCATACCAGGATTGAAATGAAGTACTGAGAAAAAAATATTAATTTTTTAACAATCAGCGTTTGCAAGTAGGTGATTTAAAATCTACTTAGGCAAGATTTTCTAGACATTATGTATAATAATAGATATCAAATGTACACGTAATTAATCAAATTTTCAACTAAAAAATCACAAAATCTTCCCTTCAAGATGTCTAATTAAATAAGAAATACCTACGGTAAAAATTTTCATCTGGAATCCTCAAGATTAAAGTCGAATTTCAATCGATAAAACAAACAATTCGAACACGAAATATATTCAGAGAATCATGGAGCAACAGGCAAGAACTATTTTTCTCTTCTGAAATTACGTTCAAATAATGTGTTTTTTAAATTGAAATTTACCATTTTATCTTTGAAATAACTATACACGTAAAAGATGTGATATATGATGAAATTCTTTTCATTTCTTATCAGTAAAATAACTCTACTTGCTTAATTTCTTTTGGGATTGATCAACCGTTGATAAAATTTTGACTGAAAAGTAAAAATTTTTAAAAAATTAAAATTTGATGGAAAGTTTTTTTAAAAAAGTATTCGAGACCATTGAGAGGCGTATCCTGATCTTGATGAAAAAACTGATGAATGCAGAAAATTTTATTTCGTGAATTTAAAAAAATAAGATTAATAATAATAAATAGTTCATCCAAAATGAGATAGAAAGGCACAAAAGAGTGGCATGGTTTCACAAATTTTGTCGTAAGAAAAATCGCAAAATAGAAAATTTATCTTGAAATATGCACCAGCACCGAGCTCTGGTGAATTCAAATCCATAATGGAAAGCTGAGAAATAGGTCCAAGGAAAAGTAGCACAACAAACAATTTGCTTACTCGACAGAAAATATTAAATTTCCAAATATCGAACAGTTTCGCCACGATTCATTTATAGTATCAAACAATGGAATTATGGGGCGATGGTGTGGGAAAATGTTCAAATAACATTCTCATTAAAAAACTGATCGATTTTTTAAAAAAAATATTATGATGAATGAAACAGTAAAAATTAAACAAGAAAGAACTTCGAACTTTCAACGAATTTCTTGATGTCAAAATTGATATTCATTCACTCATCAATTCATCAGAATCAGAACCCTGAGGTGGCAATGTCGGTGGCTGATCTGGGAATGGTTCTGGCTCATCTGATAATGGCTCTAGTTCTGACACTGCTTGGGCAATCGGTTCTAGTTGTACTTCTGCAGGGAATGTGAGAACGACGATAACTATTAGGGAAACAATCCATACCAGGATCGATATAGAGTTCTGGGGAAAAAATAATTCATTTTTTTTGCTGTCAGTTTACACCTGATAAGAGATTAGAAACGCTCTTGTGATTTTCTACGCTTAGTTTTAAAACTTCAGTAAAAAAAATCACAGAATTTCTGTTCTGAAATAATAGGTATATAATTAAACGAGAAATACCTACGGTGAAAATTTTCATTTGGGATTTTTAACAAAAGTCAATTGCAATCGATAAAACAAACAATTCGGATACGAAAGATAGGTATCAAGCGTGGGTGTGAAGTTCGCGAGTCTTGGAGCATCAGTTCGAAACTATTTTTCTCTGTGTGAATGAAATGTACATCTTAAATCAGGCAAGTTTTTTTTTCAAATCGATGATTATCGCGTTATCTTTCAAATAATTATCTACATACATGAGGAGACGTTGAAATATATTTAAAATTCATTCAGTTTTTATCAGAAAATATGAACTCATCACTTTCCCAATTTTCTGTGGAATTCGTTCACTGGTCAATGAAATAATGATTCGGAATAAGAAATTCTTTTGGATTATCATTGACAGGCGAATCAAATGACAGTGGAAAAAATTCACTAAAGAGATGTACCTATTCCAGCATCAAGAGGTATTACGAAAGTTAATTTTTAATTTTCAAAAATGATTTTTCAAAATGGAGGATGGGCAAATTTGACATTGAGGTAATTTTTGACATCTTTGGTTTTGATAAGGACGGTGTGCGGAGTTCAAAATCACGACTGGAACGACTATCGAAACGCCAAAATCGAAAATTTTCAATTTAAAAAAAATAGAATGACGTGTTTTATTGTCCAAAAAATCGATTCATCTCAGATCATTCTGACCACTTGAAAAAAAAGCCTGGTGTGATAAGTGGGTCATTTGTCCTCTGAGGAAACTTGGTCAAAATTTTGAGCCTCCCAGGGGTGAGATAAAAATTCGCTCATACGCTCTAAAATCATGTACCAAGCTAAATCGAATGTCATAAAAAATTTTACCAAGTTCCACCAGAGGCCAAATTACCTCCTTACCACACCAGAGTCATTGGACAGATTTCTTAAGACACTAAAGTTAAGAAAGAGAAATAAATGTTGGGAAAACAACACCACAAACAATTTGCTCGCTCGACAGAAAATATTCTATTTTCCACACATCGAATAATCTAGCAACGACTTATTGATGAATTTAAAAATAATCAGGGTGCTAAGGCTGGAAATGCTTAAATATTTTCATTAAAAACACAAACAATTTTTTGAAATTTTTTAAAAATGAAACAATAAAAATTATCCAATAAACATCTACAAACTTTCTACAAATTTTTTGCACCAAATTGAATTTTTTATCAATGCTATTAATTTTCATCAGAATCCTTTGGCCCCGATGGAAGCGGCTGCGGTTGATATTGTGGTTGTGGTTGGGGTGCTGGTGCTTGTGCCAATGGTTCTGGTTGTATTTCTGCATGGAATGCAGTAATAACGACAATTATGGAAAAAGTCCATACCAGAATCGATATAAAGTTCTGAGGAAAAATGAATGTAAGTTTTTTGGTATCAGTTTAGGCGTGTAAGTAAGTGATCTAAAAATGTAGGTACCTACTTATATTTGTCAAAAATTTATAAACCGCATGTCTAAGAAGTCTTGTACAGTGCACGCCATTTTTGGCCGAATGGAGATATCAAAGTGATTCCAACAGTTTTCGATTTCTTAAGATGAGTGCTTTCAACGAAGGAGCGCCATTTTTTAGTTTTATCTGCAGAGTGCCCAAGAAATCGTTCAACTTTTTTCTTAAATTCAAATGAAAAGAGGTGTTCTGATAAACTACAGGGATGGAAAAAATCAGGACGGTTCTTCCAAAACCAAAATTTTATGTCCAACCCAAAGCAAAATAGAAAAAAGTTGTTGAATAAAAAATTATGGATTTTTAGTCCTCCACAACTTGTGTTTCGAACCAGGAGATTGAAAATTCATCTCTTTCTGTTCTGCATTTTTTTTCCTATTTTGCATCGGATAAGAGATATTTTTCGTAGAGGAGAGGAAATTTATCATCAAAATTTTTACTCTTATAAAAACCATCTTAATTTGTACAATCTCTAAACTTGATTGGAAGACTCCCTTCCCGCATGAATATTTTGAAAAAATCAAATTTCACGATTTTTTGGACACCCTGTAAATGGAATTAGAAAATTTTTACACCGCCGTCGAAAGCGGTCATCATAAAAAAAAACTATAACCGTTGGAATTACTTCGATATCTTCATTTAGTGAAAATGGCGGACACTGAACCGGATTTTTTAAAACATATTGTATAATAAATTACGAATTTTCTGCTTAAAAGTAATCTATGATGAAATGTGAAATACATACGCTAAAAATTTTCATTTTGATTCTTCGACAAAGTCGAATAGCAATCGATAAAACCAAAAATTTGGACACGAAAAATACAGCTAGCGAGTGGGTTAGGTCCGAAAGCCTAGGAGCAACAGTTTGGTATTATTTTTCTCTTCGTAAATGAAATATAATTTTTAGATTAGAGTTTTTTTTTCTAAATCGAACGATTACCACGTTATCTTTCAAATAACTATCTGCAGACATGAAGAAACGGTGAAATTAATTTGAATTGCGTTCAATTTTTATCAAAAAATACGTACTTACCTACTCCTCACTGCCTAATTTTCATTTGGAATTTTTTCAACGGCCAATAAAGTTATAACTGAGAATAAGCGTACGTCCCAGCGTAAAGGGACCATCTTGTCGGTTTAAGTTTTCAAATTTCTGGTCAAAATTATCAAAATTAGGATTTTTAGCGATTATTGTAGAGACAACCCTGCTCCACAATCCCAATTTACTCCGTCACCCGATCTGTCAACATTTGTCTGCAATATCGCCTTGAATAAAATGGTGGAGGGGGGAGGGAGAGAAAGGACCATTTTGCCGGTCGAAAATATTTTATCAGTGTTTTTTGAAAAAAAAATCATCACAATCGGGGTTATTATCGCTCCAAACAAGTAAAAACGAAATTTTCGATGATGATCTGAATGAAGGAGGACAAGTGGCCAAAGCTCTTAATATGTAGTTCTCCGAAATTTTTCACTTTTCATGTTCGAAAAACTTTAAACGCGTTTTTTTCGAAATTGTGTTTTTTGAAGTTCAATTTTCAAAACTCTACGGACAAGACAATTTTTTACCTCGAGACCTCCACGATGACTCATTTTGTAGGGAATTTCATCTAGTTTTAAGATCTGGTCTTCAACTTCATACCGACAACATGGTTCCATTATGCTGGGGCGAATACAAAATTTCTTTTGGATTTTCATTGACAGACGAATCAAAAGACAGTGGAAAAAATCAACTACTGAAATGTATGTACCTATTCACATTGTCGAGAGGTAACATTCGGAAAGTTTATTTTTAATGATGATTTTTTATTGTGGAGGGCTGGTGAAGTTGAAATGGAAGTAATTTTTGACAGTAATTTTTGACATCTCTGGACTTGATAGAGGCGATGAATGGAGTTCAAATTCAGGACTAGAACAACTATAAGAGTCGGGATGGAAAAAACACACATTACCAAGACACCAAATCTGAGAAAGAGAAATAAATGTTTGGAAAAATAACGCCACAAACAATTTGCTTGCTAAACAGGAAATATTCTATTTCCACATAACGAATAATCTTGCAACAACCTAATATTGATAGTTTTAGGAAAAAAAGTAATCGGGGTTCCAGAATTTGAAAGTTTACATAATATTTTACTTGAAATACTTGTCATATTCATCATTATCAGATTATTTGGGGTTTTGGGTCAGTCCGATTCGGGTGTAGCAGTAAACATCCTGGTGGTGGTTCTAAATCGACTGGTGGCCACGGAGCATTGGGTGCAGATGCAAATGCCAATGGTGCAGCGGCAGTAACAACTATTATGGGAAAAATCCAAACCAGAATCGATATAAAGTTCTGAGAAAAAATGAATGAAAGTTTTTAAGAATCAGTTTAGGCATGTAAGTAAGTGATCTAAAAATGTAGGCACCTACTTATATTTTTCAAAACTTTATAAGCCGCATGTCTAAGAAGTCCCGTACAATGCAGCCCATTTTTGGCCAATTGAAGATATCGAAGTGATTCTAACAGTTTTCGATTTCTTATGATGAGTGCTTTCAACGAAGCAGCGTCATGTTTTAGTTCTATCTGCGGAGTGTTCAAAAAATCGTCAACTTTTTTTTCAAATTCAAATGGGGAGATGTGTTCTGATAATGTACAGGGATAGTGCAAATCAGGACGGTTCTTCTGAGACCAAAATCTTTGATATCGATTCAATATTTTAGTTATCAAATCATTACACACATGTGATACCGTGCAAAGAAAAGATGTTAGTGTCCAAAAATTGTTTTTTTTTCATTAGAAATTAAATTTTCTATAGAAAAAAAAATTGAAAAAAACAATTTTTGGACACTAATTCTTTCTTTGTGCAGTGTCACATGCAGTTTCTTTAAAAATGATGATAAATTCTTCTTTTCTAAGAGAATTAATATTTCCAACCCGAAGCAAAATAGAAAAAAGTTGTAGAATAAAAAATTATGGATTTTTAGTCCTCCACAACTTAAGTTTCAAACTTTTTTTCGTATCGCGATTTTTAATGCAAACCAATTTTTTTGGGACACCCAGACAAAAAAATTAAAGCGTTTTTTGCTTTAAAGCAAAAATCTTAGAACATGGATATGTCGAAATATGGCTATTGTAAATTCTTGAACATCAGATTGACAAATAATCTCATATTATCTTCTACCTCTACACTCATATAATATTTTCAGATTGCTTAGTAAAATAAGCAATGTTGCCATTAACTACAAATATAAATTCTCTTTTGATATTCAAATTAGGTACTTCAAATTTATCTTTTTATAGGTAATACTGTTTATTTTACCAAGCTATCTAAAAATAGAAGGATTTTAGTCATCAACCATTACACTAGGAGTATACATCCGAACTCTATGGATCTACTTCTTACAACCAATTATAATACTGTTTATTTTACCAAACAATCTAAAAATAGAAGGATTTCAGTCATCAACCATTACATTAGGAGTATATATCCGAACTATATGGATCTACTTCTTACAACCAAAACAAAATTCAACTTCCTTGGTATATCTCCACAAAATGAATGTCTTATAAAATTAAAGCAGAACTTGACCTTTTCTGCTCAATCATTTATTCTTCAAGCACTCCTTCCTAATGGTTGTGTTTACATATTGGCTTCAATACAAATTTTAAACTGTTCACACATCTTCATCATTAATATTACACTTCTTTAGGATGTTCATCGACTTCTCATAGTTAATACAATCAAATACTTTTTTGCCTCAATGAATAATTATACTTCTTTAGGATATTCATCAGCTTTTCATAGTCAACACAATCAAATACTTTTTTGCCATCTATACAATATGTGATGATTCCCAATTATTTTCCAAGTTTTTTCAAGTCCAACATAATATCATTATCTCTTAATCTAAAAACCTTACATAACAGTGTAACATAAATTAACTTAGGGCCGGTTTTCCAATCGCCAGTTAAAGCAAAAGTAAGGGAAATAACCGTCAGTTAAACGCTAACTGTCAATCAGAAGCGTCGGTCAACAGATAACTGTTAGTTAAAAATCTGTGAGCACGATTGATAAACCAGCCCTTAATACTGCTATGTCTTCATTAATGAAGTTTTCTAAGATTTTTCAAGTCCAAAATAATGTCATTATATCCTAATCTAAAAACCTTACACAAAATTGTAACTTGAATTAAATTAATATTGCTATCTTATCTTATCTATCTATCTGTCTTATCTACCTTTTCTCCTCTTTTTTTATCTCATTTTATATTTTCTCAACTTTTCTAATCTTTTCTCAGCCTTTCTTATCTTATCTACTCTTATCTATCTCCTCCATAAGATATTTCAAGTCCAATATAATGTCATTAAATCAATATTTCAATTTTTTCCATGTTTCTTCAAGTCTAACATAATGTCATTATGCATTGATCTACCATAACCATTACTTAACCCGTAACCCGTAACAATTCTCAAATCCCCCCCCTCGGCCCTAAAGACATATCCATGTCAAAATATAATATTTAATTTTATTTCCAAGTTTTTTCAAGTCTAACATAATGTCATTATGCCTTGATCTAACATAACCGTTACGTAACCCGTAACGTTACATAATGCGTAACGATTTTCAAATTTTACCCCCCAGGCCTAAAGACATATCTATGTCAAAAAATTAGCGAAATCAAAAGATATGAAAAAAAGTATGAAATAAAAGTTGCAGGTGATTGAAAATTCATCACTTTCTCTTCTACGATTTCTTTCCCTATTTTGCATTGGATAAGAGATATTTTTCGTAGAAGAGAGAAAATTTATCATTATTTTATTTATAATTTAAAAAGTACAGAACCGATTTGAAAATTTTTATTCTTATAAAAATCATCTTAATTTACACTATCTCTAGACATGATCAGGCGCGCCCAGGAGTTTGAAAAGTGGTGTGGCAACACTTATTAAGGGCCCCAAATTTTCGTCAAAGCCCCCCAGGGCCCCTCAATTTTTTATGGACTTGTTTTTTTCAACCTGGTCTGGCTTTTTATAAATTTGTCATCAGAAATTTCAATTTCAATTTTTATTCAAAAAACCACAGTTTGATATGATGCAATATGGGTATCAAAATCCTTGATTTTTTGCGGGAGTTGAATATTTGCAATATTTTGATTTTTAACGATGATTTCACTGAACAAAATAAAAAAATCAAATTAAAATATATTTGAAAATCAATTTTGAGAAAAACTAGAAACGATAAAGTACCTACCAGGGACCAAATTTGGGCAAAAATCCTGCGGGGGGAGGGTGGATAAAAATTGAGAATTTTCCGGCCAATATTATTTAAAAAAAATAAATTTGCCGAATCCTAGTTTTTTAAAAAATAAAATTTTTAAAAATCGACAAATTTTTGAAAATTCTTTTGAATATGTATTGCCACGAAAACCCTTGATTAGAAAATAAATTGTGTAAATTTATCGAGCCCAAGCGAAAATTTTTGAAGAAAAAGGAATCCAGAAATTAACATTTTTTTATTCATAATTCGTGCTTTTTTCGTGTTATTTTTTTCATTTCCAATAAACATCACTTCTTTATTGCGCTCCTCTCCTTTCAAAAAAATTTAAAAATTTTGAAAATTCGATTTGAGATTATCCACCAAGTTCCATGATAAATAAAAAGTACATATAAATTTTTTTCACTTAAAAATATTCAATTGTCTGGACTGCAAGGGAAGATGGTTCATACCATAATCTTGAAGATGAATTGTGTAAATTTACTGAGCCCGAGTGAAGCGAGGGCGAAATTTTTTTAAGAAAAATGCACCTAAAAGTTGAAATTTTTTCATTTTTTTTATCAATATTTTAGCATTGAAAAAGATGCGAAATCCTCAACTCCTATTCCTGATATATATATTTTAAACTTTATACACCCGAGCAATGTGAGGGCTAAGATTTGAAAAATTAATGATTTTCAGAAAGAAAATGGAATTTTTGGTTGTGAGAGGGAACATATTCGGTGTCTTCTCAATTCGACTGCATATTCTGCTTATTATTAGATCCGTCTCTGCTATACATATGTACTTAAACATATATTATTTTGAATGGAAATTTTGTTCATATTTTTACGTATTCCAAAGTAAAAATTGGGAGAGGTGTGGCGGCCGCCACACCTCCACACGTCGGTGGGCGCCCCTGGACATGATTGAGAGACTCCCTTCCCACATGAATTTTTTGAGAAAACCCACATTTCATGATTTTTGGGACACCCTGTAAATCGAATTAAAAAATTTTACACCGCAGTTGAAAGCGGTCGTCATAAACTATAACCGTTGGAATTACTTCGATATCCTCATTCAGTAAAAATGGCGGACACTGAACCGGATTTTTTGAACATATTGTATAATAAATTAAGAATTTTCTGTTTAAAAGTAATCTATGATGAAATGAGAAATACATACGGTAAAAATTTTCATTCTGATTCTTCGGCAAAAGTCGAATTGCAATCGATAAAACGAAAAATTTCGACACAAAAAATATCTAGCAAGTGTGTCAGATTCAAAAGTCTAAGATCAAAAGTTAGGAATTATTTTTCTCTGGCGAAATGAAATATGGTACCTAGGTACTTTTTTAATTACTTAGACTAGTTTTTCTTAACTGAAGATTACCACGTTATCTTTCAAATAACAATCTGTAGACATGAAGAAACGGTATTTGAAATGCCTTCAATTTTTATCAAAAATTACATTCTTAAGTACTCCTCACTTTCTAATTTTCTTTTGGAATTATTTCAACGGTTAATAAAGTGAAAACTGAGAATAAGTGTACGTTCCAGCATAAAAGGAACATCTTGTTGGTTTTAGTTTTTGAGTTGAGTATAGCCATTTTTCAAATTTCGGGTCAAATTTTCAAAATTTGGATTTTCAGCGATTATTGTAGAGACAACTCTGCCCTATTACTCTCCGTTTATTCCGCCACCCGATCTCAACGGTTGCCTGCAATATTGCTCTGACTAAAACGGGAAAAAGGGCCATCTTGTCGGTCAAAAATATTTTATCAGTGTTTTTTGCAAAAAAAAATCATCACAAACGTGGTTATTACCGCACCAAACAAGCAAAAACGATATTTCCCATGATGATGTGAATGAAAAGGTTTGATTTAACCAAACTCAAACCATGCAAGTGGCCAAAGGTCTTAGTTTCATTTTTTTTCTGAAATTTTTCAGTTTTCATGTTCGCAAAACTATAAACGAGTTTTTCTCAAAATTGTGTTTTTTGAAGTTAAATTTTCAAAACCGAAATGAAGATATCGAAGCGATTCCAACAGTTTTCGATTTCTTATAATAAGTGCTTTCAACGAAACCAATTTTGGGTTCTATCTGCGGAGTGACCAGAAAATCGTCCAACTCTTTTTAAAAATTCGATTCGGAAGAGGTGTTTTGATGAAATATGTACAGGCAGTGATGGAGTGATTTCTTCTTAAGTGAGAATCCGATTCGCAACAATGCGATTCGCCGAAAGTCAAGAATCCGATTCCTTTCTGGGGAATCCGATTCCCTTCAAGAGTTTGCGATTCTTAGCGATTCTCTGCGATTCCAATTCTCTATTTTTTTTTCTTTTTATTATCACGAATTAACAAAATATTTTGATGATTGGTGAAGATTTATTGAATAAGAAAATTTCTCAAACCTAAAAATGAAACTGTATTAAAAAACAAAAAACAGTAAATGTACAAACAACATCGATAGGTAATAAACATTTTTCTAGCACCACCCTTTCGACTATCGAACTTCAAAATTGTTCTTTTTGTTTTACACCTCCTTAATTATTTTTTCCGCAAACGAGATTTCAACGATCTCAGTTCAAATTTATTCCAATTTCCAAGTTCAAATTTTTTCAAGTCGATCTTTTTCAATTTCTTCACTGCTCTTTTTTTCAATATTGAATAATACTAAATAAGTATAAAACGTAAGTATAAGAAATCAAAAAAATTAGATTAATAAGTCTAAAAACTGTACATGAGAAAAGGGACCTAGGTGTAATATTTTTTCTATTACACCTAGGTCTTTTTTCTCATACACGGTTTTTAGACTCAGGCGGTTAGTATTAATTCACTGTTTCTGATCTACATTAACTTATAATATCAAATGTTCTTCAAATGATCCCATTTTTAAAATTTTCTCCACCATAACAATTTTTTTAATTTTAAGAAGTTTTTCGAATTCTGATTTTATTAATTTAATTTAATTCGATATTTTTTGAACTTCCTGTCAATTATTTAATTAGAAAAAATTTTGGAAAACATGAAGTTGAAAACTTTTTTAAAAACTTCAAACTTGAAAAAAATCGAAACAATTTTAAAATATTTGACAAAAAATTTCAAATTGGAAGAATTTTTTAAAAGAATGTGAATTTGAAAAAAACTTTTAATAAATTCCAAGTTGTAAAGTTTTTGAAATGAAAAAAAGCAAAAAAATGATGTTTAAGTTGAAAAATCGCGGCGAAACTTTTCCAGGATGTTTATAGTTGTGCCTTAATAAATTTCGCTGTGTAGAGTAATTTCTGTTGAATGTAATTTGCAACAAATGTTGCAAGCCAAAAGAGACCTTTTCTCAAAAGTCAAAACGACGAAAATTTTGGGCACGAAAAATATATAGCGAGTTTGTTAGGTTCAAAAGTTTAAAAGCAACAGTTCGATATTATTTTTCTCTGCGTAAATAAAATAATTATACTTTATGGATTAGAGTTGTTTTCGAAATCGAAGATTATCAAGTTATCTTTTAAATAACTATCTAGGTACTTAGTATCTACAGATATGAAGAAACGTTGAAATATATTTGAAATTTAAAATACATACTCCTCACTTCCTCATTTTCTTTTAAAATTTGTTCAACAGTCAATAAAATTATAAAATTGAGAATAAGACATTCGTTTGGATTTTTATTGACCGGCGAATCAAACGGCAGTGGAAAAAATCTACTGAAGAAACGTACCTATTCACAATATCGAGAAGTATCATTAGGGATGTTAATTTTTATTGATGATTTTAAGATGCAGGGCTGGAGGGCTGGTGAAGTTGAAATGGAAGTAATTTTTGGCACCTCTGGTCTTGATAAGGGCGATGAGTGGAGTTCAAATTCACGATAGGAATGACCATACCACAAGGGTTATTAGCTTCGAAAAAATATAATTAGGGTGTCAACCTTGCCAAGGTTGGAATATGCTTGCATAATTATTTTTTTTTGAAATACGTGTCATATCCATCTATAGATATCAGAATTATTTGTGCGTTGGGCCTATCGGACTTGATTGTGGTTGTGGTGCTGGTGTACATATCTTAGGTGCACGGAATACGGTAATAAAGACATCAGGAGTATTTGTGCTATGGGGCTCTAAAATCCGGGGGTGGTGGTGGATGGGGTGGAGGTGCGTGGGGTCGTGGAGGAGCTGCTGGTTGTGGTCGTATTGGCGGAAAACGTATTGGTGGAAAACGCATTCGTAGAAATGGAAATATGAATGGTGCAGGGAATGCGGTAATAACGACTGTTATGGAAAAAATCCAAACCAGGATCGATATAACGTCCTGAAAAAAAAGGGCAAGTTTTTTTCTATCAACTTATGGATGTAAGTAGGTGATCTAAAATTGTAGGTAAGTACCAACAATTTTCAAGACCTTACTAACCGCATGATTGAAAAGTCCCGTACAGTGTCTGCCATTTTTTATTTAATGGAAATATTGAAGCAATTCCAACAGTATTGGATTTCTTATAATGAGCAATTTCGAGAAAAGTATACCATTTTACAATTCTATCTACAGGGTGTCTAAAAAATTACGAAAAGTTGTTTTTTTTTTTTAAATTATATGGAAACAATGGTTCTAATGAAGTGTAGAGATAGTACATACTTACAAAAAGAATGGACAAAAATCATCCAAAATGTTGATATTGATGTAAAACCACCCCAAAAAATTTGCAATCCTCTACCCCCATCCTCACCTGAATTGAAAAGCTATGTGTGCTTGATATTCAATATTTTCCATCTCTGAAGGGGGTGGTCCTAAAATTAAAGAACAAAGTTATAAAATAAAAAATGATGGATTTTCAGCCTCCTAAACCTATTGGTTCAAACTTTTTTTCGTATACATCGCGATTTTTTATGCAAACTAATATTTTTGGGTGCATGCGGATGAGAAATTTTAGTGAAATTAATGATACGAAAAAAGTGTTTGAAACAAAAGGTGTAGAGGATTGAAAAATCATAATTTTCTCTTCTACAATTTTTTTCCATTTTCCATTTTTCCTTTTCCATTCGATAGACGACGATTTCTTCAGACGAGAGGAAATTACCATCATTTTAAAGGAAATTATTAGTATGAGAATTCAAAAACTATTGATTGAAATTCAATAATTTTGGTCTGATAAGATTAAGAACCATTTCAATTTGTACTATCTCTAGACTTGATTGAAAGATTCCCTGTTCGTGTGAATTTTTTGAGAAACTCCACATTTTTATTATTTTTTAGACACTGTGGGCATAGATTTAAGAAATTTTACACCACCGTCGAAAGCGGTCGTCATAAAAAAAAAACTATACCGTTGTAATTACTTCGATATCTTCATTCGGTAAAAATGGCGGACACTAAACCGGATTTTTTTAAACATAGATTACGAATTTTCTATTTTAAAGTAATCTATAATTAAATATGAGATACGTACGGTAAAAATTTTCATTCTGGGTCATAGACAATAGTCGAATTTCAATCGATAAAACGAAAAATTTGGACACGAAAAATATCTAGCGAGTGTGTTAGATTCAAAAGTCTAGGAGAAACAATTCGATATTATTTTTCTCTGTGTAAACGAAGCTTACTTTTTAAATTAGACTTGTTTTTTTAAACTGAAGATTACCACGTTATCTTTCAAATAATTATCTGCAAACACGAAGAAACATTGGAATATGTTTGAAATTCTTTAAATTTGTAGCAAAAAATACCTACTCTTCACTTCCTCAACTACTCTTGGAAATTTTTCAATGATCAATAAAATGATAACTGAGAATAAGAAATTCTTTTGGGGTTTCATTGGCAGACGAATCAAACGAGAGAGGAAATAATCTTCTGGGGAATTGTACCTATTCAACAGCATCGAGAGGTTTCATTAGGGAAGTTAATTTTTAATGTTGATTTTTTATGATGGAGGGCTGCTAAAGTTGAAATGGAAGTAATTATTGACATCTCAGGACTTGATAGAGGCGATGAGTGGAGTTCAAATTTATGACTGGAATAAGAGTCATAATTTAAAAAAACCACATTGCCAAGACACCAAAGCTGAGAAAGAGAAATAAATGTTTGGAAAAATAACACCACAAACAATTTGCTTGCTCAGCAGAAAATATACTATTTCATCGTATCGAATAATCTTGCAACGACTTATTCATAGTTTTGAAAAAATGTTATGAATTACTTGTCATAATCATCATTATAAGAATTATTTGAGCTTCGGGTCTATCGGATTCGGTTGAGGTTGTGGTTGTGGTAGTGGTGATGGTCGTGGCGCTGGTGTAAAAATCTTGGGTGCACAAAATGCGGTAATAATGATATCAGAATTATTTGTGTGATGGGCCAATCGGATAGGGCAGTTGTAAAAAATGGCGGCGGGTTTGTTTACATGCTGTTATCGTACTGGAGGTAAAATTCTCCTAATTTGATTGGTCAGTTCATATGACGTAATGAGACATTTCTGACCACCACCAATCAGAATTGGAGAAAATACCTCCAGAACGATAACAAAAAACTGAACTGCACGATCGCCATTTTTTACAACTGCCCTATTCGGTTGTAATTAGACACAACGCACGGCGATTAGACCTACTTAGCGGATCACAGGAGTAAGCCACCATTCCCGTGGCGGAGTCGGTGGTGGTCGGGGTGGCGGTGGCCGTGGTTTTGGTCTTGCTGGTGGTGGTCGTTTAGGTACAGGTATCCTTAGGAAGCGGAAAGGGGATGCAGTAATAATGGCTGTTATGGAAAAAATCCATACCAGGATTGACATAACGTTCTGGGAAAAATAAGGGTATGCTTTTAGCTATAAAATTATGGATGTAAGTAGGTGATCTAAAAATGGAGGTACCTGCTTACAATTTTCAAGACCCTACACACAGTATGATTGGGAATTCCCGTACAGGGCCTGCAATTTTTTGTTTAATGGAGGTATCAAAGTAATTCCAACAGTTTTGGGTTTCTTACGATGAGTAATTTCGCAAAAAGTACACCATTTTTCAATTCTATCTACAGAGCGTCTAAAAAATCATGAAACGTTTTTTTAAAAAAAATAAACAGTGATGCAAGCATCACAACCTTCCGGACCGATGAAAAAGAAACATGAGTGAGCGTATTACTCGTCTGAATTTCATCAATAAAAAAATCAGCTGATTTTAATTTCATTTTGTACTACATGCTTGCTGGCAAAAAGTGTCCGTTATCTCAAAAGAAAGAAAATAGGTTAATTCGGGCGACGCTACACAACCTCCACTAGTGGAACATGTGTAGGTTAGTGGCGTAAAATCAACAAGATCCTCCACTGCCTACTGCAAGTTTTTCTTGCAGTAGGTTGTGGAGGTTGCTCACATTTTGTGTTTTAGCCAAAAAAGTTCCACTAGTGGAGGTTGTGTAGCGTCGCCCGAATTTACCTAGAGACAAAAGTGCTGACATGAGATTTGTTTCTCACTAAATACATACATACAGGGTCTATAAATGAACCAGGTAACGTCTGGGCGAAAAACCCTGCCTGAAAAGAAAATGAAATTTCAGATTTTTGTTTTCTCGTGCCAAGTACCCCTGAAAGAAAGTTTATCAAGTGTCCCCTGAAAGAAAGTTTATCAAGTGTCAAAAATCGTAATTTCGATGAGTTAAATTTTTAATGATAAATTCATCACTTATTCGTTTATAATTGTGATTAATAAAAAAAATTCAACTAAAGAATTGATAATTTTATGTTTGAGATTACAGCATTCTGATGTTGAAAAAAAAGATTCATGTAATGTTATCGTGTGGGCATTTCAACTCTGTGAAACATATTCCACACTTTTACCTGCATATTTTATAAGATGAGTCATCCCTTACATTAAACTTCGTCGGTTTTTTTGATCTTGCTTTCGTTTCGTTGTGTACTACAACAATAATATCAGTGATGCAACACAATGAAATGGGAAAAAAGGAAAGAAAAGAATGGGAATTTTTACACAGACGTTACCCAGTTCATTTATTCGTGATGCAACATTTGTAAGGTTAGCTAGTATCGGGTGCTGAAAAGGTGATGCTGTAGTGATAAACCACCACCCCTCCAATCTGAATTAATCAGCTGATGTCAAAATGTAGCCGAATGTTACCATCAAATTCGCTACTCCAATTGGTTAAAACTCGATTTGCAGCACCATTTTATCAGTTGCATAGAAGTCCACCAGATGTCAGCCACTATGCTTTGCATCACGAATAGACCCTGTATGTCTCCTTATCAGTATGGAGGGGAATTAGGAATCATCAACATATTTTAGATTACGAGTGTATGTGAGGTAATATGCGACAAATGACAAAATCAACAAATTTTGCATTAAATCGCTTGTAAAAAAATTTCTACTGAACTAGAGCTGAAAGCGAGGCAGTTATGAAATGAGGTATACCATCGACTGCCTTGCTAAAATGTGGTATGGTCCCTGACGGTATAACTGTTTTGAAAAAAAGGCGGGCAACGATCATGACCGCTTACCGATTATCTTGATTAACACAGTCACACAAATACTGCTGGATCATTCTTGTTGTATGATGAGTGATAATCAAAGTAATCAGGCAGTCAACCCCAGTAGTGATTGTACCACCTTTTCAAAAACTGGTTTAAGCAGTCAGGCGCGGTATAAACGAAATGCGGTAATGGTAACGTGGCTGCCTCACTATTGGACGAGGCGATCAGGTGGTATAAAACAAACAGGGTTGGTAAGCCAGCTGAAAGCCTAAGCCGAAAGACAAAAAAATGCCGTAAAATCTTTGTTTTGAAAAGCCAGCCGAAAGCTTAAGCTATAATATTCGAAAAGCTAAATCCAGCCGAAAGCTCTATTTTTTGGGCTTAATTTTTTTTTTAATTCTGTGTTTCTGTTTCTGTAAAAGTGAAATTCATATCAAAATTTTTAAAATTTGACAAAATTTAGGTTGGGAAAATTTACTGCATTGATGAAAATTTGAAATCGCTTGATATACCGAAAAATTACAAAAATCTAAACAATGTAACTCGCGTTCTTATGGCGTTTAGGAGATAGATTTCATACCAGGAAGGTCATCTGAAGATGGGATAGTCGCCTAGGTCCGCGTGTAACATGGGGAGGGGGGATTTTCACTAATACCTTTTATGCGCGATGTAGAAAAATGATAATAGCCTCCTCCTCCTCCTCCTCCTCCTCCTCCTCCTCCTCCTCCTCCTCTCCCCCCCCCCCCCAATATCAACTTTAGAGGCTGAAATTTTGGCTGTGGAAGTTTTTGGTGATGCTCTACAAGCCTGTGAATTTTTTTTTCATTTCGCGTGCCCGACCTCGGGTAGCTCCCTTGTTAGTAAAAACCCCAACTCTTATTTTAAATTTAAAGGAATATTTCAATTGGGATGGATGTTATCGTGTTCACAGACATTTTCTGTACCACATACATACATACATAGGTACATATCTAACATCACCTGGAAATTAGTCAAAACAAACTTGTTCAAAGTCAGATTTTGTCTAAACTCAACATTGGCAAAAAACGAAATTCGACCAGAAAACAATACTTTCACATTCCTTAACAACGCTTCTCTGTCCGGAAAGTAAAAATTCAAATGGAAACAAATGCTCTAATGAAGTGTAGAGATAGTACATACAAAAAGAAAGGACAAAAAACATTCAAAATGTTGATATTGATGTAAAACCATCCCAAAAAATTTTCAAACCCCTATCCTCATCACCACCTGAATTACGACATTTTTTAAAATAATATATCGCGGTTTTTTATGCACACTAATTTTTATGGATGCACGCGAATGAAAAAATTTAGTAAAATTAAAGTTACCAAAAAAGTTTGAAACGAAAGGAGTAGAGGATTGAAAAATCATAATTTTCTCTTCTACAATTTTTTCCCATTTTCCATTGTGTGGGCGATAATTTTTTCAGACGAGAAGAAATTACGAATAACATTTCAAAAACTATATACTGCTGTCGAACTCGTTCATCATAAGAAATCTAAAACTGATGGAATTATATCGATATCTTCATACAGTAAAAGTGGCGGACACTGAACCGGATTTTTTAACCATGGCACCCTCAGCGCAACAACAACACATCTCAAAAAACTATCACAAATAACATAGTTAGATTGCAAAAATCTGTTGCCACCATTGGAAAGTACGTGGAAATATACAAAGGATCCCAACAAAAAAAAAATGTCATGTGAATTTGTTTTCATCGTTTAAAAAACCAAGAAATTTTTTTTTGAGACGTGTTGTTATTGCCCCGAGCGAGGGTGCGACATATTGAATAATAAGTATGTAAATTACGAATTTTCTGTTTCAAAATAATCTATGATGAAATGAGAAATACCTACGGTAAAAATTTTCATTCTGAATCTTTGTAAAAAGTAGAATTACAATCTGTAAAACGAAAAATTTGGGCACGAAAAATATCTAGCGAGTGTGTTAGGATCAAGAGTCTAGGAGCAACAGTTCGGAATTATTTTTCTCTGCGTAAATGAAGCATGCCTTTTAAATAAGACTACTTTTTCTAAATTGAAGGTTACCACGTTATCTTTCCAATAACTATCTACATAGTATCTACAGACATGAAGAAACGTTGTAATATATTTAAAATTCTTTCAATTCTTATCAAAAAATAGTACCCATCACATGCTCAACTACTCTTGTAAATATTTCAATGGGTGGTCAATAAAATGATAATTGATAATAAGAAATTCTTTTAGGGTTTCAATGACAGACGAATCAAAAGACAGTGGAAAAAATCTGCTGGGGAAATGCACCTATTCAACAGCATCGAGAGGTATCATTAGGGAAGTTAATTTTTAATGTTGATTTTTCATGACGGAGGGCTGGTGAAATTAAAATGGAAGTAATTTTTGACATAAGTGGACTTGATAGAGGCGATGAGGGGAATTCAAATATACGACTTGTACTACCATAATAAGTCATAATGGAAAACCCCACCTTACAGAAACACCAAAGCTGAGAAAGAGAAATAAGTGATTGGAAAAATAATACCGCAAATAATTTGTTTGCTAAACAAAAAATATTCTATTTCTACATATCGAATAATCTTGCAACGACTTATTGATAGTTTTTAAAAAATGTTATTAGGGTGCCAGCTTCGCCAGAGTTAGAATATGCTTCTACATACCTATAATATTTTATTTGAATTACATGTCATAATCATCATTATCAGAATTATTTGTGCTTTGGGCCTATCGGATTCGGTTGTGGTGGTTGTGGTTGTGGAGTATATTTCTTAGGTGCACGGAATGCGGTAATAACGACATCAGAATTATTTGTGCAATGGGCCTATCGGATTCGGTTGTAATTAAACACCTTGGACGGCGATTAGACCTACTTAGCATGGATCACCAGACACGCTACCACGCCTTATCCGGAAGCGTTGGAGTTCGTTTTGGTAATGGTCGCCTTGGTCCTCGCCGTTTTGGTATTCTTGGGAGTACAGGGAATGCAATAATTATGGTTGTTAAGGAAAAAATCCATACCAGGATCAACATAACGTTCTGAGAAAAAAAAACGGGTATGTTTTTAGCTATCAATTTATGGATGTAAGTAGGTGATCTGGAAATGAATTAACCTGCTTACAATTTTCAAGACCCTACATACCGTATGATTGAATAGTCCCGTACAGTGCCTGCCATGTTTTGTTTAATGAAGATATCGAAGTAATTCTAACAGTTTTGGATATCTTACGATGAGCAATTTCGAGAAAAATGCATCACTTTTCAATTCTATCTACAAGGCATCTAAAAAATCATTAAACGTTGAAAAAAAAATAGTGATGCATAGTAGGGTGGGCCGAAAAACCAAAAATTTTGATTTTTGAAAAGTTACCCCCGCCAAAAGTTGTTGGTTGGATAGACTAGAAAAATAAAATAAAAAATTTCAAGATAGATTCATATCTTCCGATCGCACAAGAGCCTTCAATTCTTCGAAAATTGCCAAAAATTCAAGATTTTCAGAAATTTTAAAAAATTTCAAAAAAAAAATTCCTTAAAATCAATTTTAGAGCTTATTTAGGGACTATTAAAAGCAAAAAGCACAACTTTTTTGAAAAAATCCATGTTGTATAGTTTTTTTTAATTTCTCATATTTCTTCACCTCTGAAAAAAATTGAAAAAAAATTATGAAACACTGATTTTTTCTCAAAAAAATGTGCTTTTTGGTCTAGATAGTCACTACAGAAGCTCTAAAATTAATTTTAGTCAATTTTAATTAAATTTTTTCGAAATTGAAGATAGCACTTGCAAAGTGACCAAACTGCAAAAAGTTGATTTCGAGAAAAATGAGAAAAGCTGTCCTATGGAGGGGAAGCGAGATATTTAAAATCTGTTTTAGGGAATGGAAAGGGTCAACCTTCACTCACCTGCTGACATCTTTTTTTTTTTTTTTGAAAAACAGAAAATCAGTGTTGCTGCAGCACGCTAAAAAAAATGCTGCAGTTAGGTTACTTTGCAGGTATGAAAAGGTCATTTACTGATAAAATCAGATAAAATGTGTTTAAGCAAAAATGAAAATTAATTGTGATCTAATGAACAAAAAAAACTGAAATTTGGTATAATATCCTATTTTTGACATCGCAAATCGATTGGAACAAGATGTTCAACGAGACGCGCACTGACTCATGTTGAGTGGTCGGTGTGACATTGAGTCTCAAAAAAATGATGGATTTTCAGCCCCCTAAAACTTTTGGTTCCACCTTTATTTAATATTATTTCGTGATTTTTTATGCTAACTAATTTTTTTGGATGCACGCGGGTGAAAAAATTTAGTAAAATTAAAGATACAAAAAAAATTGGAAGCAAAAAGTGTAGAGGATTGAAAAATTATCATTTTCGCTTCAACAATTTTTTCTCATTTTCTATTTTTTAGACAATAATTTTTTCAAACGAGAGGGAATTACGAGTAATAATTCCAAAACTACCTATATGATTGGATTTCAATAATTTTGGTCTCATGATATTAGGAACCATTTTAATTTGAAGATATGACCTGCAAAGTGGCCTAAGTAAAGAAACGTTGAAATATATTTAATATTCTTTAAATTTTTATCAAAAAATAGTACTCATCATTTGCCCAACCACTCTTGCAACTGTTTCAATGGTCAATAAAATGATAACTGAGAATAAAAAATTCTTTTGGGGTTTCATTGGCAGATGTATCAAACGATAGTGGAAAAAATCTACTGGGGAGATGTACCGATTCAACAGCATCGAGAGGCATCATTAGGGAAGTTGATTTTTAATGTTGATTTTTTATGATGCAGGGCTGGTGAAGTTGAATGGAAGTAATTTTTGACATCTCTGGACTTGATAGAGGCGATGAATGAAGTTCAAATTTGCGACTGGAACTACCATTAGAGTCATAATGGGAAAACCCCACATTACCAAGACACCAAAGCTGAGAAAGAGAAATAAATGTTTGGAAAAATAACACCACAAACAATTTGCTTGCTAAACAGAAAATATTTTATTTCCACATGTCGAATAATCTTGCAACGACTTAGGTATTGATAGTTTTTAAAAAATTTCATTAGGGTGCCAGCCTCGCCAGAGTTGGAATATGCTTACCTATACATATAATATTTTATTTGAATTTATCAGAACTATTCGTGCCTTGGGCCTAGGTATCGGATTCGGTTGTAGTGGTTGGGGTGATGGTGGTGGTCCTGGAGTATATATCTTAGGTGTAGGGAATGAGGTAATAATGACATCAGAATTATTTGTGCGATGGGCCTATCGGATTCGGTTGTTATTAGACACGACGCACGGCGATTAGACCTGCTTAGCATGGATCACCAGGGACGAAACCAATGCCGAGCCACTGTCGGTGAGTATTTTTTTAGTGTTCGTCGTGGTACTTGTCCTCGTACTCGTCCTGGTCGTAATCGTATCCTTAGGGGTGCAGGGAATGCATTAATAATGGCTGCTATGGAAAAAATCCATACCAGGATCAACATAATGTTCTGAGAAAAAAAAGGGGTGATAAAAAATCACAAAACGTTTAAAAAAAATAACAGTGATGCAAGCGTCACAAACATTCCAAACCGATGTAAAAGAAAAATGATCGAGCGTATTACTTCTCTGAATTTCACCCATAAGAAAATCAGCTGATTTTAATTTCATTTAGTTCTACATGCTTGCTGGCAAAAAGTGCCCGATATCTCAAAAAAAAAAGAAGAAAATGACGAAAGCGCTGACATGAGATTTGGTTCTCACTAAATACATATACAGGGTCTATATGTAAATTTTAATGATATATCGCGATTTTTTAAGAAAAATAATTTTTTGGGTGCATGCGGATGAAAAAATTTAGTAAAATTAAAGAAACGAAAAAAGTTTGAAACAAGAGGTGTAGAGGATTTGAAAAATCATCACTTTCTCATCCACAATTTTTCCCCATTTTCCATTGGGTAGATGATAATTTTTTCAAACGAGAGGAAATTACGAGTAATAATTTCAAAACTATATTGATTGGAGTTCAATAATTTTAGTCAAATACTAAGAATCATTTCAATTTGTACTATCACTAGACTTCATTGGAAGATTCCCATCTTGTGTGCAGTATGTATTCTAAGGTTTTTTTGAAGCTACTTAAATTGGAAAATTGATGTTTTTGTACAATTTTTTTCCACTCTGCTACCCCCATTCCCTTCGGGGACTAAAATATGCAATCCGATTGTAACTTCCCGTTCGATGTAAAAATCTTCAATAATAGGTACTTAAAAATGACGAGGGTAAGAATCAGGGATGAAACTTGGGCAAAAATCTTGGAGAGAGTGAAAACAAAAAATTTTCCGACTCGCATTTTTTTTCAAAAATAGAAATTTGCCGACCAGTCTTATTGAAAATAATAAAAAATCGTGCTTTCTCGAGAAAAGTAGATGCTCTTAACTTCTGAAGAAAAACTACCATTCCTTAATGGTCACCTCCCTTTTAAAAAAATTGATTTTTTTTTTGAAAATTCCATTCGAGATCGCCAGTAAGTCCCCTGATGAAAGTGAAGGGCTAATTTTTTCCATTTCAATACATTCAATTATTTGGAATGGAAAAAACTAGGTTCATATCATCATTTTGAGAATTAATTTTGTAAATTTATTGAGCCCGAGTGAAGGGAGGGCGAAAATTTTCGAAGAAAAATGCATCCAGAAGCTGAAATTTCCTCATTAAAATTCGTCCCTTTTTCGTTCTACTTTTTAGGCTTCCAACAAAACAACATTCCTTAACGAGCTCCTCTCCTTCCAACAAATCGAAAATTTTTTGAAAATTTCCTTCGAGATTGTCTCCAAGTTCCCGGGAGGTGAAGAAAAATTACGTTTGGAAAAAAATTTGGACTCGAAAAAAAAACATAGACGCAAAAAAAACCTCACCATTCCACAACAAGATGATCAAAACAGGGGTACGTAAAGAGGACTTTTTTTTACTTAAAAACATCCAATTGTCTAAGCTGGAAGGGAAGAAGATTCATACCATCATTTTAAAAATGAATTGTGTGAATTTACTAAGCCCGAGCGAAGCGATGAAGAAAATTTTTCAAGTAACAGTTGTTTTCATTTTTTGGATAAATTAAAATTTTAAAAACGTGTTTGAATGGTTATCTTCAGAACTTTTTTCGGAACAGCCCAAATTTTTTGAAGCTGCCCACCAGATTTTTGAAGCTACCGAAACAAAGCCTCAGAAATCTTACACTGCCGTCGTACTCGTTCATCATAAGAAATATAAACTGTTGGAATTATTTCGATATCTTTATACAGTAAAAGTGGTGAATACTGAATCGGATTTTTTAAACTTCGCACCCTCAGTGCATTAACAACACATCTCAAAAAACTATCAAAAAAACCATATGAATATGTATTGCAAAAATCTGTTGCCACCATTGGAAAAATTACAAAGGATCTAAACAAAAAAAAATTGAATGTGAATTTGTTTTCATCGTTTAATGAACCAAGAAATTTTTATTTTTTTGAGATGTGTAGTTTTTACTTTTTTTGAGATGTGTTGTTATTGCACCGAGGGTGCAACATATTGAATAATAAATTACGAATTTTCTGCTTTAAAGTAATCTATAATGAAATGAGAAATACCTACGGTAAAAATTTTCATTCTGAATCTTTGAAAAAAGTCGAATTGCAATCGATAAGACGAAAAATTTGGACACGAAAAATATCTAGCGACTGTATTCGGTTCAAACGTCTAGGAGCAATAGTTCGGAATTATTTTTCTCTGCGTAAATGAAGCATGCCTTTTAAATAAGACTACTTAGTTTTTCTAAATTGAAGATTACCACGTTATCATTCAAATAACTATCAGCAAACATAAAGAAATGTTAAAATATATTTAAAATTCTTTCAATTTTTATCAAAAAATAGTACTCATCATTTGCCCAACTACTCTTGCAACTGTTTCAATGGTCAATAAAATGATAACTGAGAGTAAAAAATTCTTTTGGGGTTTCATTGGCAGATGAATCAAACGATAGTGGAAAAAATTTACTGAGAAAATGTACCTATTCAACAGCATTGAGAGGTGAAGTTGAAATGGAAGTAATTTTTGACATCTCTGGACTTGATAGAGGCGATGAATGGAGTTCAAATTTACGACTGGAACTACCATAAGAGTCATAATGGGAAACCCCCACATTACCAAGACACCAAAGCTGAGAAAGAGAAATAAATGTTTGGAAAAATAACACCACAAACAATTTGCTTGTTAAACAGAAAATATTCTATTTCCACATATCGAATAATCTTGCAACGACTTATTGATAGTTTTTAAGAAATGTTATTAGGGTGCACTGAGAAAAGGGTAAGGTAATAGATACATTGAAATAAAGTATATTCGGTTTAAAACGAACTTAGGAGAATGAGTACATTAAATTTTACCCTGCCAATTAGTTTTCAATAATAAAAAAGACGATAAAACCAATTGGTAGGGTAAAATTTAATGTACCTACTCATTAGAGTGGGCCAAAAAACCAAAAAATTTTGATTTTTGACAAGTTACCCCCGCCAAAAGTTGTTGGTTGGATAGACTAGAAAAATAAAATGAAAAATTTCAAGATAGATTCATATCTTCCGATCGCGCAAGAGCCTTCAATTCTTCGAAAATTGCCAAAAATTCAAAATTTTCAGAAATTTTAAAAACTTTCAATAAAAATCAAAATTCTTTAAAATCAATTTTAGATCTTATTTAGGGACTATTAAAAGCAAAAAGCACAACTTTTTTGAAAAAATCCATGTTGTATAGTTTTTTTTTAATTTCTCATATTTCTTCACCTCTGAAAAAAATTGAGCAAAAGTTATAAAACACTGATTTTTTCTCAAAAAAAAAGTGCTTTTTGGTCTAGATAGTCACTGCAAAAGCTCTAAAATTAATTTTAGTCAATTTAAAATTTTTCAAAATTTTTGAAACTTTGAATTTTTGGCAATTTTTGAAAAATTGAAGGCTCTTGCGCGATCGGAAGATGTGAATCGATTTTGAAATTTTTTATTTTATTGTTTTAGTCTATCCAGCCAACAACTTTTGCTAGGGGTAACTTTTCAAAAATCAAAATTTTTGGTTTTTCGGCCCACCCTACTACTCATTCCTCCCTAAGTTCGTCTTAAAGCAAATTTACCTTAATTAATGCTTCTATTACCCTAAATTTACCTTACATTTTTCTCAGTGTGCCAGCCTTGCCAGAGAGTTGGAATATGCTTATAAATACTTGTCAAAATCATCATTATAAAAATGATTTGTGCTTTGGGCCTATCGGATTCGATTTTGGTGATTGTAGTAGTAGTAGTAGTGGCGATGGTGGTCCTGGTGTACATATCTTACGTTAGGTGCATGGAATGCGGTAATAGCGACATCACAATTATTTATGCGATAGGCCTATCGGATTCGGTTGTAATTAGACACGTCGCACGGCGATTGGACCTACTTAACATGGATCACCAGAACTTCCACCACTTCCGAAACGGAGTCGTTTGTGGTCGTCGTGGTCGTGGGGTTCGGGGTGGTGGTTTTGGTGGTGGTGGTGTTGGTGGTGGTCGTGGTGGTCGTGGTCGTGGTGCTTTAGGTATCTTTCGGGGTGCAGGGATTGCAGTAATAATGGCTATCATGGAAAAAATCCATACCAGGATCAGCATAACGTTCTGAGAAAAAAAGGGTATGTATTTAACTATCAACTCATGGATGTAAGTAGATGATCTGAAAATGGAGTTACCTGCTTACAATTGAACGTGTCACAGCAAAAAGAACATATAGAAAAAATGGCGTTTTTGGAAAATCGCGATTGAAGTTTGAGTATACTTTTTTTAATACCAAATTGAGAAATTGAGCTGGGGAAAAAATTTTACCTTAAAATTTCATCTTTTTGCTACAAGAAAACAGCTCGCCCATCACTTGATATCTTTTCTATTTTTTTCTATATTGAAAACAAAAGGTTGAGTTACATGTCCTTTTTGTTGTGACAAAATTTCATTTCGACCCTATCTACGTTTGATGACGAATAATTTTTCCGGAAGTGAAAATTGAAAAAAAATCTTCATACAAAAGTTGAAGAGAATGAAAAAAGGAACATTTTCGTGAAAAAAATTCAAATTATCTCTTCAGGGAGCGGATATATCGCACTTTGAAAAATGACAACTTTGTTTTTCATTTTCTTGGTTACAAAAAAATGCTAAAAATACATTTTGGACAAATTTTATTATTTTTTCAAATTTATGACGAAAAATTACCTAAAAAAAAACTTTATTAAAATTTTAAAATTTTACAATTAAACATTACGCAAATTCTCGAAAATCAAACATGTAATGTAGGTACCGAAATTGCGAACTTCGCATTTTAAAAACGCCATAACTCTTCGAGGAAAACATATTGAAAGGTGGGAGGGGGCTCATTGGATAGAGACAACTTCAGAGAATACGAATCGCTAGTCGCATCAAAAAGTACATATGCTGAGTTATGCCCTTTTTGTTGTGACACATTCAATTTTCAAGACCCTACATACCGTATGATTGAAAAGTCCCGTACAATGCCTGCCATTTTTAGTTTAATGGAGATATCGAAGTAATTCCAAGAGTTTTGGATTTCTCACGATGAGAAATTTCGAGAAAAGTGCACCATTGCCCATTTTTCAATTCTATCTACAAGGTGTCTAAAAAATCAAGACACGTTGTTTTTCTAAAAAAAAAATAACTGCGAGCGTATTACTTGTTTGAATTTCAGCCATAAGAAAATCAGCTGATTTTAATTTCATTTCGTACCACATAGTCCAGTCAATAGAGCATTTTTTCAGGGCAAACCCAAACATTGAACCCAACAGCGATTTTTTTGCTGAATATTGTCGAAAATGGTCCCCTAATCAACATACTTCGACCCGCCCCACCCGCCCCCATTGCTAACCCCCCTACGGTGGATTAAAGCCCCCCAAAACCAGTTTTTGGCTTCTGTTTCATTTTCTTTGCATTTTTATGAAAAAATACATCACAGATATTTTATTCTACATCAAATTCCCTACAAAATGAGCTATCAATCATTTCTGTATCTTGAATAGAAGTGGAGTATCGGCGTCCTGAAAAATGGGGGTTTTGGAGGTAGACTTAAAATTTAGTAAAAAAATGATCATAAATCAACGTAATCGAATTTCTGTCAGCTTATGTTGAAATATGTAGTAATAACCTATCTGCACATCTCACCTTTCTCCCTCTCGATAAAAAGCCTCACCCCCACCCCCTCCGATTACTCAGATAGGTACTTGAAATTGGCCGATAAAATGATCAATAATTAACACAATTGCAGTTGTGGGAGCTTAGATTTATACCAAGTAGTATGAGTAACTGAATCCTTGCCCATGCTAATCCACCCTTACCCTCCTTGAAAGCAACCACACCCCCTTTAATCACAAAATACTTCAAATTTGCCAGTGATAGGTACTTCTGTATATGAACAAAATCACTATTTTGTGTGTTTTCGCCGAATTTATTATAAATTAGTTATTGTTCTATAATTCTTTAAAAGATAATTTCATGTTTAAGTAAATCATAAAACGACGACCTTGGTATTATCACGAAAAACCATTGTTCAAAAGTCTTCTAAATCGTTATCATGCCTTCGGTTTGTGTTTGAGTTGCATTCAAACATTTGACTCCTCTGCCATTCTGACATTTCGACTTCATAATGTTTTCTTTATTGTAAGTACGACCACATAATGAGGTCTGCTTAGGGGAAGAATTATATTACCGTACTTGGAGGAGCCTAAAAATTGAAAGTTTTCCTCTCAAACAACTCAAAATGAAAAATTTTCCGATATATTTTTGCAGAATTCTCGACCTATTAACCCAATTCCGCCAGATTCTTCCTCTCTCAGCGTCATGCAAAAATTATTTTCTACACAGTTTTCAAGTTGGTCCCTTTTCACTCCGCGCACCACGTTATCTTTTACATGTCGATCCCAATTTTCTTTTGTATGTGAAAAATTGAAAATAGGATTAGGTACCATTGGTTAACTTATTTTCATTCTAGACTAAAAACGAATAGAATTTCTATATCTTTTCAATTTATTTTCAATGACTCAATTTCAAATTCATGTGTCAATTTCAATAAATCTTACAAAACAGGCCAGTGGCAAGTGGAGTGGGGGAAGGGAGGGAGTGGAATATTCTGCCTTCTTCACTGAATGGCGATCTTGCTCATATACAGAAGTACCTATCACTGGCAAATTTGAAGTATTTTGTGATTAAAGGGGGTGTGGTTGCTTTCAAGGAGGGTAAGGATGGATTAGCATGGGCAAGGATTCAGTTACTCATACTACTTGGTATAAATCTAAGCTCCCACAACTGCAATTGTGTTAATTATTGATCATTTTATCGGCCAATTTCAAGTACCTATCTGAGTAATCGGAGGGGGTGGGGGTGAGGCTTTTTATCGAGAGGGAGAAAGGTGAGATGTGCAGATAGGTTATTACTACATATTTCAACATAAGCTGACAGAAATTCGATTACGTTGATTTATGATCATTTTTTTACTAAATTTTAAGTCTACCTCCAAAACCCCCATTTTTCAGGACGCCGATACTCCACTTCTATTCAAGATACAGAAATGATTGATAGCTCATTTTGTAGGGAATTTGATGTAGAATAAAATATCTGTGATGTATTTTTTCATAAAAATGCAAAGAAAATGAAACAGAAGCCAAAAACTGGTTTTGGGGGGCTTTAATCCACCGTAGGGGGGTTAGCAATGGGGGCGGGTGGGGCGGGTCGAAGTATGTTGATTAGGGGACCATTTTCGACAATATTCAGCAAAAAAATCGCTGTTGGGTTCAATGTTTGGGTTTGCCCTGAAAAAATGCTCTATTGACTGGACTAACATGCTTGTTGGCAAAAAGTGTCTGTTATCTCAAAAGAAAGAAAGTGACAAAAGTGCTGACATGAGATTTGTTTTTCACTTAAATACATAAATGTGACCCGTGCAGGGACAGGGTAGGTACCAGAAGTCGGAAAACTGAATTTTGCGTTAAAGCTGAAAAACGAAAAGTGGGAAATTTTTTCAAACAATTTTTTTGTATTTTCAAGTAGTTCAAACCTTTACGCATCTGGTACCAAAGTTTCACTTCGGATAACCTATTAGAACATGTCTAAATAACGTTCAAACCGACTGAAGAAAAGGTACCTAAAGTCGGAACGTAAAAAAATCTATGTGCGCTGCAAAATCTGGACCATGAAATGGGGCACCTTTTTGGAGACTCGTCGGTCTAAACGTAAAAAACTTCAAAAATCTCAAAATCGTCTTCCCTTCATCGAAAATAAGCTACACTTTTTGTAATTTACTTAATAACAAATAATACCCAGATTTCTTTTTGTAATGCAATTTTTTTTTTTAAATTGAACCCATTGAAATAGTAAATTTTTTCATTTTCCTCTCTCTGTGAGTAATTTTCGACATCAGAAACGAATTCCTTGTGAAATTTTAGTACAACAAAGTAGTTTTGGCAGCTTTTTTTGATGGCTGACAAGTGCATGAAAAACAGGATTTCTTTTTGTAAAGAATTTTGTTTTCAAACTTAAACGCATCGTAATGGTGAATTTTTCATTTTTCTTCTTAATACAGTCATTTTAGGTCGGAACCCCAAAAAAATTCTTGGAAAGCTGAATTTTACATTATTTGTGTAGAATGACCTCCTAAACAACATAGTAATATTTGCACCCCGTAAGTGTCCGGGAATTTCTGCAAGAGGGTGAAAACCACCCTCAAAACCAGTTTTCCGCGTTTTCCGACGAAATAAAAGGTTTAATCAAAAAATGTCAAGAGTAAAAGTTTTTTCTACATCGGATTTCCCATAGAAATGTTGCAAGACTTTTTTCAAAATTTTCATTTTTAATCTATTTTGGAGGGGGTTGAAAATTATGAGTTTTCAAAATTCTTATTTCTTCCATTTTATGAGATTATTCGATCTTGCGGGTGAAAAAATTTAGAAACAAAAGGTGTTTCTCTTTTACAAAGTGTTCCCAGTTTCCATTGGGTAGACGATGATTTCTTCAGACGAGAGGAAATTTCCATCATTTTAATTAAACGAAATTATTGAGTAAGAATTCAAAAACTATTGATTGGATTTCAATAATTTTGGTCTCATAAGATTAAGAATCATTTTAATTTGTACTATCTCTATAGACTTGATTGGAAGATTCCCTACTCGTGTGAATTTTTTGAGAAAACCCACATTTTTCATTATTTTTTAGACACCCTGTACATAGAAATGAGAAATTTTACACCGCTGTCGAACACGATCATCATAAGAAATCCAAAACTGTTGGAATTACATATTTCGATATCTTCGTGTTCGTACAGTAAAAGTGGCGGTCACTGAACAGGATTGTATAAACATATGTGGCGTTGCATAAGAAAAGGGCCAACATTATCGCAAAGTTGATTTCGAGAAAAAAGCAAAAACTTGAATTTGGGTCAAAAATATCAATTTTTTTGATAGAAAAAGGTTTTTTAACGAAAAAATCATTCGAAAACTTTAAACGCGTTTTTCTCGAAACTACGTTTTTTCAACTTCAAATTTCGAACTGTCACGAAACCGACAATTTTGGATGAAAAAGGGTCACTAATAGCTCATTTGAAAAGTAATTTTATCTAGTTTCAGAATATGGTAATATCTCGTAACGACGTTTGCGACAATATTGACCCTATTCCTTATAGAACGCCACATATTGTATATTAAATTACGAATTTTCTGTTCAGAAGTAATCTATAATAAAATGAAAAATACATACGGTAAAATTTTTCATTCTGGGTCATTGACCAAAGTCGAATTGCAATGGACAAAACGAAAAATTTGGTCAAGAAAAATATCTAACCAATGTGTTGGGTTGAAAAGTCTAGGAGCAACAGTTCGATATAATTCTTCTCTGTGTAAATGAAGCATACTTTTTAAATTAGAGTAGTTTTTCTAAATTGAAGATTACCACGCTATCTTTCCAATAACTATCTACATAGTATCTATAGACATGAAGAAACGTTGAAATATATTTAATATTCCTTAACTTTTTATCAAATAATACGTAGCTACGCATCACTTGCTCAACTGCCCTTGGAAATTTTTCAATGGTCAATAAAATATTCTATTTCCACATATCGAATGATCTTGCAACGACTTTATGTATCTATAGGTGCACAGAATGCGGTAATAACGACATCAGAATTATTTGTGCTAGGCCTATGAAAACTGGTGGGAGACTGCTCAGGATAGAGAAGCATGGAGGACAGATTGGGAGGCCTGCATCCTGCAGTGGATTGAGATTAGGCGACGAAGAAGAAGAAGAAGAACGGAAATTTGACTGTTTTCAAAACTGTGTACGAATTTCATACGGATTTTTTTGAATTTTTCGAGTAATTTTTTTTCAGTTTGTTGTATTTTCTTTGTAATTTATGCGTAATTACTCATTTTTTAAAAATTTATCATGCTCATTTGATCAGAAATGCTAAGTCAAAAGTCAATAAAATTGATGAAAAAAGATGAAAAAAATTGAAAAACAAAAATAATTGTTTTTAATTTTAATAATTGTAACTAGACTGAGCTTTTTTTAGTTGTTTTGTGGTTATAATTTAGGTAATGGAAACCCCCAAATTTGTTACAATGAAAAGAAAAGAGTAAGTACTACTTCGAACTTTTTCAACTTTCAACAATCAACATGATCTGTTTCATCCTTTGATTACTATTTCGTTAAAATTTTCTTCATTTTAGGCCAGAAACGAATTCAGATTGGGAATCTGACAGTTCTGATACATCTAATTCTGAAGCTGAAAGAAAATTTATCCATAGAGATCGAAAGGGAAATATCTGAGTTTTCTTGGCTGAAGCCTTCTAATTCAGGTACCTACATAAAAATTATAACCGAAATAATATTAGCTTTGAGCATCACAGAGTAGAAATGTGGCGGTGATGCTCTGTTTTCTGTTTAGGTAGTAGTACATACTTCGTTTGCAAATTTTGCAATAATAAAATGTATTCGAGTAGAGAGAACGGGATCATGGCTGTACATCGTCATAACTCCACAGAAAAGCATTGGCAAAACTCTGCGGTTGCTGCAAGTCTTCTGGATCCTAAGACTATTCATGTACGAAGAGCCAAAATGATAAAAATTGAGGTAGCTAAGCTTCTTGTTGAGGAAAATATACAGATTTCATCTAGTGACGTCTAGGGCCTTGTTTTGCAGTCCTATTAATTGTTCCGAGTTGCTATTTTCATTGTAATTTCATATCTAATACTTATTCTGTTTGATAATTATCCTATTGAAAGTTGTTTACATTGAATGAAGTTGGTTCTTTGATGTATTCATTATTCTTTTTTTCCTACAACCAATTTTTCACATAGATGAAAAAGCTAGCCAATAGCTGGCCAAATTCAAGTGACAAGCTGAAAACCAAAAGTTCAAAAGTTTTAAAACTATCAAGATAAAACCGAGCTAAAAGCTTTTTCTTACAGATTTATTTTTTTGATTTTTACTTGAAAATTTGAAACCCACTTTTATTTTTCTGAAAATATTTTTCATTTCAAATGAAAGAATGCATATTTAAAGCAGTAGGTAAGTGAATGGAAAAAGTTTAGCGCAAAATTTTTTTACTAAATGAACATTGAAGAAATTGGCAAACATATTGGGAGCTATGAGGTAAAGAAAAATTGAGGGAGAAAATTCAAGAATGGGGAGGAAATGTATTGGGAGTTTGAAAAAATGAAATTTTGAGAAAAAATGTTTCAATTTGTTGTAATTTTATCTGTTATTTATGTGTAATTACCGATTTTTTTCTAATTTACCATGCTCACTTATTCAGAAATTCAAGAGCGCCAATTCAAAAGTCAATAAAAATAAAATTGAAAACGAAAAAAAAATTAAAGGAAAGGGTAAGTACTACTTTGAACATTTACAACTTTCAATCACCAACGTGATCCGTTTAATTTGGAGAAAATCCACAAGAAAAACACCATTTTATCGATTTTTCAAATTTCAAAAATTTCTATCTATGCGACTGAATGAGATAGGGAGGTGGGGTTTGCAGCATTGAATTAACCAAGTATAACACTACACAACATAAGAATGATAAACCTCAGTTTTACAAATAAAAATTTTTCAATAAAAATTGTTTCAAATTTTTTTGACAAAAAATTTTTCTAATGAAGAACTTTAAGATATTATTTTATTTTAATTTTGGGTAGTGCTATACTCGGTTAATTCAATGCTGCAAACCCCACCTCTCTATCTCATTTAATCTCAAAAATAGAAATTTTTGAGATTTGAAAAATCAAAAAAACGATGTTTTTCTTGTGTTTTTCTACAAATTAAACGCTCTTACCTTTTGATTCGAGCAAAATAGAGGATTGGGGTTCGCTTAATTGGAAAGACCAGAGTTTTCTGTTCTAGAAACATTGCTAATAATGGTACCAAAAGAGGACAACTTTTTTAGTTGTTTACAAAAAAATAATCGTAGACTTTTTTAAACTTTTTTTTTTTTTAATATTTGATGTGGTAAACCCACCCTAGTTCACCTACAAAAATTGTGTAGGACATTGAAAAATTCTTGAGAAAGTAGTCTATCCGTTGCCACAAAGCGCAACTTTCCACCTATCTTGGTTGTCGAGTAGCGTTCGGTAGAAAGTGTCAAGCAGAATTCAAAAAAAAATCAAAACGCATAACTCAGCCCCTGCAGTTCAAAGGTTAGGCAAACATACATACTTGTGCTCAGGGTGAGTTGTCTAATCACTGGTTGGAAGGAGCGCGATCAACTATGAAACACCCTGTATACCAATTTCGTTTAGTGATGCCTTACTATAGATATTGACTCCAAAGTTCAAAACTGCAGTATGCAATTCGTTGGCTTTCACTTACTGATTTGGAACAATTTGACGCTTTATACTTATTCTTTAATGAAGAACAGAAACAGAAAGACGTGCAAAGCCTTCCTAATATTTCTGCGGTTGCCGTTTTCTTCCATTTTGATGTCAAACTCCTTCACAACAAATTCAAAGCGTTGAAGAAAAAGCTTCGAAATAGGCATGAAGAAAATATGGAGACGTTCTGGAATAATATGAGAAAAAGGAAACGGAATGATGACACTTTTGAGTTTCCTTTAATTATGCAAATCGTTGATATTTTGCAAGTACTGCTGCATACAAAAGTGAATTGTAAAAGAATGTTCAGCAGATCAGCACAATAAACAATAATGAAACAAAGAAAAGGAATGCTCTCAGAACAGACACAATTATAGCGATTATGCATGGTAAATCTCTTATTATCCTATTCATTTGTTTTCTTGAGTTTAATTTTTAATTGGTGGATTATTGAAAATATTAATTCGGCTCCAAAGTCAATACGTTATAATTATGTGACATACAATTGAGCCAAAATTGATGAAAATCAAGTATAAAGGTGATACTTTTTTCTCCAGTTTTCTCCATTATTCACCACTGCGTTAATTCTGAAGTATTGATTTTGGAGCCGAATTAAGACTATGGTACCTAATTAGTTCCCTTGTTTACAGTTTTGTTTCATGATCCTATTCATTGCTCCTCCTTACTATTTTTATTCTATGAAATATTTCTAATTTGAAATCTAATTTCTAATACATACTTGTTCATGTACAGCTATTCTTCACGTTTAAGTGCACATATTAAATTAAATTAAAATTTGAATCAATTTATTTGTACAAAAATTACACATTAATTCAGAATATCTTCATTCTGTTTATTAAAACGAATAAAATAAGGACACCCTAGGACTGGTCATTAAAATAACTGTATTTTGATATCCACCATGATGGGAAAAAATTGTACGGACTTTATAAAGATTTTTTGTGAAATCGATTTCACAGAAAATACGGAATTATTGTATTTTTACCTGGCAGTAGTCCAGTCATCATCGTTCTTAGTGGTGGGGATGGTATTGATGGTGGTCGTGGTGATGGTGGTTGTGGAGGCTGTTTTTGTGGAGGCTGTTTTTGTGGAGGCTGTTTTTGTGGAGGCTGTTTTTGTGGAGGCTGTTTTTGTGGAGGTTGTTTTTGTGGAGGTTGTTTTCGTGGAGGTTGTTGACGTGGAGGTTGTTGACGTGGTGGTGGTGGTCGTGGTGGTGGTCGTGGTGGTGGTGGTCGTAATAGTTTTGGTCGTAATAGTGAAAAAATTCCCCTTGGTGCAGGGAGTGCAGTAATAACGACTGTTATGGAAAAAATCCATACCAGGATCAATATAACGTTCTGAGCAAAAAAGGGTATGGTTTTTGCTATCAACTTATGGATGTAAGTAGGTGATCTAAACTTATTTTGGGTACATACTTGGCAATTTTCAAGACCTTACATACCACATGATTGAAAAGTCTCGCACAGTGTCTGCCATTTTTTATTTAATAGAAATAAGCAATTTCGAAAAAAGTACACCATTTTTCAATTCTATCGACAGGGCGTCTAAAAAATTATGAAACGTTGTTTTTCTAAAAAAAAAAAAAGAAAAAAAAAGACAGCGACACAAGCATCGCAAACTTTTCGAGCTGATGTCAAAGAAAAATGAGTGAGCGTATTACTTGTCTGAATTTCACCCATAAGAAAGTTAGCTGATTTTAATTTCATTTCGTATTACATGCTTGCTGGCAAAAAGAATCCGTTATCTCAAAAGAAAGAAAGAGACAGAAGTTCTGACATGAGATTTGGTTTTCACTGAATACATTATAGTCCAGGCAAATAAGAGAAAAAATGTACCAAACCCCCCAAAAGTTAAAGCCTGATTTTTTTTTTTCGTGTTTTACGTTCGTAATGGTCCACTACACAACATACTAAAATGGACACTCCCACAACCCTCCGCTACCCACAGGGGAAGGGTAAACGTCCGCTGAAAATCGGTTTTTCGTGAATATCTCCTCAAATAAGCCTCAAAATTGAAAAGTAGTTATGAACAATCTTGTTCTACGCGTAATTTCCTATCGGAAGGGTTTTTTCTTTTTCAAAAACACTCACTTCCTTGACCAAAAATTAAGGGTAAAAAACACCTATTTTTCAATAATTTACAGCATTTTTGGAAAAAATCGAAACTTCTGGGAATATCTTCTCAAAAAAGCCTCAAAACGGAAAAATGGTTATGAACAATCATGTTCTACGTGTAATTTCCTATCAGACAGGTTCGTTTTTTTTTTTCGAAAACACCCGCTTCTTTGCCCAAAAATTAAGGGTTAAAAACGCCTATTTTTCCAACATTTACAGTATTTTTGGAAATTATGGAAATACGAAGCTAAAAGTACCCTAAATGAGTATTTTTTTATACGTACATGCTGGTAGGGTATTCCAAAAAAAGTCAAAAATTTCAACCCCTACCGTTAATTATAAGGGAGGTTATTGAATACTGCATTCAAAAAATCGAGATTGTGGAAAGAAAAAGTACTATAAACGCGATGTTATTGCTGATTATTGGTGATACGAAACATTTCTTTGCGTCGTAAGGATTCAAAAACGATATTTTCAGCTTCGTATTTCCATAATTTCCAAAAATACTGTAAATATTGGAAAAATAGGCGTTTTTAACCCTTAATTTTTAGGCAAAGAAGCGGGTGTTTTCGAAAAAAATGAACCTATCTGATAGGAAATTACACGTAGAATGTGATTGTTCATAACCATTTTTCCATTTTGAGGCTTTTTTGAGGAGATATTCCCAGAAGTTTCGATTTCTTCCAAAAATGCTGTAAATTGTTGAAAAATAGGTGTTTTTTACCCTTAATTTTTGGTCAAGGAAGTGAGTGTTTTTGAAAAAGAAAAGCCCCTTCCAATAGGAAATTACGCGTAGAACAAGATTGTTCATAACTACTTTTCAATTTTGAGGCTTATTTGGGGAGATATTCACGAAAAACCGGTTTTCAGCGGACGTTTACCCTTCCCCTGGGGGTACGGGGGGTTGTGGGAGTGTCCATTTTAGTATGTTGTGTAGTGGACCATTACGAACGTAAAACACGAAAAAAAAATCAGGCTTTAATTTTTGGGGGTCAACTCCTAAAATGCCTGGACTTATATGAAGACCTCACGGGAAGAACGGGTTAACTGTTTTTCGAAAATCATAGTTTTGGGAGCGTTTTGCATTCATTTAACCTCAGTTAAAAACAGGAAAATGATTTTTTAGATTCGGTTTCGATTCAGAATTACTCTTGAAGAACCATTTTTTCCTTCAACATACCTACTCACCGAAAAAATTTTGAAACAAAAGGTGTAGAGAATTGAAAAATCATAATTTTCTCTTCTACAATTTTTTCTCATTTTCCATTGGGTAGACGATGATTTCTTCAGACGAGAGGTAATTTCGATCATTTTAATTAAACGAAATTATGAGTAAGAATTCAAAAACTATTGATTGGATTTCAAAAATTTTGGTCTCATAAGATTAAGAATAATTTTAATTTGTACTATCTCTAGACTTGATTGCAAGATTCCCTTCTCGTGTGAATTTTTTGAGAAAATCCACATTTTTCATTATTTTTTAGACTCCCTGCACATAGAACTAAAAAATTTTACACCACCGTCGAACGCGATCATCATAAGAAATCCAAAACTGTTGGAATTATTTCGATATCTTCATAATTCATACAGTAAAAAGTGGCGGGCACTGAACAGGATTGTTCAAACATTTTGTAGGTATATTAAATTATGAATTTTCTGTTTTGAAGAAATCTATAATGAAATGAGAAATACATACGGTAAAACTTTTCATTCTGGATCTTTGACAAAAGTCGAATTGCAATGGAAAAAACAAAAAAGGTCAAAAAAACTATCTCACCAGTATGTTAGGTTTAAAAGTTTAGGAGCAACAGTTCGATATTATTTTTCTCTGCCTAAATAAAATATACTTTTTCTAAATTAAGATTACCGCGTTATCTTTCAAATAACTATCTTCAACAGGAAGAAACGTTAAAATATATTTAAAATTCTTTAACTTTTTATCAAAAAATACTTACGCGTCACTTGCTCAACTACTCTCGGAATTTTTTCAATGGTCAATAAAATGATAACTGAGAATAAGAAATTCTTGGGAGTTCAAATTTACGACTGGAACTACCATAAGAGTAATAATGGAAATGGAAAAAACACACATTAACAAGACACCAAAGTTGAGAAAGAGATAAATGTTTGGAAAAATAACACTACAAACAACTTTGCTTGCTAAACAGAAAATATTCTGGGAATAGAGAAACAGACCAAATTGTATGCTTATTAACGAATTTATTTTACCAATACGAGAAAAAACGACGTTTCGATATTTACAATATCTTCCTCATGTTGCCCAACATCTCTCTAGAATTATTCGGTGACTTGGTTAAGTTCATCTTATTCAATGGTTATTTTGTTTTTAACAAAAAATTCTACAAACAGAAAGAAGGTGTTCCTATGGGGGGGCCCCTTTTCTCCTGTTATCTGTGATTTAGTAATTGATTTTTTGTTTGAGAAAATAATCAGGGAATTCAAAGATGATATAATTCTAGTTAAAAAATATGTCGATAGCATTTTTTACATTAAAAAAAACAGCTACCAAAAAACTTTTCCAATTTATAAATAACCTAAGCGAAGAAATAAAATTCACCATCGAACATCAATCAAACAAGCAGGGTCGCAGGCGACCTGGCAATAGGGTTCCCGGAATTTTGATTTCCAGTGTGGGTGAATATTTTAAAAGAATTGTCAAAATTTACAATTTAAAATACTCGAATAAAATTTTGTTTAAAGTTGAAATTCGTTTAAAATGAATGAAGTAGAGTCCAATTAATTTAATATTTATTATGTAAGTCCAAGACATCTAATTAATACGAACAGTATAAGTTTGAAACCCATTATTGTGAGAAAAAGGACCTAAGCAGGTGTAATTTTTTTGAAAAAATTCAAAATTGGAAATTTTTTTCAAAATACTGAGTTGGAAATTTTGAGAAAATTTTAAATTGGATAAAATGCTGAAAAAATGGCCTTTTGGGAAAATTTGGACTTGAAAAAAGAAACTAACTACTCCATACAAAACAAAATTATCCTTCCCGAATACTATAAATAGATTTACGTTATTTATTTCTCTCCTTTAATTGGTTTACTGACGCGACGCAGCTTTACGTCATCGAAATGTAAGCCAATGGAATTCTTCAATCGATCTAAAGAAAATCGCAATGAAGATGAACGAGTGATTTTAACAGGGTTCCACGGCCTCCGGAGGCCGGGAACCCTAAAAACTCAATAGCCTTTCTGGACATCGAAATAATAAAAACCAAAAACTATTTCAAAACTAAACATTTCGTGAAATAAACCTCAAGTGGAAGACTAATGAACTACTTCTCTTTCCAACCACACAAACAAAAACAAAATTTTCTAAAAAATCAGTCGACAGGGTTCTAGGCCTCACCCATAATGATTTTCATAAATAAAAAATGAACTTTATTTTTGAAATTGCTACTAAAAATAACTACCCCACCTCGATGATAAAACCCCAAATTAATAATTTTTACAAAAAATCCAGTCCTCCCCAAAATGAAAAAAATCAGCCAAAAATATATTCTGGGATTGACTACTTAAGAAAATCATCCAAAAAAATTGAAAAAATCTACAAAACCCACACGATTAACGTTAACTATGCGTATAAAAATTCCAATACCCTCTATGACAAAGTTTTTGTCAAAAACTAAAGAAAAAATTCCAGACTTAATGCAAAGCAACTCAGTTTACCAAATCTCTTGTAAAAATTATGTAGGTATAGGTGAAACATCCCAACTGCTTAAAAAAAAAAATTCAGCAACATCGTTTAGATATATCAAATAAGAAAAATACCAAAGCTCTAGCTCAACATCACCTAAACCTTAATCATAATTTCGATTTCGATAATGTAAAAATCTTACATCGCTGATGTATAAACATAAAAAAACGAAAAACTTTGGAAGCTCTTTACATCTTAAAAAATCAAAATTCGTTAAATATAAAAACAGAAATGCGTGGCTTTGAAATATATAAATCACTATTTTAAATTAACCCTTTTTCTTTTATTCATCCGTATTTTACTGTGTTTTCATATTTTTATCTATTTTTTAACCTGACGAAGATATTGTAAATATCGAAACGTCGTTTTTTCTCATATTGGTAAAATAAATCCGTTAATGAGCATATAATTTGGTCCATTTTTCTACTTTCTGTGATATCAAATGCTCATCTACAAAATATTTACAGAAAATATTTCATTTCCACATATCAAATAATGTTGCAACGACTTCGTGATAGTTTTTAATAAGAGTTGGAATGCTTATGCATAAAATACTTATTTTTATTTTAATTATTCGTCATAATCATCATTATCAGAATTATTTGTGCTTTGGGCCTATCGAATTCGGTTGTGGTTGTGCTGGTGGTCATAGTGTTGGTGTAGATATTTTTGGCGAGCGTAATGCGGTAATAACGACATCAGAATTATTCGTGCTGGACCTATCAGATTCCGTTGTAGACACGACCCACGACGATATGAACTCCTAAGAAAAGAGAGAATTAGTACGATACCACTCCCGGGCCGGATTCGTTTGTATCGATGGTCGTTTTGGTGGTGGTGGTTTTGGTTGTTGTGGTTGTGGTGGTTTTGGTGGTTGTGGTCGTGGTGGTCGTGGTGGTTGTGGTGGTTGTAGTCGCGGTGGTTGTAGTCGTGGTTTAGGTCGTAATAATAAAAGAAATCCCCTTGGTACAAGGAATGCGGTGACAACAACTGTTATGGAAAAAGTCCATACCAGGATTAACATAACGTTCTGAGAAAAAAATAAAATGGGTTGAAGTAATTCCAACAGTTTTGGATTTCTTACGATAAGCAATTTCGAGAAAAATACACCATTTTTCAATTCCATCTACAGGACCGATGTAAAAGAAAAACAAGCAGGGTCACGGGCGACCTGGCAATAGGGTTCCCGGAATTTTGATTTCCAGTGTTGGTAAATATTTTAAAAGAAAGCTCAAAATTTAAAAAACTCGGAAATAATTTTGAAGTTAGTTTTTTTAAACTCTCTAAATCTGAATCAGTCAAAATATCACTGGTTCAATTTGTAACAGTAAATTATTTCTCAGACAACTGATAAATCAGTGATGTTTTTCAACATGCATAATACTGTAGAATCAGTAAAATTTCAATTTTACCTGAATGATTCAGTAAAATATCACCGATTTATTTCGTACATTACAAAATCTACTACTGAATCAGTGAAAATTACTGAAATTTTGGTAGTTTTTCTACTAATTCAGAGATGATTTTTTTCTTTTACTGAATGAATCAGTGAAGTTCTACTGATGCGGCAGTAACTCAATTTTGTAGATTTCAATCAGTCATTTTTAACTGCAAACCAGTGAAAAGTGACTGAACAGCATTTACAGTGGAAAAAACCACCAGTTGAATCCATTAAATGAAAAAAAATTACTACTGAATCAGTGAAAATTACTGAAAGGCTCTGGTGCAATAAGGGGGTCATTTGGCCTCAAGTGGAACTTTGTAAAAATTCTTATGCCATTCGATTTGCATTGGTAAAAGATGATTTTAGAGCGCATGAGCGAATTTTTATCTCACCCCTGGAAGGCTGGGGGGCCAAAATACGCGATTTTCAAGCTAAAACCTTTTAAAAATTCTATCTCCGCGAGTTTTCAACAGATTTTTTTCAAACTTGGCACATAGGTAGAGGTACTAGAGGGGAGTGCTCTGAAATTTTTTCAGATTTTTCCGACCACTTTAATGACCTCGAATTTGACTTTGAAAATTTCAAATCGCCCTGGGGAGCACATCCTTGGTGCTGTCTCAAAAATTTTTTCGAATTAAAATTTCCTAATGTATTTTACACTCCTGAGAATTTTTTCAGATTTTTTCAGGTGGTGGAAATTGGTCAAACATTCAAAAAACTGGTGTAATTCATCATTTTTGTTGCTTAAAATCATTGTTTTTCATCAATTTTTCATTTTTTATAGTTTCCTGCTAAAAATATTATTATTTACTCGCCGTGTCCTATTTCGGCCTTTATTCATTAATTTCTTACAACTATGATGTTTTGAGCGAATTTAATGCTTACACCATTGCAGTAGTCCAATGTAGTCCCTGCGGTTAGCTCAGGCATACTGCACTTTTTGAACTCGAGTTGAAACGTGGTTTTTATATTAGTGTGTGACCCATAAGGAAATTTTTAAGAAGTAAAGTCATTAAAAATTTCTTTTATGGGGTGAGCGTGGGGGAGTTTTAGGAGAGGGTTAACCCCGATTTTTCCACAAACAAGGGTCGGGGTAAGCTTTCGAATTCGCAATTTCTCATTTTCTCAACCAAATATGTACCTGGAACTAATCCTTTTTTCAGAACTATACACGAAATTGCCATTTTCAATTTTCTCAAACCGATCCAAGGCTTCTCATGCCGCTTTCGTGGAAATTGCGACATTCACGAGCCAATGTTTAGGTATACCAAAAAAAATGCTCCAATCTCGTTTAAACTCAAGAAAGTACCTAGTAATTGAAGAATTGAAAATGCTCTAAAAAATTTTTTAGTCACATGCTGCGCCAGGGAGTTGAGTTAATTTTTTCTTGAATAACTACTTACTTTAAGAAGCCTTGGATCGGTTTGAGAAAATTGAAAATGGCAATTTCGTGTAGTTCTGAAAAAAGGATTAGTTCCAGGTACATATTTGGTTGAGAAAATGAGAAATTGCGAATTCGAAAGCTTACCCCGACCCTTGTTTGTGGAAAAATCGGGGTTAACCCTCTCCTAAAACTCCCCCACGCTCACCCCATAAAAGAAATTTTTAATGACTTTACTTCTTAAAAATTTCCTTATGGGTCACACACTAATATAAAAACCACGTTTCAACTCGAGTTCAAAAAGTGCAGTATGCCTGAGCTAACCGCAGGGACTACATTGGACTACTGCAATGGTGTAAGCATTAAATTCGCTCAAAACATCATAGTTGTAAGAAATTAATGAATAAAGGTCGAAATGGGACACGGCGAGTAAATAATAATATTTTTAGCAGGAAACTATAAAAAATGAAAAATTGATGAAAAACAATGATTTTAAGCAACAAAAATGATGAATTACACCAGTTTTTTGAATGTTTGACCAATTTCCACCACCTGAAAAAATCTGAAAAAATTCTCAGGAGTGTAAAATACATTAGGAAATTTTAATTCGAAAAAATTTTTGAGACAGCACCAAGGATGTGCTCCCCAGGGCGATTTGAAATTTTCAAAGTCAAATTCGAGGTCATTAAAGTGGTCGGAAAAATCTGAAAAAATTTCAGAGCACTCCCCTCTAGTACCTCTACCTATGTGCCAAGTTTGAAAAAAATCTGTTGAAAACTCGCGGAGATAGAATTTTTAAAAGGTTTTAGCTTGAAAATCGCGTATTTTGGCCCCCCAGCCCCCCAGGGGTGAGATAAAAATTCGCTCATGCGCTCTAAAATCATCTTTTACCAATGCAAATCGAATGGCATAAGAATTTTTACAAAGTTCCACTTGAGGCCAAATGACCCCCTTATTGCACCAGAGCCTTTGGTAGTTTTTCAACTGATTCAAGAGTTGTTTTTTTTTACTGGATGAATCGGTGAAAAATAACTGAAGTTTTGGTAATTTTTCTACTGATTCAGAGATGATTTTTTTCTTTTACTGAATGAATCAGTGAAGTTCTACTGATGCGGCAGTAACTCAATTTTGTAGATTTCAATCAGTCATTTTTAACTGCAAACCAGTGAAAAGTGACTGAACAGCATTCACAGTGGAAAAACCACCAGTTGAATCCATTAAATGAAAAAAAATTACTACTGAATCAGTGAAAATTACTGAAATTTTGGTAGTTTTTTCAACTGATTCAAAAGTAATTTTTTTTTACTGGATGAATCAGGGAAATTATATTTTTTCAGTGAATTTGGCATTAACGTGATTCTGACCATTTCATTCAGTCATTTTCACTCAATTTTGACTTTAAACCAGTGAAAATTAACTGATTCAAATTAAGAGAGAATGTATGAAGTGAAGACCAATTAATTCAAGTTCAAGACATCTAATTAGTACAAACGGTAAGTTTGAAACCCGTTATTATGAGAAAGGGGACCTAAGTAGGTATAATTTGTTGAAATTTTTTTCAAAAAATTCAAAATTGTAAAAATTTTTTTAAAAAATTCTGAGTTGTAAATTTTGAGGAAAAGAAAATTTTAAATTGGAAAAAATATTGAGAAAACGCAAAATTGCCATAAAATTGCACAATATGTCAAGAAAATTCGGAATATCGTAATTGGAAAAAGAAACTACTCCGCACAATGTAAAATTATCCTTCACGTGTACTATAAATAGACTTCCGTTATTTATTTCTCTCTTTTAATTGGTTTAATGACGCGATGCAGCTTTAAGTCATCGAAATGTGAGCCAATGACATTCTTATTCAATCGATCTAAAGAAATTCGCAAAGAAGATTATGATGAATGAGTTAGAATGGCTGATTTAAATTTTTTTCCATTCTCCATTGGGTAGACGATGATTCAACAATTTTGGTCTCATAAGATTGAGAACCATTTTAATTTGTACTACCTCTGGACTTGATTGGAAGATTGCCTTACATAGAATTATGAAATTTTACACCGCCGTCGAACGCAATCATCATAAGAAATCCAAAACTGTTGGAATTATTTCGATATCTTCATACAGTAAAAATGGTGGGCACTGAACCGAATTTTTAAACATATTGTATACTACATTATACGAAGTTTCTGTTTTAAAGTAATCTATAATTAAATTATAAATACATACGTTAAAAAGTTTCATTCTAGGTATTTGAAAAAAGTCGAATTGTAATAGATGAAACGAAAAATTTGCAAGAAAAATTTCTAATCAGTGTGTTGGGTTGAAAAGTCTAGGAGCAACAGTTCGATATAATTTTTCTCTGCGTAAATGAAGCATACTTTTTAAATTAGAGTAGTTTTTCTCGACTGAAAATTACCACGTTATCTTTCGAACAACTATCTAGTATCTGCAGACATGAAGAGACATATATTTGAAATTCTTTAAGGTTTTATCAAAAAATACGAATGATAACTGAGAATAAGACATTTTTTGAGTTATCATTGGCGGACGAATCAAACGACACACAGTGAGCCGGATCGCTAAAATAGGTGTGCATATGGCAAAAAATAAATTTTCATTTAGGGACATACTGTCTTGAAACATTGATAGTAGATGCCTAGTTCAATGTACGAAATGAAAAATTGAACTCAATTTACCGCCACTATTGCTCGCCAAATTTGTGTTGACATTTGCTTTGTCAAGTGATGGCCAAGTGGGTAAAACTTTACTAAAATAGTTCAAATTCAGAATAAACCGCTGAAATCAGTCAACTTTAGGTGATCGGGAATTCATTTTTCACTGCGAATTCAATTTTTTGGTCATTTTTGGACTAACCCCTTATGGGAGGGGTAACAATACAAAATTTTGAAAAAATTGAAAATCTCGACATGTACATCAAAATTTAGGCTTCTTGGTTCGGGGAATTCAATTTTGGAGTTATTTTTTTTTCTATATTTCTCAAGGGAGGAAGTAACAATACAATTTTTTTCAATTCAATAATATTGATATATATATATATGTATGTCAAGATCTGGGGTTTTTGGGTCCAATAATTTGATTTTGGGGCATTTTTCTTTAATTTTAATAATAAGTAGGCTACTTGTTTCATTTAGATTGCAATAACGGATTCGTTTTTGAAAATACTATTATAGAAAAATTAAACATGAATTATTTATTTTCAAAAATAGTTGTCTTTTATTTCATTTTCTTTTACTTCTGTATTGAAATTTAAAAAAAATTTAATGACTTCAATTTTAAATCACCTAAGTACACTTTTGGTTTCTTTTTTGAAAATTTTGATACTAGTTTTCCTAATTGACAAAAATAAGCATAGGAACATATTTATCAATTTCTTTAAAATTTTTAAATTGGTACTCCTTCTTCTGAGGAGAGGAGGGTAGAATAAAATAACCCTAAAATTGTATTCCCTGGCTCAAAAAAGCAAAATTTTTATGTACAGGTGTCATAGTTTTCAATTTTTTCAAAATTTCTCATTGTTACCCCCTTCCCTGATGGATAAAGGAGAAAAATAAATCCAAAATTGAATTTCTCGACCCAAAAAACCTAGATTTTGATATGCATGTCGATATTTTTCTATTTATCAAAATTTTGTATCAGTACCCCCTCCTCTGAGGGACGTAGGAGAAAAATAACCTCAAAATTGAATTCTTTGAGCAATAAAACTTAAATTTTGTCATACATGTCGAAATTTTTCGATATTTTGCAAAATTTTGTATTGGTACTCCCCTCCACCGAAGGTTTTGCTCAAAAAATGACCAAAAAATGGGATCCATCGTGAAAAATTACTGTAATATAGAAATAACTTTATCCCATTGGAGTGCTACACCATGAATTAAATAGAATGAACAGTAATTTTACCCATCCGACCCATTGTGCGACAGTGGAAAAAATCTACTGGAGAAATGTACCTATTCAACAGTATTGAGAGGTATCATAAGGGAAGTTGATTTTTAATTATGATTTTTTATGATGGAGGGCTGGTGAAGTTGAAATGGAAGTAATTTTTGACAACTTTGGACTTGATGGGGACGACGAGATACTTCAAATTTACGACTGAAACTACCATAAGAGTCATAATAGAAAAACCCTACAGTACCAAGACACCAAAGCTGAGAAAGAGAAATAAATGTTTGGAAAAAAGCACCACAAACAATTTGTTTGATAAACAGAAAATATTATATTTCCGCATATCGAGTAATCTTGTAACGACTTATTGATAAGTTTTTTTTTAAAAAAAGTTGATAATTTAAAAAAAAAAGTAATCAGGATGCCAGGATTGGAATATGCTTACATAATATTTTATTTGAAATACATATCATTATTATTCATCATTATTAGAAATATTTGTGCTTTGAGTGCTTTGAGCCTAACGGATTCGGTTGAGGTGGTGGTGGTGGTGTTGCTGTGTATATATATCTTACTGTTAGACGTACGGAATGCGGTAATTTAGGGCACAAAGGGTGTATGCTGGTCAACCATATTGTGCCTTAGAATCGCCCGAACGCCGAAACTCGTTCCACGACGTTCCGCGGGAGTTCGAATGTGACCGGCTTGATCGAACTTCCGCGTAACGTCGTGGAATGAATTTCAGCGTTCGGGCGTTTTCTAAGGCACAATATGGCTGACCAGCATACCCCCTTTTATAGTGCCCTAGAGGTAATAACGACATCAGAATTATTTGTGCTAAGGGCTTCACTGATACTGTGGATCTTCCATTAGTTGTGGTTCTGGCATTGGTGGTGGTTCATGTGGTTGTTTGCGGTTAGGATGTGGTGGTCGTGGATCTTTTCGTAGTTTAGGTGCTTGTGGATCTTTTCGTAGTTTAGGTGCTTGTGGATGTGGTTTTACTCGTGATAAATGCATTCGTTTGCTTAATAATTTCATTGCTGGCTTTAGGAATAGGAATGGCGAAGGAAATGCTGTAATAACGACTGTTATGAAAAAAACCCATACCAGGATCGATATAACGTTCTGAAAAAAAAGTTCAAGTTTTTTGCTTTCAACTTTTGGATGTTAGTAAGTGATCTAAAAATGTAGGTACCGAGGTACACACTTACAATTTTCAAGATCTTACATACCATACAGTGTCTGCTATTTTTCATTTAATGGAAATATTGAAGTAATTCCAACAGATTGGATTTCTTATAATGAGCAATTTCGAGATTTTTCAATTCTATCTACAGGGTATCAAAGAAATCATGAAACGCTTTTCTAAAAAAAATAAATAATAAATAAATGGAAACAAATCGTTCCGGTGATGCAAAAACCGTTTAAGAACCATTCTTTCAAAATTGAGTTTTTTTAGTGTTTCAGATTCAGGGAATCAAGCTGCAACAATTGGTTTGAACCTTAATGCAATGGATTTAAAAATCTGCCAAGTTCATGAGGGCAATGTTAATTTTGTTGCATTTTTGGGCTCTCCTGTAAAAAAAAAATCAATTTGGCACTTCTACGGTTTTAACATTAGCGGGATAAGATGCTGTAATGAAGTGTAGAGATACATTGTAGTACATACAAAAAGAAAGGACACAAATCATCCAAGATGTTGATATTGATGTAAAACCATCCTAAAACATTGTCAACCCCCTTCCTCCATCCCCACCTGAATTGCGAGACTACGTATGCTCGAAATTCGATATTTTCCATCTCTGAAGGGGATGGTCCAAAAATTGAAGAAAAAAGTTACAGAATAAGAAATGATGCATTTTCAGTCCCCTAAAACTTGTGTTTCAAGCTGTATTTCGTACATATCGCAATTTTTCATGCAAACTATTAATTTTGGGTGTATGCGGGTGAAAAAATTTAGTAAGATTGAAAATACGAAAAAGTTTGAAACAAAAGGTATAGCGGATTGAAAAATCATAATTTTCACTTCTACAATTTTTCCCCATTTTCCATCGGGTAGATGATGACTTCTTCAGACGAGAGGAAATTACTATCATTTTAAGGATGGGGAGGGGCGAGAGGAGGGTGTTTATGGGGATGAAAAAAATCGATTTAAAAAAAAAATGCTCGCAGTAATTCGCCATGCACAGATAAATATTAAAAGCGACAATTACCTCAATTTAAGTCAACCTTCCACCAATAAAAATTAGAAATTCCAGAAAATAAATAGTTTTTAACGGGGTTTTCAAAAGTTACAACTGTGGTGAAACTGAATTATATTAAATACTGCCTTACTTATGGCTTACAATTCTACACGACTCTGAGCATCCTTTTTTTATTTTTTAGTAACGATAGAAGAAGTTCGAATTTTGACTCAATTCAGTACAGCGAAATTGGAGACTGTCAAAAAATGAAGTTTCCATGTTTTCTGTATCTATACACTTATGATTTTCACACCGTACGAGAAAATATGGTAAAATTTGGAAAAAGTTTTGAAAAGGTATTTTTCAGCCTTAAAAAGCTTAATTTTTTTCGGAAATTGAAATTTTTTCTTTTAAATGCTCTTTCTTGTAAACTTGTTTTTTTATGTTTTTGTCCCATTTTCTTTAAAACTATCCGACCGATTTTCTTTCTGTATTTTTTTTTATTATTTCATTGTGTTCAGCAGAGTTTTCTTTGAATGAATTGATGAAATTTTTGGGATAAAACTAAAATTTCCCCAAACCCTCCTGTTAAAACGTGGTTGGGATGTTCCTGAATTGAACTCTAAAAACCTGAACGTCGTAGGTCATGTGGTTTCTGAGAAAATGGGACCTAAAGTGAGATCTCTGTTTTTTCATGTTTAATTGCTACCCTTTTCTCAATTTCCAAAAAAATGTTTTTTTACAATTGTAAAACGTTGCTAAAAAATTTATGTACGTGTCATATTTCTATCCTTCGTGAACTGTGGGCATTTTTACTTCGGAATATCAAGTTTCTCACTTTTGAGAAATACATATGATATTAAACCAATTTCTCATTTTTTTCAAATTTCTTTGGATAAAATTTTTTTTTCTATTTTTCTACTACTTAAAAATAATTCCTCTTCTACTCTGTGTATTAAACTAAAAAAATTTAAAACCAGCCCCCCTCCCATTAAACGAAATTATGAGTAAGAATTCAAAAACTATTGATTGGGTTTCAACAACTTCGGCCTCATCAGATTAGGAAACATTTTAATTTGTACTATCTCTAAACTTGATTGGAAGATTCCCTGCTCGTGTAAATTTTTTGAGAAAACCCACATTTTTTATTATTTTTTAAATACCCTGTACATAGAATTGAGAAATTTTACACCACCATCGAACGCGATCATCATAAAAAATCTAAAACTGTTGGAATTATTTCGATATCTTCATAGGTACAGTAAAAATAGCGGGCACTGAACCAGATTTTTAAACATATTGTATACTACATTACGAAATTTCTGTTTTAAAGTAATCTATAATTAAATGAGAAATACATACGGTAAAAAATTTCATTCTGTGTCTTTGACAAAAGTTGAATTGCAATGAATAAAACGAAAAATTTGGACAAGAAAAAAGTCTAGCAAGTGCGTTAGATTCAAAAGTTTAGGAAAAACAAATCGATATTATTTTTCTCTGCGTAAATAAAATATACTTTTCAGATTAGAGTTATTTTTCTAAATCGAAGATTATCACGTTATCTTTCCAATAACTATCTATGTACATATGTAGTATCTACAGACAAGAAGAAGCGTTGAATTATATTTGGAATTCATTAAATTTTTATTAAGAAATACGTACACATGACTTGCTTAATTACTTTTGGAAATTTTTCAATGGCCAATAAAATGATGACATGACTGAGAATAAGAAATTCTTTTGGTTTTTCATTGACAGACGAATCAAACGACTGTGGAAAAATCTATTGAGGAAATGTACCCATTCGAAAGTAACTATTGAAAGGTATCATTCGGGAAGTTAATTTTTAATGATTAATTTTGATAATGGAGGTCTGGTGAAGTTGAAATGGAAGTAATTTTTGACAACTCTGGACTTGATGGGGGCGATGAGTGCAGTTCAAATTTACGACTGGAAAAACACACATTACAAATACACAATGCTGAGAAAGAGAAATAAATGTTTGGAAAAAATAACACCACAAACTATAATTTTGCTTGCCAAACAAAAAATCTTCTATGTATTTCCACATATCGAATAATCCTGCAACGACTTATTGATAGTTTTAAAAAAATGTTATTAGGGTGCCAGCCTTGCCAGAATTGAAATATGCTTATACATAATATTTTATTTGATATACTTGTCTTAATCATCATTATCAGAATTATTTGTGCTTTGGACCTATCGGATTTGGTTGTGATTGTGGTTGTGGTGGTGGTGGTGCTGGTGGAAAAGGTGAAAAGGCTGTGGTGCAGTTTGATATACCTTTGGTGCAGGGAATGCGATAATAATTACTAATATTATGGAAAGACTCCATACCAGCATCGATATAACGTTCTGAGAAAAAAAAGGTACTTTTTTCGCAATCAACTTATGGATGTAAGGAATAGGGTGGGCCGAAAAACCAAAAAATTTTGATTTTTGAAAAGTTACCCCTGCCAAAAATTGTTGGTTGGATAGACTAGAAAAATAAAATTAAAAATTTCAAGATAGATTCATATCTTCCGATTGCGCAAGAGCCTTCAATTCTTCAAAAATTGCCAAAAATTCAAAATTTTCAGAAATTTTAAAAAAGTGCAAAAAAAAATCAAAATTTCTTAAAATCAATTTTAGAGCTTATTTAGGGACTATTAAAAGCAAAAAGCACAACTTTTTTGAAAAAATCCATGTTGTATAGTTTTTTTTAATTTCTCATATTTCTTCACCTCTGAAAAAATTGAAAAAAGTTATAAAACACTGATTTTTTCTCAAAAAAATGTGCTTTTTGGTCTAGATAGTCACTACAGAAGCTTTGAAATAAATTTTAGTCAATTTTAAATTTTTTCGAAATTTTTAAAACTTTGAATTTTTGACAATTTTTGAAAAATTTAAGGCTCTTGCGCAATCGAAAGATGTGAATCGATTTTGAACTTTTTTATTTTATTTTTTTAGTTTATCCAGCCAACAACTTTTGCGGGGGTAACTTTTCAAAAATCGAAATTTTTGGTTTTTCGGCCCACCCTAGTAAGGAAGTGATCTAAAAATGTAGGCACATACTTACAATTTTCAAGGCCTTACATACCGTATGATTGAAAAGTCCCGCACGGTGGCTGCCATTTTTTATTTAATGGAGATATCGAAGTAATTCCAACAGTTTTGGATTTTTTAATGAGCAATTTCGAGAAAAGTACGTCATTTTTCAATTCTATCTACAGGGTGTCTAAAAAATCACGAAACGTTGTTTTTAAAAAAAAAAATCAAATGGAAACAAAAAATCCTCTAATGAAGTGTAGAGATAATGCATACAAAAATAATGGACAAAAATAATCCAAAATGTTGATATTGATGTTAGGCTCGAAATTCGATATTTTCCATCTTTTAAGGGGATGGTTCAGAAATTAAAGAGAAAAGTTATAGAATAAGAAATGATGGATTTTTAGTTTCCTACAATTGTTGTTTCGAACTTTTTTTCGTTTACATCGTGATTTTTTATGTAAACCAATTTTTTTAAGTGCATCCGAGTGAAAAAATTTAGTAAAATTAATGATACGGAAAAAGTTTGAAACAAAAGGTGTGGAGGATTGAAAATTCAACATTTACTGTTCTACAATTTTTTCCTCATTTTGCACTGGATAAACGATAACTTTTTTCATAAAAACCATTTTAATTTGTATCTCTAGACTTGATTGGAAGATTCTCTCCTCGTGTAAATTTTTTGAGAAAAACCACATTTTTCATGATTTTTTAGACATCTTGTACGCAGAACTAAGAACGAATGCGATCATCATAAGAAATCCACAACTGTTGGAATTATTTTCATACAGTAAAAGTGGCGGGCACTGAAGAGGAATGTTTAAACATATTGTATACTGAATTACAAATTTTTCGTTTTAATGTAATGTACAGTACCTATAATGAAATGAGAATACCTACGGGAAAAATTTTCATTCTGAATCTACAAAAAAGTCGAATTGCAATTGATTAAAAGCAACAGCGCGAAGACGAATTATATCTACGTAGGAAGTATATAATATGAGTCTTGGAGCAACAGTTTGTAACCATTTTCCTCTTGGAAATTGAATACCACGTTATCTTCAAAAAACTATCTTCCTCATAAAGATATGATGAAACATTTTTATCTAGAACGTATTCGAAACTATTTAGGTGGTGAGGCTAGATTTTTAGGTTCGGTTTTTCGAAAATGACCCTTCTTTGAGGACCCATAGCTTCCACTCCAAGGTTTCAGAAGAGCTAAAAAATTTTCTGAGAGATCTCTCACTCAAAGTACATAATATACAAAATATGTATTAAAAAATCGACCGAATCGAAAAACTTTTTCTAGTAGTCTGAACTCACAAAAAAAAAAAAAAAAGAGCTGCATCATGATAATATTTTAAAAAATTGAAGGGTAAAATCTATTTTGTGGGCTAAGATCCCACGAGTACTGGTAAATTTTTTTCTTTGTAAAAATTTCTGAGTACTTGTAAATTTTTGAAATGAGTAATGGCGTAATATAAATCATCTTAAATTGCTGTTCAATATTTAATGTCACTTCCGTCCTATACTTCACCTCCTTCTCTATTGATGTTTGAGATGTTTTTTTTTTTTTTTGTTTTCCACAAGGGTTTCCAGCCAGTCAATACCTAAAAACCAATAGCCAGCTAGTCTGTGAAAAGTCACCATCTAACAGTTCTAAAGCAAAAAGCCAATGATTTTTCTTCATTCTGTTTTTTTTTTCACTGAAACAGCCAACATCGTTGGTAGTTGAAAGTCAAAAAAAATTGAAAAATTTTGTTTCCTGGTTCCTTTGATTCTATTTTTCCAACATAAATAACAGAAACATAAACATTACTACAGTAATCTACATATCACAACGAGTATTTTGAGGGGTCACATAATTTTTTCTCTCTTTACTATACGTTTTCGTGATCACGATTCGAATTTGTAATTTAAATTTTTTTTGAATTTTTTCCTCGGAATAATTTTTTTTCAAAATTTTTACACGTACATAGGAAATTTTTCCACGATCTTAAACATCTTTTTATGTTCTGTCAAACTTTGAATGTTTTACAATCATGACTTTTTTCCTTCTCTGTTAAAATTTTTACTGGTAAATTTTTTTCTTTGTAAAAATTTCTGAGTACTTGTAAATTTTTTCTTCATTGCAAAAAATTTTTTTCCGGCAAAATTTTTACTCTAATTTTTTTTTCTTCTAAAATTCTAATTTTTTATGCATTTTTTTTTTAATTGGAATCTTCTTTTCTAAATCTGTAGAAATTTTTACTTGAAAAACAATCCTGACGTTGCATTATTTTTTCCAATTTGAAAAAGAGGTGAAAATTCCAACATTTGAAAAAAAATACAAAGAAAATTTTGATACAGAAGAAAAAATTCAAAATCGTAAAAAAGGGCGTCTAGTCTCTTTTCCTAACAATTCAACTTGACAACATAGGTAAATAAAATGTTACAACTGATTTTGGTATTTTCAGTTCATTGACTAATAAATGAAGGGAACATGGAAAAAAATTACAAAAAATGTATTAAACAATATTTGTACGTACACCACGAGTAGGTATATTTTTTGGCAACAACAATTTTTCATGATGGAAGTGCAAATGGATGCTTAAATGGAAATGGTTCGAGCATTCGTGATATCGATGGTAGGAATAAGTATAATTAAAATATTACGATTACACTGAAAAAAAAAAGTCATAATGGAAAAAACATACACTACCATGGCACCAAAGCAGAAAGAAAATTTGAGCCTATTTCATCGGTACAGGTAGACAATAGTTTTGTGTGATACTAAACACATAAATAAATCTGTAAGTATAATATTTGGCCATTCAATGTAAATTCGCACACAATTTTATATAAAATGGAAACCAAATTATATAAAATCGTATAAAATTAAATGTAACCATTTTTTCAAGGGTAAGGGGGAATTGGGATCCGTTCATCAGAGTTATATTTTGGAAACGGGTTTTCTTCTTGTATTTGTGGTGCTTCTGGGCAAGGAAATGGTTCTGGAATTAACGGTCCTGAATCTGACGCTTCTGGTTCAGGGGTTTCCGGTTCTATCGGTTCGTGGTCTACCGATTTGTCAGCCGATTCCTGACGTGACATTTCTGGTTCAGACGCTTTAGGTTCTGACGCTTCTGGTTCTGACTCCTTGGCAAACGATTCCTGGTCTAACGATTCGTGGTCTGTTAGTTTGTCAGGCGCGTCCATATCCTCCAGCTGGTCTACCGGTATTTGGTCGGCCGAATCCTTATCTGATATTTCTGGTACAGACGCTTCCGGTTCTGATGCTTCCGGTTCCGACGCTTCCAGTTTTGGGGCTTCCGGTTCTGAGTCCTTGGCAAACGATTCCTGGTCTACCGATTCAAAGTCTCTTAGTTTGTCCGGCGCTTCCATATCCTCCAGCTGATCTACCGGTATTTGGTCGGCCGAATCCTTATCTGATGTTTCTGGTACAGAAGCTTCCGGTTCTGATGCTTCCGGTTCCGATGCTTCCGATTTTGGGGCTTCCGGTTCTGACTCCTTGGCAAATGATTCCAGGTCTAGCGATTCGTGGTCTCTCAGTTGGTCTGGCCCGTCCTGGTCATCCAATTGATCTACCGGTATTTGATCTGACTCTTCTGGTTTAGACAGTTCTGAATCCACTCCTGGTATCTGGTCTGACTCTTCTGGTTTAGACATTTCCGAATCTGCTCCCGGTATCTGGCCTGATTCTTCTGGTTTAGACATTTCTGAATCTGCTCCTAGTTCTGAAGGAAATGCAGTAATGACGACAATTGTGGAAAAAATCCATACCAGAATCGATATAAAGTTCTGAGAAAAAATGTACGTAAATTATTTACTATCAGTTTATACAGGCAGGTGATTTGATAAGTACCTAATAAGTAACACCAAAACACCTATACCTACGTCTAATCAGGTAACCAAAATTTTAGTTTAAAAAATCACCAAATTTCCGTTTCAAAATAATACGTAATCTAATGAGCAATACTTACAGTAAAACTTCTCATTTAAATTCTTCAACTAAACTCGAATTAACAATCAATAAAGTAAACAGTACGGACGTAAAAATATCTAGGGAAAGTATTGGTTCAATAGTCTTGGAACAGCAGTTCGCAATTATTTTTTACTGTGCAAGTAGAATATTTTCAAATTATGTATTTTTAATCAAAAATTATACCATTTTATCTTTCAAATTAGTAGATAAAGAGTCGTCATAGTCTATTATAACATTTCTTTTGATTTCCTATCAGCAATATAACACTTCCTCAATTTCCTGTGGAATTCGTCCAATATTCAATAAAATGCTGACTGATGGATATCAAATTCGTTCGTATTTTCATTCACTGACAAATAAAAAGATTATGGAAACAATTCACAAATAAAAATGTATTGAATATTTTATTTCCTGGTAATAACAAATTTTGATAAAAGAGGTGCTGATGAAGGTTTGAGTGGAAATGGTTTCAGCTTCGAAGGTATTCGTCGGGGTAAGTGAGAGGAGCAAAAAATAGCACGTCACCAAAGTAAAGAACAATTCTGAAGAAGAAGAAAACTGTTAGAAATAATGTAAGTACTTATTCGATTTTCTCACATATCGAATAATCCAACAACAACTCGGTATCGGATACTGAATTCATTGGATATCAAGGATCACGCTAGTGATCCTCCCCCGCCCCCTCCATGTCAGAATCGTAAACGTCATGTCAACGTACTAGCGTGAACCTTATATTCTCTAATCATTAAATAGCCCTTTTTCACGTTTTCAATTTCTTTTTTTTCAGAAATGAAACGTTGAATTAAAAAACTTTTTAGACAAAAAGTTTCTTAATTTTTCGAGTTCTTTTCAAAAAAACAAAAACGGAAATTGCAGGAAAAGAACTCGCCGAGTTCCAGACCCCCCAAATTCACTGTTTTTAACTAAACTTGGACAAAACTTACAACAAGGCTGGAGAATAGACGTTTTGTTTGAATTTGGTGAAAATTTGTACTTGGGATCTACTCGTCAATTCGGACAATGTGATCGGAGCAAAAATTTGAAATTTTGAAAATTGCCCCTAACCTCCCCTTTTTTATGGGTCAAAAATTTTCAAAAATAAAAATTGAAGTTTTCAGCGGATTTTACGAGTGAAAATCATCAATTTCTTTGAAATTCCAGTCTGATTGGTTTTTTTTGCCATTTTTAGAGCTTTTGAAAGTTTTTGAAATTGTTGAAAAATGGCCATTTTGAATGAGATGTAGAAAAAAAAAGCAACGAGTTGAATGTCGAGAATAGCAAAAGCGATTGAAGACATGTGTGAACTAAATATGTACAAAGTTTGGTTTTTGATTGATGCTTTCAAAAAACTTTGTAGCTTTGCGGAAAGATTGCACAAAAGTGAAAGCGTAAAAGTGAAGCTTTGACGAATTGTTTATACTGAGCACCCCATATTCATGTACCAGCCTGGTTGTAAAAGTTAGCCAGAATCGAAATATAAAAATTGCTGGTTTTCAAATTCTATGGAAAAGTGAAAAAAGCTCAACCATTAGGTAGGTAATGTAGTAGGTAAAAATATGTAGTCAATTCTTTTTTTTAGGGTTTCAATTGATATTTATAATGCAATTTTCGAAAGATTTTTGAGCAAAAAATAAGCAATAACGAAAGTTATATAATAAAATAAAAAGAAGATTAAGAAAAACAGGAAAAACTAAAATTTAAATTTCTGTCACAAAGCTGGTAATTAATGACAAATAGTTGGTTAGCAATAGTCAAAGGCAATAACAATGAACAATGTTTAAAATTCATTATCATTTTTTAATTAAATTTTACGCACGTCAAAAATGATGAATTTTCTTGATGCAAGCAGGTTGAAAATTTTTATATCAGTGCCCTAATTCTTATTCATAATGGCCTGTGAAAATCGTGAATTAAAAAAAACGATTTTTTTGTGCCTACAAATCAAAGGTACCATTTTTTTCATTTTGCATCAACCTATGTGAAAAAGTCTTATCAGCGTGACAAAAAATTGATAATTAATCTTCCGAAAAATGGAAACTTTCAAAAAAAATCAACAATAATATGGAAAAAAAAGTAATAAATTCTGCAATCATAATTTTTTTGAAAATAATTTCTGTAAAAATCCACGAATTTAAAAAGGTAAGCGAATTGTACGAAAGAAATGACTAGAGTTTTTTGAAAAATTGTAAGTAAATAAAACTAGAATTTTTGGAAAATTTAAATGGTTTTTTACATTTTGATGAAAGTTTAGAAAAATAGTTGTTGAAATAGAAATTTAAAAAAAATCAAGAAGTAGAATTATCTGGATCAATCGAACATTATATATCGAAATTTCAGCCAGATTGGTTAACTACGTAAAAAAAACAACTGATATCCGCCAAAAAAAATTCTCCAAAAAAGAATTAGTCCCCGCCCTCTGGACCACACAGCTCCAGTGTGAGTCATCATTGCTTATCTACGAATAATACGTGCCAAATTTTAATGCCTCCTAATAAGTTTTTCGATAGGAAAATGTTATGATATAAAAGTGAAATCCGCCCAAAGGCCCAGAAGCCCAGAAAAACATCCTTCCACTTCACCAATTATTTAACCAATTATTTTGGTAAAGACTAAAAAATTGAAAAAAAAATTGAAAAAAATTGTGGGGCGGACAGATGCTTAATTAATTATGCTTAAAAGAATTGGTACTTTTCTCAACACTTTCAACTTTAAATTATTCTAGCGTATTGAAAAACATGTGAGGCATCTGAACGCCCCACAATTTTTTTCAATTTTTTTTTCAATTTTTTAGTCTTTACCAAAATAATTGGTTAAATAATTGGTGAAGTGGAAGGATGTTTTTCTGGGCTTCTGGGCCTTTGGGCGGATTTCACTTTTATATCATAACATTTTCCTATCGAAAAACTTATTAGGAGGCATTAAAATTTGGCACGTATTATTCGTAGATAAGCAATGATGACTCACACTGGAGCTGTGTGGTCCAGAGGGCGGGGACTAATTCTTTTTTGGAGAATTTTTTTGGCGGATACTTCTTTTAGAAAACCTGGCAAATTTTTTGAAATTTTTGTACCTAGGTACGGTACTTAGGTGGTTTGAAATTATAATTTTCAACATAGAAATACCAAAATAGGAAGTATTTAAGCTGAATTTTTCGATTAAAAATAATATCCAATTACAAATTTTCCATTTTTAAATAATAATAATACACCTCATAAAATTAGAGATACCTACAATCAAAAATCTCATTCCGATTTTTCAGCTCGGGCTAAAATCCGAATCACTTTGAACAATGATAAAAAAAAAAAGACACCAACACAAAAAAATGTCTAGTGAATGTGATAAATCTATAAACAGACTTCTGAGAAAAGTTTGATTTATAATTTTTTTCTTCTTCATTGAAAATTAAATCAAAGTATTTATCTATCAGCTGATGATTAGTATTTTATCTTTTAATAAATAGGTAGGTTAGGTATACATGAACGAAGAAGCGTTATAATTATGATCCTTCTCTACTACCATTCAATCAAAGTACCTATTTCACAAAATTTTAAAATTAAAAAGTATGCCTTATGAATGGCTTTCAGGTTGATATCAAAATCTTAAAACCTCCAAATTCTTGAGTATCTTGAGCCAATTTTTCAACTTATATGAATAAATTTGAATATTGACCCTACCATCATATTCTATTAAATTCAATTTCTATTGTTTTCTCGAGGAAAACTTTCAACAATGTTTTTGCTACTTTTTGGCTAAATTTCAGTAGTTACAATTCACTATTAGTTCCTTCAATTTTACTGCCTAACAGATCAAAACGATCTGAACCACTGTGCCGATTTTACTTTGAAATTCAGGTTGTTTATTCCTTTATTCCCTTCCATTATTTTAAGTTTCTACCCCTTTTCTTCGCTTATTTTACTTCCTAAAAATTCAATAACAAAATCATGTGCAGTGCAGGAGAAAGATTTTCTTTAAAGAAAAAAACAAAAAAAAAACGAAGAAACAAGGTAGGTGACAATGACAACTGACCGAGGAAAAAAATAAAAATCGGGCACTTCCTCGTTTTTTTTTGGTATTTTCAAAAAATGATGGTCATTTTTGAAAAGAATATCAAAATTATCAATGGCTTTTCAAAAGATTAAAAATTTAATTGAGAAATACTTCGATCAAGATGTCTACTAAATCTGTAAAATGAAAATTCTTGCCCTTTTCTGGATTTTTCTTGCCTTTTTCATATCATTTTTCTAGCTCCAAATTTGTTCGAAAGAGAATCGTTTTTCTTTTTCATCTTTTGATTGAAAATTCAAAAAAGAGCAAAACGTTGAAAATGCTTGCTTTTCACAGTAAAATTATTTATATTCTTCATATTTTCTGGTTTTCTTGTTGCTAAGGCAAAATTCTCGCCAATTTCTGGGGTTTCTCGTTTTTCTTGCCAGCAAACACTGGTTTCTTATAGAAAATTCTGAAGAGCATAATTTTATACCAATTTATAACCGTTCTTCTGCAACCCTCTATGGACTTCTTTGTTTCGGACAAATCGTTTTATCACGCAATGGTTATAAAATTCTTGAAATTACGAAGAAACAAGAGTCATTCAATGATTCCACATACACGTTTACAAAAACCGATTCAAAATTGGTTGGAACTTGGGACGGTGAAAGGCGACCAGTCGAAAAAAAATCATTCAATTTTCATTAAAATGAAATGAAAAATGACTTACTCGTTGATGTTTCTAATGATGACAATGAAAATTCTATTCGTGACTCACCTGGAACAAAAAACAGAATAAATTGTTTATTAGTTTTGATATAATTAAATTTTTATTTTATTTGTAGCACTTCACTTGGGATCTGCTGTCACACAAAATTAATAAGACTTCCAAAAAAAGTTGTATGGAAAAGAAATTCCAATTCTTCCAAACAAGACAATAAAAAAAATAGATGAAAAATGATGTACCTAAATATTTTTAATTAAATTTCATTCTCATTGGCAAATCGTAGAAAAAAATTTGTACTAAGAAATGGAACTTTTTCAACTCGTCCGGCACATTAAAAACTCTTAAATTCGTCGTAAATTTCTAGTTTAGCAATTCGACAGAATTCATTGAATGCATAAAGCTCATTAAAAAGCAAATTTCCAAAAAACTAGGTTTTTAAATGAATTCAATAGAAAGAAAGGGTGTAAATTACCCCGAGCGTAGCGAGGGAAAATTTCTTTGAATGATTCGTAATTCAGGGTGTCCACTATATTTCAGAAATGATTTTCCCTGACTTTTCCAGGTTTTCCAGACCAATTTTTCGAATTTTTCCAGACCTTAAAAATATGATATTCGTAAACCGGGGGGAGGGGGGTAATTTTTTCGCGTGATGTACTTACATCCCGAAATTTTGTATAAAAATGATATAAAATGCATAAGGTCTAACGATTTTTTTTTTCAAAATCACTAGATACTTTTTACGAGATCTTTAGATGCCCTTCTCCGGGTCAAAAAAAATATTCAAATTCATTTCTGAAAATTTTTCCGCCCATCCAACTCTCCCTCGCCACAAAAATGTGAAAATTTGAATTTATTACCTACAGAAAAAAATAATAAAAAGGAAAAACCAAGTATTCCAACGCAAAATTAAGTTTTGAAAAATGAACAAAATTATGCCAGGGTGTTTACCAAATTGAGCGACTAAAAATTCGGATTTTTCCGGGCTAAAAATTCAAATTTTTCTTCACATTTCATTTCCTCCTCCCCCTCCAAAATGAAAAACACTTGTCTCAAATTTATAAATTCACGCAATCTCTTGCAATTTTTTAGTTTGTACCAATAAATGAAAAAGTGAATGAGAAGGTAAAATATAAATCATTTCATGAAAAAATGTAAATGTGTTGAGCCCGAGAGAAGCGAGGGCGAAAATTTTTGCGAAAAAAGATCTTCAAAAGATGAAAATTCACCACTTTTCCCTCATTCATGTTTTCCAAAACATGGCCAATAATTTCGATTTCTGTTCCATTCCCTCCCTTTTTTTTCTACATCGTGGTCAAGGGCATCATGGCATTTCTTTCTCATCACAGCTCATTAAAAAGTAAGTTTTCAATTTTTTGGATAATTCATAATTCAATGAACAAAGATATGCATTTTGAATATCAATTTTATTGTACATTACGACCGACAGAAAATGACGAATAAGACAATAATTGGATAAAAGATGTAATAATTTGGCCCGAGCGGAGCAAGGGCGAAATTTTTTGAAAAATTCATAATAAAATAAGTAAAGAACCCTTTTTTTGAATTTTTAAAAAATTCCAGAGAAAATTTCAAAATTCCATGACTTATCCAGGGTTTTTAGAAAATGGACGGCCTGACAGGGATTTAAACATCTCACTTGATAATTTTCAATTTTGACGTCGACCCTACCTTCCCAACCCCTTATGAACGGTTTTCTGGTTTGAGATAAAAAAACTCTAGAAACAGAGCATCGAAAACCCCCTTACAATAATTTAAAAATAATTTTCCAATTCCCATCACGTATTTTGAAACAATTACTTCCTCCATTCGATCTTATTCATCATTAAGTTAAATTTTTCTCATTCCTTGGCTTGAAATCCCCAAACCCCATTCCTTTTCGTTTCCTTCTTCAATTCGCATCACCAAATTTTCCACGAACCTTTTCACATCTCGAACCACATCCACCTGATCTCAACCGCACTGAACCCATCCCAACGACACCATCACTGCATCGAATCTCGAGCACCACGAAAACAATGAAGAACGTAAGGCGTTAATACTTGACGCGAACCTTTACATTATTCGAACACGCAGCATCCGAAAACACAAATGAAAGCCCATCGCTTCGCCAATCTGCTCATTGTTTTACTTTCATATTTTCGTATTTTAAGCAGCTTTGGCGAGGAAATGTAAACGCGTGTACCACATTCGTGCGCAGTCTTCTCTTTGTCACACTAATCAAAATATGCTAATGGACAAATACTTAAGCCAAGTGCCTCATTCGTAGTACACCTAAGAAGGTTGTCAACCTCGTGAGAATTCCACCATTTTACACATCTACCTACTTACTCCGAGTGCTTCTGCGATTCCGCACATGCGAGCTTACCTCGTATTCAAATCAGATTATCGTAACATAAATAGAAGGCGAATTAATCACGTGCCGATTATTAATTTAGTAGATTGACCGGGCGAAGAAAAAACAAAACAGGGAATACGCCCGGGTTGGTTTTTAATTAATTTATTAGACGACAATACGAAGACGAAGACGTTTATTAAATAATAAAGCAATTATTTAATAGCTCGCGAACGAAATTCAACGCGGAGTCGATTTCGTCGTAGGTAAATAAGCTACACTCCGGCCGAGCGTACGGTACGTTTTAATTAAATATTTCGTCATAAACTCGATTAAGTTATCGTGTCTGGATCGGGAAAAAGAAAAACTCGCCCGATATTTTCCATAATAAACCCATTCGCCCTTGGAATGCGTCCGTCACCCTGGGATTTTTTTCCCTCAAATTAGGTGCTTCGTTTAGTCGCACCGTCGTCTCGATTCGACGAAACGAACACCTTAAACGCGTGCACAAAAGAATTTTGACGTTTGCTGACGATAAAAGCCATCCATGGAAGCGTCGAGAGCGAGGCAAAAAAACACAAATAACCGGACAATATTTCCTCGAGATGGCTGTCTTCGCGCGGATAATACCCGGAGTCGAGTTTTTATTAAATTTACGGATTTTAGTTTTTAAGAAAAACAGTCCTCGGTCCCCGCCACCGCCCCCAATCGCAATTTTACGACTCGATATAGAAATTCAGTGAACTGTAATCAAACCGAATCATCGAAGAAAAGTAAAGGGAAACTTTACTGTAAATTGCGTTCGTTATTGGAAGCAACAAAAATGGGAATTGTGTACCGCGCCTTCTTTCAAACTCTACGTTTAAAAAAAAAAAAGGAAAAGAACAGGGAAAGAACGAATCAGCGCATACGACCGACAGAGACCTCGATGGCAGGAGCAGAAGAATGGAAGGAAACCGAAAAAACCGTTTTTATAGTGTTCATTACGTTTGTACCACTCCAATACTAACACACGATCCAAGTAATCGAATTATGTTTTGATATCGAATCAAATCAATCGTACCCAGTCAATTGAAAATAATATTCGATAAAGAAATATCTTCGAGAAGGGGGAGCAAAATTCTTTTGACGATTTCAAATAGGTTAAAAACTTACAAGCTTAACACCTGTTATTTTATCAAATTACCCATTTCTTTAGTATTTTTTCACGCGAAAAACAAAATAATAATAAAAAAGTGAGCAAAGGCGTTGTAAAGAAAACACGCCATTCTTCAAAATTCCTATCCACCCTTTCGGAATCGTTCACAATGCACCGGTTCAATTTATCTTCGTGTCGCTCGAGAGAGAGAAAAAAGGAAAAAAAAGCGTGTTACTTTAACTGACTTGTGAACTATTTGGCGTTTTATTTTTCACGTAGGTGGGAAAATTTTCACGCTTTTTTCGTCGTCTTTTTGGTGAACTTTTGTACGTCTTCTGCGACGATTAATATTTTCATTATTGCCGACGCGATTCTAAAGATATAATTAATTGTAAATGATATATAACAATGTTATTCGCCAGAGAGTTGAAATTTAATTACAAACGTCGCCTGGGATCTTCTCTTTACTCTTGATACTCGCCAAATATAGTCTGGATACCTACGTGTATTCGGTGGCGCGTTACGTTGAAATGTCAACGACAAAACAATACAAATGTCGAGTAGTCCAAGGTCGTCGAAAGTTTTCTCTCGCGAGGATTTCTTCTTTTAATTGGAAATTTTCAGCAGACGTATGCGAAATTCCCAATTCGAGGTTTGTGCCAGATGAGGCCAATACGAATATTTCATGGCGATAAGAAGAAATATTGAGAGGGATTGGAAAGTGAGAAAGTCTTCGAATTCTATACGAATCTAATGTTCAGTTTTTCTAAAGAGAAAAGAAGGAACATTGGTAAAACTTCCCATCATAAATCTAGTTTTTTGAAAATAAGGCGGTACCCCCCCCCCCCCCCACACAAAAAAATCAATTCATACTGATCTATTACTAATACACTTCAATTTGTACTTTTTCATAATGAAAAATTCATATTTTCAATTTTTGATTCAAAAAATAATAAGTACCTAATTCAAATTTTCCATTCTTGTTTCGAAATTTTCATCTGAACGTTGAAAAATCGCTATCAATTAATATTTTCAATTTTGGTTTTAGAGATTGAAATTTTTTATTTGAAAAAATGTCGGATGAGTTGTAATCACAAAATTCGAAAATGAATTTTATTGTTAAACTAGACCTTCATTATCATTATTCATGTTAATTTTTCTAATAATTATGGTATCTGAATAATGAGAGAAAATTCATATTGAGTGAGGGTAGGAGATAAAATCAAGTTACACGTTTACGAAGACGCTGAACACAAATTTAACCTTATTTCGATTCGACTTCTCAAAATCCCTTTGCGACACCCTCTTCCTCCTCATTGTGAGTTATTTGAAAACCCCATTAAAAGTCAAATCATACATAAACTGGTACCTACGTTTTTGGGAGCGGTGAGCGTAAATTCAACCTTACTTTTATAATTTGACCCGTTTAACCCCCTTCTCCACCCCTATTTCACAATATGTTTTTAAATTCAAAATTCAATAATTTCTCGCTAGTAATCTTCTTTTTTAAAGCATGTCAAATAACAGTGCTACCAGGGCTTGCCAGACACGTTTTTCAAAAAATTCTTCATCTTGAAAAATTCTTCAATTATTTGCGGTAAACTATGCCCTAAAATTTCCAAAACTGCCAAAAATCATTTTGAAAGCTCTCTCTCATTAAAGAAGCATTGAAAATTCTAAAAATCAGCGAGATTTAAAACACCAGTATAGGTAAGTATGGCTTTTTTTCATTTTGTTTAGAATAAGATCTTGGAAAAGTTGAGTAAATGTTACAAATCTCTAAAATTAAGACTTACTTAATTAGATTATTGATACGATAGTTACAAAAAAAAATCATTTTCACTTTGATACAGGCCTAGAAAACAATCAAGTACCTATTCTGAATCACCAATTCTCAAAGTCAAAATCTCTTATTTTGAAAATTAAGAATTTGGCTTGTCATTAGAGTGTTTCTTAAACGAAGGTCTTGTCCACTCCAAATGGTTCATTTTTCTTCAAAAAAAAAAAAATAAAATAAAATAGATTTCTAAAATTTTATGATCAATTGGAGGCTATGCGGTGAGTCTTTTTTCCTAATGGAATTATGTAAGATGGCATGCAAAAAATGAAAAAAACATCTTTCGAGTAGAATGATACAAAATTTCCAAATGTTACTTTAAAATCTGAAAATATGACTCAATTTTGATTTTTAAGGATGAATTTTAGTCCCGAGGAATCATCCTGGGAGGAGTTCAGGGGCCTCAAATAGATACAAAGAAGTCTCAACTTTCCCTGGATGATTTCTAGAGTATTAAGTTCAACTCTAAAAGTCACAGTTGAATCATATTTAGTAGATAATATTTTGGAAATTTTTCCTTCCTCCTCCGAGCTACTATTTTGATTTTGAATCAAAATGATGCAAATCAAAATTCTCATTCATGTGCCAGATGTCGAACTGTTAACATTAAAACAGCAACTCGCAATAAGTTGAAACTTTATATTTTAAAAGTGCCTCACAATACAACAATCGAGCAAATCCAAATACAAAGATGTTGAAGAGCTTATGGTCTAGTTGCCCTGGACCAAGTAATGGGCTTGAAGATCAGCGGAGAAAGAATACATGAGATAAGCTACACGGACGATAAGGTAATAATTGCCGAAACAAAAGCGCAGATGTACAGGATGATTGACTGGATAAACAGCACCAGATTGAAATACAGAATAAAAATCAATGCAGGTAAGACTAAAGTCATGAAGTTTACAAAAAAAAACGACAATAGAGAGGTACAGATTAAGGTCAGAATGCAAGAAATAGAGAATGTAAATGAATTCCGGTATTTAGGAGCGCTGAAAAACAACGAAGGGAGAGATCAGAAGGAGAAAAAAACACCAGTGTTGTTAGAACGAAAAGAACGGGAACGGAAACGGAAACCAAAAAAACGAAATTAACGCTATTTTTAGGATGATCGAAATCCGAACAAAAACCGAAACCTAAAAATGAAAGAACGAAATCAGAACCGAAAACTCTGAACCAAAAATTCTGTTCTTTAGGTTCTGAACGGGAACAAAAAACCATAGTGTGAGAACACTGGGAACAGAACGGGAACCAAATTAAGTTCTGTTCTTTTCTGTTCTTTTCAGTTCTTTTCAATCAAATTATGACGTGAAGAAATACTGAAGCCCCCAAAAAATGCAATGAGGGTGAAAAAACGCCTATTTTTCAAATATTTCCAGTATTTTTTGAAATAATCGAAATTACGACTGATTACTTATGCAATTTTGAATCCGTATCGTATGATGCGAAAAAATGTTCTGTATCACCCATAATTATTAACACTTCGTTTCAATCATCTATTCTTTCCGTAAGCTCGATTACTTAGATGTTTTTTTCGAGTAGGTAAATCCCTCCCCTCCACCACGACTATTCGTGGAACTCAGCGACTATTCCACCCCTTAGTAGCTGACATCGAAATATTTTCACTGTAAAAAATTACTTCGTATTTTCGATTATTTCGAAAAAAACTGGAAATACTTGAAAAATAGGCGACCATTGATTTTTAGGTCACTATGACATTTGACCACCACGACATTCCACCACCACGACAAATGACCCCAAATCTTCCCAAAATTTTTCACGTGACAAACCACCACCATTTAATTAACTTAATCTTTTTCCTAGGCAACAATTGACCACCACCACACTTTATCTTTCAAAAATAACGCGCCAAAAGACCACCACGACAATTGACCACTTTTCGTGATTTATTTTACGTTAGAGTCTTTGCTAGGAGCGTAAAATGACCACCGCGTGAAAAATTTTGGGAAGATTTGGGGTCATTTGTCATGGTGGTGGAATGTCGTGGTGGTCAAATGTCATAGTGCCGATTTTTAGCCTCCAAAGTGAGGGTTTTTGAAAAAAAAAAGACTTATCTTATAGTAAATGACATGTAGAACATAATTATTCATAACCATTTTTCAATTTTGAAGCTTATTGTTATTTGAGGAGATATTCACGAAAAAACCGGTTTTCAGCAACCATTTACCCCTCTCCTGGGGACTGCGGACGACTTTGGGGGAGGACATTTTAGTATGTTGTTTAATGGACCATTATGAACAGTTTTCACAAAAAAAAATCGGGCGTGAATTTTTTTGGAGTTTGGTATATTTATTTTTTTCTCTTATTTGCCTGGACTATAATGGAAAATTCTACCTATCCAAAAAGTGATAAATTGAATGAGGAAAAAAAAATTGAAAACGAAAAGAACAGAACAGAAAAGAACTGTTCAGGAACGGAAACCAAGAACCAAAAGAAATGGAGAACCGAAACAGAACCGAAACAAAGATCCCAAAAACAAAAGAACAGAACCGAAACCAAAAACAGGAACAAAAATGCCAAGAACGAAACCCAAGAACTGAAACAGAGAACAAAATTTTCTTTCAGAACAGAACCGAACGGAAACCAAATAATTCGGTTCTTACAACACTGAAAAACACGAATTGGCATGGCAAAAAGTGTGTTTAACAACTCCAAGAAAGTGCTTGGAAATCGAAACATGGATTTGGACCTCCAAAAAAAGATAATGTGGTGTTATGTATGGACAATCCTAAATTATTCTTGAGAAACCTAGACTATGAGTGCGGAATGTGAAAAGAAGATATCTGCCTTTAAAATGTGGTGTTATCAAAGACTACTAAAAATCTCATGGAAAGACTATGTAACCAACCAAGTAGTTTTAGCAAGAATAGGAGAAGAACGGAAAGTCCTATTAAAAGATATCGGGAACAGGAAGATGAAATGCGTAGCGCTCAAAATTTGAGAGAATGGTATCTTCATGCTATACAGGGGAAAATACAAGGGAAAACAACAAGAGGAAGAAGGCAGTCAGAGCTACTAACAACAAACTCACCAGCCAACTCACCTTGCAAGACCCTGAGTGATACCATCAAATGCGCAAGGAGCCGGAGCCGCCAAATATAGACGAAGATGATGAAGATATAGATGCACGCAATCTCCTGTCAAGGAGACGACAAAAAAATAAATGACTTCGGAGATAAAATTTACAATTTAGCAGGCAAAAATTTAAAACATAATTCTCTAACGAATTCCATCGGTGTAATTTCTTCTCTCTCATACCTCACCATAACTTCCTCAATAAAGGCCACCTTTTCGTCCCGTTTTCTGGATTTCCTAACCGCCTTTGATCTACAGAGAAGAAATTACGCCGATGGAATTCGTTAAAGAATTATGTTTTAAATTTTTACCTATTAAATTGTAAATTTTATCTCCGAAGTCATTCATTTTTTTGTATAGGTATTCATTGAATATTAAGCTCACATCTACTGACAGTGACAAGGTCTTTCAAGACTGAAATTTTTGGGAGATAGCTCAGCCAACCTCCTTGTGGTATCTCCTGGGTAACTCTAATAGGTTGGGAATTAATTCATCTTTTCCCCCAAAAAAATGGGAATCAATTCGCCTGTGCCTCCAAAAAAAAAAAAAAAAAAAAGGAATCAATTCGCCCATTTTTAAGTTCATGGAATCAACTCACCAACTCCCGAAAAAAAGAAAAAAAATTCGAAAAGATGAATAAATTCAGGGTAAGAATTCGAGGTTTTAAAATTCTGGGGTTTTAAATGTGTAGAAAGTCATTTCGTTTAGAGGATTCGGAATTTCGGTTTTCGGGTATTTTCATGATCGAGTAATCAGATTGGTTAAAATGTACTGTAATCAACCGTTGGTTGGGGCAGAAATTTTCGTGGTAATTTTTTTGGAATATCCTCCAAGTGTACATAGAAAATTAGATTTCACTGGTAAGATTTTGGGTAGCTTCAGCTCAAAAGTTTTGATTATTTCAAAAAATAAAATAAATTATGAAAAATTGGTGTTTTTCACGAAGTAAGGAATTTTGAAAAGAATTGAACCTGACTGACAGTAAATGACACACAGAACATGATTATTCAGCAATTTTTCGATTTTGAGGTTTATTTGAGAATATATTCACGAAAAACTGGGGTTCATCAAGCATTTACCCCTCCTCTGGGATGGACAATTTATTATATCGATTAGCGGACCTTGGACCATTAAGAAGGGAAAACACGAAAAAAAAAAAACAGACTAGAATTTTTTCAGGGTACCTATGGTATATTTTTTCCCCAATCTGACTGAACTCTACACTTATTCATATGTGTTAATGTGTTTTAGAGATTTTCAGTCAGTTGTGGTCGAATTGGGCAACAAATCAGGATCGAATACCTATGTTCAGTCCAACTGCCCTATTTTTTTTTCACCGAATTTCCTCTCAAATGACTAGAATTAACCCTCCTTCCCTCCTACCAGAAAAAAGTATTAAAGCGAAACAATCAAATACAAATTTTGTCCAGTTAGGTACCTTTCCCCCTTACCTAATATCCAAAAAAACCGAACATTTTCGACATTAGGTAGCAGATACATACAAATCGCCTCAACAACTCATCCTCTACACCTCTGGAATCCCTTCCCCTGCTTTCCATCCATTTCCATCGGTTATTCCCTATAATCAATCCACACACAGTGCACGGTGCACGAGATAGAACGCACAGCGAATCGGCTCGATAATCTACGTAAACGAGAGATTAATTATAAACAATTACAGACCGCTTTTATTATGAATATTCGTTAATAGAATACGGTCGATGGGATTTTCAACGCTGGAGCAACATTAATTACGATTCGGTTCCGCTTCGTATCGTCGTGTTTATTTACATTTAGAGATTTTCATCTTTCTACGTTCGCTGTAATGCTACATGGACTCTTTTTGTTCCATGCACTCTACTCTACGTATGCTCCACATCCACAAACATTATCAACCGTACGCACGGCACACACGTACGAGAGAACGGTCGAATAAAGGAATCGGAAAAAGAAACACGAACATACGTGCGCGATTTACATAAATCTCTGCTTTAATCCGCGTCCTACTCGCGTTTTATTAAACGGCGATAAATTACAATAATGTAATAATCGCTAAGCGTATAATTGCTCCCAAAATGTTCGGGCTATTTTCTACTACATATAATCAATTAATTACCAGCCAATATATTAACTGTTAATATCCGAGCTGTAAAACCATCACAAATCAGCTGCTGCGCGGCGCTCGCGTGTGCGATAAATTCGCGTGCGATAATATAAATTCGGCATAACCTGGGACAATATGCGCCCGTATAAATTGGACAATGAATAGTTCGCAGCGAGTTACCTAAATGGTAATAGTTTTCACTCATTTAGCGTACCGTCGAATAGCTGTTGCCAAAATCGTAGTCACCGCACATACTAGAGCTAAGGACAAGTTTATAGATAAATTTAGGTATACCCGAGCGCCGGACGGTATTCCACAGTCATTATTTTCGCCAATACCCAAGCCAAGTTTCCCTATCGGCTGGTCATCAATTCGTCCAACGTTTTCGAGTTATTTTCTACGATAACGGCTCCTCGATGAACGATACCAAGCTGGTAAACTTGCAAGTTGGCAAATTTATAGCATCTCGGGTATTTTGCTAGGTAAAAATGGTGACTTGGAAGGTGGAAACTCATACGTGTTCGGTATTGGGAAAATGTAAGGAAAAGCGAAGGGGCGGGATAATAAACTGCTAGTTTCGTTTGGAGGATTCGAGTCGACTGTGAGACGAACACAAAACCAAGAAAGCACCCGTCTAGTAGTATTACATTTTCAATATTTCTCGGTGTGTGAGGGGTGAATTTACCCCAATAACGTTACACATGTTATATACACCCAAGGGTGGTTGTTTTTGTTTGTGTATAAGGATTGACTATTTTTTTGTCCAACTGAAAACACTACCTAGGAATATGTCGTGTAATTTTTTTTTCGGCTGTATGTAGAGTAGATGTAGTTCTGTATTCAAGTAGACACCTTTGGACCCCGGCGGTAAAATAAAAAAGGTCTCGATTGATTTAGTTACTTGGACCGTTGCATTGCTTATACTGGGTATTCTGAAATTAAAGATATCTTCTGAATTTTTCCTTCCATTTCCTTCGTATTTTGTTTGCTTTAAATTCACTCAAAAAAGATCCCCTCCCTTACGTACTTATACTCGTTTTTTTAGAAAATTTCAAGCAATTTTTTGAAAATTTCATTCTGATGAAGTATGATGAAATATTGCAACTTATTCGGTAAAAAATAATACCAATTTGCGAGCAAATTAAAAACATTCAAGGTATCTAATAAATTCTCGAAATCAACAGGCAGGATTCATTTCCTCCTTCCTGATCTCCAATATTTTTCCAAACAATAAATTTTAATTGTTTTCTAATTACCGACTCTTTCTCCTCTTGTTCGTGCTCTTTTACCCTCCTCCTCCCCCTCCTCTCCTCCACAAAAGGTCGTATTCTAATTCTTCTATAAATTCGGCCCCAGCGAAACCAGGACAAAAATTTCATAAAATTTAAATTTAAAAAAAAAATCCTCTTGAAACGAATTTTATGGATTTTTTTCACCAACATTTAAAGCAAAAAATTAAAATAAGAGTAAAAATCATTTAATTATAAGGAAAAAATTATTCAACACAAATGAAGAGAGCGTACAATTTTCAAAAAATAGAAATTTTAAACACAAAATTTTAGACATTTTGGATGAATTTCATGACATTTTTGTCCATATAAATTCACCAAAATTCTAAACCTCTGAAGGAAAAATAATTTGGCCTGAGCAAAAAAATTTTTTGGAAATCAAAATATTTATCGAATTTACACACAAAAAAAGAGCTGAGCACGAATATTTTATTACTCGAAAATAATCTGAAAGGTTTTACTTAGAAGCACAAAATTGATCAATTTTTAACAAATTGTTGAAGAATTTGGCGAAGTCCGCAAGCAAAGGCTTAGTCAGAATTTTCTAAAGAAGGGATCCAAACATGAAGGCAACTAAAGTGGTACCTGATTCCAGATTGTAAAATTAAAATTTTGAGTTTTTGTAGAGAAAAAGTTGTTGATATTTCAAAAAAAAAAAATACAAAAGTTTTACCAGAGTCAAAAAATGTATGAAAAATTAAAGTTGAAAAGACATTTAAAGGCAATTCATTGATTGAGAAATTCAAGATAAAATTGTTGAAAATCCTTACTTTTCATAGTGAAATTATTAAATATCTCGTTATTTTTTGGCTGGATTTTGTTGGTTTTTTTTTTTTGCTAGAAGACACACACTATGTAACTTCAGAAGGATCAAATGTGAATACTTTTAGATTCCGAATAAGCGTTGAAAAGTCACGAAATGCAAAACTCGAAAATTTTTAGTTTTCAAAAAAAATGACATGAAGTGTTTTATTGTCCAAAAATTAGGCTTGTTATATCATTGACCACTTGAAAAACAAAATTTGGGCAGGGTTATTTAAAATTTTCCATTTCCTCGCTACCAACCTTCTATTAAAAGCACAAAATTGAAAATGCTACCTATAAAAAATATACGTATTAGAAAAATCGGAGTCAAACTGACTCCAAATTGACTCCGACTGTCTCGACTCCGGAGCCAAGCAGGAGTCAGGAGTCAAGGTCTAAAATTGACTCCGGAATCAAGGCGGGGTCAGGAGTCAAGAGTCAGGGTGAGAGTTTGACTCCAGGGTCAAGGTGAAGTCAGGAGTCGAGGTCTGTAAGTGACTCCGGAGTCAATTTTTTGGCTGACTCGTATTCGATGTTCAATTCTTCAAAAATTGCTAAAAATTTAAAATTACGAAAAAATTTTAAATCGATCAAAATTAATTTCAGAGCTTATAAGCGACTATCTGGACCAAAAAGCACTTTTTTTTGTTGAAAAAATCAGTGTTTTATAACTTTTTTCAATTTTTCTTCATTAGGTGAAAAAATAGACGAAATTTAAAAAAAAAAACTTTACTTTTTCAAAAAAAATTGTGCTTTTTGGTTCAGATAGTCACTAAAATAAGCTCTAAAATTGATTTTATTAAATTTTGATTTTTTGCCATTCTCTGAAATTTTTAAAAGAATTGAATTTTTGGCACTTTCCGAAGAATTAAGGCTCTTGCGCGATCGGAAGATATGAATCGATTTTGAATTTTATTTTTATTTTTCTAGTCTCCCCAGCCAACAACTTTTGCGCGGAGTATCTTTTCAAAAATCGAAAATTTTGATTTTCCGACCCACTTCAACTTATAGGCCAAAAACGGTTTTTTTTTTTCGAAAGTGACCCAACTTTGAGACCTCATGGCTCCCTTCCGCATTGGGCTAGGAGGCTCAAATTTGCTATGGGACACTTTCAACTCAAAGTAAACTTCCTCGACAAGTTTTAGCATTTTTTTTCACATGCACATTAGGGTGGATCGAAAAAAAAACCATATCTTGGATTTTGACCAAATTTAGTGAAGTGGTTTACTTTGAGTGGGAGACCTCACAAAAAAAATTTGAGCCCCCGAGGGGCAAGGGGAGGGGAGCAGGGTGTGCTCAAAGTGCACCCTCTTTTGAAAAAAAAACGCTGTTTTTTGCGTTTTTTAACAAATCAAAATTGTGTGAGAAGCATTCGTAGCACTTAAAAGATGCGATTTGAGTTTCTACATATCCCTGAACCATCGCCATCCTTCTCCGATCAAAACTCAGACTGCTACCAGGGGGTTGAAAAGTTGCAGATTACAATATTTCAATAATATGAAATTTTCACCAAGCTGGAATGATTTTTTTTTTCATTAAGTAAATGAACAAAATTTTTTTTCAACCACTGCTGAAAGTGAATTTTGAAAAAAAATGAAAATTTTATACATCAGTGCAGCCAATAGCAAATCATAAAATTCCAAAATACGGAATTTATATCGACTTTGAATTTATTATTTCTTCGCCTGAAAATATTATGTATATTTTTTTCAATCACTGAAAGTATATTTCGAAAATTTTTTCGAAAAACGAGCATTACTGAATGTCTTATCAAAATGTGGTATGATTTCATTTTTCAGAAGATTCAATTTCGAGGTCGCAAAAGAGCCAAAAAACGAAAAAAAAATTCCCTGATAAGTATATGGCTTGGTATCGCTGGCTGTGTCGCATTTGATTTTTCTCCAAATCCCATCTGTCTCTCAGGCAATTAGCATATCCATGTTGAAGGACTTGCACACTTCGCTGTGAAAAAAGTGGTGTTTTTCCTCATTTGAAACCATTCGTTTACTGAGTAGATATCTCGAAAAATTTGCGAATACCCAAGTTGAAATTGTTATATTGTACATCGACGATTTATTTATTTACGACCAGAGCACGATTACAATTGGTTTTTTCGTATTCGACTTTCGTACACCACATCGCCATCGAAACAGTTGGTGGAAAATTTATTGTATAGCACCTTTGGCCATACGGGACCTTTTTCTTGGGACCGGCTCGGTTGGTGAATTTCAACGGTTACATTACATAAACAATCATACCTAGAGAGAGACAGAGAGGGAGAAAATGTTGCACTCGGTGGAGCGACGATACATGGAGGAATTTTTATCAATTCGACACTCGGTTTCGGAAAATTTACATATTGGCCGGCATAGGCATGGCAGTTAGGCCGACCACCGTTTAAAAGTTATAATTACGGTTCGTGATTGGAGCGGTAGCGCCGCATCGACTGGTAAATGCGCATTCTATGTTTTTCGGGCCATTGCCGGTGATAAGAAATATACCCGCGATGCTATTAAAACGGTAGCCTGAAATTTTATATCGATGCGGCGCGAGGCGGTTGTTTTTGTTTCTAGTTTTCATTTTTATTTAACGCGACGCTATGGCATAGCGTGTTATATCTAATCTAGCTGATATCTAGTGCATGCTAAAGCCGTATTATACTACCTATATTTTAATCCTTTAGACGCCAGCCTTTTTAATCAATACAAAATGTACATTGCATTAATGTGTAGGCGCGATTAAATTCCGTTACTAGCTTTTAAACCAATTACATACGATATGTTGCGTAATGCCTCCGTCCTCGATGGTCACGGTGCAGTGATGGCTGGAGGCGGTGGTTATAATGTGTCGAGATTTATACATATTTGCGCGACTAAATCATATACACGTTTGATATGAACTTCGTTCTACCTTGTACGCGACATAAAAATATTGAGAAATACGAGACGCCAGATTTGCAGCTATTTTATATTGGGGAAAAAACTCGCAATAATGCTGGATTATCGCGGTGAGGCGACGATTTATGTCTTTGAACTCGCTTTCGAGCTAAAAATTGAGCATTTTTTTAACCCTTCGATTATGCGTAAGAACAAATCCGCGATGTGGAATTGCCTCCCCGATGTAGGTACCGGGTGTTTCGTAACTGAATTTCAGATGTATAAGTCTAAAAAGCTCGACTTTTATCCAAAACACACAGGAATCGAAAGTCTAAAAATATCAAATTTCGTTCAGTGGATCATTTTTGCTCAATGTGCATTAGGGTGGATCGAAAAAAAAAACATATCTCGGATTTTGATCAAATTTGGTGAAGTGGTTTGCTTTGAGTGGCAGACTTCACAAAAAAATTTTAAGCCCCGAAGAGGCAAGGGGAGGGGAGCAAGGAGTGCTCAAAGTGCACCCTCTTTTGCAAAAAAAACGCTGTTTTTTGCGTTTTTTAGCTAATCAAAATTGTGTGAGAAGCCTTCGTAGCACGTAAAAGATGCGATTTGAGTTTCTACATCTCCCTAAACCATCGCCATCCTTCTCCGATCAAAACTCAGACTGCTACCAGGGGGGGTTGAAAAGTTGCAGATTGCAATATTTCAATAATATGAAATTTTCACTAAGCTGGAATGATTTTTTTTTCATCGAGTAAGTGAACAAAAAATTTTTTCAACCACTGAAAGTGAATTTTGAAAAAAAATTGAAAATTTTGTACACCAGTGCAGCCAATAGCAAATCATAAAATTCTAAAATACGGAATTTATATATCGACTTTGAATTGATTATTTTTTCGCCTGAAAATATTATGTATTTTTTTTTTATCAATCACTGAAAGTACAAATCGAAAATTTTTCATGTCAGTGCAGCTAGTTACAAATCGTGACATACTACACTATGGAATTTGCGTTGACCCCGAATTAATTTTTTTATCGTTTGAAAAATTCACAATAATTTTGTTTTCAATCATTAGAAATGAAAAATTTTAAAATTTTCTTTGAAAATTTTGTACGTCTATGCAGCCAGTTGCTAATTGTGATGTTCTGATCTTCTGATGTCTTCAAATTCAAAACATACTTCTATTGATTGGAAGAAAAAATTGGTCCAATCACTTGACGATAAAATAATGCATTCGAATTCATAATATCAGAATATCACAATCAGCAACTGGCTGCACTGACATACAAAATTTTTAAAGAAAAATCTAAAAAAAATTATTTTTGATGATTGAAAACAAAATTATTGTGAATTTTTCAAACGATAAAAAAATTAATTCGAGGTCAACATAAATTCCACAGTGTACATGTCACGATTTATAACTGGCTGCACTGACACACAAAATTGTATATGAAGACCCACATTCCAAAACGGGCTTAGTCCATACAACAGTATATGAGAAAAAGGACTTAAATGTACTGAAAAATAGATTACACCTAAGTCCCTTTTCTCATATACACTTGCATGGACTAAGCCCGCTTTGGAATTCGGATCTTCATATGTACTTTCGGTGATTGATAAAAAAAAATACATATTTTCAGGTGAAAAAATAATCAATTCAAAGTCGATATAAATTCCGTCAGGGTGTTAACTATATCTCAGGAATCATTTTCCCTGACTTTTCCAGGTTTTCCAGACTAATTTTTTTAATTTTTCCAGACCTTGTAAATATGATATTCGTGAACCGAAGGGGGGGGGGATTTTTCACGTGATGTACTTACATTCGGAATTTTGCTTAAGAATGATACAAAATTTATCGATTTTTTTTTTCAAAATCACTAGGAACTTTTTACGAAATTTTTAGATGCTCCTCTTTGGGCCAAAAAAAATATTCAAATTCAATTCTGAAAATTTTTGAACCCATCCAACTCCCCCTCCCCACAAAAATTTTAAAATTCGAATTTATTACCTACAGAAAAAATTTCAAATAAAAAGGAAAAACTAGGTATTCCAACGAAAAATTAAGTTTTGAAAATGAAATGAATTATGCCAGTGTGTCTACCAAATCAAGCGAACGAAAATTCGGATTTTTCCGGGCTGAAAATTCAAAAATTTCTCCCCCCTCCCCTCCACCCGAAACACATGCCTCTAATTTATAAATTAACACAATCTCCGAAAATTTTTTAGTTTGTACCAATAAAATATAAAAAAGTAAATAAGAAGGTAAAATATAAATCACTTTATGGAAATATAAAAATCGTATTGCGCCCGAGCGAAGCGAGGGCGAAAATTTTTGCAAAAAAAGATCACCAAAAGATGAAAATTCACCACTTCCACTTTTTCCTCATTCATGTTTTCCAAAACATGATCAATAAATTCGAATTCTATTCCATTCCCTTCCCTTTTTTTCAACATTTTCTCATCACAGCTCATCAAAAAGTTTCCAAAAAACTTGAGATTTTAATTTTTGAACAAATTCTATAGAAAGAAAGAGTGATGGACAAAGACATGCATTTTGAATATTTTGCACATTATGATCAACAAAAAATTATGAATAAAAAAATCAGATATAAGATGCAATAATTTGGCCCGAGCGGAGCGAGGACGAAATATTTAAAAAAATTTAGAATAAAATAAGCAAAGAAACACTTTTTTAAATTATTTATCCTTCTTTTGGAGTTTCGAAGAATTCCAGAGAAAATTCCAAAATTCCCTGACTTTTCCCGGTTTTTCAGAGAATGGACACCCTGTCCGTATTTTGGAATTTTATGATTTGCTATTGGCTGCACTGGTGTATAAAATTTTCGATTTTTTTTTTCAAGATTCACTTTCAGTGGTTGAAAAAATTTTTGTTCACTTACTCGATGAAAAAAATCATATCAGCTTAGTGAAAATTTCATATTATTGAAATAGTGCAATCTGCAACTTTTCAACCCCCTAGTAGCAGTCTGAGTTTTGATCGGAGAAGGATGACGATGGTTTAGGGAGCTGTAGAAACTCAAATCGCATCTTTCACGTGCTACGAAGGCTTCTCACACAATTTTGATTAGCTAAAAAACGCAAAAAACAGCGGTTTTTTTCAAAAGAGGGTGCACTTTGAGCACTCCCTGCTCCCCTCCCCTTGCCTCTCGGGAGCTCAAAATTTTTTTGTGAAGTCTCCCACTCAAAGTAAACCACTCCACCAAATTTGGTCAAAATCCAAGATATGTTTTTTTTTTTTCGATCCACCCTAATAAGTATCTGGACAGTTTCAATTTTTTTACGGACTAAAAAAATCTTTCATTACAACCAGTTTACGAAGAAAATGACCATAATATCAAAACTCGAAAACCCCCACCAAATTCGACACAGCTTCTATTTCCATTTCACTATTTCACAGTCGCAAATCCCAACTCTCAAAGGGTAATTAAATTAAACGCAATGTGCCAAAATATAATACTCGTTGAAACAAAGCCCGGAAGAACTCGTACATTCGAGAAGATCGCACGCGAACTCGATTGTCGCGTCGCTGCGTCGTGTATATTTAACAGAAGACGAAGAAAAATGTCTCGGCAAAAGACATCGCATCGAATGAAAGCCTTATCAAGATGATATAAAGCAAGGATTGCGCTAATGCCGTCGTATTTCCCTTTAGAAAAGTACTTAATATTTTCGAGACGACCGGCGACATACGAACTTGCCTCTCTCCTTCGGGAATCGAAACACGCAAAGGTGATTTTTCATTCTTTATTTCTTCTTAAACAACGTTTTAAATCTGAAAAAGAAAATACTCGAATGCCGCTTCCATCTGCCCTCATCGTCGTACACATTCTGGCGCGTATATCGAGCTTTCTTTCTCTTTTCGCCCTGCCAGTTTCTTCTTCTTCTCGTATGTAAGAATATGAAAACGTGTTTTCCAACGAGTCGAATATTTTCGCGATATTTTTTATGATTGACAATACAGACCGAACTGTTTCGAGAAATCGTTAACATATTCGCGTGAAAAATGCTTACTTTGTTGTTTTCGCTACGTTAAATTTAATGATTTGTCAACAGTGGAAAAAAAGTGAGAAAATTCGTGTTAATAATCGAGACCGACGTATCGATTAATTCATATTTTTCAACGCGACTAAAAAAGGATAAAAAATAATAAAGCTAGCATGTTTTCAACGGATCAATGGGTAATAAAAAAAAGGGAAGCATTTCCCATGAGTTGAAATCATCATCAACGTTATGCAACACAACACCCTGCGCCCGTCATTGCCCTGCAGCTTTTCAACTTGTTGCCAAGATTTATTGATTGGATTTGCCCGGCAGTGGCGATAATTCATGCATATTTTTTCACCACTTTGGAGTTTTCTTTTTCTCGTGTTTTTTTCAGTTTTATTTCAGCGAGATTTTTTTTTACCCCTCTGTGTAGCAACAACTCGAACAATGTATTTTAAACGACTGTATTTTTTCCCGTTTGTTGAGCACGAATAAAACGACCAGCTTTGTGTGCGTGAATCAAATACAAATGGTATCAAAGTAAATATTATTCGAAGAGTTGGAGCGTAAAATCGCCAATACTCGGGTAAACTAATTAAATTTATATGTATCGACTCGAAAAAGCGAATTGCAACCGAAATGCACACAATAAAAACAAGATCACGGATTGATGCACAAATGCTGAAATGCCATAGGTATTCGACGAGTATTATCGGTAGGTAACTTTTCTATGTCATCTCAAATAAGTCTATAAAAAACGAGAATTCTAACAGGTTCGAGGTGGTGAGAAATATTTTATAATTTGACAGCCGAGAGGGGAAGAAGGGATGGAAAAGGTTTCGTCAACGACAAGCTGTCAGACTGTCACAGATAATGAGAAGAACAGACATTGGAACGAAAATAGCAATCCTATGAACACGATTTCATATTCGTGGGTTGATCAAGTTGCCTAATTTTTTCCTGATGAATGAATATTCACAATAGGTGGGGTTTCATTTTGAAATTTTTAGGGAACACGACGGATGGAATATTTTTTTTAAATGTTTCAAGCATGATTTCTGGAGTTATAAAAATAAGGAAGGGAGGGGTTTGAATAATCTTATGAAAAGATCGTTTCATAAAATTCTATCACAAAAGTTATAAAAGGCTACTTTCTCATTTATAGATCAGTGAAAATTATCGAAAATCCCTGAGAAACAGTCAGAATTGCAGCACAGGAGAAAATCAGTAAAAAAAATTTCACTGAAAATAAATCAGCGACAAAAATCATTGGAAAATCAGTGAAATTCATGAAATTCACTGGAAAATCAGTGAAAGTTCACTGACAAATCAGTGAAATTCATAAAATATGCAGAAAAATCAGTGAAAATTAACTGAAAAACCAGTGAATTTCGCTGATTTTTCCAGTGCTGCAATTCTGACTGTTTATCAGTGACTTTTCATTGATTCAGAATGAGAGAGTAGATGGAAATACATTGGAAGAATCTAAAATAATAATGTGGTCAGGAAACAAAACAGGAATTACAGAAACATTTCAACTGCATCAATTTTTAGCCATTTAAAAAAATAAAAAAAAATAGAAATGTTAAAGGAACACATGATAGGTACCTACGCTGAGTTTTTCAAAATAACTAATAAATTAATTCAGTCAGCTTTTTAGAAAGTTACTTACTTCTTTGTGCTTTTCCTGAAATCTTTGAGATAAAATTCCAATTATTTTTTTATTAAAATATAGATGAGTATTTCCCATTTAAAATTTATTGAACATGTGGACTAATTTAGCTACCTACTCACTCTCTAAATAAGGCAAATTCACTCACCTGTATTTATTTAAAATTTAGTAGTCCGTTTTATAAAAATGATTTCTGAAAAATTTCAATTATTTTTGACCATTCCAGAGGGAAAAAATTACATTATCAAGGGGGGAGAGGGGAAAAGGTGGCTGAAATTGAAAAATTTTCAACTTATATGCAATTTCTTTGGAATTTTTTTAATCAAATGAAATTTCAATACAATTCTTCAAATTTTCTAAAAAAAAAATCGTCATTTTATCAGTAAATTACAAAATTTTAGGGATTTGAATAAAACTTTTTCGACTAAAAATAATTATGCTTTATGCAAGCTCTCTCCTGCCCTTCCTATTCTAAAAAATATCAAAAATTTCTGACCAAAAATTGAATTTTTCCTCATTTTTTTCAATTTTAAAGTACCTAGGTAAGTTCAATTTTTTTATTTTTTCTGACCAGAGAAAATTTTTTCCAGAAGTTAGCACTTTCAAAAATTTCGAGCCAAACTCAATTTTTTCGACTAAAAATATAATTTTGCCATCAAAGGGTTCTCACGTCGTCACTCTCTCCGCCCCCTCGTTCGGTTCGGTTCTAAGATTTGGCTCCCGTTGCAGTCGAGTGAACTATACTTAACAAACAGCAGACAAATTATACTCTCACATATAGAAATGATTTTTTTGAGAAATGTTCATAAATGAAATTTCATTTCTTAAAGGCACTTGTAAGACTTTTTTTTCAAATGTTCGAAAAACGTGGAAAAATTACTTTTGATTTTTTTTTTCTGAAAATGGTTCTCATAATTGATATTTTTACCAAAAAATATCATATCGCTTTAATTGGCTCTTCGTTGTTCCCCTCTCCTTCCAATTTGACCATCTATAAAATTAAGAAAAATATCATTTTAGGTTTCCTCGTAGATGGAGATGAAAGTGAATGGACTTTTCGAGTAGGTAAAAACATTCACATTAAACTCATATCCATCAAAATTTTTTAAAAATAATTTTTCAATTTTTTTACTAAAAATTTCGACAAAAAATATTTTCTCCTAATTCTCCTTGAAAAATGGGATGATGATGAAAAATCGTTGCCAAATTCATCTTCGAGAACGAAATATTATTTAGAAATTTTGTAAAATCATAAAACTATTAGTACTCACTGTAGGAGAGTCGAGAAGCAATATCTATCTAAGCAATGATTTAGAGAACAGTAACATTGTCACCAGGTTGTTACGTTGTTTTGAAATGTGCTTCCTACAACTTTCCAAAAAAAAATCAAAATGAACTACACCAGTTTGGTACCATAAAATCATTTTCAAATTATCTCAGATTTTTACAACAATTTATAGAGATTCTCGAAGGAAATGACGTAGACAACCAAAAAGGTATTCAAAATGAGGTTTTTTTTTAAAATTTAAAGGCATAAAAATTAAAAATTGTAATGCATGAATGACATTGTTTTCTGACCAGCAGGAGGAACATTTTTCAAAAAATTTTGTGTTTTCTAAATTTTTCAGAACAATTTTTTTCAAATTTTCTGGACCATTCAAGCAGAAAATTTTTCTAGTAGTAGTAAACAAAATGTGATGGTGATGTAGCGATGATCGTCCATAAACTTTCAAATTTTCGATAAAACGTGATATTTTTCGAAAATCTTCCGCATTCATTTACCAAGATTTTTGAAAAAAAATTATAAATTTCAAGTATAAATCATATTATTTCCCGAGTGAAGCGAGGGCGAAGATTTTTTCGAAAAATTCCCTTTTTTGTTTGTTTCAAGAATTCTACTTCATTAGCCCTATATTTCGAAAAGAATCGAAGATTAAAACTTGAAAAAGAGTGACTTTCTAAGACAAAATACCTATGCTTTCAACTTTTTAAATTTCAATTCTTCATTCTAATATTAAATAAACATGTCCGTTAATTTTCTATTCAATTATTTTGAAAAGCAAAATTTGTCCAGTCCAAGCGAAACAATAGCAAAATTTTCTTGAAAAAGTACATATTTTTGAAACAAAAAAATGGACATTTTTAAAAACATTTTACAAGGTTTTTTTAGGCCCTTGGTAAACGGAAAGAAAAATTAAAAAATTTATAATTTTTGGTCAAAAGTGTGGCTTAAATGTGACTTATATATCTTAATGTCCTGGTAAAATGAAGGAAAGTAAATTATGCCCGAGCATCATGAGGTAATTTTTTGTTGAAAAATTCGTAATTCAATGAACGAAAACGTGCATTCAAAGATCAGTTTTTCTGTTCAGTATAATCAACAAACGCCGAATAAAAAAAGCTAAATCTATTAAGAAACTATAGAATTAATTTTTTTTGAAAAATTCACGATAAAATGAGCAGAGAAACACTATCCGGATAATTTATTTCTCCGGATTTTTACAAAATTCCAGCTAAAATTTCATAATTCCCTGAATTTTTCAGGTTTTTAGAATTCCCCGATTTTTTTAGGTTTTCTAGAAAGTGAACACCCTGTATAAAAATCTAGAAAAAACTTTTCTTATACTCTCATTCCTTCCTCCTACAATTCAATTTTCGATAACAAAATTGTAAATTTGTAAATGAGTCGTGCCAGTATCAGTAGGGTACCCTCAAAAAGTGTTAAAATTTATTCTAGGTACTTCAAGATTTCCACTTTCAAAATTATTGCTTATGTGATGAAATTCGCAACTGTTCATCGATTTGATTTTTACGAACTCGAAGATGCCAAGTTCGAATATGTATAGGTAGTTTTTTCATTTGACAACTCCACGTAGGTCTAGGTACCTAAACCTATGTGATGTTACGAGTCAAGAAAAACATGCACGAAAACATGTGATACTACAGTACGCCCAATATTGAATCACGTGAAACTATTATTCTGCGCATAAAACCTGCACCAAATTTTTCGAATTCCTTGTAATGCGCACTTATTTAATGTACGAGTAAAAAATCAGTTTGTATGTACCTGAAATCACGAGTACAATAGTTCGTTTACTATTGAATCACATAAATTACCCAGTCTGCTACGTGTGAAATACTCAAACGCTAGCTGTCTGCTGTTGACAGTATTCGAAAAAAAACACCCGAAACTGTCGAGCATCGAGAATTTATTGTCTTTATTCGTAAATGCTTGCGTCAAATCGTCTTCATAGTTTTTTTTTTTTTTTTTTTTTTTTTTTTTTTTTTTTTTTTTTTTTTTAAGTGCCGTTTACAAGAGCTAAGCTTAGAGGCACTAAAGTATTATAGATTATGTATACATTAAGGTGAGAGAAAAGAATAACTAAATAGAGTAAAATAAAATGAAATATTACTTATGGTCTATGGAGAAATGAAAGGTAGGTTGTAAACTTATGATTAAAATAAATGAATTAGCTTAATTTCTTTTAGAAACAGTAAAAGAGTTTTAATTTTGGCTGGGTCATCTGATAGAATATTTTTCAAAGTACAGTCTTTTAGATAAGTGGATCGTGCTGTATGGTACAAAGGGCATTCTGTGAGGAGGTGGAGGATGCTTGTAGGGATATTGCAGTTGGAGCATAATGGAGAGGGCTGTTTCAGGAAGAGGTGTTGGTGAGTGAGGAGGGAGTGGCCAGTTCTTAGTCGGATTAGAAGGGTTTCGGATTGTCGAGAGGATTGTTCAGAGGTTTTCCATTGTTCAGTGGTGTTTTTGATGTTTTTTAGTTTATTTGTATTAGGGGTTTGGGACCAATAATTTTGAAAGTCTTTATACATTAAATTTTTTGCATGGTGTTTAATGTCAGAAAGTGGAATGGGGATGTGAGCAATAGGGAGGTGATGATGAGCTTGTTTGGCTGTGGAGTCAGCTAGTTCGTTACCCTTAATTTGGGTATGGGATGGGATCCAGCAAAGGATAATGGATTTATTTTGGGGATGGAGGAGTTTTACTATTTGTTGTGAGATAGGGTGAGAGTGTTTAGATCTGTAGTTCTTAATAGAGTGAAGAGCTATGTAAATAAGAAAAAATGAAAAATTCCGACGATTTTTCGAATTATAAAATGAATCGGTTCAAGCCATTAAACATCATAAAAGACTTGTAGTTTTTTGAACCAGGCTACACTTCGGCCTTTCAATTTGAAATTCGTATAGCGGTCTTGAACTAAAAAACGATGCATCGTATTATTCTCGCGATTACAGTAATTTTAACAATATCGAAGTGTTTTGTAATCGGTGATCCGCCACAACAAGATGATGATAATGACCATGATCCAGGTCAAAATGATCCAAAATACAATATTGCACAACCCGATCCTAGTGATGGTGACGATCATGGAGCAGGTGCCCAACATGATAGTCGAGGGTTGTGGGACTAATGTATAGATATTCGGATCATTCGAGTACACCCGTATACCCGAATATAATAATATATGATAGAAAACTGCGTTTCATTGGAATGTTGTGCATTTTGGGAGCTAAAATGTGCCTAAGAAGCAAGCATCTGCGATGGAACTGGCACCAGGGTAATTTTAATATTTAATTATTAGCATATAAATTTTAAGTTAATTTTAAGAAATTATTTTATAAGCAAATAGTATCCGCCAGTTAGAATAAGAAGTTAGTTTGTAAGCCAATAGTATCCATGAATTACAATACATCGCATAGCATTAAAATTTCTTTTTTTTATGCAACGTAAAAAAAATCTAGTCAAAAATTACCTCTTTTCTGTCTCTTAAAACCATTCAGGATTGCAAAATCCTACCATTCTCAAATCAGATGATAAATTGTGGCATATTATTAATTTTTCGCAGTTTTTTAGCCAAATTATAAAATGAGATTGCATGATCTCGGTTGCAACAAAAATGAAAAAAAAATCACAAGTTTTCTTAGAAATACACAAAACAAAATCTTTTGAATCATGGGTATGTTTCAAAAATTTTCCTTCAATTGGAAATTTTTTTCAAGTTTTCAAAAATTTCTGAGCATTAGGCAATATCAATAAATCGAATAGTAATCTTACGTCAAATATGGGCCCAAGTATCATTTACACACATTCATTTTGAGACATCCTCATTAAAGCTGCGTTTGGACATAGGTGTGCATATTAAATAAAAATGAAAATTTTGCCATTCAGATTTTCGAATAAATTCAAGAAATTTCAACTATATTTCTCAACATTTATTATATTTTTTGCCATTTTTTCCATACCTACGTAGAATTTTAAAATAAAAATTATAACGCCGCACAGTGGGCCAGGAGACCCCCAAAAACGTTCGTTTTCTGCGAAAAAAAATTGTCATGGATCAAGTTGGCAACACTGCTAATCTGTTGTTAGATATCAGGGTAGCACGAAACGAGTAGCGCAATTTTGATTTTCGTCCCCCTCTCCCTTCCAGCACCCACCAAAGTTGACGATGTGCAGTCAACTAGTTTTATCTTGTTTATGGGGTGTTTACAAAGCAATATTTCTCTGGTTCATGTTAATATTTTTGAGATGTCGATTAGTGCAAAATGATCAGAAAAGTAAGGGCTATTCAGCCATGTATTTGGTTTTTCGATTTGAGAAATGATAATTCAATCATAACTCTCGAAAGATGTCCATATTTTCGTAAGATTTTAAATGGTTTTTGGAATAAAACTATACTTTCTCAGTCGGCGTCAGTGTCCGTTTATGGTTTAAATTATAGATTTTAGTGTTCTGAAACCGAATCCGGTGTTATTTTTTGCACAAAGTTGCACGATTTGTCTACACGAGCAATGTTCTGACAGAAATAAGTAAAAAAATCCACGTTTTTTTGCGAGGGGTTCAAATTAAAAATTCGGTATGGTATGCTATCGTGCCGTATAATATATCACCATATTCGTTTTCGAGGTCGTAGATTACGAATTTCGTATTCAAAAAAATTTTTGAGTAGGAAGGGGGGCAGGAGGGAGGGGTAAAAATGAAATTACATCATACTATCGTGTAATATGTCAAAATATATGTTTTCGAGTTCGTAGATTACGAATTTCATTCTCCAAAAAATTTTGGAGTTGGAGGAGGGGCAAGAGGGAGGGGTAAAAAATGAAATTTCACAATACTATCGTGTAATATATCAAAATATATGTTTTCGAAGTCGTAGATTACGAATTTCGTACTCAAAAAATTGTAGAAGGAAGGCAGTAGGTGGGGTTTTAATTTAAATTTCGCTATATCCTCACTCGTACAATTTTTCGAGTACAAAATTTGTAATCTACAACCTGTTGAATGTATATAATTTGACATATTATATGTGCATTATCATTGTGAAATTTCAATTTCGATCCCTGCCTCACTCCAAAAATTTTTGAGTACGAAATTCGTAATCTACGACCTCGAAAACATATATTTTGACAAGTTACACTATATTATTGTGAAATTTCAATTTTTATCCCTCCCTCGTGCCCCTCTTCACACTCTAAAATTTTTTTGAGGGCGAAATTCGTAATGTACGACCTCGAAAACGTATATTTAGACATATTACACGATATTATTATGAAATTTCAATTTAGACCCCTCTCTCCTGCCTCACCCCTCACTCGAAAATTTTTTTCTCTTCAAAATTTGAAATCTACGACCCCAAAAACATGAGGTAAACATTTTTTGAACGTTCTTTCGGGGTTTTTGAGCAAAACGAACGTTTTAGGGGGTCTCCTGGCCCACTGTGCGCCGGTGGTTTTTAATTAAATCGTAGAATTAAAATTCTGGAAACTAATATTTTCTCGTCGATAAGTTCAGACTTGAGAGTTGAGATAAAACCACTAGTTACAACTTTTTGGGCCTTTTTTAATGGACCTTTCGGAACTTTTCCTAAATCAAGCATCATAAAAATTTAGGATCCTGAAATTAGAATTTTTCTAAATTTTGTGGCCAAAAATGCAAAAATTTTTATGAAAAAAAATTAACAACCTCTTAATTTTTAAGGTTCCTAGGGAAATTGAAGACCGAAAATTTGTGAGTTTTCGAACCCATTTCTCAGTAAATTTATTCGTTATCCTCCCCTTCCCAAGTATATTTTTTCAGAGTGCAAAGAAAAAAAAAACAAGATTACCAAATTTCTTATAAATACCTATGGGTAGATAGATTAGAGAATGAAAGGGAAGGCAAGAAAGTAAAAACTGTATTTCCAAAATTTCAGGTATTTAAGTTCATTTTTCGAATTTTAGCGAATTTTTGAATTTTTAAAATTACCTCATCGTCCTACAAAATATGAAAATTTTTGATCTTATCGACGAAAAAAACTGAAATTTTGTATTTACCCAATTTTCGACCTCCCGAATCGACTGGAAGTGGTTTTGAGACGTTTCAGAGCCTTAAAAAAAATTCGGAATTTTCCAGAACCAGAGAAAAGCCTATTAAAACAGTCCATATCAACTTCAGCACCTGCATATAATCACGGATTACCCATATTGGTGACCTATTTAATCGATTAAAGCACAATTTTACTAAATTCGTAACTTCAAGTTCAAATCAATATTTTTTGGCAGACAATTTTCCTGAAAAAAATTGAAAATACGACAGCTTACTTAACGAGGTAAAAAGCTGAAATTTGGCACTCGTAGATACCTCAAGTAATTGAGAATCGTTATTCCAAACTAAAGCTATCGACAAAAAAGGTATTTTGTAAAAAATAAACAAGAATTGTGCCACGGAAAAACTATTGTATGTTCGACGCTGAAAAAAAATAATTTATTCGGGCTATCCTTGCAAATCACATGGAACTTTTGAAACTTCGAAATATTCATCTCAGTCGCTGAAGGAATTGAACAAAAAAAAAACGTTGTCGATAGCTCAGTTTGGAAAAACAATTTTTACTTTTTGCCCTCTTAGCTTCACATATACATCGAAAAAAATATTGTTCATTCTGGCGTATAGTGTACCTACCTTATGTGAACAGAACACATTACAACGATTGAAAATATTTTACCATTTGAAATTTGTCTATTGTACTCGAAAAATCAATCCATGTTAAAAAGTCAAAATTCTGAATAATCATGCCACATTATGCAAAATTATCGTCGATAGCTCGGTTTGGGAAAACGAATTTTGTCAAAAGATACAGTTTATGGAACAGAACACAAAAAGTAAGATAGTTTTTTGAATTCTACTAACGCTATTTGGTGACTGACTATTTTAAGTACCTACCCAAATCTGTCGGAAAGTCAAAAATTCGAAAAATATCAATAGCTTAGTTTGGAAAAACGGTCCTCAATTCTATCAGGCTGGGCGGTAACACGGCGAGGTGATTGGGAAAAAGAACGACGCCGCTACAGCAAACGTTTGTAATTCTGAGACCAACAAACTGGGAAATTCATATCTCTCGATCTTAAAAACTATTGGACTGATTTTAAAGATCGATGCGTCATTTTAAAGATCTCATCGAACTGATCAACCTGTCAAAATTTCAAAGCTGAAATGAAGATTGAAGCATGGTGTCCACTATATTTCAGAAATGATTTTCCCTGACTTTTCCAGGTTTTCCAGACCAATTTTTCAAATTTTTCCAGACCTTTTAAATATGACATTCGTTACGGGGGGGGGGGGGGGATTTTCACATGATGTACTTAGGTACATCCCGAAATTTCTCAGAAGAATGATATAAAATGCATACGGTCAAACGATTTTTTTTTTCGACTTCACTAGATACTTTTTACGAGATTTTTAGATGCTCCTCTTCGAGCCCAAAAAAATATTCAAATTCAATTCTGAACATTTTTGAGCCCACCTAACTCCCCCTCACCACAAAAATTTGAAAATTTGAATTTATTAGCTACAGAAAAAATGTCAAATTAAAAAGGAAAACCCAAGTATTCCAACGCAAAATTAAGTTTGAAAAATGAAAAAAATTATGCCAGGATGTCTACCAAATCAAGCGAATGAAAATTCGGATTTTTTCGGGCTAAAAATTCAAAAATTTCTGCACATTTTTACCCCCCCCCCCCCCAAATGAAAAACACATGCCTCAAATTTATAAATTTACGCAATCCCCTGCCATTTTTTAGTAACTAAGTACCAATAAATAAAAAAGTCAATGAGGAGGTAAAATATAAATTATTTCATGGAAACATAGAAATGTGTTAAGCCCGAGCGACGCGAGGGCGAAAATTTTTGTGAAAAAATATCTTCAAAAGATGAAAATTTACCACTTTTCCCTCATTCATATTTTTCAAAACATGGCCAATAATTTTGAATTCTGTAAGTTCTATTCCCTCTCCTTTTGTTTCAACATCGTGGTGAAGGGCATCATGGCATTTCTTTCTCATTACAGCTCAGTAAAAAGTAAGTTTCCAAAAAACTTGAGATTTTAAATAAATTTTGCAGAAAGAAAGAGTTTAAAGTACTCCGAGCGTAGCGAGGGGAAATTTTTTTTTGAATAAATACATGCATTTTCAGTATCAATTTTATTGTATGTACATTACGGTCAACAAAAAATTACGAATAAAAAATCAGATAAAAGACGTAATAATCCGGCCCGAGCGGAGCGAGGGCGAAATTTTTTGAAAAATTTATAATAAAATAAGCAAAGAAACACTTTTCTGAATAATTCATCTTTTTTTTTGAATTTTCGAAAAATTCCAGAGAAAATTCCAAAATTCCCTGACTTTTCCAGACCACCAAAATTCCCTGACTATTCCCGGGTTTCCCGGTTTTCCAGAGAATGGACACCATGATTGAAGTGTACGAGACTCTCAAAAATTTCGTTTTTGCTACATTTTTCTTCTTCATTGTGTTCAACTAGATTTCCAGAAAATCTATCGGACCAAATTCCTTGACATTTCGCATGCTGGTGCATTTTCACACCCATTCGCGCATGTCGTGGCGATTTTTTGAAATAACATTTTTTAACCCCCCTTTTCCCCAATTCGAAAATTACAAACGCTCATTTCTCGGTACTTATTACTGTAAACTCACTAAAACATATAAAGGGCACTTCTCCCAAAATTTCATTGAAATTGGTTGATGACAACCATGCAGTTAATGCGCAGGGAGTCTTGGGTTCAAATCCCACTTTCGGAAGATTTTTTGGAATTTTTTTATCAGAATTTTTTAAGGTGCTATTATGTATTGAAATACAATTTTTTCACTGTTCAAAACTAACAAGTATAACGAGTTGGAAAATTTGAAAAAAAAAATTAAAAATTGAATTCTTTGCTCTTCTTTTGAAGAACACTCCCAAAGCCAAGTGAAGTGGTACGAAGGGAAAGATGCCGCTCAGAAAAATCTATTTAAAAAATCGCAATAATTAGGTAGATTATTAATTATTGTGAACTTCAAAAGTTATATTGATTGTATGGATCTGAAAAAATCGTTGATATTCTCTAAAAAAATAGAAAAATACCTTGCGGTAAAAAAGAGGGGATTCTGAAAAAGAACGTACTTATGTAATCTTGTTTGAAAAAAAAAAACAAAAAAAACTATAATGCTAAAAAAATACCTATCTACTTGGAAAAAATATTCCAAAACAAAAAATTGCTGATATCGACTTCATGGTAAGTTGGAAAGTAGTCAATAGGTTCCTAATCTTTCCCAACTTTTGATCGCTTTCATATGACGACGAATCAATTTTGAACACGAATATTCCATGAATGAAGTGGGAAAAGAAGTCGATATCAGTAATTTTTTGTTTTGGAATATTTTTTGTATACAGGTTTTCGGACATATTACTTAAAGTCTTAAAAAAAAAACAAGACGAACCTACATAAGTATTACGGTTTTTTTCATAATCCCTCCCCTTTCTTACCGTACAGTATTTTCTAGAGAATAAAGGAGGAAATTTCAATCTGAGGTGTAATTTCAATATTATCAAACGCTGCTTCATCATCGAGTCATTTAAAAAAAAAACAGGAAATTGGACAAAAAAATATTTTATTTTATTAAAGAATAAAAGAAAAAAGTTGAAGCAAGTCTCTAAAAACGTGAATACGCGAGTTGATTATCCACTCATTCGCCGAGTGAAAATTTCAATGCAAATAAACGACTTCGAAACTGATTAATTAGAGCTTAGGCACTTATTTCTACACGTAAGTTTAATCAATGATCAATTACGTAGGTAAAAGTATAAAAACACCATAAATACACAACTTGATCAAACATCACAAACGAAGCATCGAATCGCCTGTAAAATGTGAAATTACGAATACCTCATTGTACAATAGTAGAAGGTCATGTTGATGGTACCGCTAAGTTCGCTGGAAGTGGTTTGTTTGGAACAACTTTAAAAAAAGGAATTGGAATGCGACTGATTGGTTCCTTCGGTATAAAATGGTTATTTGGACTTAAAGGAATAAACCGTACCGCTTGTACATCTCCCATGAAGTACCCGAATAAAATCGTTATTACGAAGAAACCCCATCGTAATACCGGTGAAAGATTCTAAGAAAAAATATAAATTTAGTCAACACGTTGGAAAGAGGTACCTATTCTAGAAGACGAATGAAAAAAATCAAATCGTATCTTATCGAGGTTAAAATAAGAAAAAAAAACGAAACATTGTGGAAAAACAAAATTCAATAGATTGTTTATAAAAATTGATCCACTTACTCGAATATTTACTTACAAATTTCAGTTTCATGCTAACAATGATTTGCAGTTCGTATGAAATGAAAATTGAAAAACAAATAGTCGAATAACGTGGTACGTAATAAAATCTAGAAACTTTCAGAACTACGCTTCGATACTTTGATCTAATAATCGTAGAACAGTTTTCCACCATTTTTATCAAAGTATGTTCATATGCGTTCTATCATTAAAGCAATTTTTGAAATAACGCTATCAATTGTTACAACATAGATCGCATGTATATCTGAGAATAACATGCAATATGAAAAACTTTATGTGTACATCACACGAGATCAATGGTGATATGAGATGAATTTCAACATGACAGAATGGAATAGAATGACATAGTTTGATGGCTTGATCAGTTGATCTCGTCTACGGGATAAGCGATTAAAATTTGATTAGCAGCAGAGCTGAGAAGAATGATCAATTATCGATCATCAAAATAATTTGAGCGCCATTTGGGATTGAAGAGGAGCATAACTTGAATTTTAGACATTTTTGGAGAATTTTGACCCAAAAAACAGAAAAATTCTCCAAAAATTTCTAAAGTTATGTCCCCTCTTCAATCCCAAATGACGCTCAAAATTTGTAAGGATCTCTGAAAAACGTGTAATTTAAAATAAAAATAGTTCAATTTTTACATTTTCATTTAATTTTTTTCAAAATTGTAAGAAAAAGGTCAAGGATTTTTGACCAAGAGGATTTTAGCCATTTTAAGGAATTTTTGAAATTTTTGTGGCAGCACTGACCCTGAAATAAAGCAAAAATCGTTCGAATTTTCCACTGCGATTATAATCGATTAATGGGAGGGTCGATTATTTTTACCATCGATTAATCGATTTTGCCCAACACTAGATGAAAGGGTGAAGCAACTGGTAGGTACTTACCTACTTACTACTTACAGGGGGTTTGAATGAAGTTATCTGTAGGTACTTCAAAGTCCCACTCAACGCATAGAAAAAAACAGATGGAGGTTTCAAATTTGTGGAATTCGATAAAAGATTTCTCAGCAAGAGCGAACGTAAGATAGGTATGAGAAAAAATTTAATACAACTGCAATAAGAAAATTATTTCCTATCAACCACGATAAGGATTTTTTTATAGACAAGCATTTTGGAGATGAATTCCAAATATTGTGATTTTCCAGCCAAAACTTGAGAAAATTTTGAATTTATTTGAATGAGAAAATTTCATTTTGTATCAGAGCTTTGCATACGAGTGACAGAATTCTTTATCCTGCTTCTGAAATTTTAAAGCAAAAAATAGCATTCATCTAACAATCAGAATCAGATTTTGCTAGAAAATGGTAATTTTAAAAGAATGGTCATAAAATCCTTAGAATTCTGGACAGTCGTAGACGGTTTACAAAGATACATTTCCATAAATCGACCGAACATAAATTATAGAAGTTTGTGAAGGATCCGAATGAATGTCAATAAAAATCAATCTGACGAATGTTTTAGCCTTTCATTCGATAAGTTTGCAACCTAAACTACTCTAACGATTACGTGCTGTCTTTAAGAACTATATCCAAATTCATTTCTTATTTCGATTGCAGTCCATCGAGTCGTCGAAAATTACTTAATTACATTGAAGAAATTTGTAGCAGCTTTAAATATAAGAAGTGATTTCAATTGAAGTTTGAAAATTCAAAGCACTGAATTAATTTCACTCAAACTTCGGAAAAAAATCATTCATATTATAGTAGTTTTTCAGCAACCTTCAAGTTCTTCAATTTTTGTCTACAGTTTTTCGCAGGTAAGCATACCTCTCATTTTTTATCATTTGTTTCGACTACAGGTGGATTTTATTATTATTTATCCGTAATTTTTACCGAGTGAGCCATCGAAATCAAGATTTTTAGAATCAATTTTTTGGGTTATACCGATTCTAAACCTAAATTCGACTTCCGCACATGGAAGTGAAACCAAAGTTGAAAAATTTTCAAAATTATCGAGGGAGGCATACAAGTCTACGTTTGTAGACTGTAGACTCCTGAACCCATTTTTGAACTAATTTCGGTTCCAAATCCAATAGCTGACTCTCTAGAGTGAGAAGAAGGGTAAAAATTGAAAAACTATTTGGCGAAAAAATTTTGATTTTGGTCCAACTCCCATCTCTGAGAGTCAACTTCTGAGTTGGAATAGAAAAATCAAAAAAATGAATTCGAGTAAGTAGTTAAAAAATGAATTTTAATACCATATACTCGATAAGGTTAAAAATTTTTTCAATTTTGGTACGATCCCACCTCCGAGGATCGACTTTCAGATCTGGGGTCAAAATAACCCCCAAAAAGGATCGATGAACTTTTAAAACTCCATGAAAACCATTTTCCAAATTTTTGTGGAATGATTTTTTCAGCTTTTTTCCTAATTAAACTTTCTGAGAGCGAAAAAATGGTAGAAAAAATATTTTTCGAATGGAATACTCAGAGAAAATTTTTCAATGAACCAATGACTTAGGGAGATTATGAAAGAATCACGAGGGCATAACATTTCACACAGCCATAAACAAGCCCACGTTTGTAAGTAGACTCCTAAATCTATTTCTGAACTTATCTTGATTCAAAATTCAATAGATGCCCCTCTGGAGTGAGAGAAAGGGTGAAAATTGAAAACTATCTGACGAAAATTTTTTGATTCTGATCCAACACCCACCTCTGAGAGTCGACTTCTAAGTTGGAATGGAAAAATCAAAAAATGGATTCAAGGAGTTGAAAAATAAATTTTAATACCATATTTGATAAGGCTAAAATTTTTTTCAATGTTGGTACGATCCCACTTCCGAGGATCGACTTTTAAATTTGGGGTCAAAATAACCCCAAAAAATGACCGATGAGCTTCGAAAACTCCACGAAAACCATTTTTCAAATTTTTGTGGAATGACTTTTTCAGCCTTTTTCCTAAATAAACGTTCTGAGAGCAAAAAAAATGTTTGAAAAACTATTTTTCGACTTGGAATACTCCCGAAGGATTTTGTAATGACCCATTGACTTATGGAGATTATGAAAGAAACATGAAGACATAATTTTTCACGCAGCCATAAAATTTTATGATCTTTTTTTTCAAATTACAATGTTTTTAATTTTTTTACCACGAACAGGGTGTCAACAGGGTGTCTAATAAAATTTTTTGAGCAAAAGACTGACTTATCCTGACCTTTTGGAATGACTTTTTGCACAATTTTTCTGAGGACCACCCCCCCTCCAAAAAAAAATTATGCATCTGTGTGCCTGGAGTAAATGTATGCCGGTACTACACCCCCCTCCCCCTTCCCCATCGCAACAAAAAAACCGTGATAATATAAAGCCGGCCCCAAAACGAAAAATAAGGTGCAGTGGGGCAATTGCAAACCACTTTTTGATTAGTGACATTTTGCCGGTTCACTATGCCGGCTCTATGGCACCAATCAACCTGAAATTTCTGTCACACAAACTTCAAGGGGTTCTCTATTGGTGGGAAAAATTTCGTATCATTTAGTTCATAAATTTATGAGAAAATAAACTTTAAAAATTTTTCAATTGCGTTTTTGCATTTACCCCGCCATGGGGCAAATGCCAAATCGTAAATTATTTCTGAAGGTGCTCATTTTTTTTCAGTTTTGATGGTCAAATCGGAATCTACGTAAAATTTACTACCTTTTAATATACTCATAACCTTCGTTTGATCAAAATTTGTCGGAGATATCCGCGAAAGAAAGAATTTTTTAAGGAAGTGAAAAAATCTCATTTTTTATTTTTATTTTTATTTTTTTTTAATGAGCTAAAAATTGAAAACAAATGATCACTTGTGATAAGTATGACGTATTTTATTGGAAAACACAAAATTTTGATGAAATTTGAACAATATTTTTATAATAACTCCCAAAAACACAAAAAATGGCAAAATTTTGTAAGTAAATATCAAAAATTTAATATAAATTTTCACACTTTTGAAGGACTAGTATTCCTTTTTTTGTATTTTCGACCCATTTTACATCTAAAAATCGTTTAAAAAATTCTGAGAGAATAAATAAAATGATAAATATTTTCGATTTTGCAATTGCCCCCGCATGACCTTTTTCGGGGTAAATGCAAAAACGCATTTTTCCGCTAATGTAATGAAAATTTTTCAAAACTGATAGTCATAGCTTTAACTTAGATCTATTAGTATAATTAATCAACAAAAATCAGTTCAAAAAAATTTTACTTTGTACGTTTTTGACCATTTTGATAAAAACTGATTCAACTTTACTTATGAGTGATTTTGACACACGTTGATAAAAACATTTCCACAAAGCAAATGCGTGCACCGTTTTCGTTCAAACTGAGTGAGTATATAGGTAATAGATGTGCCTTAACCTACCAAAAGATGGCGCGTTCAAAAATTATGTTAACTGACCTCCAGAAGCTGATTTTGCAAATACCCCGATTTTGCAATTACCCCACTGCACCTTAAACTGAATGAAATTTTTTTCATTTTTTCTAATCTATCAAGGGTAAATGCAACTTTTTTGGAATTTTTGAAAAAAAACACGACCTTTTAAGAAAATTAGTCAAAAATCCTGACTTATACTGACCGGACTGACTTATCCTGGTCGTTAGACACTAGGGTGGGCCGAAAACCCAAAAATTTTGATTTTTGAAAAGTTACCCCCTGCAAAAGTTGTTAGCTGGATCGACTAGAAAAATAAAATAAAAAATTTCAAAATCGATTCATAACTTCCGATCACGCAAGAGCCTTCAATTCTTCAAAAATTGCCAGAAATTCAAAATTTTAAAAATTTTGAAAAAATTTAAACTTGATCAAAATTTATTTTTGAGCTTGTTTAGTGACTATCTAGACCGAAAAGCACATTTTTTTTGAAAAAATCAGTGCTTAATAACTTTTTAAAATTTTTCTTCAGAGGTGAAGAAATAATGAGAAATTTAAAAAAACTATAAAACATGGATTTCTTCAAAAAAGTTCTGCTTTTTGCTTTAAATAGTCCCTAAATAAGATTTAAAATTGATTTTAATAAATTTTGATTTTCTTAAAAAAATTTTTCAATTTCTGAAAATATTGAATTTTTGGCAATTTTCGAAGAATTGAAGGCTCTTGCGCGATCGGAAGATATGAATCGATTTTAAATTTTTTTATTTTACTTTTCTAGTCTATCCAGCCGACAACTTTTGCAGGGGGTAACTTTTCAAAAATCAAAATTTTTGGTTTTTCGGCCCACCCTATAGACACCCTGGATTACAGTCGTCTTTCGAATTTTGAAGACTTTTTTCATGACCATTTCAAAAAAAATTCGTAATTCTTTATTCTTCAAAAACATATCACCAAAAAATTGAAAGAAAAAATTAAAATAACGAAATATTCCCTGCTATGTTTTTTAAAAAATGGAAATTCTTCAATTTTTTCTCAATAAGACATGACCACTTCACGATTTTTATGACTTTCGTGACCGGTGGCGGTAGACCCTCTGAATTTTTTTTTTTTAATCAGGCACCTAACTTATTAAATTTAACGAATATTTTCCAAAATCCACCCTTCAGATAACTCTTTCAATCTGCACAAAGATAAAATTAAATACCAACCGACGAAATGACAAAACACCCAACAAAAGTCACTCACCCACTCAGCTTTCTTATCACCACGATTCGCACAGCTCATTCGATTACATAGACAGATACAAATGCAACATCACCATCATCACCATCGTCATCAACACAAACACAGCACACGATAAGGAATTACGTCGAAGTTCATTTGATCGTCGGGCGCTTTGTCTTTGTATAGGAGTCGAGTTTATACGAGGTATCGTAAAGATACGACTTTATGCAGCACCTAACCAGCTAGGCTTTGCTCTTAGCCGCCTTAACGACTTCTAGGCATTGTGAAAATTTGCTATCTGCTAATCAGCCAACAAACCATAACCACTTAATCAACAACACCCACCTTTGAACTAGTCGCCACAACCCTTCAAACAACGATTCGCATTACCCCTGGCTTCAGAATGGGAAAGCCAACTGCAAAGGTACCTAGACGTGCACTGGGCACCGCTAATACCGATGTTCTCGCCGTTATTTTACATCCGCGAACGACGCTGATAAGACCGGTCGACTCGCCCAGACATGTGTCGAAAACGCACATAAAACTCAACTCTATGGCCAGGCCCCTCTCGCAATACATCACACAACCATCCAGCCACATACTGCACCCTTCATATTACCCATACAAAACGCTCCGGTTGAGTTTTTGATAAACCCCTGACTATTTTCGCGAATATATACGCTCAACATTCGATATTTAATTTCCTTTCACTAAATAAACATAGTCGATGGGCGCCTTTCTCCTTCCACCGTTTCTTATCAATTTACCAACTACTTATCTCCGACCGAGTATGTACCAGCGCTCGACTATCTCGCCCGGCCCCTCGATCACCATAAAAACCCCAACCAGCGTTTATAAAACGAATTATTATATTTCGCCGGTTCCTTTACCGCCCGCAACACATCTATCTCTGCTTTTACGACGTTGCACGTCGCAGGCGCCGTGTTCGCCGACCAAATTAGAATTATAAATCCAAAAGAGCATTATTTCCTTTAGCCTCCCTCGTTTTACACGATCCGGGCTGATTAAGTTGCCTTTTAATCTTGCAACTGCTTTATGATTTCGGCTTATTTGCGAAATATTGAAATCTACTACCCTTAGATACGTAACTTGGTGGGAAATCTAGAGCGAATGGGTATTTCATTCTGATGGAACCCGTTCGAGCTAACTATTGGTTTTATTATCGGCGCTAATTTGTTGTATTCGTTGAGATTACCGTCGTTTATCGCGCATAAAAGAGTTTCGTGAACGAATTCGAATGCGAATTGGGAGAATATTTAGCGAGCATACTAAATTTATCGAATACGAACGATTAATTTTTACTATCTTTTAACCATAGTGCAATTGCAAATTGTGAAAAAATGGCTTTTAATGAATGTAAGTTGGTATGATGGACGAAAAGACCGAAATAAAATTTTAGAAAAGGGGAACAACTCAAAATTTGTCATAGGAGGTGCGGGGGGTGGTCTTTTGGGGCACCAGTCTCCCCTATGTGGTAAAGTTGAGCAAAATTGGCTATGTTGGGGTTGATTTCATATATTTCGACCTTCCTGAGCACGAATATGCCATCACAATCGAAATTCGATAACTAGAATTGTCTAAAATTTCAAATTAATCTGCCCCCGAGCCACGACCACTTCTAATTTTTTTAGAATTGTGCGAGGGAATTGATTAGAGCAGGAGAGAACTCAGATCGAAAAATCAAGTCGATATTCAAATTTGGTGACCTCAAATTAGTGAGAACTGATATGCCACACGCTATTTTTAGTTTTTGCACGCGTTTTTTTTCAAAATTAGGGGTTTAGGGGGCACTGAAGGGTCAAATCCAAAAAATAATCAAATATTCGACCTCAGTGCTCTCAAAAACCTAACAAATAACATGTCACACGTTATTTTTTTTTTTGAATTTTGACCTTATCAAGGGGACTAAAAGGAGGGTTCAGAGGGGTCGAATGAATAAACTGAGTACATATTCGAACTCAGCGTCTTTGAATTAGTAGAAATCAATATGTTACTTCACTATTCATATTTTTTAAATTTTGGTCAAAATTGAGAACCCCTGTACCTCCCAGGGGTGTCAAAGTCCACTTTTGAAAATTTTTTGGTTGGAAAAAGAGTAAAAAGAGCTCTTCATTGTAATTTTTCAGATTTTAAAATGGTAGCCTTCATCTTTTGTACCTACTTATCATGGAAGTTGAGCTTCCACCACAAAGTTCAACATAAGCTTTTCAAAATGTGATTATCGTTTTTGAATCTCGTATCAATTCTCTTTCAAATTCAGTAAACTGTTTTCTCCTAAGATCTCAAGATAGCCTTCAAATTCAAGTAGTGCAATTCCTAAAAAATTACTATGTTCGTCTCTCTCCCCCTTCCACCATTCGTGGGTTAGGATGGAAATAATGGCGATTATTTTGTTAGACCACCCAGGAGGGGTCTGTCTATCTTCACACGGAATGAACAACAAAATGTAATATCTTTCGTTCGAATCGCAACTTCGCAACCATGTCCAAGGTAGCAGGGATGAAGAGCTAGCTAAACGCTAAAAGTTTAAAGCGAAAAGCTGAAAGTCGATCAAATTTAGGTAATAAACTGAAAGTCGAAAGTTCAGAAGTTTTAAAAATAGCAAGTTAAAAGCTAGTCGAAAGCCTTTTTCTTATACAGATTCATTTCAGCTTTTGACTTGAAAATTTGAAACCAAAATCAAAAATTTTTCAACCGATTTTTTTTTTCGATTTTCAGAATAGTTTTGAATTCTTGATTTACTTTTCTCCAGATATTTTTCAACTCTGAAAATTTTTCCTCAAAATATTTTTCAACTCTAAAATTTTTTTCATCTAGAATAAAATTTTTACCAGCTCTGAAATTTTTTCCTTCAATTTTTTTTCAGGTATAAACATTTTTAAACTCTGGTATTTTTTCCAAAAATACATAGTTTTCATTTTTCAACTCAAGAAATTTTTTCTCGAAATTAAATCTTTTCTCAAATTTTTTTGCTCTCGAAATTTTTTTTAGAAATTCAATTTTTAAAGATTTTGAATTTTTTTTCAAAATTCTATTTTTTCAACTCAAATGTTTTTCTCAAATCATTTTCCAGATATGAACTTTTTAGAATAGAAAAATTAAAAAAAAATTGGGTTGAAAAACATTTTAAGAAATTTAATGTGAAAAAAATTCGAGAGGATGTCAAGTTTTTAAAAATTTTAAGATCAAAGAATAGGATTTTACAGTTGATAATTTAGCAAAAATAAAAATCGAAGAAATTGAAAAGAATTTTAGAGCTAAAAAAAAATTTTGAGGAAAAAAGTCAAGTGGGGGAAAAATTTATTCAAGTAGAAAAAATTGAGAAAATGAGAAAAAATTTCGAAACCTGAAAAAATTAAAATTTTGAGAAAAAGGCAGGTAAAATTAACAGCTGAGATAATCAATGTAGCGGTGAAGGTGATAAAAGAATGGCGAAAAAAATGAACGAGATCGCGCATAGTTCGGTCATTTTGTTGTTCATTCGGTGTAAGAATAGACAGACCCATCAAGGGAGACTTCGCTGAAAAAATTTGAACGAAACCGAAAGACCGGACTTTATTGTTGGTTCGATTTAATGTAGAATGGGTCTTATGTCACGTATAGAGACCAAAATATTCAAAAACCCCTCTAAAAATCATCAAAATTGAGAAAAATGTGGCACTTCTTACTCCTCCCCATAAAGACGTATGAAACTCTGATGTGAGTCTATAGATCGGGGTTCACCTCTAATCTCCGAATATCGTATTGAAAATTCGTTCCTAAGTTGTGTGAAGTTTAGGGGCAAAAAACTGCGATTTCTGGGTATTTTTCATAAATACTCGTAAATGGTGAGGGGAAAATTTGAGATTTGGGGCACTTCTAGTTATCGGATTTCGAAAGTAAATGATATATTCGTGTTCTGGAAGGTCGAAATATATAAAATCGACCCCCAAGTAAGTCGACTTTGCTCAACTTTACCATATAAAAGGGCTGAAGCCTCAAAAGGACCCCCTGCACTCCCTGTGGCCAAATTTTGAGTAGCTCTCCTGCTCTAAAATTTCATTTTGGTCTTGTCGTCTTATCATACCAACTTTCATGTTTCTTTCATTAAAAGCCACTTTTTAAAAAAAATTTACAGTTTGCAGTTACACCAATATTACCCCATATCGTTCAGTTAGCATATCTTCTTCGTTGGTTGAGCCAGACATACAATGGAGAATATCTTTCGAGTGCAATAAATGTTCAATTAACAATGGATTTGTAGTTTACCTGCAACAAGAACAAAACGAAAAATACCATTAATTCTCGATCTAGAACGTAACGATATTGTACGAGTATGAAATTATGATAAAATAAGCATAGTCGAGCCAATAAAAGTATAATGTACCTAGTTGTAGTTTCATAGGCTATTCGTTCAAATGGAACGTTTAATTTAAACGTATTCTTTGTAGCACGAGTAAATATAGCCTAGAACGTCCACAAAAATGTGCAACGTTCGCTCACACAGTCAGTTAGATATTCGATGTAAAATTAGCAACGATGTGGTACCATTTCCATCCATAAAAACATATACAAATAAAAATGAGTGAACTTATGCGAGAAACATACTGTAGATACATATGTAGCTCATCTACAAAGACATAGGTCGATGATTTTACTAAAATCAAATGAAAATGATGTTTTTCTCCTCTCGCTTTTAGTGTTCTATTTATAAAACTCTGTTTGCGTTTCATTTACGTGACGAGATCGAGTACCCAAGTATAGATAGTTTATTTCTTCTTCGCAAATTTTAAATAACACTTGTGGGAATTAATCTTCGAGAAATGAAGAAAATAAATCACTAAGGCAAACGTTAATTAATAAGATGTTTTTGAAAAATTATGTGTAGTGCCCATGGAAATTTTTTTCAACTAAGAATATCAAGATTTCAAGAAGATACCGAAAAGATTGATGATTTTATGTAAATAAACACGAGAATAATAATTTCGTACGATTTTTTAAATTCGAAAAATCATGGCGACGAAATAACATCGAGTGCAAAGTTCAAATCTTATATATGATTTCACGAAGAGTGAGAAGGGCAAAGGGTAAATATCAGAAAAGAATACCTAATTGTTGATAGGAATTGAATCAAACGTGTAAAAAGATGAAGCACATATTTTGTATTTGAAGATTTCCACATTTGGCACAGGAGAAGTACTGAAAATTAAACATCTTTACTCAGTAATTTTGGAGAGAAGAAATCTCGAATTTCTGGTCTTCATATTGTCTTATATTCAACTTACCACCTAACGAAATGTGACCTTTCTCTTTCATTCTAAACCAATTAAAAATTTAATAACTTGAAATCAGAGTTAAAAGCAGAAAAATCAGTCGAATTAAATGATTTTCAGTAAAATTTTTGGATTTTTCAAAAAATAAAACGAATTTTTAGTGAATTCTATATTTTTTCCGTGATAGTGTCACTGATTTTCTTTCTGTGAAAATTTTCACGGATTTCTTGGAAAACTTCCGCCTTTTTGATCTGTTGAAATTAATTTTCACTGGAATGGGAAATTAAAGTGATTTCCCATTTTTCTCAATTTTTTTCAGTAAAAAATCTCCAATTTTTTCAGGCAGAAATCGTTGGTTTTTTCAGTTACTATACTCAATTATAATTCAGTGAAAATTATCCAAAATCACTGAGAAACAGTCAGAATTGCAGCACAGGAGAAAATCAGTGATTTTTTTACTGAAAACGAATCAGTAAGAGAAATCACTGGAAAATCAGTAAAATTTCACTAAAGTCAATGAAATTTAATGAAAATCTTTGAAAAATCAGCGAAAATTCGCTGAAAATCACAGGCATCATAGCAAAATTCCGAAGAAAAAAAAGTGTCTTTTAGTGACCTTTTTTGAGAAAAAAGTGACCAAAAAGTGACCAAAAAATGACCAAAAAGTAACCAAAAGTAACCAAAAATTCGATTTTTTCGGGGACCGAAAAATTAATGAAACTATTTGAAAAATCAGCGAAAATTCGCTGAAAATCACAGGCATCATAGCAAAATTCCGAAGAAAAAAAAGGGACTTTTAGTGACCTTTTTTGAGAAAAAAGTGACCAAAAAGTGACCAAAAAATGACCAAAAAGTAACCAAAAGTAACCAAAAATTCGATTTTTTCGGGGAAATTTTTTTACAGTTAAAAGAGGGCTGAGAATTCAAGAAAAAATGAGGGGAGGGGGTCAAAATTCAATGAAAAAATTAGGTAATCTAAAAATCTAATTTTTTTAGTGGCACTTTAGAGGCAGATATACTTACATAATTAATTTAATTATACAGATTTGAGCAAAGAAAAATTGAAAAATGACGAGATTTTTGGAACAAACAATTAATATATGACCTATATCTACTCTCTAAATCTAAATCAGTCAATTTTCGTAAGACTATGTCTTTTTGAATCAGTGAAATGAATTTATTTGAAAATCTGTGATATTTCAATTGTTTGATTGATTTATTTTAGTCAAAATTATAGATTTATTCTGTCAAATGGGGAATTGATCAAAAAATCAATTACTCTACTAATTTAGAAAAACAGAATTTTTTCAAATTCAGAAATAGAATTATTGAAATATTGCCCTCGCTTCGCTCAGGCAAATTTTTTTTGAAAAATCATTATCAAATTTTAATTTTTTTTCTTAAAGAATTTTGAAAAATAGCAATTTTTACGTAAAAATTTGAATTTTTGCTTGAAAATGCGAAAAAAGTGACTTTGGCAGGAAAAACGTGACTTTTAGAGACCAAAGCCGAAAAAAGTGACAAACACCCTAAAAAAGTGACCTGCTATGATGCCTGAAATCAGCGAATTTAGCTGATTTTTCCTGTACTGCAATTCTGACTATTTATCAGTGACTTAACACTGATTCAGAATTAAAAATCACTGATTTTTTCAGTCAGAAATTGTAGGTTTTTCAGTCAAGTTAAAAATCGCTGCTTTTTTCAGATAAAATAGTAAACTGACAAAAAAATCAATAAAAAATCGTTACTTTTCAGCTCTTGAAGTCGAGAAAATGAGTAAAATTCGATCACAGCTAAAAATATCCTCGATCACACTCCTTTGCTACATCTACGTATAATTATTTACTTCCTCATTACTCAACATTCACAGTTCGTAGAGAAAAATGATCTTAAGAAAAATATCTGTCCAACAAAATATCTACTAAACGAGCATATTGAACGTATTACGTGAAAAAATCATCTTCCAAGCCAAGATCGTACAAGACATGACACATGCACAACGTTTTAACGAGACGAAATATTCCAATAATGTAATTTATCCTCTAACACGCGCCTTCAGCACCAGTTGGAAATTTTTCATCGACTGGAATAAATAAGTACAAACATTACTGAGGCTAAATAAGTAAACGTACCATACCCGAAGATGAGGAAGACAGAATGATGATTATTCAACGTGTGAATAAACAAACAGTTATTTTTTTTTTCTCATTCTACAATGTAAATTATCAACCGAATGTTAACACGTACTAGGAGGGTTCGTATGAGCGAAAATTTCTCTTTCAACGTCAGTATAGTACAAAGTACCCCTTATGCATACTTTCTTTCGTCTCAAACATTTATTAGAATACAGTACAGCAGTAGAGCTTAAAGGGTGACATTACATCATCACGTTGAAATATTTTAAACATTTTTCTAATAATTGACTTATTTATCACGGTTGCCAGACCGCAGGTTGCAACGGAAGGGCATGGGAGCTTTGCTGAACGTGCATCTTTCCTGTTTACGTATTTAAATAGCAATTGGGTAAGCTCGAGAATATGTGTAGTTTCACACGTAAGAACGACTTTTGAAAATATAACTTGAAACTGGTGCACCGATACACTTTATAAATCTGAATTAGTCAAATTTTTGTGGAATTCTACCTTTTTGAATGGGTGAAATAATTTTCACTGAAAATCAGTCATTATAGTACGTGTGCCAAGTTGCTTTATCGTTTCAAAATCGCAGAGTTCTGAGAATATATAAAATTTATAAGATTTACGATCGATAAGGGATCTCTCTCCGACCTCAAAACTGCCATTACATTTTTGAAATCGAATTGCAAACTCGTTTCAGGGGTTCTCAAAGCTGTGAAATTTTGGCCTTCGCCTCAGATCTTTTTTTTGTGTGAATAACTATTCAGTAAATTACGATAGAGGGCCCGTTTTGAGCTTAAAATAAGACAAATACATTGGAGATTCGATGCTGTCCCCCCAAAAAATTTTTAACTCAAATTCACAAATACATTTTTTTCTCAAAATTTATTCAAACTCTACACTTTTTGAATTTTTTTCCAACCTTAAAATTTTTTTCAACTATAAAATGTTTTCCTAAAAAATGTTTTTAATTGTAAGTTTCTTTCAAATTTTTTTCAACATCAATTTTTTCAATTTTTTCAGACCCTAAAATTATTTTCAACTCAAGAATTGTTTTCTAGTTCTTCCTGACATGGAAATTTTTCTATTTTTTTCAAACTCAAATTCCTTCAAACTCTAAAATTTTTAAAAACAATTTTCCACTTCTTGAATTTTTTCTTCAGATACCTACCAACATTTTTTTCTAATCTCTTTTTCAATAGATAAGATTTTGCATTGTTTAAATATCATTTTCCAAAAAAACGAATTTTTTATCCAATAATGAGACTATGAGTGCAACAGGCAACAGGCGACATTATTTTTTGTATTACTGTGGAATTTCAAGTTTGAAAAAATTTCACGATTGGAAAAAAATTGAAAAATTCAGAGCTTTAAAAATTTTGAGAAAAGAAGTCAAGAAGTTGAATTGAGAAAATTTTTAGAAAACATTTTATGGTTGAAAATTTTTGAGTTGAAATATTTTTTGTTTCCAATTTATTGTACTTGAATGTATGCGATCTTTTTTACGCATTCGCGTATCGAGTAAAACGAACGAGAGACTCATGTGACGCATCCTGCGTGGGGAAAAAATACTAAAGAGTTCGAATTTGACATTAAATTGCGTTGAAAAGCTTGTGATTGTTTTCTCAATCAAAATAAATGGAAATTACAATTGTGAATAATTCGTTTCCACTTGACAAAAAAATTGATTTAAAAAATGATTCGAATCATTTCCGAATATCATAATTTGTGATACGAAAAAATATTTCTCCAAGTTCCATGATTTCGCCCATTCCTGCCATGAAGAACTCATATGATACCGAAAAACAACTATCTCGCCACAAAAAGTTAGTCTCAAGCATTTTCAAATGGGTAAGAATTATACAGGGTGTTCCATGAATCGCCTGCCAAACATATTTTTTTGGATATAATCGGGTACCACTAAAGAAAAACTTGAGATGAACATGTTGCCTGTTTTGAAAATTGAAGGGGCAAATGCAGCTTCTAAAAAAATCAGATTAAAAAATTTTTCAAGCGCGGTAATCGTTAGCACTTTGGTAAACTGAATAAATTTTCACTTCATGACTTTTTGCCTATCTTTAAAATTGAAGGGGATAAAAAAAATTCTAAAAAAATGATCTGATCAAAGGAATGGATAGTACGTTGAAAACTGAAGAAATTTTGTTATGAAGACTTTTTGTCCAACATCAAGAATAAAGGAGCTAAGGGTCATTCAAAATTGAGAAAAATTGAAAAAATTTTGAAGCCCATTTATTTTAAGTGACCCTTAGCCCCTTCATTTTCGATGTTAGACAAAAAGTCTACAGAACAAAAAATTTTCAGTTTTCAACGTTCTATGCATTCCCTTTATTAGTTCATTTTTTTGAAATTTTTTTGAACAATTTTTATGTAGCCCCTTCAATTTTAAAATTAGGCAAAAAGTCATAAATTGAAAATTTGTTTACTTTTCAAAGTACTATCCATTACCATGGTTAAAAACATTTTTGACGTGATTTTTTTAGAAGCAGCATTTGCCCCTTCAATTTTTAAAATAGGCAACATGTTCATCTCAAGTTTTTTTCAGTGGTACCCGGTTATATCTAAAAAAATGTTTGGCAGACGATTCTTGGAACACCCTGTAGAAACGTGAAGTAAAAAAATTAATGTCCATGGTTCATAGACTTTACCAATTTTTTGATTTGTGAAATAGGTAGTTGGAGTTAGGCATCTAAAACCCTCTCAAAAAAGATTTTAAAAAGAAATTGAGACGAGGGTCAGAATTTCAAAACTTTGGGAATCTCTTTAACGAGTTTGCAATTCAATATGGCAGTTTTGGGATCGAGGAGAGGTCCCCAATCGATCATAATATCTAAAAAATTTCATTCATCTTTTCAGGACTTTGATTTTGAATTTTTGGTATTTTAATCTGACACTCATTACTGATGTTTCAGTCAAAACCATTGGTTCTCAGTCAATTTCTAATTTATCGGGAAAAATCAGTAATTTTTGACTGAAAGATCAATGAAAATTAAAAATAACTGATTTTCAGTGAAATCAATTTTACTTATTCAAAAAGGCAGAATTTCGCCAAATTTCACTGATTCAGATTTAGAGAGCAAGATTTATAATCACAAGACTTGGGTGGGATCTTTTTCACCAATTCAATGCTCCAGAGAGAGATTTTGATATCGTATAAGATACGAGTTACCTGAGACCAGAAGGTAAAGCACAGATGATGGAAATCTCCAGACATACAATTTTCCAACATTTACATTACGAACTTTCCCCATCGAATGGATAAGCCAGAGGGAGACGAAAATGGCCATCGAGGCAAGCACTCCGTTATCTTTTTGTTTAAACGCTCCGGCTAAAGTACTCGTACTTAGCAACGAGAATAAAAAAAATATCACAAAGGTAAATAAGTAATCATGGTACGTCGGGCGTTCGACAAATAAACGGATGCGATGTTGTATCACGCAATTTCATAATTATGCCGCCTCGTTATAATTTTTTCGTATAAGGTGCTTTTTTCTATACCCCTGCGATCCGGAGAGAACTCTTCTATACAATTCAAAGCAAATTTTTTCCTATTCCAAAAGGTTTATATTTTTTCAGTTGCATGATTTGATATCGTTACCTCACCGCGGGGGTATTTTCCGTCTACCCCTGACCCTCTCCACAGTTGACGTACTGTTTGTTATAGAACGAATTACGATCGCGATGGCGATGGAGTGCTGTTGTTATTTCGTCCTCCTGAGTGAATTTCCATACAGCGTATTAAACAAGGTATGCAGGTCTATAGCGAAAGTATTTTTTTTATAGACGAATTTTCGACTATACGATTATAACGAGCGTGGTAATTTTCATCGGTAAATTATTTATGATGTTTACGACAAGCGTGTGTTGGATACTTTATAAGGTAATTTGCCTAGCGCAAAGGCCTTGTGGAAAAATTTTTTCATCGACGGTTTTGAATATCGTGCGGCTGTGGCAAGTTATCAGCAACGTAGCTGGCATTTTCTATATGAATTCTCAATCAAGCCTGGTAAAAGTTTCACGTCGAATATTACGTATAAAAGGTAATTTGAATACCATGTAATTTTTCTTTCTCTTTTATTTTTTCCTTAGATTTCAGACTCGGGATGCTTTTATCGTCTTGAAAACTCGTACTATGGATAATGATAACCTTGTAAGATACGATGAAAAAGCTCCCGAAAAATTTTCGTCTCGAAAAAAATTTTGCCACATAAAAAACGTGCCTACCTAATTTCTTCTTTCGAATAACCTTTTCTTTCATTATTTCGAATTCGAAAAAAAAATAAAAACAAAGATCAAGTTCGTTTGAAAGAGAAAAGAAAATTTATTTTACAGTTTGAACATTGCATTAGTATATGTGAAAGCGAATCCCTGTGTGGAAAACTTATTGCCTCAGGATGAAGACAGAAATGATGGGGACTTGAAAAAAAAATACAACTGGGAGAAAAGTTGTATAAAGTAAATTATCATCTGCAGTACGATATTGTAAAAAGTTTCCATTTTTGAGACATACAATACGTCGTATGGCTGGGAATTGTTCGGTATAATTGACAGTATTGGTTTTTACGAGTTAATTAAATTGTCGAATAATCGGCATCTGGATAGCTTTATTTTTAATTTGGTATTATCGAACAGCACAGTGTTTGGGAACAGTGCAACGTGACTGACGATGCGAAGATTGGTAATGAAATTACGACTGCGATGAGGGTTTGATGGTGTGTGTTGGTGCGGATTCGAGACGAATTATGATTGCTGTGATGGATATCAAAATGTATCTATTTGAAATCCTATACGTAGATAGATGTTTTTTTTATTTTTGAAAGCTTTTATTTTTTGAATGAGATAATATCAAAATTGGCTGAAATTTTGATCAAGGAATAATTTTTGTAGTTTTGGATTATTTTTCAAAAAATACGTTGAAATAGTCCTACAGTACTTCAAACGTTTAGCATGATTCTCATTTTTAAAATGCAGCTCAAATTGAATTTAATGACCTCGTACGAATTTCTCGGGAAATCGAAAAACTTACTCATTAAAAAAGGAGCTCTATACCTATGTTTCATGCCTTGGAGTTCTCCAACAAAAAATTCTTGAAAATGTTGAACTTGAGCATAATGAAACCTCTTTTTAAAAATAAAATAGATAGAATTCAAAATCAATCAAATACAATTCCAAAAAATTATCTCATTGAGCTTCAATCTCAAAACCCCCTTAGAATAAAAAAAACCTTTCAAAAAATTATCTCATTGAGCTTCAATTTCAAAACCCCCTTAGAATAAAAAAAAACATTTTTTTTAGATATAAGTAAATAAGCCATTAATCACGATGTCAAATCTTGAAACTTGAAAAATAATTTTGTTATCAAAATATGGCAAAATACGATGAAAAATTTGAAAATATAAATTTTCTCAAGTTCATTTGAACTATTTTTATGGGCTTTTCTCCAGTTCTGGGAAATTCCAAAATTTTCTAAAGGCTCCGAAACGTCTCGAAATCGCTTCCAAGCAATTTAGGAAGTCGAAAATAGGGTATCCACCAATTTTCAGTTTTTTACCTCGAAGTTAATTTTTTCCAGGAAAATTTCCTACCCAAAAATATGGATTTGAACTCAAATTTACGAGTTTTGAAAAATTGTGCTTCAATCGATCAAAATATGTCATTAGTATAGGGTAATCCCAGGGTTGTCATTTCATATTGTAGAATATAATATTTTAAATTTCGTGTAAAAATGTAGAATAAATTGAAGAGATTTTCTGATTGGCTACTGGATAATTATGATAAGAAAAAACGAATGATAACGCAACGATGACTCGAAAAACATTTTAAAATTTCAAAATACAAATGTATGTTAATTTTCTGTTCTCAGTGTGTTCTCTGCAACGTTGGTGAAACAGAACTTCGATTTTTCTGTTCCGGTTCAGGAAAAAATCATTTTTAAAACAAATGAATCGTTTTGGTGTTTTGTTCAAGCAAAAATTGATTTTTTTGTTCTATTCAGGTTTCGTTCAAGTTGATATTTTGTTCTGTTTCAGTTTTCAGTTACCATTTTCCAGCTTTCAGGTACGAGGTATCGAGGTTTCAGCCTTTTTTCAAATCATTACCCGAAATTAAAATTTTGGTCCAAGTACTCTTTTTTTGAAAAATCTTAAAAATCAAAAAGAACAATTTAGAAAATTGTGATCATTTTGTACCGTTTAAAAATTATAAACATTTTAGAAATACATGAAAATTTAATGTCGAATTAATCCCTTTTTAAAAGCTATGAAAATTTTGGAATGATACATTTTAGAAATTTTCATTATTCTTTGGAAATATTTATTAATTTTTTTTTTATTTAAAAAGTTTTGAGCATTTTAGGAATTTATGTCTGATTTTTCATTTATATGTGCTCAGATTCCCAAAACTTTGAAAAAAAGTCAGTCAGAAAAAAATCCAGTCATGCTCCTTTTTTTTTTCGTGAAAAATTTGTAACATGTACAAACCCTACCCCAGAAAATACATCTAGGTATATCAATCAGGTTTAAAAATTGTTAAAAAATCAATACACTTAAAACCAACTATTGTTGAAAAATCATTACACTAAAATCAATTTTTCACATATTATATTTACATAGGAAAAAAACTTTGAAAATTCAAGTTGCCACGTTTTCATTCTAGAAAAGCTTAACATTTGTATATTTTTCGAACACGTCAGGAAAAACCCCAATGAAACTTCAAATCATCATTAATTTCTTGAAAAAACAATTTCATCCATTTTCGAGCATTAAGCTCAATTCGTTACTCCAATTTCGTAGCGAATTCTAGGAAACTATATGGAAAGAGATCTCAAACAGATAACAAATCTACGTGTATTTCTGAACGCAGAAAACCTCATAATTTTTTACGACCATTAAAAATAAGCAGAAAACCCATTCATTGTCAATTAAAAAATATAAAAACGTTGGCTGGCAAATTTTCAACTGGCCACATGCGATGATGACTCATCATTCTAATGCTTTTCTGCCTTCAACAAATTCGTATCAACAAAGTATGTTTGTACTTGGACTTTCAACTCGTTGTAATTTATTGCTTGTATGTATATTCATTATTACCACTAACTTATGAACTACTACAAACGTTCAATGTGAATGAAAATTTTTTGGTTTCAATTCAATTTGAAACCTCGATTCATGATTTGTTCATTACATCGATAAAAATAACTGAATAAATGTCTGTAGTAAAGTATCAGACAAGAAATTCATATGTAGGCACTTGGACAGCTACTCATATGAAAATTTCGCTGACATCGAGATATTTACATGTGCATTGTCTGTGTACGTTTCAAGTTTCATATCCATATATCGTGTTTCGTACATATTTATATAAAAACTCGCCAAGCACAATCTAGGCAAAACCCAATGGGGTTTTCCACAAAGGATTGCAATCATACACGTACCTTCATCTCTAAATACACATACAGGTGTTACGACAATACACCAGAATACCCTGCAGCAGAATTCCCTCCAGCCATCAGCATCTAAAACGGCGCGAAAACGTTTTTCTACTAAATTTCGCTCATCGTACCTCGCCCAGGTTAGCTCATTACGCCGAGTATGTGTCTGCGAGCTTTATCTGCGATCTTTCCAGAGATAACTACGCTCAGCGCTGCGAATTTATACCGAGCATGGCTCGAAAGAAGAATCGCTGCACCGAGATCTTTCTTATTCGTATTGTACCTCCGCCAGAATCGAGGATCGGGGTGTAATATCTCCAAAGGGATGCTGCTCGTTGCTGTCGCGTTATTCGCGGTAATTAAGCTCTAAATAGTGTGCTGATAAGTTTATCCTATAAAAAGGTGTATAATTGGCGTGTACTACGCAGCCTTTTAACGAGATAAGAAAAGCACCATCGAGAGGCTCGGCGGTGTTTTAATAGTCGTCAGCATCGTTGAATCAAAATAATAGCTCTTCCTCTCTCTCCCACCTCTATACCGATGCAAATGCAAAATTTACACGCACCTTTGCGGGTATTTTGTTGGCTTACCGAACAAAAATATCCTGGATTTTGACAAAAATTGGCAAGGTAGTAAATTTAAGTTCTGAAGTTATTATGCGGAGAGGTGGGAGGGGGTGGAGGATTCAAAAATTTTCAGAATTTAATTTGAGTCGTTTTTGTGGCCGAAAAAGTAGCATTTAAAAATTTCATGAAAAATGATGATTTTGAAAAAAATATAGAGCTATTTTTCGTGCTACTTTTTTGAGTTCTAAAATAACTACCTACGTACATATATTCCTTAATGATAATGACCTCTTTCCCTTCAAAAAAAATGAAAAAATTGGAAAAATTCCATTTCAGATCGGCATTGAGTCCTCTAATAAATGAGGAGTACAGATTTTTGAAAATCACATGTAAAAAGTCTGGAAAAATTTGTAATAGGTATGTGGTATACCAGACAGGGGTACCTACATAGAAAAGGAAATCAATACTGTCCCATTTCACAATGACAAATATCAATTTTTATATATATAGATTATCATAATATATATATGAAGACCTCACGGGAAAAACCTATGATATCTCTAAATAAAAATTGGATGGTTGGCCATACTAGAATAGTACAATCATGACTAAGAAAATCTGCGCTAGAAATCTATCTACATAGATAAATCGACCTGAATCTCAATCTATCAGACCATCGAAAATGGTATCCTAAGATCACCTTTAAATGCCCTAAGAAAATACTATCGCTGGGTAAAACACTGTCCATGAAAAATAAATACCTTTTTCAAGTCATGTCATTCAGGGGGTTTCCCATCTTAACATGGTCAAAGTAGGTAGATCTCATAAAATAACCAAAATCAAACATACAGGTACCTTTACTTTCACATAAAAAATGTGTTAAAATTACAGAGCACTGAAAAAATCTATTTGTACAAAAAATATCAATTATGCAAAAATATCCCGGTATCGGTTAAGAAACAAAATCAAAAGTATCAAAAATGAAAATCAATGTGGTCTAGATGACCTTACCAAAACCTTAGTACAAAATTATATTATAAGAACTTGAAATAAATATAAAATAAGAACTTGCCATATAAGCGAATAGAATCGAAGTGAAAAAAGGTAATTTCTTCTATCTCATACATCGAGAGGTTCGAACATATGTCATTATCAAAAATAAGAGAAATTTAGTAGAAAGAGAACAATTAAAACTCGTTTCAATTACTTTACTCAATTTATGTCGAACCCAGTACCTATCTAATATACCACAAATTCGAAAAATTCATCTGGAAATCCTGGACATGCCAGGAAAAATCATTTCTGAAAATATTCCGAATCCCCTGGATGAAAACATAAATAATATGGTGAGAACTGAGAAGACAATTTTTTTTTCAATTTTACACATTTTTCGAACATGGTGAGATTTTGAGCCTCAGAAGGATGTTGAAATATTACTTACCAAAAACAATTTTTCAAATTACAATGAGAAGTTGAATTTTCAATTGGCCAAATAATTTCACATTCAAAACAAAACACGACAAATTCGAAAAATATCAGATCGCAGCGGATTTAACGTCTGAAAGCCTTCAATACACACAAATCTCATAATTTATTACCATACAGGTAACATCCGACCTAACGATCCAATTCCAATGAAATAAATATAATCCCGAAAATCTCATCTATCTGTTCAATTGCCATACTCCAACCCTTCCCATCGAAGCATCTCCACGCCACGTAAACTCCGCAAACAATAATAATTTAATCGTTGGTTAAATCGACTCGACTTGCAAAACGAATGATTTTTCACTCTTTCACTCTTATTCAATTTGGTTATCAACAAAACAAGCCGAAATCTCACCTCTCGTCCTTTTTAACCTATCACAACACAATAAAATTGTCACTACATTAATCCGACATGAGCCCTTTTAACTAGCTCGTTTATCACATCAAACACCATGACGCGCGTCTGCGTCTCCGTCTGTGTGTGCTTTTGGCGCAAAACCACTCGTTCGGTAAAAAGCTCCGGGTCTGGGGAGGTGCAGGGTACTCAAACGTTCGGTGTCTCTATCGCGAACGCGTATTCATTTAATTATTCGTCAACTCTGCGCCACGCTTTGACTATAGAGTATATGGACCGAGCTACTTGTGTACAAACGGTACGAAAAGCGTCGTCAGACATCCTACGGAGAAAGAACGCTTCTGATTGGGTAATCATACCGTCCTGTTCCCCTCGACCTCCACGTGCATAAACCACAACGACGAGACGAACGTTAGACTCACTCACTCGTTCGTTGTAGTAGTGTATGCCGCTGATGCAAATTGCTTGAAAATTACTCGTTTAAATGAAAAAGCACAAGAATTGAAAAGTTGTTTATTTTTGAAGTACTTCAATATGAGCTATGAACGAACTTTCTACGATAAAAACTCGCTGAGATCTGATTTTTCACATTTTACATGATAAGAAAACAACCAATCAGAAGCGTTCTTTCTCGGTAGGATGTCTGACGACGCTATTTACTCAGCTAGCTCGGTCCATATACTCTATAGTCAAAGGCGCCACGCCGCCGATCGTACGACATGCTAAAGCAGGTACTCGACGAATATATTTTAAAAGACATATTTATTCGTCTGGCAATGACACAAAAAGTCCGCAAATCGCGTGCGAATACGTCCCTCGATAATTTACCTATTTTTAATCTTCCTTTCCTTTTTTTTCTACGCTTTGTACGAGCGAACTACCTATCTACATATCGCGTTATAATTAATTCGCTTTTTTGTTAACAAGCAAAGGGACCTGGTACCCGAAATTGTCGCGGCAACGCGTGCGAATACGAATACCCGTCCAAAGTATAAATTTGCATATTACGTGTTCGTAGTTATACTTCCTACCCCCTCTCCACCTCATTTGTTGGAAGTAGTATTCTATTATGTGAGTGTGGTTTTTTCCTATTCTATTCCTATACGAGTTTATAGAATGGGCGAAATTAAAACGAATGCGAAATTAATTTACTGGCGAAAAGTGTTTGCGTTGGAAACATACATTCGAATAAATATTTCGCCAAATCGAACCCCTTTTTTGTACGAAGGGGAGAACATTTTTTTCTTTGATGAATAACAGGGTAGATTGAAAAAAACATGCCAGATTTGGAAGAAAATTGGTGAAGTAGTTTACTTTGGGTTCACTCTTCATAAAATTTGAAAATTAATTTTAACGTGAATATGTCTTAGACCTAGAGGTCAATTTTTGAGAAGTGTAACGTTTTCAAGGTCGAATTTTTCGGAAAAAATTTGGGTGGTTGCCGAAATAATCACATTCTGTTAAGAATTACACAAAAATTTGAATTTACATACTTTTTCAACATTAAGAAGAAAAAAATCACAAATATTTTGTATATTTTATTCTTTTTTTTAATTCTTTGAAAATACCTACAAATTTTCCTCTTTTTTTCAAAATTTACCCTTATTTTTTGAATTTTTTTTTTCTATTTTCATATTTTTTCTACTTTTTCCAATACTTTTTTGATTTTTTTCGTATGTTTAAAAGTTTTTTTCAACACTATCTAAATTTTATCTTAATTTTTGAAATATTTTTCTATTTTTCAAAAATTACCCCTATTTTTTTGAATAATATTTTTTTCTTTTTTTAAAACACATTTTTAAATACTTTATCCATTTTGACATGGATATGTTTTAGGGGTGGGGGGGGGGGGTAAAATTTGAAAAGTGTAACGTTACGCTGAGATGGTTACGTAACGCTGGGATGGTTACGTAACGCTGGGATGGTTATGTAACATTTTTAGATTAAGACATAATGACATCATGTTAGACATGAAAAAACTTGGAAAAAATTTGTATTTTAGATGAAGATATAGTGATATTATGTTGGACTTGGAAAAGTAACAATTTTAGGTCCAGACATAATGACATTATGTTAGACTTGAAAAACTTGGAAAAAATCTATTTCAGATGAGGAAATGATGATATGTTATATTAAGTAGTTCATGTAATTTTTTTGTGTAACATTTTTGAATTAAGTCGGTCAAAAAGTCGGTTGAAAAGTTAGTAGAAAAGTCAGTCAAAAGGTTGGTCAAAAAGTTGATCAAAAAGTCAATCTGAAAGTCAATCTGAAAGTTGGTCAAAAAATCTGAAAGATAGTCGAAAACTTGATTGGAAATTCAATCGGAAATTCGATCGGAAATTCGATCGGAAATTTGATCAGAAAGTTGGTGAAAAATATAGTTGGAAATCAGAAAAATGGGTGCGTCATGGGACGTACCTCAGAAGTGAAAACTTGTTTCTGACTTTTTGATTTGTATATTAGAGGTTTCGCTCTTTTATTTTGAAATCTATAATAAGAGGTGGGTGAATAGATAATATTTTTTTGTAAAAAAGGAAATGTCATTTGGAACAAATGATAAAAGTTAAACAAATCGCATTACCTGAATAGATTATGAGAAACTTGGTGAAAGTTTTTATGTAATAGATAGGTAACAAAACATATGCAATATGGTGCAAACGAATGAAGAATTTTAGAATAAGAGAACAATATATTAAGGTTTTGAAAACAAAGGAATGGAGAATGAATAATTGAAAAAGTGAGAACGGAAAGACGTGTCTAGTTGTTTGTACAATAAATAAGTAACAGGATATGGTCTTAACAAAATTTCAGGAATAGTAATCTAGAACATATAAATGTCATTTATAACAAATGAAAATTTCAGGATTAGTAATCTAGGACATATAAGTGAGAAAAACGTGAAAAAAAATGTGCTATAAACGACTGAAATATATTTTCCACTCAAAAACACTATATTGAACGAAAATTAAAATTCGCACGTCAATTAAAAATTCCAAATGACACACAAAAGGTAAAGCAGTGCTGTCAACAAATTTCTTTTTGACTTTTAATAATTTTCTTTTAGATTACATTTTGACTTTTTGTCACACTTAATGAGTGACATTTTTTAAATGACTTTTAAAAGGTAAAGCAGTGCTGTCATCAATTTTCTTTTCTACTTTTAATAATTTTCTTTTAGATTACATTTTGACTTTTTGTCACACTTAACGAGTGACATTTTTTAATGACTTTTAAAAGGTAAAGCAGTGCTGTGACTTTTTATCACACTTAACGAGTGACATTTTTTTAATGACTTTTAAAAGGTAAAGCAGTGCTGTCAACAATTTTCTTTTTGACTTTTAATAATTTTCTTTTAGATTACATTTTGACTTTTTGTCACACTTAACGAGTGACATTTTTTTAATGACTTTTAAAAGGTAAAGCAGTGCTGTGACTTTTTGTCACACTTAACGAGTGACATTTTTTTAATGACTTTTAAAAGGTAAAGCAGTGCTGTCAACAATTTTCTTTTTGACTTTTAATAATTTTCTTTTAGATTACATTTTGACTTTTTGTCACACTTAACGAGTGACATTTTTTTAATGACTTTTAAAAGGTAAAGCAGTGCTGTCAACAATTTTCTTTTTGACTTTTAATAATTTTCTTTTAGATTACATTTCGACTTTTTGTCACACTTAATGAGTGACATTTTTTTAATGACTTTTAAAAGGTAAAGCAGTGCTGCCAACATTTTCCTTTTTCACTTCTGGATAAATGATATTTTTGTAATATAATGTGAGAAATTTCCCTGGATAAATGATATTTTTGTAATATAATGTGAGAAATTTCCCTGGATAAATGATATTTTTGTAATATAATGTGGGAAATTTCCCTAGATAAATGATATTCCTGAATAATTGGTGGTTGGCAACCGTGTATAAGCGTAACGCGTCGAAAAAAATAGACCCCCACCATAGAAGTTTTCACTTCAAAAATAGTCGGAAAGCTGTCAAAAAGTCGGTTGAAAAGTTGGTAGAAAAGTCAGTCAAAAAGTTGGTCAAAAAGTTGATCAAAAAGTCAATCTGAAGTCAATCTGAAAGTTGGTCAAAAAATCAGAAAGGAAATTTGATGGGAATGTTGATCCGAATGTCGATCGGAAAGTCGATCGGAAAGTCGATCGGAAAGTCGGTCGAAAAGTCGGTCGAAAAGTCGGTCGAAAAGTCGGTCGAAAAGTCGGTCGAAAAGTCGGTCGAAAAGTCGGTCGAAAAGTCGGTCGAAAAGTCGGTCGAAAAGTCGGTCGAAAAGTCGGTCGAAACGTCGGTCGAAACGTCGGTCGAAACGTCGGTCGAAACGTCGGTCGAAACGTCGGTCGAAACGTCGGTCGAAACGTCGGTCGAAACGTCGGTCGAAAAGTCGGTCGAAAAGTCGGTCGAAAAGTCGGTCGAAAAGTCGGTCAAAAAGTCGGTCGAAAAGTCGGTCGAAAAGTCGGTCGGAAAGACGGTTGGAAAGTCGGTCGGACATTGGCCAGATCATTAGACGGAACGTTAGATGGAGTATTATATGGAGTTTCAGCCAGTTACGTTTTTAGATTATGACATAATGACATTATGTTAGACTGGAAGAAGTTAGATGGAAAGTTAGACAGAACATTAGATGGAAAGTTAAATGGAGCATTATATGGAGCGTTAGACAGTAACATTTTTAAATTAAGACATAATGCCATTATGTCAGACTCAAAGAAGTTAGATGGAGCATTAGATGGAATGTTAGATGGAAAGTTAGACAGAATGTCAGACAGAAAGTTGGGAGAGATTGCCGGAAAATTATTGTCCGAGAGATAGTAGTTGGGAAGGTATGCGCTAGCTTGGTAGAGGCACAGCACTAGAAGCAGAGTGTATGGTGCATCCCTCTCCTTGATGGTAATCAAAAGTGTCTTTAGACCTGTGTAATAGCGGTAACACAGTAACTAAATGAAGCTGCCATACCTTAAGGGCATTAAAAGAAGTACATCCCATGTTGAATATAAGTTGATGAACATCCTGAAGAATTATATTAAATTTGAGAGTATGGTATATCTTACTGACATATCCATGTTCTAAGATTTTTGCTTTAAAGCAAAAAACGCGTTCATTTTTTGTCTTATTTTTTGAAATATTTCCTTTTTTTCAAAAATTGCCCTCATTTTTTAATATTTTTTTTTTTTACAATTTTTTTCATTTTTCCAACATTTTTTACGCTGATTATAAATATATGTGCACACTGATAGATCCAGGACTAGAAATGGAACTCCATGTGCCTTCAAATTCAAGAATAAAAATAATATGAACACTCGAGAACATCAACTCAACAGCGGGCGGTTAATAACCCAGGATTCGGGAATGCCGGAACGGAACCGACCAGTAAAAACCAGCAATTTGGGAGCTCCATGACCGGAATGGGAATGGTGAAAAGGTGCCTGGAAGGAGAATGGGAATGCGAATGATTCATGAAAAAAAAAATCATGACCTGAATGTGACTGGAACAGTTGACAAAGGAACAACTCCTTCCAATTTGCTGTTCCAACATCTTTGTTTTTCAATATTTAAAACCCCCAAAAAATTAAAAATATGTATTTTTCCCGAATTGTTAGCCAAAATGTTGTTTTTTCAAAGTTTCAAGGTCAAGGATAGTTGATTAGCCGAACATTTTTCTGGAATGGTAACTAGAATGGGTTATGGAATGGTAATTGGAACGGTTAATAACCGATAACTGGGAAAGTTACAGGAGCGGTAACTGGAATGGTGACTGGAACAATAACTGGAAAAATTAACCCTATGTAGACCACCCGTGCCAAAAACGGCACTACAATGCATTTTTCAAAAAAAAAACCACCTGGTGCCAAAAACGGCACTACAATGCATTTTTGAAAAATCCCATTAGCATTATAGTGCCGTTTTTGGCACCAGGTGGTTTTTTTTTGAAAAATGCATTGTAGTGCCGTTTTTGGCACCAGGTGGTTTTTTTTTAGTGGTCTACGTAGGGTTAAGTGACTGGAATCGGAACCCGACCACTAAATTTTTAAAAATTATGACTGGAACTATAACTGGAACTGTAAAAGAATCAAATTCATGACTGGAACCGGAATGGGATCAGTAAAATAAATTCTGTTCCAGACCCCTGTAATAACCTACCGGTTATAACCCGTTGTTTTGCTGAAAAACTATTGAAGTTAGGTAGTTTTTTTCCTCAGGTGGTATTCAACGGTTAACCAGTTATTATTGCAAGCTACAAGTTGTTTTAAAAAAAGCTAAAATAGAGTCTAAAATCAGAGAAAAATGATACTCTAAATTTGATAGAAATGAAGACAGTAAGAAAAAACTTCAATTTCTCAAGCATTCATCAATTAACATAGTCAAACATACACAAAAAACAAATAATAAAGCCAAAAAAAAACTTGGAATTCAAGTGAATTCGGATGCTCACCCAAAAATTTCAAATAAATCCAATTCCAATGTTCTTCTTATGTTTTATCATCAGTCTTTTGTTTACACATTGCTTAAAAATTAGAAGTTTTTCTTCATTCTTGTCATTTTTATAGCTTTTTGCATTTTCCCTCCTTTTTTTTGGCAATTGACTGGTTAACTGGCGGTAGTTTTAGAGAATAACAAGTTATTTTCCAGTAGGGCTTTTTCAAAATAATTTCCTCCTGTAGTCCAAAATTGATACAAAATGTTTATCCAAACAACATTTTGGTGGCTGCAATTCAGTGCATATTAGTAGCAGTAAGTCAGAGATCCAGGGGGTTCAGAATCATTCTTGTGAATCGCAAAGAATTACTGAATCCGATTCTGAATCGTTTTCTCCATTTGATTCTTTTATTTCAGGAATCACAATTTTTAGAATAATGATTTTTAGTTTTGTGTGAATTGCTCACTCATGATTATTTTGAAACACAATACGCAGAGAGAGGTTAGGGAGGTTTACCCCTGGTGCCCTCCCACTCCGCTCCAACCGCTTTAGAGTTTAAATTTATTTTTATTCTGCAATTTATACCAAAATAACGATTTTGCATGCTCATTCTACAGGGTGGGACAGAAGTAATGCAACCAAGGGTTTAAGGCGCGACAACTGCAACCCAAATGACCCATGACATGTAACTCCACTGAAAATAGTAACACTGGTCCTTCCTAGAAGGAGTACAAACGTTGCCATGGTAATCCGAAGTGAACTGTAGTTTTGCGAGTGCTTGGAGTGGGGAGAGAACCGGTTTTACTTTTGAACAAAAACATGTCACGTTTATCAAAAAAGCAAATAATTTTTATTTTACGGATTTATTTTGAAAGTAAATCTGTAATAAAAAAAAAAAGTGAAGGGACATTTTATGGAAAGGTTTCCATATATTCCCACCCAGCTAATTCAACAATATTGTGATAGGAAGAAATTAACAATATGAATATGATAATTTTTAGAAAAGCTTATGTCTATGGTTTTTTGAGTTTTCTACTCGCATTAATATCCATGGGTGTCATTTTTAGCACTTGCTGTAAACTTTTTTCTTCACTTCGAGTTGTATTTTAATAATTGAAAAAAATTTTCGATTCTCACTCATGGTATTGATTTTGTCAGAACGTGGTTACATTACTTATGCCCCACCCTGTAAGATTTTGCGCTCCATTGGAGTGAAAATAACCTTTACTAAGTTAAAAAAAAATCAAAAAAGAATTTGAAAAGAACCTCAACAGAATTCGATTCTCCAGAGTGATTCTTTTCAGAAAAGAATCACATCCTGAGAATTTGATTCTTTAAAATTAGTGAATTAGATTTACCAACTCAATCTACTACTACCTCTACAAATGTATGACGTTAAAAATTACCTAAAAGAAAATATATTTGAACTTTGAACTGAGGTACCCAGTGAAAAAAGTTCAGGTATGATCAGGTATGATCAGGTATGAGCATGACTGAGCAGGACAGATCATGTATGAATAAAACTTGGATTTTTGAATGATCATTCCTGATCATTCCTGATCATGCCTGATCATGCCTGGGCATGCCTGGGCATTCATGACAGAACCCAAACTCATTTTCTCTCCTCCGTCCGCAATAAATGTATTCAGGCATGAGCAGGTTTGACCATGCCTAACCAGTCATGATCATGCCTGATCATTCATGACAACACCCAAACCCTTTTTTTTCTTCCCTCCGCTACCAACTGCATCAGGCCTGAGCAGGTTTGACCAGGCCTGATCATGCCTGATCATGCCTGATCATGCCTGGTCATTCATGACGGCACCCAACCCCTTTTTTTTCTTCCCTCCGCTACCAACTGTATCAGGCTTGAGCAGGTTTGACCAGGCCCGATCATGCCTGGTCATTCATGACGGCACCCAAACTCTCATAAAAAATGTATCTTTCATCTTCCGTCCGCGTTCGCTACTAACTGTATATTTTATTCAGGCATACGACTTGAATTTCTGCTGACATATATGTCTATATGTGACCCGTGCAGGGACAGGGTACCTAAAGTCGGAAAACGGAATTTTGCACTAGAGCCAAAAAAAGAAAAATAGGCAATTTTTTTCAAAAAATTTTTTTTTGCGGTTTCAAATAGTTCAGACCTTTACGCAGCTGTTACCAAATTTTCACTTCGGAAAACCTACTACAACACGTCTAAATGACGTTCAAACCGACTGAGGAAAAGGTACCTAAAGTCGGAACGTTAAACAAATGTGCATGTGCTGCAAAATGCGGTCTGTTGAAGGTAAGGGGAGCCTCGGGATTCTTCCAGACTAGAAAAATAAAGTGAAATGCCCATAGATTTGTGTGTGCAAATTCAACTTTACCTACTGAGAAATACATAATCTCTGAAATATTGCTTTGTTGGAGAATATTGAAATATAAATGATCGAAAATGGATGTAAACGATTTCCTATTCTCCTTAGGTAATTTTCGACGTTAAAAACGAATTCCTCGTAAAATTTCAGTACAAAAAAGAAGTTCTGAGAGCTTTTTTGATAATTTATACAGTATGAAAAAAAAATTTCTCTTCGTAATGCAGCTTTTTTCAAAATTAAACTCATCATAATTGTGAATTTTTCATTTCTCTCTCCTCTTAAAGTAATTTTTGACGTCAGAAACGAATTCCTCGTGAAATTTCAGTATCGGGAAGTAGTTTTGGCAGCTTTTTTGATGATTGATACATGAGAAACAAGAGTAAAAACTTAAAACGCGTTTTTCTCAGAATTTTGTTTTTATTGAATTCTTATTTTCTCAACTTCAAATGTCTTTATCTCGGCGAAAAATGGACCTTGGATGCTCATCAAGGTCTCAAAATGTTCCTCTTGGTCTCCTTCATCATTTTAGCTCAAAAACTCATTTTTGAAAATTCCGACTTTAGGTACCTTTTCCCTGCACGGGTCACATATATTTTGTCGGAAAATGAGTATAATATTTATAGTAAAAGTATAACGTACTTATTCTTACACGTAAAGTAGGTAGGTATTTTTTTTTTCAATTTTCACCGAATTGGAAAATTTTTTCGTTTTTTTGTATTATCTTATGTAAAACATAGAAATTTAATTCCTGCCTAGAGAATTTCTATTTCTTTCCTCGGGGGCTTGAGCCTCAATATTTACAATTTAAGTGGGAAAGGGAAATGAAAACCTAGAAAAATTGAAAGTTTTTGCATTTTTTTGCGTGTTGTGACAAAATCAATGTTTATGGGGACTTAGAAACCGAATTTGACAATTTTTTTCTCCGGAATGAAAGGTTGGTTGGGGAAAAGGTAAATGGTGGGACGAGACTTGAAAAAATTTTAGTTTTGAAATTTTCCGAGTAAGTTATACAACGAAAGGTATGTTATTGAGGGCGTAGAACACGAATCTGGGCGGGAAATATTTTTCTGTTAGAAATGAAAGGTTGAGGTGAGGGGTGGAAGGTGGAACATGTAAAACTTTAATTTTGCAATTTCTCGAGTGATATGTCGAAATATATGTTTTCGAGGATGTAGAATAAGAATGTGACAATATTTTCCTGTTTGGGATGAAGGGTTCGAATTTGGCAATTTTTCCGAGTGATATATTGAAATCTATGTTTTCGAGGGCGTAAAATACGAATTCGACATTATTTTTCTATTTGGGATGAACGGTTGACGGTGAGGTGGAAAGTAGGTTGTGGAAAATTCGAATTTTACTATTTTTTGAGTGATGTATCGAAATCTATATTTTCGGGGACGTATAATACGAATTTGACAATATTTTTCTCTTCGAGATCAAGAGTTGGGGTGTAGAAGGAGTAAGGTCTGCAGAATTTGTGAATTTTGAAAATTTTCGAGTAATGTATCAAAACCTATGTTTTCGAGGGCGTGAAATGCGAATTTGGTTATATTTTTCTCTTGGGGATGAAGGATTGGAGTGTAGAGTGGACAAGGACCGAAAAAATTTGAATTTTGCAATTTTTCCTGGTAATACCTACCTGAAAAATTCAGAAAAAATATCACGTTGTATCAGGTACATGAATTTTTTTTTCAGCATCGCCTCTCTGAAATAGCATGCAGAAAACTTGATCTAAAATTGTTAAATACGAGTTTCAGTTGGAAAAAATTCACCCAGTAGAAAATAAGATCCTTGGTCAAAGCAGACATTTTTTCACGAAAAAACTTTGACTTGAGAAGAAGAGGAAAAGAAAACAATTACAAATTTCAAGTCTCGCCCTAAAACAATTACAAATTTCAAGTCTCGCCCTGTCGTATGTTCCCAAGACAACGCTATTCCTAAATTTTGATTCAGTAAAAATATAAAATTTAAAATTTTCGAACACTCATCCGAAATTTTTATTCCTTTAAAAAAAATATTGCTAAATTCGTATTCTACCTTCTCAAAAACCAACATTTCGATATATTACCAGAAAAATTTTTTCAAATTCAAATTTCGTTCGGCCCCACCTCCTCTCCACACCAACCCTTCATCTCAAAAAGATAAATATCGCCAAATTCGTATTTTACGCCATCGAAAACGTAGATTTTGATACATCACTCAGAAAAATGTCAAAACTTAAATTTTGAAGAACTTACTCCCTCTGAATGTCGAAACCCCCAACCCTTCATCTCAAAGAGAAAAATATTGCCAAATTCGTATTCTACACCCTCGAAAACATAGATTTCGATATGTCACTTGAAAAATATCAAAATTTGAATTTTTCAGGTCCTACTTCTCACCCCTAACGCAACTCTTCATTCTTGAGAGAAAAAATTGTCAAATTAATATTCTATGCCTTTGAAAACTTACACTCGAAAAATTACAAAATTCAAATTTTTTAATGTCTCGGCCGGCTCCCTAGCCATTCTTTCTCCCCAACCCTTCATCCCTAAGCAATTTTTTTGTCAAATTCGTGTTCTACGCCCTCGAAACCATAGATTTCGACATATCACTCGAAAAATTACAAAATTCAAATTTTCATGATTTCACCCCCTCCCACACCCCGTTTCTCGCCAACCCTTCATCCCTAAGCAAAAAATATTGTCAGATTCGTGCTCTACGCCCTCGAAACCATAGATTTCGACATATCACTCGAAAAATTACAAAATTCAAATTTTTTTATGTCTCAGCCGCCTCCCTCGCCCTTCTTTCTCCCATCATCCCTAAGCAATTTTTTTTGTCAAATTCGTACTCTACGCCCTCGAAACCATAGATTTCGACATATCACTCGAAAAATTACAAAATTCAAATTTTCATGGTTTCACCCCCTCCCACATCCCGTTTCTCGCCAACCCTTCATCCCTAAGCAAAAAATATTGTCAGATTCGTGCTCTACGCCCTCGAAACCATAGATTTCGACATATCACTCGAAAAATTACAAAATTCAAATTTTCAAGGTCTCATCCCCCTCCCTCACCCCCTTTCGCCTAACCCTTAATCTATAAGCAAAAAATATTGTCAAATTCGTACTCTACGCCCTCGAAACCATAGATTTCGACATATCACTCGAAAAATTACAAAATTCAAATTTTCATGGTTTCACCCCCTCCCACATCCCGTTTCTCGCCAACCCTTCATCCCTAAGCAAAAAATATTGTCAGATTCGTGCTCTACGCCCTCGAAACCATAGATTTCGACATATCACTCGAAAAATTACAAAATTCAAATTTTCAAGGTCTCATCCTCCTCCCTCACCCCCTTTCGCCTAACCCTTAATCTATAAGCAAAAAATATTGTCAAATTCATACTCTACGCCCTCGAAACCATAGATTTCGACATATCACTCGAAAAATTACAAAATTCACATTTTTCGCTCCCACCCCGCCTCCCTCACCCTTCTTTCACCCCAACCCTTCATCCCTAAGTAAAAAATATTGTCAAATTTGTATTCTACGCCCTCGAAAACATAGATTTACATATGTCACTCAAAAAAATTGCAAAATTTTGATTTTTCCACCCTTTTTTTCTTAAATTTTGATTTTCGGGGCTCCAGCCCCTCAAGGGGTGAAATAAAAATCCGTGAAATATGTCCAAAAATTTTATAAAATCGTAATAAACAAAAAAATCGAAAAATTTCCTCAAAAAAATCAAAATTGAGAAAAAAAAATTTTCCTACATCATGTTTAAATACTACTTTTTGGACTTAATAATCAACCCGACATGGTGGCGTACTCCTCTAAACGAAGATTTCCAGGGAAGTAATAAGTAAGTGTGTATTATATAGTAGTAGTGGTAAGTAGAAATGCAAACAGCTGTCTATGCTGTAAAAAGAAGGTAGAACTGGAGATAGACCTGTGAAATTTTATTTTGTATGACTTGATGTGCCATGCATGCTCAGGTATGATCATGAATGCTCAGGTATGAGCGGCCATAACTCATGAATGATCAGGCATGAGCAGGCATGGTGTTTCAGTCATGCTCATACCTGATCATACCTGAACATTTTTCACTGGGTACCTATGTGAGATGGAGAAGATCAAAACGAGCACCTAACTGATGGAACATTTCTCTTGTGAATTGATATTACAACTCAAGAACGTTGCAAAGAATAAATATCACTCTACGAAGAATTGCCAATTGCCATTGATGGGTGCTTTAACCACCTATCTACTCATTTTGTTGTAAAGATGAACTAAACGTTGAGCACTTGATTTTAAAATGTGAAATGTTATTAAAAGAACAGAAACTCTTCAAACGTAATAACCAATGAATAGAAATTAGCAATAATTGTACACCATACCTATTTAAAACCAGACTAATGTCATTATTATAGATTTAAAAATGTAAGTAGGTATATCTTCTCGGGGGAAATTACAGGTTTAGGTGGAACTTCATAAATAAATAACATAAACAAATAATACTTTTACCAATTTTTCTCTTATTTAAAAAAAAAAATACCCTTTTTTTCAAAAATTACCTCAATTTTTTGAAAAAAAAACAATTGTGATTGAAAAAAACAGTAATTTTGGGTAATAATTTCCTTTCTTAAAATTTTCGTAGGTACTGACTTTGTAATTTTCGCACAATTTTGACGATTTTTTGTACCTTTTATGGTTATCTTGGAATTTTGTGCCATTTTCGTATCTACGTTGTGCTTTTCTCGTACTACATTAATAGACACCATGTCCAATATACTTATATATTTTTTCATTTACTCCCTCTCGTGAATCGCTCGAGTGCTCAAATTCGCGTTTTTCTCCCACAATAAAGAAAAATATCATTCAAAACTCGAAGTAAAAACCATTTTTCTCCCTTGTTGTGAAATATACTATTTTTTTACTGAAACCTCTAACCTTATTTTCTTTTTTGAAACATCAGTAACCCAGCAGACCTTGTACCCGAATTAATCCATATTTACCATCAAAATTACAATATTTCTTTGAATATGATCGAAAAAACGAATGAGAAACGAAATGCATCAGCAAATTACCTTCAGTTGATTTGGATTACTGGTCACGTGCGATAGGCTTCTACGACCGTTCATACAGTGGCAAGAAAATGTACGTACAATTCAAATGAGAATACAATCATCAAAACGCTTATACGAGGTCTACGTATACAAAAGAGGTGTACTAGACGAGGTAGTCTACATGGAAAAGGGATATAAAGGTTAAGAAGTACAGAGACAGACGAACGAGGCGCAATTGCGCATAATTACACGCGATTTACTCGAAATACATAATATTTCGTTTTAAACGAGGGTACGGAAGAAGGGCGAGGGTACATAACGTATATGGCTTTAAATACGTACTAGTACGTTTCGCATTAAATGCATATAATTTCGATGTTAGTACGTGTCAAGATTACTTGAAAACAATTTGTAAACGAAAGTTATGCAAAATGAGAAATTACTATTTCTCGACTGTATTATTGTAAAAGTTAACGCGCAGCATATTAAATCGTTGGAGGCGTTTATACTTCAGATTATTAACTTTTCCTTAATCATTATCATCAAAGTAAAATAACTTTTAAAATAGCGACATACATCAAGAAGAGTTAAAATTTCGCATAAACTTACTTCGAAAGTTATTACCGTCATTTTATAATACCTCGTTGCGGAGAGACGATATAATGCTCTTTTCGAGCTTCGTTATTTTAGCGAACTTTTTGCCTCGTTCTAGTCGTCTCGCTACCTATAAGTATAAAACGTGTACGAGTAAAAATTTCACGTTCATCGTCGCCCGCGTCCTTGTCGCATCCTCGTCGTCATCGTACTACTATCCTTGCTATATTCAAAGTTTATATACTCGTACTTTTATCGAGCTAAGTTTATCGGAAGAATTCACGTCGATGGTGGTGATAGTGTTGGTAATTGTTCGTTGTACTCGTAGATACACTTTTTTTTAGATGGCAAAATAATGGTAGCCGAGGTGGAGAGGTTTCCAGCACACGACGTAGGACGACGTAGTGTTCTCACCTCTTTTTGTAGGATGTGCTTGGGCTATTTCCTGTCGTCTGTACGTTGGCATAGGGTAAGTATATCTAGTTAAGTATTCATTTTTTTTAAAAACTCGACGAGATAACTTTTTGACGCGTTGGAGGCATTTTCGCCTTTTTTTTTCAGAAAGTTTTAGTCGAAGTATTTTTTCAGTCTGACGGGTTCAGCTTTTGTTGGTATTTTTAACGAGAATCGACGAAAGGCAGAGAAGAGGACGGAATTATTTTAGATGAGGGTTCAATCAAGTGGAAAATTATTTTTATGAGGTGAGGAAATCTTACAGATGAGTTTCAGATCAATTGGTATTGGATGTGGATTCGGATTGGGCTGAATTTTTGAATTTTTGCGCATTACACAAACATTGAGATTCATTAAAACACGTATTTTATCGAGTTTGATTATATTTTCAACTTGAGTATTGGGGTTTTTTAATTTTTTGAAAATCCCTAATAAGGGACGTATCTTAATAGAAGCGATAGTTTTGCATTTTTTTTCAAAAATTGAATGATTAGGAGGAGGAGGTAGCACAAAAGTTGTCTCAAGACCTCAAAACGACGTGACCACAGTGTCTACAGATATCTTTCTCAAAAATCACTACTTTTTTTAAAATTTATGCTAAATTTTCGAAAACCTCCACTCTGACCCACAAAAACGACTGAAATTCGATTCTGAAAATTTTCACCCCCCCCCCCCCCCTCGGTCCCAACACACAAAAAATTGAGAACTTGTATTTGATACAAAAAAATTTGAAATAAAAGGGAAACCCCAATTATAAAGCAAAAATATCTTGAAAAATAGTAAGAATAAAACAAATTATGTCAGGGTTTCTAGTTTTACACCTGTTCACCAAATCACCAGAATAAAGGATAAAAATTAGGACTTTTTTGGACTGAAAATTTGAAATTTTTCTCGCAATTCAATGCTTTATGCTTCCTTCCTCAAAACCACTTGCTCTAAATTGAAAAATTCCAAGACCTTTCAATGTTTCTGGCTTATCTAATGAAATAGGAAATTGACGAGGAAAAGGGAGAATTTTTGCATACTTTCGAAAAACTTCAATTATTTTTCCGACTCTGAGATTAATCAATTTATCAATTCATGGAGCCAAGCGAAAAAATGCCTTCAGAAGCTAAAATTTTATTACTTTTTATATAATTTTAGTCATGAATCATCTGAAAAAGAATTTGTCGTGACTGTGATTTTTAAACTCCTCCCCCCTGCACATTTAACCGTACCCCTGGGTCTTAAATCTGTCCATGTTCAAAATTTTTTGAAAAATTCAAAAAATTTTCCGAGGATAGTCTTAGTATGGATGGTCATGGTCAATCTCAAAAATATCATTGGTGATGATTTTTGACTCCTTCTCTCCTTTTAATGTTTTTTTTTGGGGGGGGGGTTGAAAAATGGAATTTGTATTTTTTCACGATTTCTCAATTATTCAAGTCAAAAAATGGAAAGAAATTATTTTTGAGCAAACTTCCCTAAGAATAAAATCATTGGTAGCAATTTTTTCACTCCTACTTCCTCCTTATTTTGGGACTTTTTGAAAACTGTAATTTTTCAGAGTTTTTAATTTTTTTAAATATTTAGAGAGAATTTATTTCCAGCGAGATTTTTTCATCTAAAAAGCTATGATACGTTCATTTGACCCCAAAAAATCATTTGCAGCGATTTTTCACGTCCTTCCTCTTCTTGTGAGGGGTACTCCAAATATAAATTTTTTTGTATTTTTTTTTTTTTGTAATTTTCGAAATTGTTGAAAAAAATATATTGAGGGGTCAACTGGAAATTATATAAATTGATTTTGCCCAATAAAATCATCCAGGGTGGTTTTACACATCTGTCCCTTATTAGGGGTTCCAAAATATCGTTGTGTTATTTTGGAACTCCACCAGAAATGGGAGGGAAGTCAAAAACCATCACCATTCAGCAATGATGTTTTTGGATTAGACCATCTATGGTAAGACTATTCTCAAAAGAAGTTTTTCAAACAATTTTTTTTCAATTTTTCAAAATTTTTTGAATTTAGACAGATTTTAAGACTTTCTGGAAAGGGGTAAATGAGAAAGTGAAGAATGACATTTTTACCGCGTAGTTTCAAGGTCTAGACACAACTTTGGTGCTGGCCTTCCATTCAATTTTCAACAAAAGTTGCCAAACAATCACCTGTAGTATCCCAACAGGCAGGAGAATTTTTGGTCAGAACAAAAATTTATGGAAAGCACATCATAAAAGAACCTCATATCCAAAATTTCAGGTGCTAAAATTTCTTTCTTGAATTATCACCTGAAAAAATTTAAATATCTCAAATTTTAATACTTCATTTCTAAATCTGATATTCATGATTTAATTTTTTTGGCTTTAAATCAAAGCCTGTGCAATTTTCAAAAATCTGCTTCAACTTTGACTTCTCAGATGACTTTTTCTTCCAGTTAATCTCTCCATTGTCTCAGAATAAAAAACAAAAAAAAAATCACCTCTAATAATCTTCCAGATAGCATTCGTGATTTATCAAAAGAAAAGGAACATGTTGCTCTCAATCCCTCTCTTGTCAGTTGGCACAACGTAACCGGGAGATATCGGTATTTAAAACAGCATCGTAGAACTAAAAAGCATCGAGAAAAAGAGGAGAACGAGTCCGAAAAAAAATACTCGTACAAAAAAAACCAGGGGGAGAAACGAATTTAAAATTCTTAATTTAAAATACTCGACGAAGTCAACAGCATGATACGAGACGACGAGAGGTAAAAAGCCAAAGGAGGCAGGAGCGAGAGAGAATTTGACGTCGAGTGTGTTTTCTCATTTTTAGAATTTGCTATAAGTTACAATAAGGAGACGATCATAATCCGAGGGAAGATTTCTCTTGGGGGATGAAAATACGCATTGTAACGAGTAAGTATCGTCTGTGTTTACCCGTTTTGCAGATCTACTCTTTTCTTTCTTTTTCACGGTAAAGTAGAAGTAGGTATAGATAGTCTTGTACGGTGTGGTACTTTCTTCTTATGGTACACATTTGGTTTGTATACGCGGCGCGTCGAGTACTACGATTCACCCCCACAGTATACTATTGCACATTAGGATTGAATTGTGCTGGCTCCGAAGAGAAGGTATTTGCAATATACGTGTTTAGGAGAGAGCGAAGAAAAAAGGTACCTATTCGCAGAATTAAATCGGCATATAGACGAGTCAATGTGAAAATTGAGAAAAATTAGGGTGTCGGAAATTCAGCATTAGCGAGACGACGTCGACGTCGACGAAGAGTTGCGAAATTAAGAAGAGGGTGGAACGGGGAGAAAAAAACACGACGAAGTACCCATAGAACGTAATTATTTATTCATGTATTACGACTGCAACAAAGAAAAGATTTTTTCGCCACGGTCTGCGGAAGGATCGAATCTATAGCGAGGTTTTTCGTATTGAATTTTTTATTCGGGTTTGTAGGAATAAGAAAGTCGTCTGAGTGGGATGAACAAATGTGCCTAGCGGAGACGATGAGAGGTGTGACGATATCGACAATAAGTGTTTTTCTACGTTTTGAAAATCAACGAATGTGAACGTAAGAAGAAGGGCTTTTATTTGGTTATGGCGTAAGAGGGTTTTAGGAGAATTTTCGTTTGAAAAGTATATCTAATTTTGGGCATAGCTACTTTTGATAGAAGTGGAGAGGGGGAGCAGCGTGAAATCCAATTATGGCCAAATAAATCTTATTTTTACCATTTTCACTTTCTCTTGATCTTATATTAGAGGAAGAGCAGAGGGGTGAAAAGGGGGGTTTAGCTTGCAGAAGACTCAGAATCACTTTGAATCAACGAAATCACGATAAATAAATAATGTATCGTTCAAAATATCAGCATTTCTTCGAAAAGTTGGTAAAAAATGGAAAATTTTGAAGTCTTTTGCAGTTTTTTTCAACCACACACCGTATTTTTTTTCAATTAAAAACTTTAAGTTGAATAATATTCGAAATTTTTCAAAAAAAATGTCTTGAAAGTTAAATATTTGAATTTTAAATGAAAAAAACACGATTCGTAAGTTTACACTCAAACTAATTTTTTTTCAGTAACCTAAATTTAAAAAAAAAATGATTCAAAAATGAATCTTTTAGAATTTGTTTTTCAATTTTTATCGTTGGATTTTTAAAATTTTAAATGTAGATAGTGAAAAAATCCAATTTTGTTAAGAATTTTCCAGCCAAAGACTTGAAAAAAATCGAGATAATGACAAATCAAAAAAAATAATATGTATTTAAAGTATTGAAATGGGTAAGTAAGCATTTTTTTAAAATTGGTATCAAAAGAAAGTTTTTTCTGGCAAAATTCCTAAAAATATGACCATTTGGAAAATCAGCGTGGAAAATTCATGATACAGATCACGAAAAAAATTATACAGTTAGGAATAGATTTTCCATGTTTGAGCACTTGAATGGGAAGAGTAAATAGCCAATTTGTGAATCTTTTCGAACATTCAAAATTTTTCTCAACTTCAAAAACTCGATCAAAATTTTCTCATCATTTTCCTTGTTCGATGAAAAACTTGAACTTTAATAGATAATTTTATTTCAATTATTTCATGAAAATTTAAAATTTAAAAAATTTAATGTTAGATGAATTTTGAATTTTTCAAAAAACTTAATTCTAATGTTTTTGATTTTTCATAATAATTTCTTCCACCGAATAATTTTTCAGGTAGAAAATTAAAGCTGAAATATTTTCAGTACTTGAAATTTTCCTAAAATCAGGTAGGTACCTACTCGAAAATTTACAAATTGAAAAAATGTTCAAAAATTGTATCTAACTATTTGTATCTACTCCATGAAAAAGTATAAGCAATTAAAGATAATTTTTCTAGAGCCATTATTCGTTTGGATACAACTCGAAATTTTTTTGCATAAAATTCAAAATCTGTAAATAAGATAAAATTTTCCGTTTTTAATATTTTTTATTTCTTTGAAAATTTGTGCCACATTTCAACCTTTTCATTTCTTATCCGAGGGGGTGCCATTTTATGAAGATCATTCCTCAAAAAAAAGGAAACAATGAAAAATTGTTATTTAAAAAATTAATTTCTACGTCATGTTTTTCATTTTTATGGAATTTTTGGAACCTTTTCATACACCTCTAATTTATTAAAAGCGCACCCAAGGAGCACTCATGGGGCTCGAGCCACCCCCTCCCCCTCCCAATCTCGAACAGGAGATTTTTTTATAACAAAAATGTGAGAAAAGTGAATTTTTTTGGTCTTGAAACATGATTTTTCAAAAAAAATTCGCCCTCGCTTCGCTTGGGCAGTATTTTAATCCTTTTCTGTTTTAAAAATTGATGATTTTTCACTGCTCTTCGGTCAAAAATCACTGATTTCTCAATCAATTCCCAGATTGTCAGAAAAAATCAATAATTTTGACTGAAAAATCAGTGAAATTAGGTAATTTTTCAAGTTTACTTGACCCAAATCCGTTTATGAATTATCAAAATACTGAAAATACCCTGACTACGCTAGCGCCACTGAAATACGAAATTACTGAATTTTTTCATCGAAATTCCACCCCCCCCTCTCTATTTTTCCGGATTTTGAGCCCCATCCTTAAATAATTTCTGGGTGCGCTTATGAATCTATTTTAAATATTGAGGATTGAAACTTGAAAGATTAATTTTCTCAAAAAAAAACCAAAGAACTTTCAAAGAATGTGAGAGAAAAAATTACCAAAAAAAGAGACTTTTATACTCACTCTTCCCCTCCTCATCATCAACAAATGAAAACTTTTACAAAAAGTCACGTTGTTATTTGTTTACAGGTTAATATTCCCATCGGTTCAGCAAAACACCAAAACATCTTCCATTGGCATCCTACCATACACCATCTAATCACTTAATCCGCAATATTACTTCACAGTGGGTAAACTAATCCACATAATGACCCAAGTTATTTAAAGATCCTCACACGTTCAAGCCGTTCGGTAGTTTGCATTCAAATAAAAGGGTTTTCAATGGGTCGTTAATTACTCCGGCGGATATTTACAAATTCTACGTAAAATCCTCGACCGCAACATATTAAAATAATACCTCTTCTTCAAAGAGAGTAAAAATTTTCAGCTGTGAAAATCAACTCGTTCATCTCACCAAAACCACCATAGACCATGGGCCGATATCGTTCTCGGTCAAATTTCATCTCCGCTATCGAACCCTTTTAGTTTTAATGTTCGGGAAAACGTGTTATTTTGACGTCCCGGTACAATGTCAACATATCCCATCGGGCTAATTAGGCTCGTTCGGAATATCTCCAGTTACAAAATCACACAATTTTTCCATTTGGTTTTCGGGTCAACCGGAAGTCATTTTGAAAAAGTCTCGACACGAGTGAAGCTTGTAATACGAAACAGATGCCATAATGAAAGCGTAATCTATTCTTCAATGAGGGCTTCATTTAAAAAAAAAAAAAACACTACAATTGAAAATTGTGTAGCACGTCGTAATGAAAAACAAAACAACGAAAAAAAACCTCCAAGATGCGTGCGGGATTCCGAATAAGACGAATGCTTAAGTATACGTAAAGGTGATGAGCAATTTGCACAGAGGCGGTAGAGGAAGGGCTCCGCAAGACGAAGCAGAGGCGTTGAAGAAATTAAGTTTTTGTTACGGCGTGCTAACGAACAACACCCGCACGTAAAGAAAACTAAAACGTGAAAGGAATGCGAACTGGGTTCTTATTCGAAGTCTCGAAGTAATGTCAACGAGAGACGAGCGAAACAGATGAAATATGATTTATTTTGTTATACTTAACAAAGCACACGTGTAAATACGAACGCGTTATTTATTCGTTCGACTTTGATCGTTATCTTTGGAAAAATGTTTCTAGTTGCGTGTGAAATTAAAATATACCTACTCGAATTTTGTATTATACATATTTCATAATGGGTAGACTGTACATGTACTTACATGTGAGTATACATGGGCCACCATATGAGGCTGTACGACCTACACTCGTGTGATTTTAACTTGAAAATTACGTGTCGAACATGTTTCTTTTTCGATTGGTGCCTTGGTGGTTTGTTCAACATCACTGGAGAATCCTATTATACTAAAATCCACTTTCCGAACTTTTCGAATTTTATTTTCCATGGAGGCGATCACAGTTAGCGGGCGTAAAATTTTGCCAGCGTCGAAATAAACATTGCTGGTTGCCAAATTCCATGGAAAAATTTCAAAATTTCATCTGGGAAGGTAATTTAGTAGGTAAGAAAATTATCTCAGAACCAATCAGAAGTCAGAAAAAATGAACAACTGTTGGTTAACAATGCAATTAATTTTTTTTTTCAAATTAAAATTGTTTCCTTTTCGAATTACTTTGCCATCAATATTCGGCTATTTATTTTTAGAAAATTTAGTCAGTTTTATGAAATAGGTAGGATTTTTAGTAGGATTTGTTGTAAGTACCGTTTTTTGTTTTTTTTTTTCTTAGTACCACGTACCAATTCAAAATTTAGTTTTATTGTCATGAAAAATCAATGAAAAAAAGCGAATTTCGACATTTAAGGGCATAGTTCGCATTCCTTTTTGCTTACACACGCCCCTGCCAATTTACATTACGCTTATGGGAGTTCATGAAATATTACTTTACTCGAAATGAGAGTGATGAAATGGGCTCAAATTTGAAATATACATTTTTCGCGATGGTCTCTACAATCCTGTGCATGGATTGCTCGTTACATCGAATATTTTACGAGAAAATTGAATTTGAAAAATCAGTGGATTTTTCACCGATTTTTCATATTTAATTTTCTCGTAAAATATTCGATGTAACGAGCAATCCATGCACAGGATTGTAGAGACCATCGCGAAAAATGTATATTTCAAATTTGAGCCCATTTCATCACTCTCATTTCGAGTAAAGTAATATTTCATGAACTCCCATAAGCGTAATGTAAATTGGCAGGGGCGTGTGTAGGCAAAAAGAAATGCGAACTATGCCCTTAAAGTAAAATGATCGCGAAAAGGGTGTTTATCGGGGTATTTTGACTTGTTTAACACGAATCCGATGTTAGTTTTTTCATTTGTTCATTTTTTTTTCGTATAAAATGCTCAAAATTTGAAAAATCTGCCAAAATAACAACATTTCTGTAACTTTTTCCAGAATTTTTTATATCAAGGGACACGTTTTGAGGGGTTAGAATAAAAATCGGAGCTGGAGGTAATTTCATCTTACTTTCAACGGAAGTGAAGGAAATTTTCTGTTCTTTGGCACAATGTTACATCTTGTAGAGGGGTTTTGGCTGTTTCTTTGAACAAAAGAAACCCTTCCAGAAATGTTATTTTGGATGATTTTTCAAATTTTGAGCGTTTTGTACAGAAAGAAATGGCCAAACTGAATTTCGAGGATTTAATCCTGAATAATCCCTAATACTGTACCAAAAAAAAAAGTTTATGAGATAGCGACTGCTACCTCTGCTACCTTCTGCGGGCGCGCCTTATAGGAAACCAAATTATAAATTGGTAGTTTTGGGATATTTAAAATGAACTTTTCACAGCTGCGATACTTTTGGAAGAAAATTCGATTTTTCCTACAGATGATTCACCCCTTTGAGATCTTAGTCTCGAGAAGTTTCAGAGTTTCCAGAAAATTTTAGAATTAGTACGCTATCAGGAAAATTTTTTACCAAAAAATATGGATTTTGATTCGAAGTTACAAATTTTGGAAAATGATGTAGAAGCTGAATAATTTGGGGAAAGAGTTTCCTCGAAAGAAGTAGGATATTTAGTAGGTCGGAAAAAATAGATAACAATTTCGAAGAGTTGAATATTTCTGGGGTTTTCATAAGTTTCTACTGTTACCTTTTTTTTTTAGTTCACGTCTGGCATGCCAAATGAACATTTTTTACAGGCTTGTACAGAATCGCAATAAACTTCCACAACCAAAATTTCAGCCCCAAATTGTCATGGGAGGGACCGGGAGTTATAGGGTTTGAATTTCAAAAAATCATCTAATATGCACCGAAAAATTCCTCCATATGGCATTTAGGAGATGAATTTTATACCACGAACTACTCTCGGTATAGGTCATCTGGAGATGGGGTACCTGCCTGGATCAGCGGGTACTGCCAACAAACATTAAAAATCAAATCTTGGAACTCTGAATCAAAAAATCAAAATTCGTGCTAAAAATTTGATCTGATGAGGAAATGATTTCTACAAAATATTACACCAAGACTGTCACAAAAAAAACTTCAGATGGACTATGGCAAAATTAATTAGTGGTAAAAAAATTACATCTTAAACGCCATAAATTGCAGAGTGATTTCAATTTTTCTATTTCTCACAAAAACTCAAAATCACTATACCCCCATCCCATCCGAAGGATGGGCTAATCCCCTAGTGACTTATGAGTTAAAAGCAAGAGTGAAAGGAAAATTCAACATGGAGTAAGAACATCGTTCAATTCTTACCCACTGAATACTATAAAAGTATGGTCTAATTTTTTTATGCGATCACTTCCGCTACATTTTTTCCAAGACTAGAACTTAAAATCGGGAGAGAGGAGGGGAATAAGGGGCCCTCAAAAACATATTCGCATAATTTTTCAATTTTTTTAGGTTTTGACGCTGAGGGGGTCACAGGGCTTTGAGTGATTGTATCGAAAAAAATAAGGTTAGCCATTTGTAAAAAATTACAATAATCTTCACAATTTCTTCTAGATTTCGACCAAATTCCAAAAAGGAGGGTGCCTCCTATCCGATCAGTGTCCATTTTATCAAAATAAATACATATTTTTTCTGACAGAATTTTTTTTGAAAAAAAAAACATAAAACTTGACTCGACAGGTACGAATTTTGAAATTCCGAAATTTTCTAGAAGCTTTCTCGAAACCATTTCCAATCGATTCGGGAGAACGAAAATAACGCATCTACCAACTTTCAGCTTTTTATCTCAATGCTTACGCTTTGGCGTAATTTTCATTTTTTTAAGAAAAATTTTCTGTCGAAAAATATGTATTAAATTTGGGAGTTATGAATTTTGAAAAATCGTGCTTCGATCGATCTATAGGTTATCAATATGGGTAATCTGAATTCTTAGGAGCTAAAGTTTAAATGGACCATTTTTAGGATCTTTTCTTCATTGCTGGAAAATTCCAAAATTTCCTGGAGGCTCCAAAACGTCTTGAAACCGCCTCCAATCGATTAAGGAGATCAAAAATAGGGTATATACCAAATTCCAGCTTTCTTCATTGATTATATCAAATAATATTCATATTTTGCTTTTGCAAAACGTTGGGGCAATTTTGAAATTTCAAAAATTCGCCAAAATTTGAGAAATGAACTTTTGCACCTGACATTTCGGAAATGGGATTCTTTTATGGTATACCCACTTTCGATTTATTTTTGTTTCAGCCCAAAGTTTTATTCCCGGTTGGGATACCTCCTTCGTTGAATGATGAAATGAAGAGGGGAAAATTTTATCATTTTTTTAGACGAAATTCAAGGATTCAGAGTATCCCAGTACAAAAAAACAGTTTTCATTTTTCCAACTTACAGCCTCTATTCTCAGGGATAGTCACATTTATTTATAAAAAAATGTATCTAGGATTTTCTTAAAAATCACGAAAAATAACTTACTAATTTTATACTTCTTATTCTAACGATGAAAATTCTGTTTGTAACTCACCTGAAACATAAAAAACAAAAGAAATTGTTTGTTAGTATTTATATAAGTAAGTATACCTCTACCTACTCTTTCAATTATAAATCAGTGAAAATTATCGAAAATCACCGAGAAACAGTGAGAATTGCAGCACAGAAGAAAATCAGTGAAATTTTTTTGCTGAAAACAAATCAGTGAGAAAAATCACTAGAAAATCAGTGAAAATTCACAGAAAAGTCAGTAAAATTTATGAAATTTTCTGGAAAATCAGCGAACTGATTTTTTCTGTGCTGCAATTCTGACTATTTATCAGTGACTTTTCACTGATTCAGAATGAGAGAGTATAGGTAAGTAATAGAAATAGGTATAATTCTTTGTGGGGCCTGAACCAATTTTTTTGGAAAATTGTGTTGAAAAAACAAAAACTTGTTTTTTTTTTAATACATGAGTATTAATTTATAAGTTCTTCTGAGAAAAAGGAATACCGTTCAATTCCTTAGAACGCTACAGCCCTCAAAGATGGATTTGAAAATTTTTTAAATTGTATTTTCAAATTTTATGCGAAGTCAGTCAGTCAGTCAGTCAGTTTATTTGTTTGTTTCCAGCGCGATGTGAAACATGAGTACCTATTTTTTAGAATTTTGAAGTAAGATAAAAAATCAAAATAGGGATGCTTTTCGACTAATTTGGACATTATTAGGGTGGACCGAAAAACCAAAAATTTTGATTTTTGAAAAGTTACCCCGCTAAAAGTTGTTGGTTGAATAGACTCGAAAAATAAAATAAAAAATTTCAAGATAGATTCATATCTTCCGATCGCGTAAGAGCCTTCAATTCTTCAAAAATTGCCAAAAATTCAAAATTTTAAAAAATTTTAAAAAATTAAAAAAAAATTAAAATTTTTTAAAATTAATTTTAGAGCTTATTTAGGGACTATTAAAAGCAAAAAGCACAACTTTTTTGAAAAAATCCATGTTGTATAGTTTTTTTTTTAATTTTTCATATTATTTCTTCACCCCTGAAAAAGATTGAAAAAAGTTATAAAACACTGATTTTTTCTCAAAAAAAATGTGCTTTTTGGTCTAGATAGTCACTACAGAAACTCTAAAATTAATTTTAGTCAATTTTAAATTTTTTAAAAATTTTTGAAACTGAATTTCTGGCAATTTTTGAAAAATTGAAGGCTCTTGCGCAATCGGAAGATGTGAATCGATTTTGAAATTTTTTATTTTATTTTTTTAGTCTATCCAGCCAACAACTTTTGCGAGGGGTAACTTTTCAAAAATCAAAATTTTTGGTTTTTCGGCCCACCCTATTGGACATGTCACACATGAATGCGATGTTCTTCACCTCAACCCCTCTCCGCCGCGCCGCTGACATTTTGCTCATTGAGCCCCATCACGTTCATATGCACAGTTCTATGAGAAAGTACCTTAGCTAAATTTTCAACTGTGACATTAAATTTAATGCAGAATAATTTATTTCATACATTTTTTTAGAATAAATCATTTTTTGCCAGGAAATGAAGTCTTGAAATTTTCCCCAAGTTTTTAAAAATAATTCGCCAGGAAAAAACGGCGATTAAGCGATTTAAAGTTTTCTGCCCCCCCCCCCTCAAAAAAAGTAAAATTTTGAAAAAATCTGTGTGAATAGATTCAAATAGTCTTCCCTATACATTTTTGGTATAATTTAGATTTTTCCTTCGATGCATGTCCGATTTTTTCTAAAAACTAGTTTTTTAATTATTGGACTATTCGAGGGGGGAGAGGGGTAGGATGTCAAAAAATTCAAGAAGAAAAAATGTGGGTTTTCCATTCTTGCCCTGGAATACCCTTTTCAAGTTTATGAATTTTTGGACTTTTTTGACTCGAATGTGATTTTTCCTAATTTTTCAGACTTGAAAATACTAATTTTTTTAAACGGCTAGTTTTACTAATTTCCCCAGGCGAATATATATATATTTTTTTTACCAAAAATGCAATTTTTTCAGGGTTGACCCAAAGTTTGAAAAGTTTATTTGAACCAAAACTACTGGGTATCTACGGGTAATTAAACAATAAGATTTTCAGTTAAAAGTCCCAAAATCAGATCTGACAGGTTCGGGCTGAATCCAAGAGCCAACAAAACGATTTTTGAGACAACCCATTTATTTACATACTTGATAAAAATTCATATTTTTTGCTCTTCGAATTTTTTTCTGATGTCATTCCATCAAAAAAGTCTAATGGAGTTCATAAAATGTAGATCAGATGGATACAAAATTTACAAAAATTTCGAACGAAACGAGAAAATGTATCTGCCTTTATTTTGTGTCAAAATTCATGATTTTTTGACGGTAACCAGCCAGGCATCAAAACATTCTTTTCTACCATTTAAATCCATTTTCAAAGTCACAAAAAATAAAGAATTATGGTTCGAAATTCTCTCAAAAATAGATTCCAGAGGTTAAAAAATATCTTTGACCTAAAAATTCTAAAATTCTTAAATTTTAAGAACAACCACATCTTTCCTCTCCCCATCTCTTTGAGCTCTCTCAGGGTTTTTTGGCAGGATGATATCAGAAATCGGAATCAATTTAATAATATTTCGGTGACTCATGTGACATTGATTAATTCTCTAAAATATTTCACGGTATTTTAGTGACCTTTCAGCCTGCATTTTTGAATTTCGTAACATTTCCAATTTTTCAAAAACAACACCCTCACAGCCAGAACAACCCATCCACAGTGGCACAAAGAAACTCTACGTCTCTGACACGACCCTTTTCGAGCCCTCTACAAATCCAACGCCAACTGAACGCGACGAAATAAACAAGAAAAATCAGCTCCGAGTAAGTATTACCAGAGAGAAAAACTTTCTCGCTAGATTTAATTTAATTCCGCCAAGTTTACTATTCTCGTCGTCATGGGCTATGCTATTTAAAAAGTTGCCATAGTCAGCATATACATAAGTCAAGTCTTGCTCAGCGGCAGAACGTACACACCCGACACTGCGAGTTATTTCTATTATGTTGACAAAAGTTCAATCACGAAAAATTGCACTAGTGTATTCAGTTAACGCGGTCAAGCTTCCGGCCAAACTTTTCGCTCTAGTCGACGCGCAGAATGGAAGAAAAAAATCGCCAAACAACTCGAGAATTTCCATCTTATTTTTCCGGTCTTGTAATATATTTCTTTGTATTTACTTTTCTTTTATTGTATAGCTCATCCCGCGTGGCGTGGCAAGGGGCTCCGTTGTCGTCGCGTTTTCCTTGTTTTATTTGTTCGGCTTTTATTTGCATCCAACGATACGGAGCCAGCGCCATCGAGAAAAGCCTGCGTGCGCGAAGATATGGAAGTACCGGAGAAAATCCACTTTTTGCCAAAACGACCAAGTACACTAAAGAGTTCGTTGTCGGTGGTGTAAAATCATACCATCAGAATGAATCCTAGGCGTTCGCCTCTTCTCTGCTGGCTCTTGTACTCGCGCTGGTTGTACTTAAAGCTCGAGTACATTAGAACGTTTTGTCGGTGTTATTCGTGAAATTAAGATATTCAAACCACTTTACATCTCGACTGCGGTATTCTCTCTTTCTATCCTACGGTGTCAGAATTTTACGCGAACCGAACGAGCAACGATGAGAGGTCATCGTTCAACAGCGTCGTCTCTCGAATCGTATACCAAAAATTCGTGCTCAAACGTCGAACCAATATTTTCAATAGTCGTTTTTACTCTAACACGTTCGCAAGACCTAACGACCGAGAAGGGGAAAACTAATCAACAGCCGCCACGTGATTTTCGTTTTTATTTCTACGCAGTTATGTCGTTTCTACGCCAAAAAGAGGCTGACTGTAACGCATCGAACGTTTACGTTTTTGATTTGTTTCTCTTTTTTTTTTCGTATACAGGGTGTCCTTTGAAAAAGGGGTTAATACGAATGGTCTAATGATCAGAATAATGAAACTGGCTCTAGAAAACACTAAAATACAAATTCTGTCTGAAATTCTTCAAAATTTATTTTCTCTTCAAATTTTGAACCAGAATTTCGTCCAATTGAAAGTTTGTATCTGATTTCAATTTTCAACAATTTCTACCCTCGCATGCGAACTTCTCGTTCAAATTATGGACACCCTGTATACATGACAAATCGTTTATTCGCGTTCTGCAGGCTACATACGTCGCGTCCTCGGTATATGTGCAATTGTGTAGTATTAATGAAATCAAACCTTTTATCATCGCACACGTGTCTTCGATTTTAATTTCGACCGACAATTTAGTCCAACGACTATTTCGAGAGGGTTGCAAAACCAATTCGTCAAACATCGACCAGAACGACGACTGTGACTCGCCATACTCAGCTTTTCTTCAAACATAAATAGCTCAAATAAACTTTCCCTCTATACCTCCCCTCGTCCTCGATTTCATATTCGTTAATACGATCAAAAAAGCTCAAATTTTAAACTTCTTTCAATTCTAATTAAGATTTTTTTTCGTTTTTTCCTCCCTCCTTCGGCCAACCCTGCTCCATCTCCAGTTTGATGTTTTTTCGTCGACGTTAATTTCTATCATCTTTGTAACGTTAACGTTGGCCCAATCAAGTTTATTTTGTTTTGCGGCCTTTCTGATTTATTATTCGTTTATTTCGAAATCTAATTATTCGACAGTTCCACCCTTTTCGTGTACATTTACCCCTTAGTAATTTGACTGTACGAAAACATTCGTACGGATTTTACGTACTCCGTTTTTTTTTTTTCGGTCTCCGTTTATAATGACCCCTTGTAACGGGATAGTTTTGCTTTGGCCAACACTTTTTCACAACTCGTGGTAAATTTCGAATGAATGCAAAAGGTACATAGGTATTTTTGAGGGGGGGGGGAGGTTGTAATTTATGGGCTGATTGTGAGATTTTTCATTTCCGATGGCTTGAAAAAGTAGATTAATTACTATGCCAAGTACATTATTTTTGAGAATCTGCGTAATTCATTGATTTTTTTAATTCGAGATTTTTTACCGAATTTTTGGTAAAAAATCTCAATGGCGTGAAGAAACGACGTATAATGGGGAGGGAAGAAGGGTGAGTTTTAATTTTTTTTAATCTTCCAATATAATTATTTTAAAAATTACCTCAAATTTTTCCCAAAATTTTGCAGTTTGCTAAGATTCTTGACCTGAATAAGTTAAGAGAACAAAATAGTAATTTTTGGGTTCTTCATATAATTTTTCCAAAAATTGTAAACTAACCAATTCCTATTTTATGAATTTCCGAAACTTATTAGTTGAAAATAACGAAAATAAAAAATAAAAAGCCGAAGAATGAAAATTTCCTCATAGTTTTAAAATCCAAAAATAAAGAATACTAGGAAGTCATACTTAGTCTTGACCCTTGCGAAGAAAACCAAAAATTACAGAAAGTTGAATTCTGGTGCCAAAAAAAAAGTTTTGAAATATAGGTACTTTTGAATATTCTATCAAAGTACCAACATTGGATGAGGAAAAAATGATCTAAGAAAAACAAGATTTTAGAATATTGAAATTCTGAATAAAAAATAAAACATTCCAAGAGAATTTAATCACATTTGTACTCGCAGTAAGGTATTATTTTAATGTGAAAAAACTGAAAATTAGATAAATACCAATAGGTATAAAATTCATGCGAAAATTTTCAAAAAAATTATCTTAATCACAAACAAAGCATTCTGGATGAGTTTTTTGTAATTTGCAAACACCTTTTTTTCCAGCCTCCCGACTTCTTTCCAAATTTTTCAACTTTTCATCAAAATTCCCAAAGCTGAATTTGCTTAGGTGGTGAGCCTCTCATCCCTCTTAGATCTACAAGCCCATAAAGCTTGTTTTTGGGAGACTTTTGAAGTATTTTTTTCATTTGGTTGGTCTTAAAATTTTCTGTTTTAAAATTTTCATTTTTTTACTCATGGAAAATATATTTTATGTTTACATTAATAGTTCAGTAAAAAAAACAGTTGACAAAAATTCCTCTTTTTGTCCAAATTTAGAAGAAATCAAAAATGAATTAGCATCAAATTTTGACCATATTGAAGAAAATCCCAAAGATTATTTTTACTCAAAAGAATTCTTGAAATATTGAGAATCTGTCATGGAAACCCTGTATTTGAATTATGCCTTCCTTAAATTTTATGTTCTCCTTCCTCTCCCTAAACCCTTTAGTGACAAGAATTCGAACAGTAAGAGTAAGATGCAAGTCTACTAGTAGTGAGTCCTGTTATGGTATCCCTATCCTTTTTCCTATTTGTATGTTTTTAACTTTTAAATTTAATCATTCATCATAATTATAATTATGTTGTTTGACTCGCTAAGGGCTATTAATTTTCAACTTTACAAACCATAAAAAGCCAAAATCCTTTGTGTTAAATTTCTTTTGAATCTCGTAATTTAGTTATTTTCATCAATCATATTGTAATTATCCAATAATCCTCATTGGCAATTTGATTTGAAGTGGCTGAATTTATTGGAAGTTATTGGTACTAAGAAATTTATACAGGGACCAAGGGGGATAGCATACATTAGAATATAAGGAAGAAATGAGGTTTTCTTGATTTTCAAGAAAAACTGTAGGTTTTTATGAAATTTAGTAAATCTACGACCTATAGAGAATTTCAATAGCTTCAATTCATATCCTCACAAAATTTTTCTAAAATCCCACCGTTTTCCATAAAAACCTAAAAACCGTATATATTTTTCCATATACACAATGCACACTATCTAGTGGTGGAATGGTGGTTTTTACTACTGGTTATAACCTATAGTTTTGCTAATAAACTACCGAAGTGTTGGTAGTTGTTTTTAGTCAAAAACTACCAGTTATTTTTGAAAACTACCGGTAGTTTTACTCGTAATTTAATTTCATGGTAATTTCACCGTAATTTTATAGAACTTTTGATTCAGGACTTCAGAAAGTCGTTAGAAAATTTTTTTGAGTTCCTGTATCGAAAGATTCTTCTCAAAGAGTGGATATATCCTTACAGAGTACAGACAGAAGAAGTCACCTGAAAGGTATCAACCAGTGTTGTCGGCTTTCACTTTTTTTTGAACGCCCTTCATCGTTCAGTGGGTTTTTTTAGCGTTCGTTCACGTTCCGTTCAATTTTTTTTGGAAAATGGAAGCGTTCTTTCATCGTTCGTTCAGCGTTCACGTTCACCGTTCGTCCGTTCATTGTTTTTTATTTTAAAAAATACAGAATTTTTTTGATCAATTTAAAATTTTGATGAAAAAAAATCAATTGGAGTCTAAATCAAAATTATCAAACAGTAATTTTCTGAATCAAATTATTATGCAATGCAAAAATGGTTTACAAAATGAATGAAAAATTATGAGAACGGCGTTCATTGTGTTTGAACGCTGTTCGTTCCTCGTTCAATCACTCATTTTTGCGTTCGTTCACGTTCCGTTCAAAAATTCCAAAAGCTATGCCCGTTCTGAACAAACGGGCGTTCAGATCGCGAACACCCGACAACACGGAATTTACTGATATGTAAACTATAATTAACTCGTAATTATCGGTTTTTTGTTATTTTTCAGTATTTTAGATACATCTTTGTTCGAAAACTAAAAAAATTTGTGTATTGTACTTGTTTTTTGACATTTTATTTTTTTCTACAAAACTACCGGTGGGAAAAACTACCGGTGGGAAAAACTACCGAAAAAAAACCACCGGTGGGGGAAAAACTACTGTTCCACCACTAACACTATCCCCCTCGACTTTAGCGCTTCCCGTGAGCGTCGAATTGCCAATAATCATAATAGTTAATATCTTGTTAATACAAAACTATAAATCTTTAAAGTGAGGTGTTGTATTAATAAGATAATTTGTTAGTCTTTTCATGTAATAAGATATTTTATTTTAAATAAAACTTGAAAAAAAAAGTTTAATCATTAAACACACTTGAGGATAAAGCCATGGCTAACATTTTTTTGGACCAACAAGGGATTCTTTCAGTGAATTATGCTTTGAGAGGCTCTATAGTATTGGCTGAAACTTATTTCAATACTCTGATGAACTTGAAAAACGTGATTAAAGTTGAAAGATTAGGTAAGTTGTCAAAAAAAAAATTTTGACTCATTGGTCAATTTTTCACTGAACTCATTCAAATTAAATTTTTTATACATCCTGCACATTTTCCAAACCTTACTGCATCCGATTTCATTCATTTTCCAGGACAAAATGAGAATTGGGAGGAAGATAGTTCACAATAGATGAAGAATTACATTCCACTATCGCAACAGTGATGTCCAAAATGGACAAAAGTTGGTATTGTGCTGGTATAGAAAAGTTAGTCTACTTCTATAACAAAGCTTTGGATTCAAAATGGTGACTATGTAAAAAAGTAGATAATTTCTTGACAAATAAATAGTTTTTCACATTCCCGAGTTACAAGAGGTGTGTTGTAGGGAAACACTCTTTGTACTCTTTCAATTAAAAATCAGTGAAAATTATTGAAAATCACTGAGAAACAGTCAGAATCGCAGCACAGGAGAAAATCAGTGAAATAAAGTTTATGAAATTATCAGAAAAATCAGTGAAAATCGGTGAATTTTGCTAATTTTTTTTCCTGTGCTGCAATTCTGACTGTTTATCAGTGACTTTTTATTGATTCAGAATGAGAGAGTATGTAATTTTGAAACAAATATTTTTAATAGTGCTCAAAATCATCCTTTATACGTCATTAAAATCAAAAATCTGACCAAATTTTGAATCTCAGTTGCAAATGGCTCAATAGCCAGTCACATAGAAATAGAAAATACGTTTTTTCTTCTTCCTTCGTTGCAAAAATTATATCTAGGCCTCGCATAAATACCTCATTTCGCAATTTTCCACTACATTTTTCCATCACCAGCGCGAAAACATTTCCTACAGTACCTTCTCACACCTCCCTCAGAAAAAAAAAACTTTCGCAACAAGTTCCACTCCTGTCGACCTCTCCGAGCCCTTTTTTACGCCGCTGTATAAGTATTTCGGTAGGAAAAAAATTATATATACGACGTATTAGTTAAATGGTCCAGAAACATCAACTTGTGACACCGTAAATCGTTCAGAAACGGCCGAAGCTCATCAGTAATACGGTGAAAACCGCGTGAAAAGGAACCATCGACGGTATTTCGGGTAACATTCGGTACACATAATAGCTTCATTGTATTGAAAGCTCAATGCTCCCGAAATCTACTCGCAGTAGAGCAGAAATATCATCTTGCTGAGTGAAAATTGCGGCGGAATTTGAGGGGCGACGTTCTTTCAATTATTTTTACTGCTTCGGATTCGAACGTTTTTCGGCTCTCGATTGTATTTTCGATTTTATTGTCCGTCATTTCTATGATAATCGATGACGCCGAAGCGAAGGATTTTTTGGAATGAGGATATCGTATTTACAATCTCTGTATATTTTTTGTAATGTTTTTCGGCGGAGAAATTTGGCAACATCGGCGGTAGTGCGCCTTCTTCGCTTGTTGCCTGGTTCGTATAACTAATTACCGGAAAAATTTCATAAACGATTGAATTTCATATTAAACGTTTGCTCGCACAGGGTTGTTATAGTACTATATTAAACGAGGCACGTGCGCTGGGCCGTTGCGTATACGCAACCCCCCTAAAGCGACGTGTATACGGTGAATTATTAGATTTTTTCCTCTCTCCAGTCTGCTTCTATCGCGCCTCGAAATGCCTTTTTCTTTTTCGGAGGCAGCGTCGTCGTACTCGTTTCTTATTTCCATCATTCTTGGGTAGAACAATATGTTGATATCCGTTTTACATTAATACTTTCGTACATAAATACGGATAGCTGTATTAGCTGCACGTTTTGTTGTTATGTTACGTCGATGCGGAATTTTTTTACATCATTATGCATCACTATTACGTACCGATGCGTTTTGCTTATCGCATTTTGATCAATGTTGATTTGCGGACGCCTACGAGAACACGAGAGGCGACTTCATTCGGTTTCAAAATTGCTGAATAGACGAGACGACTAATCAAACGAGTCGTGTCAGAAGGTAAGTGGATGTTCAATGAAATACCTTTCCTATTAAACTCGTTGTCGCTGTTTTGTTGATTCATAACTGAGGAAAACTAAAAATTGATATCTAGAAAAAAATGCAATCTCATTTTCGCAAAAAAAAATCTTCCAAAAGATGAACATTTCAAAAAATTCCAAAATGGAAATTTTCAGAAAGAATTACACAAGTCAAAAAAAAAAAAAAATGTTCTGTGTTTCAGTTCTCATGGCCAAATTCTGATTCTAGACATCAAAATACACCAATATGCTCATTCGTGGCTTCCAAAGTTTGCTTGGGGGATGGGGGGGGGGGGCAAAAATGTGATTTTTCAAGAGCAATACACACGGATTTGAGAAAAATTAGAAATTTTTTTTTTTTAATTTTTCTCAAATCCGTGTGTATTGTTCTTGAAAAATCACATTTTTGGCTCCCCCACCCTCCAAAGCAAACTTCGGACAAAAAAATTATTTTTCTCTTTATTAGATACATAAAAGCAACCCAAATTTCGCAATCGGAGCCCAAACACAAAAATCGTGTTGACTTGTGTCATCAATCAGTTGAAATGTAATTACATTTCAAAGAATCCAAAAAAAATTCATTTCGAAGAAATAAAAAACAAATAGGTACCTACTTAATACGCAGTAAGTACCTAGTTTTTTGGATACAGATAAAAGACTCATTTTCATTTTTGAGAAAGACAGCTATTGATTCGTATGAAGTACTTAATGAATTTTACATAAGGATTCTACAGAATCTTAAAAACAAAAATTTTCGTTTTTATTGGATTTTTCTTGTCATTTTCGAATTAGTTTTCTTGGCTCAAATTCGCCCAAAAATACCCCCTCCTTTTTATCCTTCGATCAGAAAATTCAAGGAAGAAAAAAACGTCGGAAATTCGCGTTTTTCACAAAAAAAAATTAAAATTCTCGCTATTTTCTGTTTTTTTTTTGCTACTAAGGTAAAATTCTAGTTGACTTCTGTTTTTTTATACCTATGTGATTTTTATGAAAATAATTTAAATAGATCTCCATCAAGAGCTCAAATAGTAATCAGAAATTTCATCATCTCTCAAATTGTATCGTTCCCATTAAAAATCAGCCAATTTTACTCCCTCCCCTTCCCCCTTTCACAAATATTTCCATTTCACTACAACGAAAATTAAATACTCAAGTGAAATTTTTTTTCAAATTTCAATTAGTTGATTCCACTGAGAACAATGATTAAAAATAACATAAAATCGGATAAAATTCAAAATATCGAGCAAATAAACCAATACATCATGAAAATTTTAAAAACACGAATTCGATGAAAGTTTGTAAAATATCTTCATAAAAGGATAGGTATTCCATTTCTCACGAGACTGGGTCAAAATTTCGGTCATGAAAGAGATTGTCTACAAAAAAAAAAAAAGGTTGTAAAAATATGATCTTGAAAATAGTGGTTTTCAAATAGTCTCACACTATAAACAAGAATTGAGAACTGAAACTTTTTTGAAATTTTTTCACCATAAAAAGAAATGCACGACACCTCTTTTGGAAACTAAATTGAGTTGAAAAAACGTATAAAAAGTGTTACTCGTAAATTTGAAATCTCAAATTTTCAATTTGATACAGAAATAAGTTTGTAAATTAGAATTCAAAAGTTATAATTCAAAATTCAAAAATTTAAATTTGGAATTTAAAAGTTGGCAGTTGAAATTTTTAAAAGTTGATATTCAAAATTTGGAAGCCAAAGCTTAAAATTTGTACTCAATTGAAAATATAAATTTCAAAAGTTATTTGAAATTAAAAATATATTCAAAAGATAAAACTCAAAATTTGGAAGTTGAAATTCAAAGTAAGTATCTAAGTATAATTTAAAAATAAAAATTTATCACTTGAAAGATGATCTAAAAAAATATATACCTTATATATATTTGACACAGATAAGTTAGTAAGTATAAGTACAATACATAAATAACTTTTGTTCCCAATTTACAATTTTCGAAATAAAATGTGATTGTTCGATTGTGACAACGACAAGAAAATTAATGTTGGGTGTTGGAGAGATCGAGGGGAGGAAGGGGGAGGGGGTAAAACTTCGAATTGACAATCAAGTATATTGATTTCAGCGTTTTTTATTGGTTTTCTATCAGGAAAATAATAATTATCCTAACAAAATACAGGTAAGGTACACACAGTTGAAGTCAATATTGGATAAGTTTAATTTTTTTTTTCAATTTTACGTAAATTCGAAATCTCGCATACCGGGATTCCACATCCCTTTATCAATTTTTATTCCAGACTATTGAATATTTTGAAACGGAAAAAATTTATCCTTCTCATTTATCAAGGAACTTGGTGGCGATCTAGAATGAAATTTTCAAAAAAAAATCGATTTTTTTTGGGGGGGGAGAGAGGGGTGCATTAAAGAGTAGTTTTTTTAAAAGTAAAAAAGTGTCACGAAAAATGCACGAATTTTCATTTCTTACGTGAGTGAAGAGAAAAGAGCTCTAAAAACGAATAATTGAGACATCATTTTTATCATCAAAAAAATCTCTGAAAAAGAAGTAGTCCCCCGCCCTGTAGGGGTAGAAATGTAAGATATTTTTTGTTACCTTATGACGGGGAGTAAGCATAATTTATCTACGAATAATACCTATCTAGTTTCAATTTTTGTTCATCAGAAGTATTTTGGTAATAAAAAGTTCTGATATCATGGTGAAATCCGCCCTAACAAAAAAATTCTCCCACTTCTGGGAAACAAAGTGAAAATTTTTTTATAGTAAAATGTTATGATATCATGGCAAAATCCGTGAAAAAAACTGAAAAAAATTCTGGGGCGGACAGAGCTCTTGGATTGACGATAGATTGTTAAGATTATGTAAGAGCTCTGCCCGCCCCAGAATTTTTTTCAGTTTTTTTCACGGATTTTGCCATGATATCATAACATTTTACTATAAAAAAATTTTCACTTTGTTTCCCAGAAGTGGGAGAATTTTTTTGTTAGGGCGGATTTCACCATGATATCAGAACTTTTTATTACCAAAATACTTCTGATGAACAAAAATTGAAACTAGATAGGTATTATTCGTAGATAAATTATGCTTACTCCCCGTCATAAGGTAACAAAAAATATCTTACATTTCTACCCCTACAGGGCGGGGGACTACTTCTTTTTCAGAGATTTTTTTGATGATATCAGTTGTTTTTTATACGTAGTTTTTTTTTAATGGAATGGATAACCAGAATACAGTTGTGGACTAAAAACTGACGCCAGTCAACAATCAAAGTTTAGAATATTGAGAAGAAAAAAAAACGTATTTTGTAAAAATTTGAGTCTTGAAGAAATTTTTGAACGAAAATGAAATTGAAAAACATTTAGAAAAATTTCTGGAGTTGATAACAATTTTGCCAAAAAAAGGTGGAGCTAGAAAAAATTTTTATAAAAAAAATGAGCTGAAAAATCAGTCGGAAAAAATTTGGATTTGATATTGATAGAGTTGATGAAGATTTTTTCAGAAAAATTTGGAGTTAATGAAATAGTTGAGAGAAAATTTGATTTGAGTTGAGTTGAAAAAATCAGTTGGAAGAAATTTGGATTTGATAAAAAAATTCAGAAAAATTTGAAGTTGATGAAAGTATTGAGAAAAAAATTGATTTGAAATGGGGGAAAAAATAAAACTTTGGAGTTGGAAAAAATATTTGCGAAACATTAGAGCTGATAAACTTTTTGTCAGAAAAATTTGGAGTGAGAAAGAAATCGTAGAAAAAAATTTGAGTTGAAAAAGAAAAAAATTCAGTTGAAAAAATCAGTTGGATGAAATTTGGATTTGATAAAAAAATTCAGAAAAATTTGAACTTGAAGTTGATGAAAGTATTGTGAAAAAAATTGATTTGAAATGGGGGAAAAATAAAACTTTGGAGTTGGAAAAAATATTTGCAAAACATTAGAGCTGATGCTGATAAACTTTTTGTCAGAAAAATTTGGAGTGAGAAAGAAATCGTAAAAAAAAAATTTGAGTTGAAAAAAGGTTTAGAAAAAAATTTTACTCAAAAAATAGTTTGAAAAAAAAATTGGAGTTTAAAAATACGGAGAAAATTTTATACTGGTGAAAATTGTCAAAAATACTACAGAATTGAAAAAAAAAAGCTAAAAAAAGTGCATTCATGTGTTTTTTAAGTAATCAGGAATCCATGGTAAATAATGTAAAAATAATGTTATTACGACTCCACTTTTTGTAATAGCAATCTGAAAAGACTATAACTAGTGCAAAAAAAGAAGAGGAGAAATAGCTCCACCTCAAGGATTGATTACTATCACTAAATTCGCCAAATTTGGCAAAACTCTCCTTCTGAAATTAACATTAATTTTCAGAAAGGGTAACAAGCTTTAGAAAGCTTTAAATGATTTGAGATTTTAAACATGTATAGTTTATACATGTCTTCAATCGCCTTTGTTATTGCCAAAGCTCAACGAATAACAGTTATTTATTATTCGGAGCTTCAACTTGGTCAGTTTTCACATTTTTTAGAAACTTTAAGCTCCTATAAAAAGCTCAAAAAAAGTTCAAATTTCCTGAAATTTGCGACAGTATATGCATTTTAACGCAAGGAACACGTTTTTGGGGTTAATTTTCCGTTTTTCAAAATTTTGGGGCTCCAAATAGGGGGGTAAAGGGTCAATTTTCAAAATTTTGAAAATCCGCTTGGAACATTTTCTCGGGTTCAACGAGTACAACCCATCCCCAAAATTTCGTAAAATTTCATTCACACAATTTTTCTCTATCTCTGTTATAATAAAAAATTATTTTGTTAAAATCACAAGTTTCAGCAAAATTTGAGGTTGCAGATCTCCGCGAAATTTTAACCAACAAAGTTCGTTTTGGTCTTAAAAGAAAGAGCTTAAAAAATTAAGAAACTTTGTAATTCAAAGTTTTTTAATTCAACAAGCCTTTTCCGAAAAAAATGAATTAGAAAAACTTGAAAAATCACGAAAACTGTGTCCAAGTTCATCAGAGAATAGATAGTGTGCACGCTGCTCCGACGTTTTCATTGCATTTTACGGTTCTGACTGTGTAGGGCGGGGGGGTCACTAGCGTGACCCATGATATGAAGTACCTACAGAAATCGAAAGAATTTTACTCTGAATTTGCCTGGGGAGGCGGTGGGATTCAATTCCTTACAAAATTAGTAGGCTAGCTAATTATATTTCCCAAATTTGGAGTGAAAAAAAAATATTAAAACCTTCAAAAAATGTAATTTTTGAAAAATAAGCACATAGACGTATCTATCCATTTTTTTCAGAGATAACCAATGGCATTGGTACAAATAAATTTTTCTGTCAATGTAATTTGAGGACTGATTGAATTCGCACGATTGATGGGAATTTTGAAGGGGTCAAAAATTCGTTTTCTTTTCAATTTTTTTGAAATGTTTGAATTGAATGGTCATCATGATTATCTTGAATTTTTCAAATTGAACTTTATTTTCTTTGATGAAAATGCAATTTTGCAGGCATCATAGTGAAATTCCGAAGAAAAAAGTGACTTTTAGTGACCTTTTTTGAGAAAAAAGTGACCAAAAAGTGACCAAAAAATGACCATTAAGTAACCAAAAGTAACCAAAAGGGCCGAGAATTCCAGAAAAAATGAGAGGAGGGTCAAAATTCAATGAAAAAATTAGGTAATCTAAAAATCTAATTTTTTAGTGGCACTTCAGGAGACAGATATACATAATTATTTAATTTAACAGATTTGAGCAAAGAAAAATTGAAAAATGACGAGATTTTTGGAACAAACAATTAATATATGACCTATTTCTACTCTCTAAATCTAAATCAGTCAATTTTCGTAAAACTGCGTCTTTTTGAATCAGTGAAATGAATTTATTTGAAAATCTGTGATATTTCAATAATTGTTTGATTGATTTATTTTAGTCAAAAATATTGATTTATTCTCTCAAATGGGGAATGGATTAAAAAATCAATTACTTTACTGATTTAGAAAAACAGAATTTTTACAAATTTAGAAACAGAATTATTGAAATACTGCCCGAGCTTAGCGAGGGCAAATTTTTTTTGAACAATCATTATCAACTTTTAATTTTTTTTTCTTGAAGAATTTTAAAAAATAGCAATTTTTACGTAAAAATTTGAATTTTTGCTTGAAAATGCGAAAAAAGTGATTTTGAAAGGAAAAAAGTGACTTTTAGTGACCTTTGGATGAAAAAAGTGACTTTTAGTGACCAAAGCCGAAAAAAGTGACCAACGCCCTAAAAAAGTGACCTGCTATGATGCCTGATATTTTGTCACCAAAGAAGGAAACAATTATTAGTTACTTCTTCCTTTTTAGTTTTGAATCATTATAAAAAGCTGTGGTGAACATGTTCAAATCTTATTTCTTTCGAGGTGTATTTTGTCTGAATTTTCAACATTCATTAAAAATTAATATTTTTGCAGTTCCTTTCGATATATAGGGGTAGGAAATATGACTAAAAAGTTGAAGAAAAAAATTCTCATCTCCTTCCTTACATTTTTGAAGAAAAACCATTGGTATCGAAATCTTATTGAGGGAAAACAAAAGTACAGAGGATGCCGACCATTCCACTTCATAGGTATCATCAATAGTACTCCAGAATTCCCCACCAATTCATGAATTTTAATTTTTCTTTAGCTTTTTCAGACATTTTTCTGTGACCTCGTACCTCGACTACTCGACATTCTTTCGTTACGTAAAAAATCTCCAAGAGTGATTTCAGCTTCTAACGTAAACATTTTCAGATACAGTGTTCTTCGACGATACGATAGCTATTTATTCCGGGCTTACACGCTATGATTTACCGCGTATTACAACTTCTCGCCATGTCCCGTGTACTTTCTCGTCGTATTTACGCAACAAGTGAGCCCATATCACGACGCGAGAACGTATTAAGTGCAAGTGAATACATTTTATCGCCATCGTCATCGTACGTACATACGGTACACATAAGCACGAGTACATTCTACGATACTGTAAGTACATACATAACACTCTGTTTATAATGCACACAGCCATCGCCATTTCCAGCGCCACTAGCTCGACTTTCGATCGCCTATGGGTATCACTCTGCACTCTTCAAAGCCTGAGCTGTCATTAAATCACTCGCCACACGTAATGAGCCGACCGACCCAACACCAATTAATCATCTTTCGCTCTGAATGTCATCGAGTGAAATATTCTTGAAAATTACCATTTCGCGGTTTACCTCGCCCCTTCCCTCTCCTCAACACGTAAACTCTACAATACATCGATGGCGCCCTCCTCGTATAGTTTCCAACTCCGCACCCTTTTTTCCAGACCGACCTCATCAGAGACATTTTGGGAGAAAAACAAAACCACGCACCATATAATTAGTTTTTTTTCCCGGCGAGTAAATTTTAATGAAAACTTCTCATTTTGATGGGCTATATGGTTGACTTTTCGTTACAACTCGTTGGCCAACCAGCGAATAAAACAAAACGCCGTTCGCGACATCAACGACCTACAATTAATTACTATATAAAGTCGAGTGGTGGCGAAATTAATTAATTTCCCAAACACCACCGGTCGTCTTTGCGGAGCGGAGGGTTGAACAATTGGTGAGAATTTTGTACTTTTTTTGAGTAAAATTTCACATCGAAGGAGCCAATTTTTCTAGCATAGTCGTGTTTTACAGATAAATGCCCTCGAGCTGGAACACGCCGACCACGACATCGGAAGGTATACGTTTCCGAATCAACCAAAACCGGACTCCGGTTCGGATTTTTGTCGGTTCTTCGAACTCGATCGCCCCCGGCGTGACGACGAATCGCACCCAAAAAAACCACGTCGTGTCGAGTACCTTCTGCGTTGGAACTTGGAATAAAAAGGGTCCAAACTGTCGAGTGTCTTTTCGTATCTTTCGCTACCCTATTAACGCCGGTGTCGATTTGCATAAATACTCGCACCACGCGCTTTTTCTCGTCTCGCTTCTCTCTCGCTGGGCGTCAAAATTGAAAAATCTTTCGCTCTATGCTTTTAACGCTCGTAGAGTATTTTATAACTCGAGTTTCTATATTTTAATTAATAGCCGAGCGAAGCCATGATGGGAAGGAGTCGGCGAGAGATGGCCCAAGAACTTTTTTAGGGCCGAATTCAATAATTCATGTTGGCCGGATTGATTCAACAGAAAGTTGGCCGGTTTGTCTCCCCACCCCCACCCTGACAAAGTTTTACTGTAATTTTTTCGCTCCACAAATTGTGGATTTGAAAATTTTCGCCCTTGCTCGATTGGGTGAAATTATTCATTTTTTTGATGAATTTAAAAATCATCAATTTTCTTTTATTTGGAATTTTTGACAGAAATTTGGTTCAAATTTCAAATTCACTTTTTTTCTGCTTTCTGAAACATACTTTTCAAAAAAAGACCGCCCTCGCTCTGCTCTGACTTGATTGCACGAAATTTTCCAAAAAATTTATTGCAAATTAGTTGTTTTTTTGTGAACAGACATCTTGCTCTTCTATGACGAAAAACAAGGGAGTATTCCAATGATGCCCCCCCCCCATCTTTTCGGTTCGTTTCTATTATGAATAATTATTTTGAATTTGAAAATTGTATTTTTTCAAAAAAAAATTTTAATCAATTTTTAGAAGTATGGATTCTGATAGGTATATGGTATACTTTTTGAAAATGTAAAAAAATTGTATGGACAATTTGCCTATTTGGAAAGTTGAAGAAAAATGAAATGGTGTGCTAGCTTTTGTGTTCGTGCTTTTTTGCGCAGACACTCATCTTGTTCATCGAGAGGAAAATTTTCAGGCATGAGCAGGTCTGAATCATTATGATCATGCATGATCAGATCTGTTCATGCATGAAATCTGGCTGCTCATAAGCTCAGGTATGATCATATCTGCTCAAATGCGGTTAATTTTCAGACCTGCTCATGCCTCCCCCCCCCCCCACAACTCTGACAACGTGTCTGAAATGTCTGGATGGCAAAGTGAAAGATTTGGAAAATTCAAATAATTTCCAGTATCAGTTTTTACGCTTTAGTTTCAATTTTCACTGAAATAGAAAAAAATATTAATAAATTTAAAAAAAGTTGAAAAATCATTTAGCCATGACCGGACCAAACGGAGAGGAACGCAAATAAATCGTTTCATAATGCAAGATTTCTAACAAAAATTGATAATGAAAAATCAGGACTTCAGAAAGACATTTTTCAATCATTTTGTGATTTTTTCGGGAGGGGGGGTGCAAAATTTCCTTCTTATGCAATCTTTTAAATCCGGTAAACAAAACATTATTTGAAAAAATTTTAAATGAAGTTCCAAAATTCTGAAAAACGAAGAAAAATAAGTAGAGAAGTCTTGATTGGGGAAAAAAGGGAGAAAAAGCAGGGAATTTTGACATTTTAAACAAAAAATCAAGGACATCAGGATGCACAAGCAAAAAGTAGGACAAAAACAGGACTTGTAGGATCACTGAGAAACCTTGTAAATGGCAAAATTTAATGTATATTAAGGTCAAAAAAATTGTTAGTGCATTTTCGAAGAAATCCTTTTTTTTTGAAAATAATTTTGAGTTCAAAAAATTGAAATAAAAAATACCATTTCAGTCAATTTTTTTCTTTCCATTGAACCAATTTCAATACGTTCCTCATTTCATTCTCAGTTTTTCATGACTGAAAAAAAAATTAAAATTGCCTACTACCTACTTATTGGTAGGTACAAAAAATGAGCACCCCTTCTCTCCATGATTTCCATGTGGAATCTTATGGAGTTTACCCATAGTTTACTGCAGGAAATGACAATAATTATTCAGTGTTATCAATACAAATTCATAAAAAAATATATCATTTTTTTCACCAACGAGTCCTTAGTCGCTGTATATGGCGTTTAAAAAAAAAGACTGATTTTTTTCAACAATTTCATTTCTTTACGTCTCAAATCAAATTAAGTACTGCTTTTTCGCCACTTTCATTACTTTTATCAACTTCTCACCCAGTCCCCTCCTCCCATGAAAATGATTCATGGTTCCCTTCAATAATTTTCGTTTCAATTAAAGAAAAAAGTTAAAATTACTGATTTTTTTCTCAACTTGAAAGAAAATCCTTGTTGAAACTTATTCACGATTTGAAAAACTTTTACTCTACGGCAAAATTTAATACCAAAAAATAAGTATTTCTATGAACTTTCGTCAACAAAATTATCAGCTTTAATATTATGATGTACCTACTTACACTTATAGTACAGTAGAAATAGGGGAAAAAATGGCCATACCCCCAACAAATTGCTATAAAAGCGGTTTTTGGTTTATTCTGTAGAAAAGGGTCTGTTCTATCATAATACTGAAAGACCTCCCTGATCCTCCCCCCTAAGTCACTCCACTTTTGGGGCCAAATTTGGCTTCAGCGGGGGGGCGTCAATTTATTATAAAAATCGAGTTAGGTGGACCCGAAAATCCCAGAAAGTCACTAGTTCGACTATTGGTTCGCTACATTTCAAATGTACGTACCAGACATACACATATGTGTAATTTATTGAGGTAATAAAAAATTTTCAGACGCCGCTTTTTTTTTCTTTTTGCAATATCTCGACTCCAAAACCACGTAGAAAAAAGATTAAAAAAGGAAAATGTTCGTCTTTTCACGCTCTACAACGTTTGTTTGAACCAATTTTTCGAATTTTTCATTGCAGCCGAGCTACGCCTGGGGAAAATGCGACTTTTCCTGCGGAGGGTCCACCCCCCACTTTGAGATCTGGGGTCCGTTATACATTTTTCTTATTCTATGTAGTAATAGGATGTACTATGCAAAAGAACCGCTCCTAAAAGTCGATTAACCCGATTTTTTGTAATTATTTCTGATAATTGGAAATTTTCAAATTGTGATTTTTTCAAAGGCCCTAGCTCCCTTCCACGACGTCCTAGGGAAAAATTGTAAGTAACAAAATTGTTCGTTTTTTGATGCTCTACAACTTTTGTTTCAACTTTTTTTTCATAAGTGCGTAATTTCGAAAGTTGAAGGGGAAAAACTGATTTTGAGGGGCTGTGGCATCGAAAAAAGTGACTTAGGAGGGGAGGATCAGGGAGGTCTTTCAGTATTGTGATAGAATAGACCCTTTTCTACAGAATAAACCCAAAACCGCTTTTATAGCAATTTGTTGGGGGTCGGACTTGAATTCTACTGCACTATTAGATACAGGACGAACAAAATCAGCTAGGCAATCTATATACATACAAAATTAAACGACAACTCAAAACCGGAGTCATATCTCAGGGGAATGAGTATACCATCCGAACCATTTGAACTTGAACCAGTAACTTCTTTTCAAGTACTGAATTACTTATCGATAAATTTTCATTAATAAACAAACAAAAAAATTGTTTTTTACATTCCTCATTACTCTAAAATGGAGAATACTGAAAATTTTACGTTGAAAATGACTTTCAACAATCTCTACTGATTTAGATACATATTTTTGTTTTAAATAGTTCTTTACCTTCATTATTACGCAAAAAAATAAGAAAAAAATCAAATTAAATTCGAAAGTTTCAAAAGGTACCATTCTCAAAACTATCGATTTGTCCCTAACTGAGCTGGATTTTTTTTTTAATTTTAAAAATAAATAAACCCTTACAGATAAACGATCACTTTCTTTCTTGCTCCTTGAACACTTCCTAGAAATTAATCCGAATTTTCAAAATTATCTTCTCCTCATTTGACCACATTCTAGTCAGAACCGACGCACAACTGATAATAGCCTTACATTTTTACGAACAAATTCGTCCAAAAATCACAAACAATTTTCCTTTTTCGATTCGTTATCTCAACGAATTCCGCAGCTTATCTGGTGACAACGGAAGCGACCAGCGATTAGTCACTGAATAGGTACTCGAAAATCCATCAATAGATTACGGAATGCTCGAGCCATGTCAGTTTGTAAACAATTTACCATACCGACGAGATAATCGTTCGATAGGTAAAGAGACTCGGGTACACAAAAATATATTTAGGTACTCTAGTTTACTCACGTTATCGGTTCTAGTATCATCGATCGTTGAACAACTCTCACTAGTAAATAACATGAATCGTGAACGTACCTGAAATCAGAAAAAGATCATGAATTATTTTTTTTTTCACAATACCACTATACCATAAGCTAGTTAAGTAGAATTATTTACAAATACACAACAGAACGCTGATTATCTATCGTAGACGACTGAATGAGCCCAGATGCTATCGTAGGCTCGATTATAATTCAGTGGTCGTCCTGCATCGTCATTATAATCTGAACCGCAGCCAATAACATACCTACAGGTCGGAATACGTCTTATAATCATAAGTCATCATACAAGATTCTTCGATTATATTATTTTTGATTGAAAAAGGAGAAGTACGACAGAGCTATTGTCTCGCATAATTATCCCATTTTTTAAATTTCTACTAAAAAATACAACTCTTTTTTTTGCACGATTCGTACCTATTTCTCTAAATTACCAAGCAGAACAGCACAGCAGATAACTAGAAATTGATTAAGATTACTCGACGAAGAGGGAAGGGCCCATTATGATATTTGGCTCCTTTCGAGAAAGAATGTAGGAAATTTTTCACTGTCGTCACTGTATACTTATAAGAAAATCTTCCCCTTTTCATCATTGTTCTTCTTATCACTGCACTTCCTCCTATCGCGTATAAAAATTACAAAAAAATGAATTTTTCACTCGCCCAAATATTTCATTTTCATTATTCACAAAAGACTTATCGTTTGTCCACCCTTCTTTTTTAATTTCTACAAAATTCAAACTAACAAAAAAATTAAATAAAAAATCTCGATTAAATTAGCCGGTCGGTTGTCGGGATCATCGCAGACGATACCGACCCGCCTCTCCCCCTTCCTGGTACCAATATAAGGGAGTGTAATTTCATAAAACTCATCCTCTCTGTGCAGGAGAGCCGGGCGTCGTGGCGTCGCATCGTCATTATAATGCAGCTAAGGCTAAGGCCATCAAGTACTGCTACACACAGCTTCTCTCGCTTGTTGCTACGATGAGTATTTTTTACCCCTCGTGTGCCTCCTCCTGTACTCCTTGTAGCCGGATATGTTTTCAATGGCTTGGAGTTTTTTTTTTTTTTTTTGGTCGTCGACAGAAAAAAATGTGTAGAAGGGAGAGCTATTGTTTCGTACCAGAGGTTTCATTTAATTTCTTTTCAAAGAGTGTAATATACGAGAGCACACGTTTCTGAAGATACTGTATACTTTTGTGTACCTATTTGAGTAGAAAATTTCGCACCATCATGAGAATAAATATACTGCGTCGAATAGGAAGGTTATGTAATTTCCAAGTTGCGTTGGGTAAATATTCCAGAAGGTATTAATCGAATCAATCGTCGTCAGGATATTAAATACGTTCGATAGCTAAGGTGAAAATTTAACTGACAAGGGAGCTACCCGAAGTCGGACACGCGGAATGGAAAAAATTTTTCACAGGCTTGTAGAGCATCACCAAAAACTTCCACAACCAAAATTTCAGCCCCTAAAGTTGATATGGGGGGGAGCTATCGGAGTTTGAATTTCGAGAAATCGCCTAATACACCGAAAAATTGCAAAAATCGAAATATGTAACTCGCATTCTTTTGGCGTTTGGGAGATGGATTTTATACCAGGAAGGTCATCTGAAGATGGGATAGCCACCTAGGTTCGCGTGTAACATCGGGGGGGGGGGGGGGATTTTCACTCATACCTTTTATGCGCGATGTAGAAAAATTGTAATAACGACCAATGTATGAGTGAAAATCTCCCCACACCCTGATGTTACACGTGAACCTAGGCAACCATCCCATCTTCAGATGGCCTACACCGAGGGCAGTTCCTGGTTTAAAATCCATCTCCTAAACGCCATAAGAACGCGAGTTATTTAAATTTTTGTAATTTTTCGGTGTATTCGACGATTTCTCGAAATTCAAACTCCGATAGCTCCCCCCCATATCAACTTTAGGGGCTGAAATTTTGGTTGTGGAAGTTTTTGGTGATGCTCTACAAGCCTGTGAAAAAATTTTTTCATTCCGCGTGTCCGACTTCGGGTAGCTCCCTTGTGAGAAGGTCAAAAAAACCATAAGTTCGTATACTTAACATAATTCTGTAATCAATTTTTTTTGGCATTTTTGTTGCACTCTACAAAATTAATTTATCAAAGTTTTCATACGAGGTGAGGGAGGGATTGGAGATCAAAAACACAAAAACTGTCTTTTATTTTAAAATAAAACAACATTGAAGACTAATAACTTCACTATATCAGTAGTTCTAGGAGCCTGAAACTTTGTATGTGAGGATTTAAATCCAAAGACTACCACACAACGTATTTAAAAAAATGCAAAAATGAAGCCTCATCTGAAAAACTACAGATCGACTTCATGTGAAGCCTAGGGTGGCCTTTATTTGTACTTGTGATACTCAAAAGGTATAGTTTGAATTTCTACATGGTAAAAAAATGTTTTGGGGTCTAGACGAAAATCCCCTTTTTTTCAAAAAACAGCAAACTTTGGAAACCCCTTAATTCCACTTTCTTCAAACTTCAATGCCTTTGTGGAACGGGTTAATATTTATCAATTTGGTCAAAATTTTTAAGGAATAGTTTTTTCATACCCGAAAATTTCGTCTAGATGAATTTTGCATAATATTTAAGAACAAATCTACCATTAGACATTTGTTTACTGGGGAGATATCTCAACTCAAAGAAAAATTTTGAGCCAAAACAAAAATAAATTAAAAGCACATCATAAAAGAACCCCATGTCCAAAATTTGAAGTGCCAAAGTTCATTTTTCGAATTTTGACGAATTTTTGAAATTTAAAAATTACCTCATCGTCCTAAAAAATATGAAAATTTAATCTAAACAACGAAAAAAATCTGAAATTGGATATATCCTATTTTTCGACCTCTCGAATCGATTGGAAGTGGTTTTGAGACGTTTCGGAGTCTCCAGAAAATTATGAGATTTTCCAGCATTGCAGAAAAGCACATAAAAACAGGGAATGGGCGTCAGCCAAAAAGTTGACTCCAGACTTGATCGGAGTCAATTTCAGACCACGACTCCTGACTCCCGCTTCATGACTCTGGAGTCAGACTCACAACTCAACTCCGACTCCAAATTCACCTCGACTCCGGAGTAAATTTCATATCTTGACTCCTGACTCCAGCTTGACTCCGGAGTAATTGCGGATCTGGAGTCAATTTGAAGTCAGTTTGAGTCAAACTTCGCGATTATAAACCACCTATAGCCACACAATAGGTTTGACATTTCTTGTTTTCAATATTACTTTTTTGAAGGGAATAGGAAGTCAAACTGACTCCAAATTGACTCTGGAGTCAAGAGTCAAAGTAACAGGTTGACTCCAGAGTCAAGGTGGAGTCAGAAGTCAACTTTTTGGTGATTTCCATTCCCTGCTCTAAAATCGGAGTCAAACTGACTCCAGGGTCAAGCAGGATTCAGGAGTCAAGGTCTGAAACTGACCATGGAGTCAAACCGGAGTCAGAAATCAAGGTCACAGATTGACTTCGGGGTCAAGCATGAGTCAGGAATCAAGGTCACAGATTGACTTCGGGGTCAAGCATGAGTCAGGAGTCAAGGTCTGAAACTGATCCCGGAGTCAAACCGGAGTCAGGTGTCAAGGTCACAGATTGAGATTGACTTCGGGGTCAAGCAGGATTCAGGAGTGAAGGTCTGAAACTGACCCCGGAGTCAGGAGTCAAGGTCTGAAACTGAATCCCCGGAGTCAGGAGTCAAGGTCACAGATTGACTCCGGGGTCATGCAAGATTCAGGAGTGAAGGTCAGAAACTGACCCCGGAGTCAGGAGTCAAGGTCATCGATTGACTCCGGGGGTCAAACAGAAGTCAAGGTCTGAAACTGACCTCGGAGTCAAATCGGAGTTAGGAGTCAAGGTCACAGATTGCCTCCGAGGTCAAGCAGGAGTCAAGAGTCAACTTTTTGGCTGACTCCTACTCCCTGCTATTTGGATTAAATTCAAAAATGATTCGAGAAAAAAGAAAATAATAAACAAAGCCTAAAAAAAGTCTGCAGCACTGACGTCATGATTGTTGACTCCGGAGTCAATCCTAAACAATGACTTCTGACTCCAGCTTGACTCTTGACTCCACCTTGACTCTTGGAGTCAGAGTGACTCCGACTCCGGAGTCGACTCTTATTCCCTGCATAAAAAAATTGAATTTTGGAACTTTGAATAAAACTATCGTGAAAAGGGTGTGTATCGGCGTATTTTGACCCTCAGAACATGAGTCCAACGTTAGTTTCTTCATTCGGTCACTTTTTTCCGCATACAACTCTAAATTTGAAAAATCTGCAAAAATAACGCCATTTCTGTGCAGATTTCCGCCATTTTTGGCCCCGAGTTCAAAGAAACGGCCAAACCCAAGTACCTATGCGAGGAAATTCTACATGAAAAACCAATTTTTTAGTACATAATTTTTCCAGGGTGGTCGCTCTTCACTCATATGACGTTTTTCACGTTTAAAAAACTTCAAATAGCCGAAAAAACGTGAAGGATTACCCCAAAATTGATGAAAAAATTACTTCAAATACACTTCTACGAGATATAATTTAGTAACCAAGAGCAAAAAAAAATTCTTCACTTCTGTTGGAATTAAAAATTTTTCCACGCTTAAAAAACGATTATAGCTACATGGGCCTAGGCCTACACTCCAAAGTCCAAACGATGCAACAATAATAGAGTACACAGCGAAAAAAAATACCAGTAATACTCGCCTATTCATAGGTACACAGATGTAATGTACCTATAACGAGCACACCATCATACACGTCATCTGGATATAGCAAAATAAGATATCAAGTTGGGGCATCGCGTGTGCGAGGTAATTACAATGGACGAGGTTTGTGGGCCCTCCTTCTAAACGAGCTCGCCGGGTATTTCGTCTGGCAACAGTATCTCGCACAAGGTGAGACGCGAAGAGGTGGCCATATTGTATGGTTCGGTGTGTAACATCTTTATTAACGATGGTATGGTTACAAAGCCTAGACCGCGGCCGCCAAGGTATACCGAGTATAAAAATAAGATATCTTGGCCGATGATTTTCAACGTCTACCGCCCAACTCTACGTATACAGCGAGATCTCTCAGCATGACCAATCAATCCGTTTCTTTGAATACCTTTCGCACGAACAGCTGCTTCTCGGCTTTTTTTTCTCCAATTTATTAGCACTGTGGTTAACAAACGAGCACGTTAAACGTGTAAATATCCGATTCATAGTCAGGTTCGCGAAATCTAATTAATATGTACCCTTCGTATTCGGACCGGGGCGCGATCGCGAACCCAGCAACGTTGCTGTCAATTCTATAACCGACGCCACGCTCATGGTGGCTGTCCGGACTCGGAGGAATGCGCCAGAGGTGGTGATTAGGTGCACAGGATATGTTTTCGATACAATTACAAAGCTTAATTGTCCTTATACACGGCTATCTCGTCGTACAGTCGTAATGGCCAACCAGTTTATCTTATGGTTTAATTGCCTTGTTTAATATAAATCTGGTATGCGGATAAGTTGCATATTATCATTACATATTCCGTTGATCGGAGAGATAAAAACAGACCAACGCTTTGTTTAATTGGAAATCGACACCGCGAGACTGAGAGTTTCGGGACGACCTGCTGAACGCCATCGCTGGCCCGCGATTAAGGGGAATGCCGAGTTGTCAAGGTAGTTTGAACAATGCTTTTTTAAAGTGATATATGAGAGGGACGATGAATCATGTGTATTTTCTATTATACTTATGCGTTATGTATACGAACAGTCGAACACCTTCCTTGTATCTAGTTAACGTGGTGTGCTGAATTCAGTGTTTTTTTTATCCATCGATACAGATAAGGTATTGAAAATGATTTTCACAGTAATTATTTACGGTGTTGCCAAGTACTCTGTGTGTTTTTCGATCAAATTGAGCTGCAGGGATTTGGGAGTAGGTTTTCTGGTGTGGTGTTTAATTGATAGGTAGATGAATAATGTTTTTTTCCTTCCAGGAATTCAAGTGACGTATTTTCGAATTTCATTCCCAGCCGGAAATTAACTACCTGTTTGTCTATGGTGTGCGAATGTGAAGGTGAATCAAACGTATGTTGGGAACTAATTTCACTAATTTAGAATGTAATAATTGAAATATGGACATTACGTCATCTTTTACCAAGTAATCTTCGAAAATTATTTGAGATGGGAGCAGAGGGAGGAAACAAGAAAAATTCTCAAAAAATTGCAAAGATATTAAAATTGAGTCAAAAGTTGTCAAATTTTGTAAACCAACCCCAAATTTACTACTTTTTAAGCCTAAATCAGTCCAAATTAGGTGAGATTTTTCACTGATTTATCAGTCAAAAATGACTGATTCTTTCCAACAAATTAGTAATCGACGAAGAAATTGATAATTTTTGACCGAAAAAATGACTCATTTTTAGTAGAATTTATTTCACTGATTCCAAAAAGAAGAGTTCACCTACAGGGTGCCTACCGATTTTTAAAATTCGAAATTCGCGACCCCCCCTCCCCCCCCCAAAAAAAAGAAATCAACGAGATCAAATTTCACGTAAAAATTTAACATGAGACACTACGTTTTGGTTTTTCAAACATTCAAATCAAACGGAAAAAATTAATATTTTGAAAAACTGAAAAAGTGATTAGTCTCATAAAACGAGAGTAAATTTACGAAAAGAAAAATTTTCGGACAAAAATGACCATTTATGAGTATAAAACTTTGTGGAAAAATGGGTTTTCGAATTTTGAAAGGTGTTCCACCACCTGAAAAATTCTGAAAAAAAATATTACGTTGTACATAGAACTAGTTACATGAAATATATTTTTTTCTGAATTGCACCTCTGAACCATCATGTGGAAAACTCAATTTGAAGTTTTTAAATACGAGTTTCAGCTAGAAAAAATCATCGAATTTTTTTTTCAAACCACCCACTAATACCCCTCAGTATAGTGTACCACCCAAGCAAGTTAGAAAAAATTTGGTTGAAAACTCGCGAAAATAAAAATTCTTAATGAAAAGGCTTATAGGGATAGGAGAGGGGTAGGGGGCCAAAATTTTTACCACGAGGTTTTCAGACCATAAGAACCAAATTCTATCGGTTAGTTTCGAATTTGAGCTCGAAGGCAGATTCGCCTATCTTATTCGCCGGTACCCTTTGTACTTCTCTCATTGAAACACCTTTAAATTTATTTTTTTTTAAAAACCATCATTAGTGTTCTCAATTCAGCTCATTGACCTTAGAAATCGACTGCAAAAATGATTTTCGGAACAGATTTGAGCGTTTGAACCTTCTAAGTATTTCAAACTTTTATTTGAAATTGATCGATCATTGATTTTAGTGATTTTTCAATAACTTTAGCACAGTTCTGCGTAGCAAAAGATCACTTTATCGAGTAAATTAGGGTCTGATGTTCGAGGAATGTCTACTATCATGTGTCATACTTGGTTTTTAGATAAAATCGTTTTTAGGGCGAGCAACTCTTTATGAAAAAACGAGGTGAAAATCGAAATTTTTCAGTCAATTTTTTTTCTAAATTTCTGCTCATTTTCTGGTTATACAAACTTACAAAATTGAAATTCTTATAGAATGGTTAAAAATTTCATTCTTCCTTCATTTGAAGTGATATCTAATTTGGCTGCTCAAAGTAGAGCACCTATCTTATACGTATCTGCAAAATTTGACCTGAAAATTTTCGAAATCTGAGAAAAGTCGTCCTCTGAATAATTTTGAGTCATAGCTCACGAATCTGAGAATATTTTGATCGTATGAGATTTTCTAGTCGTTGTAATTTCACTCAAACTCTAAAATCAATATTGGATTAGTGTTCAGCAGCAAGTATAATACTCCAAGCCTTAAAATTTGTATCATTAACTTGCGATTTTTCAAAGAAGAAATAAACAAAAATCCTACTGTTGAATTACAAAAAAAAAACCTTTCATGAATATGATGAAAAAAAAGAAAAGAAAATCAGTCAGGTAGTTTTGAAAAACATAGGACAAAAACATCAAAAACAAAATTTTCAGGAAAGAGCTTGTATAGAAGAGGAAATTTTAATTTACAAAAAAATTGAGCTTTTCACGTCTAAAAAACATCTTTTCATCTGCTTTCTCAAATTTTACCACATTTTCTTGTACTATGTGTACATGAAAGTGTATGGATTCAGAAAACACAAAAACTTAATTTTTGGACAGTCTCTAATCTTATTGTACTCAGTGAAGTAGAAGTTCGAACTTTTCTCATCGTTACCAAAAATTTGAAAATAAAAGCAGCTCAGAGTTGTGTAGAATTTGAGAGCCAGAGGTAACGAAATATTTTTTTTAATTCAAGGAAGTGTCTAGTTTTTGTCGAGAAATCAATTTTGAAATTATTTATTTCCTGGAATTTTTTCATTTTTTAGGACGATCGATTGACCTAAAATTGAAGTAACTGTCGGTTTTGACATTTATCCATATGCAAGGCAGATTACTCTGTGCCTTCTTTAAAAAATCGATTTTTTCATAAAATCCGATTGTTAATCCCAGCGATCAATCAACAATTTGCTTATTTCACTTTTAAAATCGATAGATCTTCCATAGAATTTCCCATACGAATTCATAACAGTTTCGATCAGTTTATCTTAATGAATCGACATTTCTCATTCGTTCAATTTTTAATCAACAACTCGAAAAATTTATCATTCAGACCTTGAAACAAAAAATTAAAAATTTTTAAAAATAATTTTGAAGAAAACTCCAGTTTGCAAATGGTAATTTTCAATCACTCTCTCATTCTGAATTAGTGAAAAGTCACCGATAAATAGTCAGAATTGCAGCACATAAAAAATAAGGAATTTCATAAATTTCACTGACTTTTCAATAAATTTTCACTGATTTTCTAGTGATTTTTCTCGCTGATTCGTTTTCAGTAAAAAAAATTCACTGATTTTCTCCTGTGCTGTAGTTCTGACTGTTTCTCAGCGATTTTCGATAATTTTCACTGATTTAATATAATTGAGAGAGCACACCTACTAAAAATCACCAAATAGAAATTAAGTTTTTTCATAAATTACCATGAAACAAAAAATTAAAAAATTTTTAAAGCTAATTTTGAAGAAAACTCCAGTTTGCAAACGGTAATTTTTAATCACTCTCTCATTCTGAATCAGTGAAAAGTCACCGATAAATAGTCAGAATTGCAGCACAGGAAAAATAAGGAATTTCATAAATTTCACTGACTTTTCAATGAATTTTCACTGATTTTCCAGTGATTTTTCTCGCTGATTCGTTTTCAGTACAAAAATTTTCACTGATTTTCTCCCGTGCTGCAGTTCTGACTGTTTCTCAGTGATTTTCGATAATTTTCACTGATTTATAATTGAGAGAGCACACCTTCACTGGAAATTACTTCAATGATCTAAAATCCAAGCCCTTACATTTTCAACAAAATCTAATCTATGCTTTTCCTCCACTTCCCTCTTCGCAACCCTTATAAATCCGCGTAATTTTTTTCAAAAATCATAAATAATAAATCAGCATGTACGACATTTTCTCGCACATACAAATCCAGCGACTAAAATATAGTAAATTACCTCGCTATATAATCCAGTCGCTCGTATAGTATATGGGCACATCATAAACACGCTTTTTAATCTTACACAAGCCACGAACCGTCGCTTCGGAGCGAGCTTCGAGGTTCGAAACACGGACGCCATTTCACAACATAAACAATGATCTTTTTATGGCTAAAGAATACCGTGTTTCACGTCGTAGACAAGATAATCAGCGTAATCTGAATTATCTCACAATATTTTATTATACGAAAACGATAGTATAGAGACAGCACGACGGAGTGGCGAAGAGGGGAAAGGAAAATGAGGGGGAAAAACGCGACGGAAAAAAGCGCCGAGCTAGCAACTGGATAATAACGATGTATCGATAGCCTAAAGGACGCCTATACGTAGAATTAACGATTTTAATGCTTTGTTTACTCGTGTTTTCTGTCTCACTCCGTCCCGATAGTGTTTTTTTTATTCGTACGTAATCTACATACAGTATAAGCTCTTCTTTTTAACCCTACACTGGCGGAGAGATTTTTACACAGCAGCCGATGTTTACATAATGTCCCTCCGCACCCTTCCGCAACCTCGATCCTCACGTACGTGAACTTTTACCCAGATTAATTACGTCGGATATTGAATGTTTTCAATCATCGCATCTCGGCTGCAGACGCAAAGGCCAAAATTGTGCGGTAATTTTTAAATCCTTGGCCTGGACAATTTTCACCAAGTGTAAAAATTTTCACCTTATTTGGTTCGATCGCTTCTGTACACGGATTCAATTTCACAGCCCATAAAATCTTATCGTCGACATTATCAGATCGTTAAAACAATTGCGGACCCGAAGCCCCAGCCAGCGGCATGACGGTTAAACAAGCGAGCAAAGTACGTGTGTAAGATTCGGATCAGCCGATTTGATTAGCTTTTCGGTTCCAAAGACGATGGCCTGCATTCCCTTTGTAATAGGACGTCTGTTAATCGAATTCAAATCCTCAATACGTCGTTTGTACGAGAAAAGCTGGTACGATTTTACGATCGGAGTTGTTTTTGCCGGACGAACGGACGTTTATCGTTGAGATGATTATCTTGTACGTGTTCTCGATTAATTACGATTCACGCATATCGGTTTTAGCTTCGAAATGTTCACCGAAGATGACACCTTGTTATACATAATCAATTTTTTTTTTAAACCGAGTGTACTGCAGACCACCGCAGCATAACGTGAGATTAACTCGTTGTCTGCATCCAGCGGTTTGTTTATACAGGGTGTTTCGACAGGTGCTGGTAGATGCAAACGCGATGTATTTGGGAAGGAAATTGAAAAAATAGGGTAGAATTGTGAATATGAATGTGGATGTGGTTTTAGTCGAAGACGAATGCTTCCGGGAGGTAATTAATTTTTAGAAATTCTACGCCAGGGCGGATGAGTAATATTTGACAATGTTGATTTGGAGCGATTGTATTTTGAAAAGAAAAAGGAATGGTTTTCAAGTTGATTTTTGACAGTTTTAATATCTTGAGTTGGGTGGATGTTTTTTTAATTTTTAAAATGAGTAAAATTTTGGATATAAGATTAATTTGTTTGACATCTGCAAATTAGCTGAAGATAGAAGAAAATATTGAAAACCTTGACTCAACAGAAATAATAATTTCGTATTATTCTTTCAAAAAAAAAGAAGGTAAACCCTCCAATAGTAAAAATTTACTAAAATATTGGTCGCATTTTTCATCATCGTAGCAGTAAAATCAACCGTTAATTATTGATTGCAAGAGCAAAGACGAAACTGTAGAAAAGGGTTGTCCCCCCCTCCCCCTCACATATATTATCTCCATCATTCGGCAAATTTCGTTGTAGGTAGGCAAATTTAGTGATAAATTGGCAAGAAAAAGGACAAAATATGCAAAGAAGTACAAAATTTTGTAAACACGTTCGAAAAGTACAAAACTGGTACTCCAAACAACTGCAATTTTTTCAAACAACAAACTATTAAAAAACGATTTTTTCTTTCCGAAAATCACTCAGTTTTTCAAACATTAGCCAATTCTCTTTACTCAAGCATATGAAGCTAACAGTTTGTATGAGAGATAAAAGTTGAGAATTTTGTTTCCCTTTCGATACTAGGTAAAATATTTGCGATTTTTTCCGAGTTTTTCAGGGTGAGATGATTATTTGAATGAATTTTCATTTCAAAAAAATCATCACACGATTTTTCCGAGAACTTGTGACTGCGATGAATTTAGGATGAATTTTCATCGCAGAAATCAACCTGCGGTTTTTCCGAGTTTTTCAGAGCGGGATAATTATTTGAATGAATTTTCGTCTCAGAAAAATCATGCCACGATTTTTTCAAGCATTTGTGAATTTAGGATGAATTTTCATCTCAAAAATCATGTTACTTTTTTCCGATTTTTCTAGGCTGGGATAATTTTTTGATGGAATTTTCATCCAAAAAATGATTTCGTTTTTCCAAGTTTTTGAATCTGAGATGATTATTGGAATACATTTTTAATCCAAAAAAAATCATGCCACGATTTTTCCAAGCATTTGGGGCTGCGATGAATTTAGGATGAATTTTCATCTAAAAAATCATGTTACTTTTTTCCGATTTTTCTAGGTTGGGATAATTTTTTGATGGAATTTTCATCCAACAAATTATTTCGTTTTTCCAAGTTTTTGAATCTGAGATAATATTGGAATACATTTTTAGTCCCAAAAAAATCATGCCACGATTTTTCCAAGCATTTGGGGCTGCGATGAATTTAGGATGAATTTTCATTTCAAAAATCATGCTACTTTTCCCCGATTTTTCTAGGCTAGGATAATTTTTTGATGGAATTTTCATCCCAAAAATCATTTCGTGTTTTTCCAAGTTTTTGAGGATGAGATGATTATTGGAATAAATTTTTAGTCCCAAAAAAATCATGCCACGATTTTTCCAAGCATTTATGGCGGCGATGAATTTGGGATGAATTTTCATTACGGGTTTTCCGAGTTTTTCAGCCTGGGATGATAATTTGAATAGATTTTCATCCCAGAAAAACCATGCCACGATTTTTCCAAGCATTTCTGGCTGCGATGAATTTAGGATGAATTTTCATTTCAAAAATCATGCTACTTTTCCCCGATTTTTCTAGGCTAGGATAATTTTTTGATGGAATTTTCATCCCAAAAATCATTTCGTGTTTTTCCAAGTTTTTGAGGATGAGATGATTATTGGAATAAATTTTTAGTCCCAAAAAAATCATGCCACGATTTTTCCAAGCATTTATGGCGGCGATGAATTTGGGATGAATTTTCATTACGGGTTTTCCGAGTTTTTCAGCCTGGGATGATAATTTGAATAGATTTTCATCCCAGAAAAACCATGCCACGATTTTTCCAAGCATTTCTGGCTGCGATGAATTTAGGATGAATTTTCATCTCAAAAATCATGCCACTTTTCCCTGGATTTTCTAGGCTAGGATAATTTTTTGATGGAATTCTCATCCCAAAAATCATTTCGTGTTTTTCCAAGTTTTTGAGGATGAGATGATTATTGGAATAAATTTTTAATCCCAAAAAAATCATGCCACGATTTTTCCAAGCATTTATGGCGGCGATGAATTTGAGATGAATTTTCATTACGGGTTTACCGAGTTTTTCAGCCTGGGATGATAATTTGAATAGATTTTCATCCCAGAAAAACCATGCCACGATTTTTCCAAGCATTTCTGACTGCGATGAATTTAGGATGAATTTTCATCTCAAAAATCATGCCACTTTTCCCTGGATTTTCTAGGCTAGTATAATTGAAGACCTCTTTTCCAAAGTGGCCTAAGTCAATTTTTGAAAAAAATTACTCTGTCAATTTTGAAGGTTCATAGCTCGTAAAGATCAAATTTTTGGAGATCGAGACTTTCGCCACATTTTTGGTATAGCACTGTACAATACATTTAGTTTGGTAGCAGAAAAAAATGCTTCAAAGGTATACAGTACAAACGTATTTTTCGTTTTTTGAAAAAAAATTTATTGTTTTGACTTAGGCCACTTTGGAAAAGAGGTCTTCAATTTTTTGATGGAATTCTCATCCCAAAAATCATTTCGCGTTTTTTCCAAGTTTTTGAGGCAAAGATGATTATTGGAATAAATTTTTAATCCCAAAAAAATCATGCCACGATTTTTCCAAGCATTTGTGGCTGCGATGAATTTAAGATGAATTTTCATTACGGGTTTTCCGAGTTTTTCAGCCTGGGTTGATTATTTGAATAAATTTTTATCCCAGAAAAATCATGTCACGATTTTTCCAAGCATTTCTGGCTACGATGAATTTAGGATGAATTTTCATCTCAAAAATCATGCCACTTTTTTCCGATTTTTCTAGGCTGGGATAATTTCTTGATGGAATTTTCATCCCTAAAATCATTTCGTGTTTTTCCAAGTTTTTGAGGCAAAGATGATTATTGGAATAAATTTTTAATCCCAAAAAAATCATGCCACGATTTTTCCAAGCATTTGTGGCTGCGATGAATTTAAGATGAATTTTCATTGCGGGTTTTCCGAGTTTTTCAGCCTGGGTTGATTATTTGAATAAATTTTTATCCCAGAAAAATCATGTCACGATTTTTCCAAGCATTTCTGGCTACGATGAATTTAGGATGAATTTTCATCTCAAAAATCATGCCACTTTTTTCCGATTTTTCTAGGCTGGGATAATTTCTTGATGGAATTTTCATCCCTAAAATCATTTCGTGTTTTTTCAAGTTTTTGAGGCTGAGATGATTATTGGAATAAATTTTTAATCCAAAAAAATCATACCACGATTTTTCCTGGCATTTGTGGCTGCAATGAATTCGGGATTAATTTTCATCGCAGAAATCATCCTACGTCATTTGTCGAGTTTTTCAGGCTGAAATGATTATTTGAATGAATTTTCATCCGATTTTTCCGAACATTTGTACCTACGATGAATTTAGGATGAATTTTCACAGCTTTTGGATGCCCTTTTCTTCAAAAATTCAAGCCTTTGAACCGCTCAACCTCGATGAATTTACTCATTTCATTCTTAATATGATTTAACTGTTTTCTCTTCCATTCCAGACAATTTAATATTTTGAATCGGAAAATTTATCCTTCTCATTCATCAGGGAACTTGGTGACGATCATGAATGAAATTTTCAACAATTTTCGGGTTTCTTGGATGGGAAGGAAGTCATCAAAAAATCCCGATTTTTATGGAAGTCAAAAAAGTAGCTTAAAAAAAGCACGAATTACACATGTTTTTCCATTTCAGTTCAACCTTTGATCGGGAAATTTTTCATTTTCACCCCCCCCCCCCTCCCCCGAGACTCGATTTTTCTGAAAGGGTAGGTCATCAATGAGTAAAGTTTTTTTTAAGTCAAAAAAGTAGCATGAAAAAAGCTTAAATTTTTTTCTTCGATGTCAATACGACTGGCCACCAAATTTTCAATTTTCGACCCCCCCTCCCCCCCATTAAAGGCATCATGGCGAAATTTTTGAAGAAAAAAGTAACTTTCAGTAACTCTTTATGAGCAAAAAGTACCCAAAAAGTAACCATAAGTAACAAAAAATTCAATTTTTTTCGAGGGACAAATTTTTTCAACAGTTTTCTGGGGGGGGGCAATTTTTTTTTAGTTTTCTGCAAAAATTTTAAAGATAAATGAACTGAAAAGGCGTGAATAATTTCATTTATTAAATTCCTACAAACAAACTAGCAAAAATCTATTTTTTTATTTTTTTGTAGAAGAATTTTGAAAAATAGCAATTTCTACGCAAAAATTTAAATTTTTGCCTGGATATGCGAAGAAAAAGAGACCTTAAAATTGATATTCGATTTTCTTATCATCTTCTTCTTCATCATTTAAGTAGAGAAATTAAACTCTTCGCCAACGCATATTTACAGGTGTAAACATCTGCATCAGTACTTTTAATCTTCCAACCGCCACAACCTCCCTTGCAGATCTCGTTTTATACGTGTTTATTAATTAAACGATAATCGTATTTAACGTCGAAACGCCTCTCATTCTCACCCCTTCCCTTATACGTATTTACCCAAGTACACTACGTCTTTGTACCGCACATACAGCACGTACACTACGGTATAAATGACTCCGACACCGAATCGCAAAGTGGTTTTTACTCAAGTGCCAACATTTGCACATGCAAACAAGGCGAGGCAACAGCACAGAAGCACCACCGGATCTGGAAGGCAGGACGCAGGAGGCCGGCAAGAACAATAGCGTAATTTGCGAGTACGTACACATGTAATGACCTTCTTGTCGACACCTCTGGCGCATACACAGATTTACTCGGTAATTGCGCGCCAACGCGGAAAACCGAAAAGGGGATGCAAGTCGTACTGTTCTGAAATGCATTACAGACGAGGGGGTGTACTCTTTGCCGCAAGAGTACTGAAATACTCGGCAGTATGGCGGACAAAGACGCCAGAATACTCGTATTATACCGTCTGTTCGCAGTTTAATACCGGACAAGGCTTTGTTTTGAAAACAGAATTTCTTTACGGTTTGCATTCCGCGGCAGCACCCCTTTTCTAAATAATTATTACGCTATTCTGGTATAACGTACGTATCTATACAGCGAAACCCCGGCAGCGGAAAATTGGGGGAGCTTCGTCAGCGCATTTAACAATGCACGAAGCACCATTCGAACGAGGTGCGAAGCGATTTTAATTCACAATCAAAACAAAACCATCGCGTTTGCGTTTAAACAGAGTGAGACGACAATGTGGAAAAACTTCCGACTCGAAAAGGTGCGAACCAGTTAAGATTTCGGTTTGTTAATCCCTTGCCTCGGCTCGTGCCCCACGACACGAGGTCTATTTTGATTACCATCCTCTGCTCGGCGAATTTCTCCAAACCAACGAATCGTTTTGTCATCCCATGAATAGATTTCCAATGTAAATTCATTTTCACAGTTTTAAACGCTCGTAAAACACAGCCAATTCATCGTTACTTTGTTTACCTCCGTACTCCAGACCACAGCCTTTCTCCTTCCCTGTGAAACAATTTCGCTACCTCGAGAAAACAGCTACAAAAGCTCTCCCTCGATCTCCCCGCTTCCTCATCTTCAAAGTTACCAAATCGTTGGGCAATTGAATTTCATAGTAGTTTAACTCTTCGTTATGCTAATTCTGGCTTCTATAAAGTTATTGGAAATAGAAAAATTCCTATCCACCCTTTGCTTCGGTTCGATTCGTATAAATATTTAATCTGTCTTTTTATGGAGTAGTTCTCGAATAAATGCCAGGTTTTTTTAATCCATATTACATGCGGTATTAGAGCACTGTAGTATCGGATAATGCCTGTTGTACACAATGCTGCATATATCCATGTACCATCCGCGATGATCCGAGTTCCAAGATGCATGAATCTGGTTCGTTGGGATTTTTTTTTTACCTCTTTCATTTCGTATGGTTTTCTAGCAGTCTCGACAAAGTAAACAGGTTTTTGTATTCAGCTATCGGTCTCGCATGGTCGAGTCGGTGTATCCGATATGTGGCCAGTTGTAATATACTATCTGATTACAAACAACAACGGCTTTTCTCACTGTACAGGGTGATTCGGCGAGTATGACTGGGCTAAAGATCGATCGTCGTGCCGACTGAAGAATTTTATCGCTTTATCTATGGCAATATGTTGTCTCGTCTCGGTGGTTCGGCGAAATGGCTGAATGATTTTTGCAAGCGATGCTGGTGAAGAATTCGGGTTATTTTTAGAATTTCGAGTATGTTTTTGGAATTTGATAATTTTTGCAAGTATCGGGTGTTTTGGGTGGAGATTTGATCGATGAATTTTTCTGCTAGGTTGATTTCTGATTTCGAGTTGGATTGAGTAGTTTGATAATTCCACTCGTCGAAATCTATTCCAAAAATAGAACATGTCTCTAAAATTTTTTGACTCAGAATAATTTTTTTCAAGAACATTATTTTCCCCGAATTTTGATTGGAACCAAATTTTTCTACTTGAAATTCAATTTCTTAATTGTTTGGAAGGAGGAAGCAAGGAAGCTATTTTGTTCTGTTAGAATCTGCCATGTAACCAAAATTTCAAAATCTTTCGGTGAAAATGACACATTTTAGAAAAGCAGTTTTTTCAGAAAATTTGATGAAAAAGAGGCCCCTTTCCTCACCTGCCAACGTCCCAAAACTGAATTTTTCCATTTTCAGTTATTTTGTAATCTACTCTCTAAATCTGAATCAGTCAAAAATGCCAAAATTGACTGATGAAACAGTACAGGTCATGTCACTGATTATCAGTCAAATTCCACTGATTCCCCAGTTAATCAGTGACATTTTACTGCCAATCAGTGAAAAATTACCGATTCAATCAGTGAATTTTCATTATTGAATCAGTAAAAATTAATTCACCGATTGAAGTCAGTCAAAATTAACTGATTCAATCAGTGAATTTTCATTGTTGAATCAGCAAAAATAAAAATTCACTGATTGAATCAGTAATTAATTACTGATTCAAACAGTGAATTTCTATTTTTTACTGATTCAATAATAAAATTCACTGATTGAATCAGTAAATTTTTTTACTGATTTCTACGGTGACATGATTCCGGCTTTTGAATCAGTCAATTTTGACTGATTCAGATTTAGAGAGTATAGCATAATTTTGATTTTCCTCGCAAAAGGGAGGTATCAAAACCAGCAGCAAAATTTTGGGATGAAACAAAAATAAATCGCAAGTGAAGTACATAATACATCATAGAAGAACTTGTATCAAAAATTCAAGGTTCCAAGTTCATTCCTGAAATTTCGGAAAATTTTTGAAATTTCAAAATCGCCCAGCAAATTATAAAAATTTGATCTAATCAACGAAAAAAGCTAGAATTTGGTATATGTGACCCGTGCAGGGACAGGGTACCTAAAGTCGGAAAACGGAATTTTGCACTAGAGCCAAAAAACGAAAAATGGGCAATTTTTTTCAAAAATTTTTTTTTTTGCGTTTTCAAGTGGTTCAGACCTTTACGTAGCTGTTACCAAAATTTCATTTCGGAAAACCTACTACAACACGTCTAAATGACGTTCAAACCGACTGAGGAAAAGGTACCTAAAGTCGGAACGTTAAAAAAATGTGCATGTGCTGCAAAATGCTGTCTGTTGAAGGTAAGGGGAGCCTCGGGATTCTTCCAGACTAGAAAAATAAAGTAAAATATCCATAGATTTGTGTGTGCAAATTCAACTGTACCTACTGAGAAATACATAATTTCTGAAATATTGCTTTGTTGGAGAATATTGAGATGTAAATGATCAAAAATGGATGTAAACGATTTCCTATTCTCCAAGTGATTTTCGACGTTAAAAACAAATTTCTCGTGAAATTTCAGTGCATAAAAGAAGTTCTGAGAGCTTTTTTGATAATTTATACAGTATATGAAAAAAAGGATTTCTCTTTGTGATGCAGCTTTTTTCAAAATTAAACTCATCATAATAGTGAATTTTTCATTTTTCTCTCCTCTTAAAGTAATTTTCGACGTCAGAAACGAATTCCTCGCGAAATTTCAGTATCGGAAAGGTAGTTTTGGCAGCTTTTTTGATGATTGATACATGAGAAACAAGAGTAAAAACTTGAAACGCGTTTTACTCAGAATTTTGTTTTTATTGAATTCGTATTTTCTCAACTTCAAATGTCTCTATCTCGGCGAAAAATGGACCTTGGATGCTCATCAAGGTCTCAAAATGTTCCTCTTGGTCTCCTTCATCATTTTAGCTCAAAAACTCATTTTTGAAAATTCCGACTTTAGGTACCTTTTCCCTGCACGGGTCACATATATGTTATTTTCAACCTTCCAAATCGATTGGAAACGGTTTCAAGATGTTTTTGAGCTTCCAAAAAATGTTGAAACTTTTCAGCAATAAATAAAAACCCATAAAAATGGTCTGGATAAAATTTAGCACCTATACGAACACAAATTACCCATATTTGGGACCTATTTGATCGATTAAGGCAGAATTTTTCAAAATTCGTAACTGCTGGGTTTAATCAATATTTTTTGGTGGAATTTTTTTTAAATATAAATCGTCAGTTACGAATTTTGGAATTCCAAAATTTTCTGGAGCCTCCAAAACTTGTCTAAACCGTTTACAATCGATTTGTGAGGTCGAAAATAAAGTATTCAGCAAATTCCAGCTTTTTACTTCGATGAGTACGCTATAGGCATATTTTTCAACTTTTTCCAAGAATTTTTGCTGGAGAAAATATGTATTTAACTCGACTGCTACGAATTTCGGAATATTCTTTTTTAATCAATAAAATATACCAACAATGCGGGTAATTTGAGTTTTTAGGTGTTGAAGTTCATATAGACCATTTTTATGAACTTTTCTCCATTATCTATTGGAAAAATTAAAAATTTTCTGGAGATTCCAAAACGTCTCGAAACTACTTCCAATTGAATTGGAAGGTCAAAAATGGGATATATACCGAATTTTAGCAATTTTTGTTGATTAGATCAAATTTTAATATTTTACAGGGTACCTAATGGAGTAATTTTGAAATTTCAAAAATTCGCCAAAATTCGAAAAATTAACTTTATCCTCTGAAATTTTTGATATGGGATTTTTTATAATGCACTTTCGATTTATTTATATTTCAACACAACATTTTACTGTGGAATACCTCTCCAATCGGTAATTTCAGATTTCTTCAGAAAACACGGAAATAAACTTGGATAGCTAAAGCATAGGTCTAATTATTCTCGTAAAAATCCGCCCTCGAACTGTTTGATGAAAGATTCAAAGATTTACATTTGTCACTAAGTCCAATTAGACACCTCGATTTTTTTTTTTTTATCAACTTTCAAATCACTGGCAATTCAGAGTTGGTCATTGGTCAAACACATATGAATATTCAGAATTGCAGCATAGGAAAAAGGAAATTTTTCACTGATTTTTCAGTAAATTTTGCCGAGTTTTCAGTAAATTTCATAAATAATACTGAGTTTTTAGTGAATTTTCACTGATTTCTAGTGATTTTTTTTTCACTGACTTGCTTTTAGTGTAAATTTTTTCACTGATTTATTACTGTGCTACAATTCTGACTGTGTTTTTTTTAGTGATTTTTGATTAATTTCATAATTTTACTGATTTAGAAATGAGAGAGTAGTCAAAAAGAAAGATGGACCCGATTTTTAGCTCTTTGACGCTTTTTTGGAAAATTCTAAAACACTGGAGAAAATCGAAATCCAGCCAGAGGCTTCAAAATATCTGGAAATTTAAATTCAATTTCGATAGGTCAATATAAATTAGATAATTTTTTTTCATCAATTTCACTGAAGAAGTTTTCAATTTTCATACTTTAAAAATATCACAGCGAAAAATCGAAAAATCAACTTGGGCAACTAAAATTTAGGATTACGAGAGTTTTGAAACAAACTCATTTCAAAACTCTCACTTTTGTGCAAATTCAAAAGGCAACTACCTCGAATCCTCGAAGTCGAGTGCTCTCTCATTTTAAATCAGTGAAAAGTCACTGAGAAATAGTCAGAATTGCAGCACAGGAAAAATCAGCGAAATTCTTTGATTTTCAGCGGATTTTTGCGAATTTCAGAGATTATACTGACTTTTCAGTGAATTTTCACTGATTTTCCAGTAATTTTTTTCACTATTTGCTTTCAGTGAAATTTTTTCACTGAGTTATTACTGTTCTGAAATTCTGACTGTTTTCCAGTGATTTTCGATAATTTTCACTGATTTAAATAGAGAGATGGTAATAGGTATTGTAGAATCATCAAGTTTTCTTCAACATGTCGCCTTGAAAATTTTAAAAATTCGCATCGGTTCTTATTGGAATCAAAAGATTTGCAGAATTTCAAAATTTGAACTTTCACGACTCACGACGCACCAAAATCGCCTGGCTTGATTCGAAATTGCCAATAACACTAACACCAAAAAAAAATATCCGCCATCCTCCCTCAAAAATTCTTCCTCTAACTCAGTCGCATGGTGCATTTATGCAAATATACCAAATACGACTTTTGTGAAACAAGCACGAACATATTTCCGCATTGCATCAACACCTCGAACCCAGTAAACATACCCCTTTTCGACGTCCTCCTTCCCCACTTCTCATCACCAATACGTGGTTTTTTCTGAAAAAAAAAAACTAAGAGAAACTTCACCCAACCGCGAGTAAACTTTTCAGCTTTTAAAACGGGTAAAAATGTGTCGCTAACAAATGTAAATTATAAAACCGTCCAAACGTAGTACACGCGACGCACGCCCGCAGACAAAAACACGTGAAAAATGATAATAAAAAATAACGAGAATTACAACACACACAACACACCGACAACTATAACGCATCGTAATACAACAAAAAAAAAACTAACCAACACGAAGAATTTTAATTATTACTCGCGTTAAATAACGATTCTTACCTTCAAAAAGCACTCGTCGTACTTGCGGTATTCGGTAGTTGTTGTTTTTTCCTCACCCTCCTCCCACTCTTTGTCTCCGCATATACATAGTAGTACAACCGCATAGTACACAGAACATTTTAATTTGATTAATTACATCACGAACACAAATCGTAAAAGCTCGCTATATATACGTACTTTGCATATAAAATAAAAACTCTCCAACCGACAAAATTACACTTCTATTGTACCTTAGGTATATATAAAACATTCAACTAGACAATTTTTCATTACGTTGGGGCAAACAAGACGACAAAAAAAGGTCAACATCTTTCAATTGACATATTTGCGAGTTTTGTTTCCAGAATAGTCACATTCTTATTATTATGTTTTGTTTTTTAACAATTTTCATCACATACATACAAGATGTCTTCCACTTTATGGCACAAATTGACAAAAAATTTAAACATTTTTAGAATAAGATTTGAAATTTTTCCAAAGGGAGGCTGCATTCAGAACATTAATTGCATGATGCATTTTAATGATAAAAATTGAGTTGAAATCTCACGTCTCAAGTTGGAAATTTTTGAATCAAATATTAGCTGAATTTTTGGATTCCTAAATTTTTATCAAATATCATATTTAAACTGAAGAAAGATATATACACACACACACACACACACACACACACACACACACAAAAAAAACAAAAAAACAAAAAAAAACAGTTTGATAGAGACAGAAAAGTGAATTTTTTGGACAGAAGCATCAGCTGGCTTAGGGAACACCATTCACTACATCTACTCGAACCCCCTCTCAAAAAAAAAGTTTTAGAAACTAGCAAGACATTTTCGTGATTTTTGAGGTGGGGTGGGAAGAGGGTAAATATTTTATTTTTACATAGCTTTTTTATCAGGTAAAAAAAATCAATTTATTGAAAAAATGTCAAACAAAGTAATTTGACCGAAATTCTGAAAAAAAGAGAATTAAAAACTTCAAAGTTTGTTTGAAAAAAAAGATGAAAAACAATAAATTTTTAAATTTTTTAAAGTTTTGACGAAAAAGCAGGGCGAAGCAGAATTTGTGAATTTGCAGGACGCAGGACAGAAACTTTGAAAAATTATTTGGACCAAAGTAAACATAATTTTTTCGTTTCATACACGGGTTTTGAATTTCTTCAGCCAATCAAATGAGAACTTTTCAAAACCGACTTTTAGCATTTTCATTTTTCAAAATTTGAAAAAAATCTCTAATTCCAAAAATTTTAAATTATTTTAAATTCTGAAAATTTATGCAACAAAATCCGGTAAAATTCCAGATAGGTTAGGTTGATTTTGTTTGAATAAATTTTTTCTCGATTTTCGAAGGTACGATTTCAATGTTGTCTAAATTTTTTGGGGGAATTTTAGCTCATTTTCAGCAACGACTAAAATTCGAGCATCACCCATTTCTGGGTATTGGGGAGCTCTTTAAAAGTTGTTTTTTTTTTTGCTCAAATACATTCAATTTCAAAATAACCCTGCTTGCGACTTCAAGAATATCATTCATGCTCAAAGTTAAAAATTACTCACAGTTTCGAAACATTTCGAATTTTAAAACAAAATTGTTTACATTTTAGGGATTTTGAAAAACATTTAGGAATTTTTCAAGAAATATTGAAAAACGTAGAAAAAGTCTTTTTCTTAAAGTCCATGTTCATAATGAAAATTATAATTTTTCGAAAAATTTCAGGAAATTTAAAAAAAAAATGATTTGATAATACCTACATAGAAGAAATATAAATTCCAACTTTTTTTTGAATGTTTTTTTCTCGAATAAAAAGTGGAAAGTATTCTCTCATTTATAAATCAGTGAAAATTATTGAGAATCACTGGTAAACAGTCAGGATTGCAGCGCAGTAATAAATCAGTAAAAAAAATTACTAAAAGCAAATAGTGAAAAAATTGCTGGTGAATCAGTGAAAATTTACTGGTAGGTCAGTAAAATCTCTGAAATTCGCTGAAAAATTGGTAAAATTCTTTGAAAAATCAGCGAAAATCCGTTGAAAACCAAAGAATTTCGCTGATTTTCCCTGTGCTGCGATTCTGACTATTTATAAGTGACTTTTCACTGATTCGAATTTCAAAATGAGAGAGTAATACGTACACATAAAAAAACTAAAATAATTCAGATTTCACAGAAAATTTTCGATACAAATGAAGTGTGATAAAAAATGGTATTGGGGATGTTCTCCATCATCTCCTGAATATTTTCAAAATTCACCCGTCAAATTGGTTTCTGACAATAAAGTGTTGATTTTTTTTTTTAATACCTATAACAGTCGATTGTAGAACAAAAAATTGATAATTTCTTAATTTATATGTACCTACTTATTATGTAGGTACGTATAAAACTCATAGAACTCATTTTTTGAAGGATTTAATCATTGAAAGGAGACCCAGATCCAAGAGAGATGGAATTGGAAAATTTTCCTCTTAAACGGATAGAAATGGATGGTAAAATGTTGAAAAATTGGTCATTTTTTACTCATCAAAATTAATTTTTCAAAAAATGTTCGCTCTCGCTCCATAGAATGAGGAAAAGGAGGGGGAGAGAGGTGTTTGCATTTATTTTCTTTTGACACTTGAAGTGGTGTCCATATCCAAGCCCTTCCTTGAGAACATTCCAAAAAATTCATTTTCCCCCGAAAATTGCTCCTTAAATCCGCGCCTATTGAAAGTTTGAGAGACCCATCTGAGACACCACGAATAAAACACGATATAATTTTAAACCCATCAAAAAATACTCTATCTTTAAATAAGGTACTTTTAAACGAACACACGGAGAATCAGCGTAAATTATCCAGGCTTATGAAAGATAGACCCAGACGGTCGCATACCATCGAAAAACTATACCGAAAATTATAACCAGCAACTTGTAAAACACACATTTTCCATCACAACACAACAACGTTCGAAAAGTTTCAAATAAATTAAACGTTTAAGTGGATTTTTTTTTTTAATAACGAGCCTATAAAATACAGAATGATTAATTATGCGAGTACGAGAGTACGACGCGCCATAGATCTTAAAATTTTACACGTTTCTAGACCTTTAGTTGAACGTAATTTGGCCGCTTGTTGTATCTAAATAATAAATAATCGCCTAACGACGGTTAAACTTTTCAATTCCCAGACCCTAGAACAATTTTGCCAACCATTGTTGGAACGGGAGGAGGAAAAAAAATCCTCGAAAAGGTAAAAGCTCTACAAGCACGTGACGAACCCTCAATACAGACCGAATTCTATATCCTTGTCAATTAAAACATTCACCCAAAATGGACCCGGATTAAACTTTTGTTCTGCTTCGTCGTTCTATCTTTCCTTTCCAAGGTCCAGGAGGAAGAGAGCGAGACTGCGGATCGCAGACATACCATATATTACACGTGTTAACCAAAGCACGTAACCGAACCTATCCGTAATTAAGTTACCATTGCAACGGCGATTTTCATTTTTAACGAGACGTTCGCGTTCGTTCGTTAAGCACCCACAGTCGGGTTAATTATTACAGCCGAAAATTTCGAGCATTTCGTTGTCCTAGTATTAGTACAGTCGTCGTCTCGTCGACGAATATAATTTTCCACTTTTGCAACCTACATAAACTGTACACGAGTAAGTTAATTTTAAAATTATAACCCCCTGGAAGCCATAGACGCGACGGGGGGTGCGCGAAAACTCGCTCGTCTCGTCTCATATCAACCCTGTTCGGAATAACGTACCCCGACCTAGCGAAACAACTAAAACAAACATAACTGCGCTTTAAATCAAAATAACGGAATAATTTATTTTTGTCTGGCGTTTAATAACTGCCGTCAAAGCCATTTGCTTCCTCTGACGTTTTCATATTGTGAATTTAGAGCTGCGCTTTCATTTCAATTGTAAATGACTCGCGGATTCGCATTTTCAAGGGGGGTACTGGCTGCTGATTTTTTTAATATAAAAATATACTTAAACGAAATAAATTTATTCTGCCGAGCAACGATATCAAATTTTAATATTAAAAGATAATGGTGAAACGGCGCGAGCCGATTTTTATCGTGGTCTGCGAATTGACCAGATTTTCAAGCCTTTTGGGGTGGGTTTGCTCGAGTGGATGCTAAGTGGTGCAATTTTGCAGTCGTTATATAATACGAAACTCTTCTTTTGTTTAGTTAGCTCAAATAAGCTAAGCTAAGATGCTCATTTTTGTAAAATTGATTTCCAAGCAAGTGAAATAGAGTAAGAATCATAATTTTTAGAAAAATAAGAAATTCGATGATGACCAAAATATCTTGATATGTACTTAACTTTAAATCAATTTTATTTACAGTGAAAGATAATTTTGACCCCAAAAGACGTTCTCTTCCTGTTCCAATATGGGTATGGCCTCGAAAAATAATATTTCATGGTGTCTACTTCATCGGAAAAATGAAAATTCTGCCATTTTCTGGAATTTTTTTGCCATTTTCATGCAATTTTTCTTGTGTCGAATTTACCTAAAAAATACCCCCTTTTTATCCTTCCATTAAAAAATTCAAGAAAAGAGAAAAATGCTGAAAATTCTTGCTTTTTGCTGTAAAATCCATTTTCTGGGTTTCATGTTTTTTTTGCAAGTAGACACTATAATTTTTTTACACTTTTCGTGTCATTCCAAATGTTTTCAGTAAAATCAAGCGAAATTTGGCCGATTAGAAAATATTGCATCTAAACATATACAATTTTTTTCAATTTTTTTTGATCAAATGTAATCTGAATTCGGCTAAATTTTTTCATTTTTTTTTTTTTTTAGAGCGGTGGCACTTTCAAAGATCTCTCAAAAACTATTTTTATTTTAATTTTTACCGAAATTCTAAAAGGATGAAATTATCAGATGAGAAAAACCAACGCCAGATTCGTATTCAGCAAATCAAATTACTCATTTATACACAATGTGAGCAATTATTTGGCCAAAAGTCTCCAAATTAATTTTTTGTGAATTTATTTTCCATAAGAGATTGAAAAAATTCAGACAAAAATATAAATATTGAAAATTTGATCAAAATGATCAGGAATCTGGCGGTAATTTTTGTCTTTCGTAATTTCCATGCTTGTGATGCTTGATTTAAACCTGAAAACAACGAATTGAAAAGAAAGAAATCACCAAATAGAAAAATAAACGTTTGATTTGTACTTAGGAGGTTAAAATACTTTCATATACATTACTTGAGCAATTATTTTACTTGAAGGCTCAAAATTAATTTTTCGTTACAAGAAACGTATCCTCTTGCTGAAATTTCAGATGCTCAAGTTCTCATTTTTCGAGCTTTGGCGAATTTTTGAAAATTTAAAATTATTCCATGATCCAGCAGAAGTGGAAAAAATGAAAATTTTTTCTAATTAAAATAAAAATCGAAAATTTACCAAAATTATTATTCTATTTTTAACCTCCCAAATTGACTGAAAACGGTTTCGAGACGTTATAATGCATCCAGAAAATTTTAAGATTCTTCAGGATTGGAAAAAAGTCCATAAAATAATTCATATAAATTACAGTACCAACAAACGTGATTTACCCACATTGATAACCAATTTTATCAATTGAAGCAAATTTTTTAAAATTCAAAACGGTCGAGTCAAATCCATAATTATTTTTAAATTTCAACAAATACTGAAGGAAAAAAAACGTCAATAGCTTACTGATGAAGAGCAAAAATCGAAATTTCAGATTTTTTCAATTTCCTGAACCGATTGAAAGCAGTTTCAAGCCAATTTGTATCTTCCAAGAAATTTTGGAATTTTCCAGCTTCAAAAAGTTCATACTTTCTCATTCATAAATCAGTGAAAATTATCAAAAATCACTGGAAAACAGTCAGAATTGCAGCACAGTAATAAATATGTGATAAAATCTCACTGAAAGCAAACAGTGAAAAAATACTGGGAAATCAATGAAAATACACTGAAAAGTTGATAAAATCTCTGAAATTTGCTGAAAAATCAGATTGAAAATCAAAAAATGTTGCAAATTTTTCCGGTGCTGCAATTCTGACTATTTATCAGTGACTTTTCACTGATTCAAAATGAGAGAGTATAGGCCAAATTTTGTGTTTTTTTTTTCAATACAGAAAAAATTCCAAATTTTCTCAAATCATCAAATGGTTTCAAAATGTTTTAGAAATTTGGGAGGTCGAAAATAGGTCATAATAAATTCCAGCTTTTTACCTCCAATATGAATGAAATTTTCATATTTTGCAATTTTGCAGAGTCGTGGTGTATTTTAACTTTTCAAAAGTTTACTAAATATTCGAAAAATGTACTCCAACATCTAACATCACGGATAGTTTTTTTTTGGATGTACCTTCAACTTATTTTTGTTTTTCGTCAAAATTTTACTCCCAGTGGAATTCTGGAATACCTCTCTTCATAGAATTTTTCAAATTTTGAACATTTCATGCAAGAAGAAAAATGACCATCAGACACGAATAAATAAAAAATTCCGAATTTGCGTTCAGCGCAAATATTGCTTACTTGCAGAACAATCTTCGAACAAAAACTTTCTCAGTTTTTTAATCAGATTCTGAGATTCTTCTCAAAATTTTACGGCCCTTCATTGAGAGATTTTTCACAAAATTCAAATTGTTTACTCGGTCTCTTTAAAATCAAGCCAAAATTTTTTTCGTTCATCAAGAACAAATTTTGATTTAAAATTTAAAAAAATTATGACAGTATGATTTAGGTACTAAATTTTTATAAAATTTACATTGCTTGTTTAACATCCTGAAACCCAAGCCAGAAAATTTTTTTAGAATGAAAATTATTTCAAATTACTTTTTGGAAATTGTCTTGTATCAGCAGGCACTACCAACTAATATTTTACAAAAATTATCTCGAAATTGTCTGAAAAAAATTAATTTTACAAATTCCCCTACTCTTTCCCCCCTCTTTCCCTCTCCATCCCTCCCAAAAAACCCTCACTTGGCCGAAAAATGTATTTTATAGTATTTTTTCAAATTTTTGAACTTTTGATTACACTTGGATTACCATCATCTTCAATTTAACGATCCAATAAATTCAACTTTGAAAAAAAGTCAGACATTTGAATTTTTCCCCTCTTCGAATCGGTATATTTTCAAAACCCATAAACGAGCACCGTCTCGTCGATGTTCTCAAAACACAAATAGGGCTACTACAAACTCGAGCCGTTTCTATTACACGAATAAGTAGCCTTTTAAAAAACCACGTCGAATAACGATAGGAGGACGGCACGGTGAAAAAATCTGTTTGTTTTTTAATTTTAAACGTCGAGGCGAGCAATTTCACCGGCAAAATAATTGGAAAAGTTTCAGCTTTATTAACGATGGCAGTGTTGCAATTTTCTTCTCAGCTACGCAGAGAGAAGGTAATTCGGTTCTTCTTTTGTACGGCCGCATTAAGCGAATAATGTCTTCCATTTTTCGCGTACAGTAATTTTAATATCGAAGTTATACCGCAACACGTTTTACTTTTTTCTGCTTTTTGCTTATAATTCAATTACCGCTTTCCGGATTAAACTTTTTTAATATCGGAGACGCGTTTGGTTGGCTTTTTCACCATATCGTGAATTTAATGCCGCGAAACTATGTATTTGAGAAATATTGGTTTCGTCGTCGTCGCCCGTCTCGGTTTCGCGTGTAAAAAATAAGGTAAAACAACACTACGAGTCGTCGCGTCGTACGTTTTGTCTCGCGAATTAAAAACTGCGAAATGGAAAGGTGCAGGTAACCGCGTCTCGAAAGTCGCGAATTCCGGAGGATGAAACGAGGGTTTGTCAGTGTCGTCTTTTTTCGCGTTCGATGTAAAGTACAGAATGATGATGGGTTGGGAAGGGTTGTGGTGCAGGTGCAATGACTTTGTGAGTTGGAATTTCGAAGAATATTTTACAGGAGATTTTCTACATTTTTTTCAATTAAAATGAATCGTGGAACGATGAAAGTTTCAAAGCTTCAAGTATTGTTCCATCAAAATTAGAAAAAAAAAATCAAAAAAAAAAATGAAAATTACACATCAAATGAACTAATTTTGATTTTTTGAGTTGTAATTCTACACTGAAAAAACAAATAAATCAATTTTATCCAAAAAAATAATAACGGGGCACCATTCACAAAATTGGCAACATTTATTTAAAAAAAATACCGGTGATGGAAAACTGGAACTGGAACTAGAACTGAAATGATGAGAACTGAAATCTGAAAAGTGAAACTAGAACTAGAATGAATTTCAGTTTTATACCAGTTCCAGCAGTTGCAATTTTATTATTTAAAATATGGCTTGAAAAAGCCAAAATTTTGATGTTGCAATTTACCAAACCACATTCAATTGAAAATTTTTTACTAAAAACTCCCAAACCTTGAAAATTTACGTCAAAAAGTGAATAAAGAAGAATATTGTGTTGTAAACTCGAGCAGTTCTTTTTTTTCAAAGTCCACTTGATTTTGCACTCTTGAATTATTTTCAAACTAGTTTTTTTCCTGTATAATTAAGTTTTAAACTTCAACATTTTTTCAACGCAATTTTTCAAGTCCAAAATTTTTTGCTCAGAATTTTTCGAACTTCTACATTTTTTTTTCAACGTAAATTTTCAAACTCTGAATTTTTTCCTGTAAATTTTTCAAACTTCAATTTTTTTCAACGTAAATTTTCAAATTCTAAATTTTTCTCCTGTAAATTCATCCCTCAAAATTTTTCAAACTTGAACACTTCTACGTAAATCGAAGTCTTTTTCAGGAACATTCTTAAAAATACAATTGAAAATTATTTTTCACAACTACATTGAAAATAATGAATTATACAATAAAAATAAATAATAAATGTCTTTATTGTATTTTTCATTATTTTATTTTCGATGTTGTTGTTAAAAATAATTTTCAATTGTATTTTTCAGAATATTCCTGGTTAAAACTCCGATTTACGTTTCAGAAGGTTTGAAGCTAAAAAAATTTACAGGGAACAAAGTTCATAGTTTGAAAATTTGCGTTGAAAAAATGTAGAAGTTTGAAAAATTTTGAGGAAAAAATTTTAGACTTGAAAAATTTACATTGAAAAAATGAAAAATTTGAAGTTTAAAAAATTCAGAGTTTGAAAGTTTGTTGAAAAAATGTAGAAGTAGAAGTTTGAAAAATTTTGGACTTGAAAAATTTACTTTGAAAAAATTTGAAGTTCGAAAAATTTACGGGAAAAAAATTCAGAGTTGGTAAATTTACGTTGAAAAAAAGTGTAGAAGTTTGAAAAATTCTGAGCAAAAATTTTTGGAATTTTGGACTTTAAAAATTGTGTTGAAAAAATTTTGAAGTTTAAAACAATTATACAGGAAAACAACTAGTTTGAAAATAATTCGGAGTGCAAAATCAAGCGGACTTTGAAAAAAAAAGAACTGCTCACCACCCACTGCAAGTCCGTAAGACAGGGCCAGGTAAAAAATTGTACTTTGATTCAGAAAAAGAAAACCAATAAAGTTCAAATTTAGCAGAAAATTTTGCATTTTTTTCCCTTCAAAATTTAAAAAACAGAAATTTTAGAACTGTATTTGAAACTGAAACTGGAACTGAAAACTGGAACTAAAAAATTTTGAAAATTGGAACTGGAACTAGAACTAATATCATTTCAGTTTTCCATCACTGAAAAACACTAATATTTATCGCGAAATTTGGTAAAATTTATTTAGATGCAATAAATTTTACCAAATTTTGCGATAAATATTGGTATTTTTTAAAAATAAATTTTGAAAATTTTGTAAATGGTGCCCCGTTATTATTATTTTGGATAAAATTCATTTTTTTTTGTATAGAATTTATCATTTATTTTGAAAAATGATTTATTCGATGTGCTTCAATTTCAGTGAGAGCCATTTTTGTGCACTCATCAACTCAACTTTACAATTTTACAATTTTTAAAAAAGAAAAAAACTCAAACCAAAACTCTCCCAAATTTATTTACCAGAAAAAAAATGAAAAAATGAAAAACATACAATTTCTACCATTTCACATACCACTAAATAAAATAAAAATTAAAGTGAACCCTTCCTCATTCTCTCCCACATCCCTTCCCTTATTCTACATTTTGCCCTTCGTTAATTAATTTGCATAAAATCAGCCACCCCTCGAACGCAAATATCGTCTTGGTCGTGCATTTTTTCCAAGCATTGCTCGTTCAAGGCAAACAGCTCATCGGCCAATGATCTTTAAACGTAATAAAAAATTTACCATTTGTGTGAACCCACGCACCTAACCAGTTTTCCAATATTCCGGCTACTTTACATCCATACAGACATTCGTGTAAGTAAATGTGGCATGTACGAGTACAGTACGTACGCGAACCGTTATCCCTACAGCATTTGCGAACTTGGCTCGCCACACAGTGCATTATTGAACGTAAAAGCGGCCACCTTCGCCAACGTCGTCGTTGCATTTTTCAATATCGCCAAAAGGTACCTCCTCTTTTTCTCTGTCAATATTTGCACAATGACGATAAATACCCGGTCGCCCAAGGGACTATATAAAATGTGCTAAAACCTATAACCTCCAAGATTCACTTAACCATAGTATACACAAACGTAGTGTATTATAGGAGTCCAAGTCTTTTTCCTGTTTATGCTTATGTGTATTTCATGTGCATCGAGCTACTTCTTGCTCTCTTTTTTTCCTTTTCGTATTTTTGGATCACCCCTTCCGATATTTTATGCAGTAGGCGAATGAGTAATAGATATTCGTCGTATAAAAAAACATTCTATTTAGTCTTGTGACTCTGATTCAAATCCTGCATTGATTTGATGACTACGAGATGTGTTTACTTTTTGATGGGGTGATTCATCACATTCGTATTTTTTCATTGGTTCAATTTAAAATTCCAGTTTGGAAATTTTGAAAATTGAAAAAATTCATTATCTTCTGTTCGGAGACCAAATTATTCAATAAAAAAATACTAAAATTGCGAAAAATTGTCAATCAACAAATTTCAGCGATATATTTTTGGATGCAAAATCTTATAATATTGAAAGAATTGCAATTTCCTATCGAAACGAATTTTTTCTGATTGATTCAACTCAAAGCAGATATGAATTTTCATTTTTTTTTCAACTTACAATTAGGGACTCGGAAGAAAAATTGAGGAGCTCTTTTCCAAAGTGGCTCAAGTCCAAAGTTCGTACATGAGAAAAAAGACTTTCATCTAAATTTTTTTACAGTCAAAAGCTGAAAAAAATCCACACTTAAGCCCCTTTTCTCATATACGGTTTTTAGACTTGACCCATTTTGGAAACGAGCTCCTCAATTATCCAAAGAAATGGTTACCACTTTCGAAAAATTTTCATATATGGACTTTCCTCCAGTGCTGGAAAAATCCAAACTTTTCTCGAGGCTTCGAAACGTCTCGAAACTGTTTCCAATCGATTCTGGAGATCGAAAATAGAGTATGTATCAAATTTCAGTTTTTTTGTTGATTAAACTAAATTTTCATATTTTTCAGAGGGATGAAGTAATTTTAAAATTTCAAAAATTCGAGAAATGAATTTGAGCACCTGAAATTTTGGATATGAGGTTCTTTTATAATGTACCTACTTTTAATTTATTTTTATTTCAGCTCAATTTTATATTTCCAGTTGGAATACCTCTCTTTTGTAATTTTTCTTGATTGAAGAGCAAAAACGTACGAAGTGTAAGAAATTGATAAAAGTTCATAAATAGCAGCAGAATTTTGAAAAAATAAACCAAATTTGATAAGATTTATTCAATGCAGGAGAATTTTGCAGAAATTTCATAAAAATTGCATAACAATACCTTATTGGTCGATAAAAATTACAATAAAAATTACAAGTGTAAAATATTATTGAACTTTTTCGAATGGCGCAAAAAATTATTAAAGTTTGAAAAAATTGAAAAATAGTTTGAAATATTATTAAAATGTGTAAAATGTTGCAAATGATACACAATAGAGAAAATTATTTTTTATCATGTATTCAAAACTGTGTAAATTCTCGGAAAAATTAGGAAAAAGATGAAAAATTGATAAAATGTACAAAATGTCTTACAGATTACTTAAATAAAAATTAAAAATATAAAAAAAAGCTAAAAACTGGATAAAATTATTATTAAAATTGAGAAAAAGCATTGGCCACGACGAATGTCTACCACATACATGATTTTTTTGAAAATCCCCAGGGCCTCAGGTCAGCAAAAAGAAAGGGTGAAAAAAGGCGCATTATAGTGTCGAAAAAAAATTCACAACCAGAAAAAAGGTTTTTGCAGGATACGTTTTGCAAGACTTTCACAATTGACCCTCTCCCCCCACTGAAAAATCTCCATTTGAAAAATCATAAAACTAGATTAATATAACCATAAATGAAAAAAAAAAATCACAGAATGTTAAATTCAAACAAAAAAACCGGAGTTTCAACTCCAAAGCCGGATTTTTTGGAGAATTTTCGAAAAATTAGACCTTACAGTCAAAAATAGAACTTTTGCAGGCCTTTCAGAGCTATTGGGCGCTTTGAATTTTCACCAAACCCACATTTTTCCGAACAATCGGTCAGGAGTTTGCAAGAGGTCTCAAAACTTGACACGAATCCCTCAAAAATTCACAAAATTTCAATTATTGTATCCTGTATCAACGTTAAAGAGCCCATCAACTTATCAAAAAATCAGCAATTTTGATATCTAGAGGCAAAATCAGTAAATTTTCGGGGAAAAATAGGAAAATAATTGAAACATTTGATCAAAATAATTTTAAAGTTTCACAAAATTTTTGACATTTAAAGCATTGTCCAAAGTGATTAATGTTTTCAAAGTATTGGCTATTATGTAAGTCGACAAAATTCTTAAAATTTGGAAAAATTGTTCAACTTGATAAGAGTAATATTTAATTTTGTCGATTCAATTCTAGATTCAATTTGGATAAAAATATTAAAAACATAAAAAGTCAATTTTTTGATAGAATAACAATTTTTGAAAATTTTTTGAAAATTTTTGTGCTTAAAAATCCAACTAAAATTGGGTCCTATTTCTAATTTTTTGAAAATGATAAAAAGAAGACGTTAGAATTTTCATTAAAAACTTTTTATGAGGAAAAAAAGAAATTCCAAAGCTCTGAAAATGATCTATTTTATAAATCTTGAAAAAATCTGATACCAAATTTACCTACTTCACACGAACGAGGAGATCGTTAAATTTATACTTTAAATGTAATAAACTTGCAAAAAAAATTATATGCTCGAAAAAATTTACAAAATAAGCACACTTAACTGTGGAGCTGGGCTAATGCACCTCGTAGTCCAAACCCATTTAAAAAAAAATTATCGTGAATTTTTTTGCCTATTATGAATCCTGAATTTCTGAAAGCGTTAACAAACATTTTAAACCATAAAATCTTTCAAATTGCCAATTTCCAAGTTTTTTTTAAATAAAAAGAAGAAATTTTGGCGCCAAAATATATCGAGATAAGTAACAAACAGATTTTCATAATCCTTCTCGAAAAAAATTCAGTATACGCTTCTGCATATAAAATTTAATTACTTAAAAATTCAAACGGTTCTTTTAATTAAATTTTTCATACGCAATATTTTTCAATAGCAGTTTTGGCTCGAAAATGGAAAAAAATCACGATATTACAACCCGACCTTCAATTTTTTTCTACCCTCGTTGAAAATTCTCCGATAATTATTCTTTTCTGAAACTTCTCCACGATTGTTTTACTTTCTCGTTCGAGAAGAAAAAAAATTGCATAATTTATTACACGAGTTTTGCTTTAATTTTTAAACTTCTTAAACAATTTCAAAAGAGCAACGAAACACTTGGAAAAGATTTTCGGCGCAGTTTTGTATGTAAAATAATGAATCGTCTTTTACACGACATTTGAGTCGAGTTTTGTTCATTGAAAAGAACCGTTTAATTTTAAACGCTTGTAAAAAATTTTCTTAAAGGTTGACGAGAAAAAGTTTCCCTTAGTTAAACAAAAGCAAAAGATAAATAATGTTTCCAAAAATATAAAATAATTCAAGGATATAGGTAAGTAAAGCATTCCCAATGACGAAAAAATTCGATACTCTGGGTAAATTCGCGTCACAATGTACATTCGAGGTTGAAAAGTACAACCGGAGGAAAAAAATCACCGAGCCGAGTTCCACGCGAAGTAAAAACCAATGGGAATTTTGTTACAAAGAAAAAAGCCACAATCGTAATTTTCAAAGCTTTCGTGGAAATCGCATTAACTTTCTCCTGCTCGAGTTTCTTTGCAAAAAATTACTACTTTTGACGAATCAACGGCGCCGACGAGTTGGATTTTTTTGATTAAAAACTAAAAATACCTATTTACTCGTGAGCTGCCTATTTGAGATACCTATCTTTAAAAATTTTCCTCTTGAAATTTTATTCAAATTTTTGAATATTTTTTTCGACAAAAATTAAGTGCTATGTAGGGTATGAAAATTCGAAAAAAATAAACAATTATGGGTCCTAATATTTCAGGGGGAGCTTGGGGAGGGCAAGAAATATTCTGGCTCATCGAAAGTCAAATTTATCAATATGCTTCATTTTTCATTAAAAAAAACAATTTTTAAAAACAGCCCAATTTCAAAAAAAAAATTCAAAAAATTTTCAAATAAACTTTGAGTTGGTAAATAATTTGTAAATTGAACAAAAAAATCACTATTTTACATCGAATTAAATTTTTCCAACCTTTCTGGCCTTTTTTCTCCATTTTCAACATAAAATTAGGCAAAAAATCACCAAACTAGTCGATTCATCAAAAAACTCGATAAATTTCTTACCAAAATTCTCCTTTTATTTACCCATAGCCCATTATTTCTTTCGATTACGCCAAACTCACTCGTAATTTCTCGAGGAAAAACTTATCTCGAAATAAAAATACTGCAACTACGACAATCACCGTCATCAATTTTGTTTACTTTACGAGACTCGTGTCGATTTTGAATTTATAAATTTCCCATCTCGATGTAAGTACTCGCAAGGACCAAGGGAGCAATTTTTTCCCTCGACGATATCGAACTCTCGACAAACTTGCAAAACAACGTTGATAGGTTTCTCGACGATATAAATTTACTCAGAATTCATTCCGACGACAAAAAAATCTTGATTTATGCCCCTACACGCGCACCCTTGAACTTGGCTTTTTTTCCAGCTCAAATTCTCATTAAATTCTTGCAATTCTTTCCTTATGTTGCGAAACTCGTCGGTATTTTCAACACTTTGGTCTCGACGATAAACAACCTTTTTTTTTTCAAGGGTTAGGATGAGACATTTTCAAATTCGTGTGTTTTTTCACCTGTTTTTAAAAAAATAGAGTCGCGAGAGACCTTTTTTACATTTTTTTCGAAATTCTTCCAGCAATTTGACTTTATTACGGGATATTCTGGGTTAATTGTTACGAAAACTTGGGTATTTTACCAAGACCACTACACAACTCGGTTTTGGTCTACTACAAAACATGAAATTTCCGGCAACACCGTAATCTATTCGATGAACATCTGCCACATCACACCGACGAGAGTCCCTTGAAATGAAACTCTGCGTTCGACACACCGACCAAATGCACCAGGTAAACTTCTTCGAATTCTTTTGTTATCTACAACAATATTCGACTTTCTAAATGTTATCGGATGCAGTTCTTTACAAGTTTACCCGCTGATTTATACCATTGGCTTGGAATCTACCCTCGAGAAACGGCCGGAATCGATCATTAAATCGAATCTAATTAAAATATTTTTTAAATCGACTTCTCTCCGAATAAATCACGACGTTGGTCGCGAGTGAAATTTACGAGGTTTTTTCCTCATCTGGCGAGAGACCTTTTACCGGGTAAATAAATAAACCTCGATTATCGCCAAATATCGATTTGATTTTATTGCCTATTACTATTGTAATTTAAGAGCGAAAAAACCCCATTTCACGATAAGCTTTAAAATTATTTTTATTTCCTTATCTTTCACGTAGCCGAGGCACATAAAAACCTCTCCATCGGCTGATTTATCATCTCGACTACGAACAACTCGAGAAACCGAAATTTACCTCGATATTGGAGGCAAATGTGGGAAAAAATTAATTTCAAAATACCTTTGTGATGTCTGACGTGTCTATTCCTTGTACAGCAGGGCTGCTCGAAATAAGTAGCGTAATAACTATCGATATCCTCGGTCTCAGCTTTTAGACCATTTATCATTCCCAACAAATCGAACAAGTAGAAAAACAATCCGATTTTCACCACAGTCATAAATTTAATCGTCGCCATTATTTTTACGTTACACGAACCGAATGAAATTAAATACTGAGGCGACGATTTCTTAAACAGGTAACAAAAAATACCACCGGATGAAAATCATATTTCCATTATCAGCACTAGAAACCGAAGACGATATGTATTCATTGTATGTTTTTTTTATTTGTTTACGTAAAAATACCGACGACTCGAAATCTAACACAGGAACAGACCCGACTCACACCACGATTCATTCACAACTACCATGGATAATAAGCCAGAGCGTCTCTTCGTAATAAACGTGCTCCGAATAAATCTCAATCTAACTTCGGGTAACTTCGGATATTGTCGGGACAACCGTCTCGTACAATCAAATGTTTTTTTTTCGGTGTCTTGAATTATCGTTGTCGTTGTACTACTGCTGGAGTTGGAGAAGTAAAAAATAAAACAAAAAAGTTTTCGAATTTTCGCTTTGTGTTTACCTCCTCCCCCCTTTCCACATTGTCCCAAGAACCTCTTCTCTTTACTTTATTGCGATATGAAGGGAGGTGAATGTATAAGAAAAAAGAAAATCGCTTAGATGCTTGGTAAGCTTCTGCAGAGAAGGGGAAAAATCAACGATATTGAAATCTGCCCAATTTTCATAGTTTTTTGTTGTTATTGTTGTTGTTGAACGATATTTATCGTTGTTGTTTCTTTTCATCTCCGTTCTGGTATCATGTTTGGTGTTTTATTTGTCTACGGAACTGATCTGACTCAAAAAATGTTTTTAATCAATCTGTCGAGTCCATGGGACTTGTGCTGGGTGATGTACGAATGAAATGTGAATGAGAAATATTCGTCGTTGCCCTGTTTTTTTTTTTATTATTATTATTATTATTATTTCATTTTATAAAATCAAAATTATGTATTTTTACACGTGATACTTGCTTAATACGAAGAACTGCGAACAGGTCTGTAGCTATAGGGGGGCTAAGAGGGGCATTGCCTCACTCTGAAACAGGCATTTGCCTTCTTGGAGAAATTTGTCAAAAGCCCCTTTTCAACTTGTTCACAATTTCAGTATCAAACGATGAAGAAAGAAAGAGAGATAATTGCAAATGACAAATGACTTTCATTTTTTTGAGGTCCAAATTCGGTTAAATATCAACATATTTTTCCAATTTCAAATATTCTCAACATTTTATCCAATTTTGCATTTTCTCAACAATTTTTTTCAACCTCGAATTTTCTCAAAATTTCCAACCAAAAATTTTCTAAAAAAAATTATTTAAAAAAAATTCTTCCCAACTTGAAGACCAATAATAATTATCAACTACGCATATAAATCCGAAACACATCAAAAAAAGTTGAACTTCAGCATAAGTATTTAAAATGTGTTTCCAATCTATTGTGAGTTTTAATTTCTCAACTGCAAAATTTCTGCTCATTATTCAAAGATATTTTCTTTCAATTTCACAATTGAAAAATCCACCCTTCTTCCCCAAATAAACATCTGAATTAATACCTAGGCTAATTTTTCATTAAAATTTGTTAAGATATCTTTCAATTCGAAGAAGTAGGTAAAGAATACCTAATCTAAAATTATATTAAAAAATTCACTGAAAGTAGGTAAGCAACCTCTGTCATATGTGGGTGAGAAATAAAATAGGTATTCAAACACACCTACAGTACCTATACCTACTTAAAAGATTTTCAAAATTTATTTTTACATAAAACAAAAATAAAAATTTCAGATCTTATGCAACTTAAAATAAAATTCTAAAAAAGTCAAAAATCTTCTGAGTTATTAATTTGCTGCAAATGACTGAAAAATCTCAAACAATATCCTACTCGAAGTTCATAACATTTGGACTTGCACAAGCAGTTTACCAAAATTTAGAAATTATATTTCTCAACCTTTCCTCGACTTTTTGAAAATCCTGCTTCACATAAAATAAAAAAGTATTTTTTTTTTAAAAAATGAATTTTTTCAACTTAATTTTCCAGATTTTTCCAACTCATTCGTCATTTAGTCTAAACAGTTCTGGTAAGTACCGTGTGTGGGGGAGGGGGGAATTTTCAGAGAAAAAACTTTCAAATTTTCTGAAAGGAAGATGGCCATACAATATTCCTTGAGGAGTTTTTGCAGAATAAAAATATTTTTTCTGAACTTTTCAAGTAAGTACTCAGATTTCATAATAAGTATATCAGTTCCACATAATACTTTGGAGTGAAGCGAGGACTAGAAATTAAGATTTTCAAGCATAAAAGAATTCAATTTTCAACGTTTTAAATGAATGAGTCGGACTATCTTCAGTCAATTTTCTTGTAATGACTGAGCAGCATGGGTGGAGATGGAGCGTAACTTTTTGAGGGGAGGGGACTTGAGCCCCAGTTTTTAAAAAAATGAAAAACAAAAATGTTTATTTTCGACCATCCAAAATTTTTTTTAACCTTACCATTACGAGATTTTAACTTGAAAATTTTTCAATATGAAGAATCGATGAAAGGAAAGAGGGTTCATGGCAAAAATTTTTGAAGAAAAAGGAATCTAAAAAAGCTAAATTTCATCATTTTTTCAATAAAATTTTAGTATCGAAATGTAGGCAAAATCCTCAATCATTCATTTTTAAATATATGTACTTCAATTTTCATATGCCCAAGCGAAGCGAGGGCTAAGATTTAAAAAATTGATGATTTTCAGGAAAAAAATTAATTTTTTCAAATTTTGTTGTTTGAAAAAATTTTATTTCGTTGATGTAGAAATTTTGTTACTTTCGAAATTTTTTAAATAAAATTTAGTATTTTTTACTACATTTACAAACTTTTTGAAAAAAATTCTTCAAAAGTCGGTAAATGTGTATATTTACAACGAAATTTTCCCATTTTTGAGTAAAATTTTCAACACGAAAAACAAAATACCCCATCGTGTTTCTCGCTTCACTCTATCCACGAATAACTTTTAAAAAAATTCTCCCGAAAAACCTCCTGGATTGTATTTCATTTGTGAGAGGAAATTTCTCTAAATTTCGTTTCCCTGGACCTGTATTCGTGGTTCCCAAAATCATTTTAATCATTGGTTTTCGTTGAGGGTGCCCAACTCGTATTAGCTAACCCAGATGGTTTTGGATTTAAAAAAACTCAAAAAATCTGTTTCAACAATCGATAATTGTGCACAGTTTTCGATCGATTACATGTAAACGCCTAATTAATTTCTTCATCAAAAATACCTTTTTAGTAACTAGAAAAAAGCAGGAAATTCGTCACATATTGATAGTTTACCCTTTGAAAATTGGGCGTTTGCGAATTTTTTTTGAGTAAAACATGTGTACGAAAATGATTTGGGAGGGCTAATTCAACATTTGGGGAGCTCAAGCCCCCCCCCCATGTCCTTCTCTATCAGCGCCTATGCTGAGCAGGGAAAAAACATATTCTGTTTTAATTTGAAGACGTAATGTAAGATATTATAGATTTCTAGTATCGACCCATTTTTGACTTCTTTTATTTATATTCTTGTTTTTTATCATTCCTAGATTTTTTGAGCAATTTTGGACAAAATTCTCAACTTTTTTATCCTGATAGACATTCGGTTACAATTTTTGCTTTGAACTATTTCAAAATTAATTAAAAATTCATTTTTATCTCGGAGATGGCAAAATTTCAACAAACAACAGGAAGGTATGCATAATTCATCTTTAAATTATGTTCAAGAAAAGACATTCAAATTTAGAATAAAATAATAAAAAATAATAATTATGCTAATTTTTTACTTGGTGGATTAAAAAGAAATTGTAGTGCAACCATATTTATATTATAAATTAACTGTTTCAAAGATACCTACCTACAAACATATGTATTTAGAGGGCTTATAAAAATGTTAACAGCTTATAATTTTTCAAGTTTTTTTTTCACGACTATTTTTATGAAGTTTTTTTACTTGTTTTATTTGGCTTTGGCAAATAAATAATATTTACCCCCCCCCCCCCAAAAAAAAACTTCCAATTAAGTATCTGCTCAAATAAATTAAGTATAAAAACGAGAAAAAATTTCAAATTTGAAAAAAATTGAATTTAATTTTAAAAAGTTTTCAACTCAGATTTATAATTTCATTTTAAAAAAATTATATCGAGTAATCAAGTATTCGGTTTATTAACAAACCATCAAAATATCCAAGTATTAATGGTTGGTGGCTGATGCAAAATTTTTCAAAAAATTCACTGGATTTTTTCATTTATTTTAACCATTTTAAATGTACCCATCGAACTGTATATTTCAGAATTCGAAAGATTAATTTTTTTTTTATCTTTAATTTTGGCAATATCACTCTGAGTTATTCATTTTTACAGAACTGTATCTATATCTACTGATCTACATTTCCGAATCCCAAATTTCATGTGCTTGTACAACAGGCAGCTCAGGTACTATGTACCTAATATATATTTCAAAATTCTTATTCCAAGCCATTATTCTTCCCTTTCCTCACGTCCCTTTTTCATAACTCTTACTCTCCTCTCTCCTTTTCCTTCACTCTTTTCCCTTTCAAAAAACCTAACTCTTACAACTATCCACCAACATCGAGTAATTCTCTACATACGTTTCATTTCACCATTCATCACTTCCAAATCCGCTTACTCCACTTACAATCATTTTCTACAAAAGCATCGACAAAAGCGACAAGAAAAACCGAAATTGTAACCACACGTCGCGTCGTCATCGCGCCGAAAATACTCGTATCGATTCTTCTAGGTGCATACTGCATACAGAGCCTGTACAGTACGAGTACATTCATTGATTACGTATCAGATTACGACGAAAAATAAATTACACCGCGATTAAGACGAGCTGACCCCCCTCGACGCTTTTGAAATAATAATCGAAAATCCAACTTCCACCCCACCTCTCCAAAAGGTCTTCATCCTTTTACAAACCCCCGGCCACGACCGGGTTTTCCGCAATTTCAACATAAACGCTGAGCGCAGACAGAGAGAGCTTTAGTAATTAAAAAATTTATCCGACTTCATCCCTCGCTCGCGTCTTTTCTTCGTATACGACACAAAAACAACGTCGGCGTCGTCGTCGCGTTTACACAAGGACCAAGGACTATGTGTAGGGACTAGGGACCAGGGTTAATATGTAATTTGTCGCGATGCTATTCACACGGTAATCGTTGTCGTATTTTCTATTTAAACCTTCGCCCTATTTCATGGTACGAGTTCGAACGAATACCCTTCTATAATATATCGAATGTATACGTGTATAATAAAATGAACGTGTATGCATCGCAGGCAGAATATGGATAGGTAATTGATAAATCTTTGGATGATACACCACCATCGTAAGAACTAATTAATCAATTTTGCACTCTTGTCAAAAATTTAATGAAGATGGTAAATTAGAAGCAGGAGGTGTAATTAGATCAACTTGTTGATCGAATTTTTTATTTTCAACCAACTAAATTAAATTTTCGATTTTTGGGTGAATTTTTAAAAATCTACAGTAGCAAATCACGCGCGACCCCCCCCCCCTCCCCATCAATTAAAAAATTATTCTTATAAAATTTGTTGCTGCCCAAGGTGATTTCCACTCATTTTAGAGGCATTTGAATATTTTTTTTAAATTGAAACTAGGAATGCCGAATTTATTTTTCATTTTTTTCTGGAGACACCAGATCGACAAGAGCAATTATGCGAAATATGGTTTCTAAGGATCGATAATATGAGAAAAGAAGAAAGTTTTGGTAATTTGTTTCTAAAAAAAAAAACATATTTTCAAAAATTTTGTATTTTCGTCGCATTTGCTATTTTTTCAAACAAAAAAGATGACTGAAGTGACTTGAAACAAGGTAAAAAGTGACCAACGTAAGATGTCACAACAATTCTTTATAAGCCAGGCATTACCTATTGTTTTAAAAGCAATTCATTTCTGTCGAATTTTTTTTTTTGCTTTTGAAACAATACAAATTATTTTTGGATCATTATTTTTCTAGTTTTAGAACATTTTTCTTTTTTGAAATTATCAGGGATTTTTTTAATGTTCAATTTTTTAGAAGTTATTTCAATTTTTGAAAAATATTTCATTTTATAAAACTGAATTTGTTCGTTGAAATTTTTTCGTTTGTTTTTTTTTTGAAATAAGTATGCCTTTTCAATTTTTTATGGAAGCATAATATGTTCGGAATATTGTTCAAATAGGCAAATTATCCATGTCTTGCTCTCACATTTATAAATCAGTGAAAATTATCGAAAATCACTGAAAAATAGTCAGAATTGCAGCACAGTAATAAATTATTGAAAAAATTTCACTGAAAGCACACAGTGAAAGAATTGCTGGAAAATTAGTGAAGATTAAGTAGAAACTTAGAAATACAGTAAAATCTCCGAAATTCGCTAAAAAATTGGTGAAATTTTCTGAAAAATCAGTGATTTATTTGATAAATTAGCGAAAATACGCTGAAAATCAAAAAATTTCACTGATTTTCCCTGTGTTGCAATTCTAACTATTTATCCGTGACTTTTCACAGATTCAAAATGAGATAGTACGAGTAGAATAAAAATGGTCTAATTTTCGAAAAAATGTTCCTATTTGTGAAAAACTATCCAAGAGTTGTTCAACTTTCAAAAAATTGTCCAATTTGTAAAAATAAATGTAATTTTCAAAAAAAAATTCTAAATTTAAAAATGCTTTAATTTTTTGAAAAATTTTCCAATTTTTCAAAAATTATTACGCATTTGGGGTCTAGACAACAGATATTTCTCGTATTACTTTATGACTGACATCTACATTGAGGAACTGTTCCTTTTTTTCGACTTTTACGAGTAGTAGAAGCAGCGTAGGTGATTTCAAAAATATTTCTTCCACTTGAAGTGTTAGAACAGTGCTTCAATCGGAGGATAATATCTTCACATTGGAGAGGAATAAAATTATTTTCGTTACTAGTATTTGGAGTTCTTGAAGGTATTTCAAGGATTCGATTTTCTTCAACGGACTAAGGGACTCCTTTTTTAACAACCAAAAATGGTTCGTCTTTCTGGTTGTGAAAGGTATAGTTTTTTTTATCTTTTTCATTGTAACATTGAGTTAAATTTCAGAAGTCATCAGCATCATTAAGTTAGTTTGGGTATATCATTTAAAATTTGAAGTTGTTTTTAGTGGCGGATTAAACTTTTTATTCAATTCTTCTTGGTATTTATTTACCAGGTTATATTGGAATTTTAATACAGGTAGATTGAGCTGCTTGAATAGATTTGTCAGTGGTCTTACTGTGTTTAGAAGATTCTGCGTTATCCACTACCTTAGGGCAATTGAATCGATTCTTCATTGGTAAAGGTGCACGTGATAACGGTTTTTGATTCATCAACTCCTCTAGCACCATCGCCTTCTTTTTATAGCCATGTCGGCTATCATTCTTTGAACTTCTTTGCTAGACATTCCTTTTAATAATTTATACAATCTCGAGTAATCAGACAATTTTTACATGACGAGAGTTCAATGCAAACTAATTCAATTTTTTGAAAATTCTTCCCTTTTTTTGAAACATTTTTTCAATTACTAGAAATTGTATACATGTCCTTGCTTTAGAAAAATTTTCAATTTTTGAAAAACTGGACACTTATAAATTTATATAGGTAATTTAAAAAATTCAGATTTTGGTTAAAAAAAATTATCCAAGTTTTAGGAAATTTTTCATTTTTTTGGTATATCTTCCAGGTACTGAAATAATCGTCCAATTTTGGAAAATTCTTGAATTTTTGAAAACAGGTACCGAATTTTGGAAAATTGTTTCAAGCTTTGAGAAAAATCGTCCAATTTAAAAAAAATCATGTCTTGAAAAAATTGGCACAGCTGTTCAAGTCATCTGGGTCCATTACTGCTGTCTTAGGATCAGTCCTTTTCTCAGCCCCTCACCCTCCCCATCCCGTTTATTTTATATAATTTTTTGAATTATTTCGATTTTTTCTTTATTTCATTATGACTAAATATACAATCTGTTACTAGACTTTTGTACCTCCTACAAAATTCGCAAGAGTTTCATCAAAAATTCCTCCACTGAGCCAAATGTTCAATTTTCCAAAAAAAATTGAAACTTCATGATTTCTCAAAAGTTTACGAATGTTTTAAAAATATTCATGGTATTTCAAGTAAAATATCAACTTTATTCATATTTGATCAATTTTTATGGAATCTTAGTAAATTTTACGGTATATTATGATCAAGTTTTGCGAATGATACATTAGGTAGTAACTTTAATAAATCTTTACATCATTTCCAGTAATTTCTATGATTTTTGATTTTTAAACAATTTTTACATTACCAACGTTAAAAAAATTTTGGAATCATTTGAAAAATTTTCTTGATTTTGCTCATAATTTTTTCAATAATGATAATTTAGGTACAACGATATTTGGAATTATTTTCATGCCCTGAACATGAATCTGAGGTGTCCGATCTCGTCCAGTGCGCGTCTCCCCCAAATTGTGGATATTTGCCCCCTAAATCAGGTATTTGGCCCATAACTGCCAAAATATTGGCGCTAGAGCAAAAATAAGGTCTACAAAACTTATTCTACGTCAAATTTCCTATCAGATAACTTTTGAATGGTATTCACAAACCCAAGGGAACTGGAGCTATAACTGATCAAAGGGAGGGGATTTGCTCCAATAATCTGATTTTTGGCTTATAGGTATATCTGTTAAAATGATAAGAACCAAAATTGTAGAGAATAAAATTTCCATCTGGTAGAAACGGTTAGATTTTTTTGGGATGCATAGTTTTCAAGATATTTTCGAATAAAGTTGAACTTTAGTAGAGGCAATTGAGAAAAAAATGAAAAAATAAATCAATTTTTGGCTACCAAAAGTTACTAATGTTCAACTTTACACAAAAATATCTTGAAAACTATGCGTCTCAAAAAATCCAACCGCTTCTACCAAATAGGAAATCTTATTCTCTGCAATTTTGGTTCTTATAATTTTTGTCGTAGGACGCTTAGTTGGCTCAGAAATGTCACTTTTTGGTAGGAATGGCACAAAAAAATGAGATTTTTTTCACAGAATTTAGGAAAGTTTAGGCTGTGAATTTTTTTTAAAAAATGAGATAGAGGTCTGCGGTTCATTCCATTCGATTCGCCGTAAAATTTTCTATAAGACTGGGCCAAAAAAAAATAATATTTTTTTTTTCTTAAGCTCGTGTTTATTGTTCTCGAAAAACTTCATTTTTTGGCCCTCCCCTCCCCACCCACACCCTCCAAGCAAACTTTGAAAGCCACGAATAAGTATGTTGGTTTGTTGGTGTACTTATTTCGATTCCTAGAATCAGAATTTAGCGTTAGAACTGTAACTCAGAACAACAATTTTTTTTTGTCGACTAGTGTTATGAATAAAATTGGAAACCCGTTTTTTTTTCTCAATAGTAGCTTCAGCCCTCTTGGGTTTGTGCGTATCATTCATAAGTCATTTGGTTGGATATTTGATGTAGATTAAGTTTTGTAGACCTCATTTTGCACTAGAATCAATATTTCAGCAGATATAAGCCAAAAATCAAATTTTTGGAGAAAACCCCCTCCCTTTGATCAATTATAGCTCCAGCTCTCTTGGGTTTGTGAATACCATTCAAAAGTCATCTGAAAGGAAATTTGACGTAGAATAAGTTTCATAGACCTCATTTTTGCTCTAGCGACAATATTTAGCCAGTTATGGGCCAAAAACCTGGTTTAGGGGGCAAAGATCCACAATTTGGGGGAGACGCGCACACTGGACGGGATCGGACACCTCAGATTCATGTTCAGGGCATGAAAATAGACTATCAAAGCCAAAAATCGGTTGGCCGCCGAGTCTTTCCCTATGAAATGTTAATTCTACCGGACTATTAAGTAATTTTCTGATAATTTGAACTGCATGCATCGTACATTTCGACCAAGCTTTTTGGAAGCAAAATACATATTTAATATCAAAATTCAATCAAACATCTCATATTTTCGAAATTTTCCCATTTTTTCACATCTACCTTCCCCTCTCAACCTATATTCCATAAATTCACCCGAACCAAATCACTCCTTTCAATTTACTCGTTCCATCTCAAATAGCAAACACCATCAAAGATTTTCCTCGCCATTTACGTCGCTCTGTAACGATGCAACTCGGTTGTCGTCATGTTTACCTACGATATTGGCCCCTTTATCGACATAATAATACGATGATTAATTATACGAGTACCTGGCACGAACGATGACAGAAATCGAACATGGACGCCGCCTCCGCGTCATCAATACCGTCGACAATTATTCAAAAAGTCCAATTAATTTTTGGCGTATATTAAAAGGTGATGTGAAAATGGATTTGAAATGTGTCCTAATCCATTTACCGCAGCAATATTACAATATTTCGTTCGAAAAGGGCCACCGTGGCCGTGGCTTCGCGATTAAAACTCATAACCATTTCACGTAGATGGAAAACAGCTCGGCCATCGAATAACTTTATAAAAGGCGATGACAAAAAACATATTTAACCGTTGGCTCATCTAATTCGTATACCGGGTCCATAACACGATTTAAAATCTCGGCACCATCCCGAGTACATAGTTGGAAATTCTGCGGAGCATCTCGTGCTAAGTATTCAAAGTCATCGAACATTTCCAAAAACTTTCAGCTACTTTAATTAATTAACAAGAGAGCTCGAAGTAACACGAAAGGAGACATTGTAACCTTGCTTCGATTTCTGTCGCGTCTTACTGCAGCATTTTAAAACATCTATCTATTTCTCGGCGTAATAGGGCGTCTCGGCCTTACCGCCGGGTATCCTGGATTGACAGTTATAAAACTTACCACCGCAAGTATCGTCCCGATCCCTCATCTTCGCCGAGTAAGAATTAAGAGACAAAATTACAACGACGCGTTGAAAATCATCAAGTTGGGCGTTTTAATTACCATCGCAAAAGACATTTCAAGAAATTATTAGCGCGATAAAGTTTATAATAATTGAATTAACGGTAAATGGGCGTGGCCTGAACCCTGTTGTTTTAAATCTAATACCGAAAGGAAAAGCTACAATCGCATGTAAATCTTCGCCTTCATTTGTATGTTAAATGAGTTAAGTAAATTATTGCGACTGCTGCTCGCTGTTCGGTACTTATGTAGATTAGTTAGCTTGCTGTACATCCCTGCGTTCCCGTACAGATCCCGGACTCATTTTCCTCCCTCGAGAGTTACACCGCCTCCGGTACTCTCACTTTTGCAAATGAGTATTTCCAATTTACAGGTGTAGTCGTTTCGACTCTCCGGTCTTCCTCAACTGGCTGCTGAGCAAGCTGGTACATTGGGTATAATATTCGTACATTCGAACCGGTAAATTCTGCCCCCTTGGCCCTGCCTCGATCCACCGAGTGAATTACAATTAACCATTAGGTTGGTTTTAATCTCGCCAAATGTCTTTTTTTTTCAGGCTCGTTAGTGGCGCGTAAAATCGTAATTGCCGAATAAAATTGTGTATGCCAAGGATTAAGAAACCGAGATACCTTTTTCCCTGCCCCCCAGCCCGGACGCGACCTTTTTTTCATACACGCTGACGCCTATAGCGCCGATGTTAACGCCAGATGACAATTTTATTCGAATCTGGAGAACCGCAAACACGGCGACCTTTTCCATCTTGTCGTGATTTTTAAATCGTACCCTGTGCCCGAGTTACGGTTTTTTTTTTCGCTGACGTGGGTAGCTGTAGACGCAACTGTTGTAATATTTAAACTTATTTTTATTCGCGAATTCGCCTTTGTGACCTTTTTTCGGGGTTTTTTTTTTTTTTTTTTTTGAAATCGAGCCATATTCTGTGTCAAGTTACGGTGAAAGAAATATAGGTATCTCAGTTCAATATATCAATTTGCCATGTATCTGGGGCAATATAATCTCACCATGGAGTTATTTTCACTGAAATGGTATATTTTTATCCCCTATTGAAAATCGAGAATAGAACATTTTCAATTGAAATTCTGGTTTTTCTCTATGAACTATGTAGAAATATCGTAGAATTGAAGTTACAGCTAATTTCAAAATTTATAACGATGAACGAGCTTGAAAACTCCATAAAATAATCCAGATAAAAACCTTCACAATCGAAATTTCAGCCCCCGGGGTTAATCAAAAGCGGATTCATCAAATATTGAATTTCAAAAAAAAAAAAAAAAACGGTTTTCAATCATCTTGTATGTAACAAATAAATCACCTAAAAAGTTACATTTGAAAAAGTACTGAACAGAAGTATAAAAGCAAATTTTGAAATCAAACTTTTGGCACTTCAAAAAAATTATAACTCATGAAAAATTGAAGAAAGTGAAAAGGACAACAAGATGTCAATTTATCTACCTACCTTTTGACGTTTTGACAAACAGTCGAAAGCCAAAATAAATCATATCCCAACAAAAAAAATTACTCGACGAAAAATTAACTTCCCATTCAAAAAAAAAATTGCAGGACAAAATAAATTATTGTCCAAAATACACGTTTGTAAAACATAATGATTTTAGGGCATTTGAATTCAAATTTTGATAATTTTTTAAATGAATGATCAAAATTTTCAATTGTTAGCTAAATTTCCATGCTTCCTCGTCGTGTGTAGTGTTTTTCGAATAAGAGAATAAATTCTGAACTAAAAATTTTTCACGTTCAAATTTGGTACACTCAAGTTGGTCATAATATTGAAATAATTCAATGAAAAGAACCTTGAAGCATCATATTTTGCATCTAACAAGAATAAAAAGTTGTTTAGAAAATGTATGAACATAAATTTCATCAAAATATTGAAGAATTTCTCAAAATCTCTTTTCAAGAACTTATGTCAAGTCTTAAAATTATCGGTATTTCGATGAAAAATTCACTAGTTGTGAATTTTCAATAAATAGGTAATAATATTTGTTAAAAACTCACAAAAGTCGAACAGTGAATAGTCAACACATACCTAGGTGTAATTTGGATCGCATTTCGAAACTAATTTTTCAAGAAATTATTGAAAACTTTCGCTTACCTGAAACAAAAAAAAACATCAAAAAATTTAATAAACAAGATTTAAAAAATTAGATTTAGATGAATTGGGGTAAATAATTTGTAAATTAAAGGGGTGGGGGGAGGGGGGATTTTTAGGCAATTGTTCTTGAAATACATTTTTTTTCTACTAAAAATGAATATCTAGGAATATAAATCTCTAGCATGAAATGAGCCAGAAAATGTGGTTGAATTTGCCACATGGGAAATTACGGAAATCATTTTGGGAACCACTGTGGATGTTTTCAATTTTTTCAGGAAGGGGCGTCCACTTTTCGGGAAAATGTTGTAACCCTTATTTTTTGAGGTACTTCGATGAGCCCCACTGGAAAGCTTTTTACTATTGATCAGCGCCTCAAATAGAACTTTCCAAGTTGAGAATTTTTAGTGCTTATTTAACAAAAACACCAAAAAAGCTCAATTTGGAAAGTTCTTACCGAAATCGAACAAGCAAAAATAAATGTCCAACATTCAGCAGTGCCTTTATATTGTAAAATTGCAAATTTTTTCATCAAAATTTGCACTGATACTACTTTGAGGGGTTACTAAAACGGAGGGATTTGAAATTAGTTGGCAAATATCTGTAATTTTTGGTAAATTACCGCAATTCTTGGTAAATTACCGTAATTCTAGCTAAATTATGGTAAATTATCGTAATTCTGGTAAATCACTGCAATTGTTGATAAATTACCGTAATTCTTGGTAAATTACCGTAATTCTGAGTAAATTACCGTAATTCCAGGTAAATTACCGTAATTCTGAGTAAATTACCGTAATTCCAGGTAAATTACCGTAATTATTGGTAAATTACCGTAATTATTGGTAAATTACCGTAATTATTGGTAAATTACCGTAATTCTAGCTAAGTTATGGTAAATTATCGTAATTCTAGGAAAATCACTGCGATTATTGGTAAATTACCGTAATTCTAGGTAAATTACCGTAATTCTAGGTAAATTACCATAATTCTAGGTAAATTACCATAATTCTCGGTAAATTACCGTAATTCTCAGTAAATTACCGTAATTCTGGGTAAATTACCGTAATTCTGAGTAAATTACCGTAATTCCAGGTAAATTACCGTAATTATTGGTAAATTACCGTAATTATTGGTAAATTACCGTAATTATTGGTAAATTACCGTAATTTTTGGAAAATTGAGCTGACTGAGTTGAGATTACAAAAAAGGTCAGTTAAAATTTTCGATCAAGTTCGTTGATTGTGCGTATGAAAAAACTATTTTTAGCGCAATCTGCAACTTTATAGATTTCCAGGGCTTCTCAAAATGATGAAAATGAAAAAAAAAAAACAGAAAATTGAATTTCCAAGTACCAGCGGAAAATTTTATCGAGCAAAAAAGTCTACAGGGTACAGTTTTTTTGGATACTAATCAACAATAAAAAAAACTTTTTAGTGAGACTCAACAGAGTGCCTCAAATATCAGAGAAACCTCCTCTTTTAAGCCTCAAACAGCCGACCACCGAAAAATCACCCTGTATTTAGTAAGCATAGCTCCAACGAATATTTAAAGTTGAAAATGAATTGAAAATACTCCACAGTGGTTTCCAAAATGCTTTTCAATTCTCAAATTTGGGAACCCCTGGCGCCTTGAAAACGGGGTTTTTAGGAAAACTAATGCCGGGTTCTGGTTTGAGGCGTTAAGTATAGGTACTCGTGGAAAAAATTTTGAAAATTGAAAAGATCTCATAAAAATTCAAAATCGGCCAAAACTTTGAAAAATGTTTAGGTTGGAGAACATTTTGAGTTGAACGAAATTTCGAAAAATAAATTGTAGGTAGTTGAAAAACTGCTGAGAAAAAGTTTTAGGGTTGAATATAGCTATAATATCGGTTCCTCAAAAATATCTCCTTTCTTTGGCAACTTAAGCAAAATTTCCTATTCCTCGTCATCGTTTCCTTTACTGCCTTCCTCTACAAACATATCTCGCTCTTTAATGGCATAAAATACGCCAACAAAAGCTAGGGCGAGAATAAAATCAAAAAGGTATACTTTAGATGGGCTTGTAAATAATATCTCGATACCAGACGATAATTTCATTTTCGAATTCACACTAGACGACGATGCTCATTGAAGCGAAAACTGATTCGGTCGTGTTTCAAACAGTAACCACGTAGGCATCACGTGTTAAAAATATTTATTAACCAAGAAAAGGAAAACTGTATGTAATACGGAACCAGGCATAAAATGCAATCGAGAAGACGCAAGAGTGATAGCTGCTATGTATATAGTTATGTATTCTGACAAAAACACGGTACCTAAAAGAATGGTTACAGAATACGTACGTTATATAGCCAGATAAAAGGTGAAATGTATTGGAAATAGTAAAACGTTCGGTGTCTTTCGACATGTACGTATCCTAAAGCTTAATAAATGCTAATAAATGCTCCACCCTCGCATTTTCTCTCCTTCCAAGGTACAAATACACCAAACGTATCCAGACCAGAGTGCCATAAGACGAACTCGTCTCGCGTTTCCATTCGCATCACATCGTGCGAGTTCACTTAACAAAATGATAAGGTAAAAAGATCTCGAGCTTGGGTGACTTTTGAGAAAATAATTGTCGCTTCGAGGCTTCACAGTGTACACGGTTTATAGACACCGAGGTGCGGGAAGGGTTCTCAGATCCGCGAAAAGATACGGTTAACGAAAAACGAATACGAACTGGGTAATTTTTACCCTCGATTTAACCCTGTCGAGAGAGCCAAGACACATTAAAGCGTTTTTCCGCCGCGGAGTGCGGTATTTCGCCAAGCTGCGGACTCGAATATTCGCCCAGTACACATAGTTGAATAATATATTAAAAGGTCGACGAGTATTACGCGTGATTAGCCGAATTTAAAGATATTTATTGGATGGCGATGGCGCTCGTAGCGAAAATAGCTGCGTTTAGGATCCCTCTGCCCCCGCTGAGCTTGCCTGTGGGTCTCTGCAGTGTTCACCTAACCTAGTACATCGTTTGAAAGCGATGTAATTAGGAATGCGGTATCCATAGTGTAATTAGTGCCGGAGAAATGTTAAAAGGTCGAGAATTTCGTACAAATGCGTATTTAATATTCGTTCGAGAGACTTTTGGACGACGAGCGTGTCTTCCATCTACTTTAGATGCTGTAAAAGTGATTACTCAAAATGATTTTCGCTAATAAGCTACATAAATTTATAGAATCTTATATGGAACCAGAACCCGGCACCTTTTGCTACCAAAATGGAAATTCCTTTACGTGCAGTGAGTAACATTTGTAAGCGTATGTAGACGAATCTCGAGTGGTGTGTGGCCCACCCCATCTGCCTCGTCCTTTATCCAAAACGAGCGAGCAATTTTTTCTTTTCTCGTTTTAATATACGTTGAAATAGTTGACGGCGCGGTGGCGTTGGCGAGGCGATTATAATCGGTATCAGCTTTTGGAATATTTACATAATAATAGTAATTTCGCGCCGTTCTTGTATACGCGAGCGAATAAATTAAGGCTTCGGGCGTCTTTTTATCGGCATGTTGGATTTTTAGGTTAGCCGGAAAAATATCGTAGTGTGGCGTATAGATTTAGGTTAAGATTTTGATGTTGTTGTTATTGCTGGTACCGTGGAAAATTGTATAGTTTATTTTTCGAAGCTCGCTTAATAGGACTTTATTAATGTTTGACGTCGATGATGAATGAAGCGACGAACGGAGGTAAACGGCGAAATCCTATTAATCTTCGCAGGTCGAGGTAGCTCATCGTCTTATATACCGGCGTATTAGGCTGGTGAAGTCTTCTTACGTCACGTCAGCGTGCCTTGCTAGTGCTGGCGAAGAAATTCAAGAGTGGAAGAGAAAAATATAGTCTTTTTTTTTTATTTGATGTAAAATTTGGTGGTAGGCTTGGTTCTCATCTCATTTCTTTTCAACCTTTGGTAAAAGATACAGAAACCAGGTGAGAAATTTTATTCTACCGAAATTATAAATTTTTCCTGAAGAAATTTAATGAAAACCTGATTGAAAAACAAATTGGAACAGTTGGAGTTCAAAAATTGAAGATGATGAATATTTTTATTTGAAAAACAAAGTTTCCAAGTCTTTTCAACAATTGGAAATCGTTGAGGGTTTAAAAAAATTCGCAAATCTCCTCCTCTTTCCTTCAAGATTATTCCTCACTTTATTAGATTGAAAAAATATCGAGGGGAGGTTGGAGGGAAGAGGGGCGTCAATTTCAAAATTTTCTCACTATAATCATATCAAAAATATCTTATTATTTTCATCAAATTTTTCATTAATTCTGTTTATCGTTTGAAAAATTTACAATTTTTTTCCTTGTTTGAACATTTTTCAGCAATAAATGAGAGAACTTATTTGCAAAAAAATAAGAAATGGGTAGATTTTCGTACATTTTTCAGATTTGATTGAAAGAGCCCTTTTTCTGAAGACCCTTTAACAGTTTTTCAGAAGTAGGTACTAAAAAATGAAAATCAACACAATTTTTCTTTTCAGGCAAAAGTCTTTAATTGTGAATATGTTCAAATATACTCACTTTAGAGATGAGGAAATGTTTCTTATTTGTATGTGCAAAGAGGCAAAACATCATAACTTTTTATAAAAATGTCGACACACTTAAAAAAATTTTCAACTTACTTTTTTCTTATTTTTTCAACATTTTCAAATACTTTATCCCCGTTTTTTTCTTATTTTCCGAAATATTTTATTTTTCTTCAAAACATGAAATATACAGGGTGTTCCATGAATCGTCTGTCAAACGTATTTTTTGGATATAACCGGGTACCACTCAAAAAAAAACTTGAGATGAACATGTTGCCTATTTTGAAAATTGAAGGGACAAATGCCGCTTCTAAAAAATCACCTCAAAAATTTTTACAGCCATGGAAATGGATAGTACTTTGAAAACTGAACAAATTTTCACTTTATGACTTTTTGCCTATCTTTAAAAATGAAGGGCCGACGTATCACTCAAAATAAATGGGCTTCAAAAATTTTTCAAATTTCTCAATTTTTAATGACCCTTATCCCCTTCATTTTCGATGTTAGGCAAAAAGTCTACAGAACACAATTTCTTCAGCGTTCAACGTATTATCCATTCCCCTTGATCAGGCAATTTTATGAGAATTTTTCTTGAACAATTTTTTTGCAGTCCCTTCAATTTTAAAGATAGCCAAAAAGTCATAAGGACAAAATTTGTTCATTTTCAAAGTACTATCCATTCCCATGGCTGAAAAAATTTTGAGGTGATTTTTGTAGAAGCAGAATTTGCTCCTTCAATTTTAAAAATAGGCAACATGTTCATCTCAAGTTTTTTTTTACTGGTACCCGGTTATATCCAAAAAATACGTTTGGCAGACGATTCATGGAACACCCTGTATTTTAGACATTTTTACATTATGTTACAATTTTGAGAGACAGTGTTGTCAATATTGCGAATTTACACCATTTTTTTCAAATCAAACTTTATAACTTTATTTGTAGGTCAATGCACTCAAAAAATCATCCATTTTAAGCAAGCAATGTTGTCAATTGACAATACGAATTTAACACCAAATTCTTGGCTTTTTAAAAATTACACTTAGCAACGCTGAAAAAAAGTTACCTACATGAAACCGTTGCACAAAAAAAACAAAATTGAAGAAAATTAACAAAAAATATTCAAAAAGTAGGTTAGAGAAAAAAGTAAAATGTTTTAAAAAGTAAGAGAAGAAGTGAAAAAAGTATTTAAGAATGTTGAAGACAGAATTTTTTTATATAAAATATAAGATTTTTATGCTTTTTTCTTATTTTCTAATTTTCAAAATTGCTGAGAAACACGTACCTACGAGGACGAAAAAATGTTGAAAAGTTATGGAAATATATTTTTTTTTGTCAAGTCCAACAGAATTGTCATCCAAATTTTTTTCAAGTTTTTTCAAGAATCGTGGGTAAAATTTGACCTAAAACGTTACGTTACATAAAAACGTTACACTAATCGAAATTGAACCCCAGGCCTCAGACATACCCATATCAAAAAATGTTTTTCTTTTTGAGATTTTTATGATGAAAAATATCCTTGGCGAGCTTAAGAGGGACGTTCCAGCTCCCTGAGCATCTCCCTTCGATGATTCTACGCCACCAACCCAATTTTTACCCAGTGTATTGGTACTTTGGGCATGGAAATTTAAAACAATAGCCCTATGTCTTCTCATTATACAGACTAGAAATCTTAACATTTCGCTTAATCATTCGTTCAGTCCTCGCTCCTCAGTCTATTTCTGTTGAAATTCTTAATAAATGAACAAATACCTACGGTATCATCTTTCTTCATTCATCTTTTATTTCGTACCACTTTGGAAGCTTTGTCCGATATGAAATCTACACGAATCGCGAACGTGGTTTTGTCCAAGGCGGAATTCCGTTCTCGTACAATGTAGGTAAAGTTTTACCTGGGTACTTGTATTTTTGCAGCCTTTGCTGGTGTCGTCGTTTCATCAGTGTACCCTTTTCTTATCCTTTTCAGCGTTGTGTTTCAAGTATAAGAATGATTTCTTCTTTTAGCTCGGGTAATCTATGAATATTTCCAAAAAGCTTTTCACAATTTGGTAATTGTTTCCTTTTTCACAGTTCGATATTCTTTTTATTCGAAGAGCGCTTTCAATTGTTCGATGCCGAGCATCGGAACTCATCGAGGCCTAAACAAAAGAGTTATGGGGATGATTAAAAAATTTTTTCTCGCGATTGCCGATGCCACGATGGCCTTTTTTTTTTCAATTTTTATTCTTAATTTTGGGACGTTTCATTCGTGTCTGAAAATAAGTACCGCAGCACTGTGATAAATTTTTCTAGGTGGTTCTTCTTTTTTATTATGTATTTGCCAACATCTGATGTTGCAATTAGTTGGAATTCTTGGATTGCTCGCGGTTCGCTCTGAGGTTGTATAGGTGTAGATGAAAGCATTTTACGAAAATGTGATGAGAAAGGAAATACGTATCGGAAAATGGAGAAAGAGGGGAGATTTCGAATTGGGTTGGTTTTACATGTGGTTTGCAAATATGCAATCTTGGCCAAACGCTGCCCTCTTTGAATGATTTTTATCGATAGTGTTATTAAAATACAGGGTGTTCCATGGATCGTCTACCAAACCTTTTTCTTAAATAAAACCCGGTATCACTATAAAAAACCTTGAGATGAACATGTTGCCTATCTTAAAAATTGAAGGGGCAGATGCTGCCTCCAAAATAACTCACGTTAAAAAAATTTTCAGCCATAGGAATGGATAGTACTTTGAAAACTGAACAAATTTACACTTTGAGACTTTTTGTCTATCTCTAAAATTGAATGAGCTACAAAAAAAAATGTTCAAAATTTTTTTTAATAAACTAATCAAGGGAATTGATAGTACGTCGAAAACTAAAGAAATTTTGTTCTGAAGACTTTTTACCTGAAATCAAAAATGAAGGGACTAAGGGTTATTCAAAATTGAGAAAATTTGAAATTTTTTTTAAGCCCATTTATTTTGGGTCACCTGTAACCCCTTCATTTTCGATGTTAGGCAAAAAGTCTTCAGAACATAATTTCTTCAGTTTTTAACGTAATATATCCATTCCCTTGATTAGTTCACTTTTTAAGATTTTTTGTAGCCCCTTCAATTTTGAAGATAGACAAAAAGTCATGAGGTGAAAATTTGTTCAGTTTTCAAAGTACTATTCATTCCCATGGTTGAAAAAATTTTAATGTGATTTTTTTAGAAGCAACATTTGCCCCTTCAATTTTTAAGATAGGCAATATATTCATCTCAAGTTTTTTTTACTGGTATCCGGTTATATTCAAAAAAATACGTTTGGCAGACGATCCATGGGACACTTCTACGGATTTTTCGGGCGGGGCAAGGGGATATGTATATCAGGGTTCGGCGTTTATCATTTTCTTTTCAAATTTTGATGAACCTGTACCAAAAATTTATGTGAAATGACCTCAAAAAAAAAAAAAGAAAAAATATAATTTTTTCTGCCTGTTGTTACTTCTTCCCCTCACTCCCCTCTCCCTCCTCCTCTCAGAAAAAGCTCAAAGTTTGAACATTTTTATTTTTTGTTTATGGTTTGTCATATAATTGTAGATATTACTTTTGAAGGAGTAACAAAAATTATGATTTTTCCGATTTTTTTAGAATGTTCTACCTACATAACATAAGCTTTGATCGATATGGGGTGGAGGGAGGAAATTAGACAGGGTAGAGCAGGAGGAAGAAGATGAGCTTTCATCATCTTAAAATTAAAGCCCACATAACAATTTTCATCAAAACTTGAATCTTCAACTATTTTCTGTTCTAATAAAATTGGTTCACTTCTTTTTTCTTTTTTTTAAAGGAGTATTTTTTTATAAGAAAAGCATTTCAGGAGGGGGGGGGCTAAAAATTGAAGATTTTTGCTTCAGATTGAATTTTTTATTTTTCCATCTTAAATCGAATTTTTTTTCAACTTTTTCAAGAAAAAAAAACAATTTTTTTAAAATAAAGGGTGCTCATACCCTATCGAATTTTTCAACTCACAACAATTTTCAGAATCAAAACACAATTCTGTCGTGTAAATTGTTGTGCTCTAAATCAGTTTGATCCAGAGTGTTGAGTCCATTTGAAATTTCCAAGGAATATAATACCTTTTTATCATTTCATTACCAAATACATGATCTCAAAATCGTAAATCAACGAGAATTTTTTCTTTCTTTTTTAAAAATGTGGTATTTTAGTGAAAAATTACCAAAATATCCTTGAGGTACTTATGATTATTTATGGGCAATCTGTAAAACTTCAAACTTCAATAAAATGTCACGAATTTGTAATGAACATACCTAATTCAAAAACACATCCATATAAACTTTTTTATCAACGTTTTTTTTCAATTCTTCAATTTTTGCAGTCTTTTAAAATTTCAAACGGTTTTTATTACAGCATAAGTCAAAATTCAAATTTTAAAAATGGTTTGAAGAAATTTTTGAAAAATATCAAAAAATGGGGAAAATCATCAGTATGGAGCATAAGTTAATTTTTTCAATTTTTTTCCAATTAACTTGAAATTTTCTCTTTGGTGTGAAAGTTGTCGCTTTTTTTAACTTATTGAAATCAGAAATTAAGCATAAAAAGCGACTCAAATTTCACCACCTATTTATAATTTTTGTACGTTTTCGAATTATTAGGACCTTTTCTACCTCTTTCGCTTAATTCTTAAAAACCTACGTACTTGGAATTTTCAAAAAAAAAAACAACAGTTTTTTATGAAATACTCGTAGACCTTTATTAAAAATAACATTAATTATTCTACTCTCCTTATTATTTAGTAAAATAGTTTCAAAAGTTGGTAATTTTTGTAAATTTTATAAAACTCACGACTTGGCATTACTTACTCCGGGGTATTTTGCGCCTTATGCGATTTCGTGTACTATTCAGTAACACCGGGCTCCTTAAAAATGCCAGCTCTGATTACTTCTGTACAGAGAGCGCGAAAAAGCCCTCATAAATTCATAAAACAATCCCCACGAACATTTGGCTTTTTAATAAACACAAATCACGACCAGAACCGGGGTGTTTTAGCGAGCGGAGCTAATTTCACTGCAGCAGTAGCATAATTCTTTTTAGAGAGGTATACGTAGGTACTGTGTGTACCATATCACACAGAATAATAAATTTTTAAACCGAATATACATATACATTGTATAATATACGTGGAAATGGAAAAAGCTCGCTAATTACCGAAACCTCATTGCGACACGGTACCAAAAAGTACCTCCCAACTGGCATCAGTTACGTAGCTATTAATCTTGGCCAAAAGTCTTGTCTACGTCAGGTACAGATGCTAACTTCGCAGTAACCGCGGGAGGTCGTACGCTGTACACGGTTCCTGCTCCTTGTTTCATTTTTTTTTCCTAACTTTTTCTTCTTCCTCCGCACCCTCGACGTTGTCCTCTTTTTAGGAAAACGTCGTGTCGTATACGATAAGTTTCAACCTTTAAGCTCCAGACATAAACATCTCGACCCTATGCACGAGACGTTGGTTGTCGTCGATAATTTCTAATCTTTATGTAAAACCGCGAGCATTAAAAGTACGTTACGAGACGTTGCTCAGAGAAAAATAATACTTTTTACGATACGTACTTCGCACCTTTTTAAATAGTCGTCGGCGAATGCATTTTTCATATAGGCACTTCTCGCCCTGCTCGCCCTGCCCGAGATATAATTTACGACGCGTAAAATTTTATAAAATATTGAATCTCGTTATGTTTTAAAACCCTGCAGGTCGTTACATAGTGCAAAAGTGTACTTTCAACCTGAAGAAAATAAAACCGTTAAGCTTTTTTAAACGAGTAAAACTTTTTTACGATATTTTGTCTTAAATGTAGGTATGGAAAAGTTGGGAAGGCGCTTTCTCACGCTCTCCTTACACGCCATTCGAGTTCGCCTATGCGTCGCGGGTAATGAATACTTCGCTTCGTATAAAATATGGCGGTGTGTGGGCTATATCTCAAAATCGTTAAATTTTTCTACGAATAATGACCGAAAAATGCGGAGGAATTTTTAGGGTGTTTATTCTCTTCGCGTGCAAATGTATCCAAATGCGATCGTAAATGCCTTTTTAGAGGAAGACTAGTTGAAAAAATTATAAAACTATAAGTCGGATCCCTTCCCCTTATAGAGTGACCAAAAAATAATCTATGGATCCATCATTGAAAAAATCGGGCGAGACCTCCAAAATTCGAAAATTTGAATCAAGACGCGCCTTAATCTATTTTTCTTGAATAAAATTCAAACATTACAAGGAGTGAATTTGGCCCCAGGTGCGTTTGGGCTCCTAAACACCTCAAGTGGTGTATATTGACTAGAAAAAAAATTTCACAAAATTTTGAACCCCTACCCCCCTCCTTATCGGAGTAATGGCCATTTTATTGGATTATTTTCAAGAATTTTGAATTTCAACGGAAGTGACGGAAATTTTTTGATTTTTCGCATAAAGTTACATCTCATAGGAGTGTATTTATGAAAATTTTTTCAACAAGTTCGGTGCACTCATTCACGTTTTTTTCGGCTATTTGAAGTTTTCAATCGTAAAAAAAAAAAAACAGCACATAAGCGAAAAACGACCACCCTGGAAAAATTACTAAAATATACCTTTTTTTTTAATGTAGAACTTTGCTGTGTACTTGGCTTTGGCCATTTCTTTGAAAAGAAATGACGAAATGAAAAAAACCAATCCCATATTCGTGTTTAGCAGGTCAAAATACCCCGATAAACACCCTTCTCACGATAGTTTTGCTTAAAGTTTCGAAATTCACTTTTTTCGCCATGGAAAAATCAGTGAAAATAGTTAATTTTGAAACTTTAGGCAAAACTATCGCGAAAAGGGTGCTTATCGGGGTGTTTTGACCTGCTGAACACGAATATTGTATTGGTTTTTTCATTTGGTAATTTTTCCCCGGAAAATTCGCCATTATCAAGTTTGGATAAGGTCTCTCGAGCAAGAAAATTACAATAGACTCATATTCGTGTTCTACTACCCAAAATTAGTCAGAAATGGACATTTTTTCCGATTTTAATCTTTTGAGTCACATATTGTAGATATGCATGCATAAGTACTCAAGTATTCCTCTTTGAGCTGCTACAGAACCTGTCCAATAGGAGTGATGGTGACATTTTTTTCTCCGCGTATCCTCAACTTCTTTGACATTAAATCGTGCCAAAGAGTTACAATATTGTACGACCAGTACTCGAACAGAATTTTTTTGAAATTTTTCCTCAGAGAGACCAAATTGAAACTTGAAAATGACGAATTTTCCGGGAAAAAATCACCAAATGAACAAACCAATCCCATATTCGTGTTCAGCAGGTCAAAATACCCCGATAAGCACCCTTTTCGCGATAGTTTTGCTTAAAGTTTCAAAATTCACTATTTTCACTGATTTTTCATGGCGAAAAAAGTGAATTTCGAAACTTTAAGCAAAACTATCGTGAGAAGGGTGTTTATCGGGGTATTTTGACCTGCTGAACACGAATATGGGATTGGTTTTTTCATTTCGTCATTTCTTTTTACATAAAACGCTCAAAATTTGAAAAATCTGCTTAAATGAAAACATTTTTGTAAGGTTTTTCGTAATTTTCAGCCCTTAGTTCAGAGAAATGGCCAAAACCAAGTACACAGCAAAATTCTACACAAAAAAATGTATATTTTAGTAATTTTTCCAGGGTGGTCGCTCTTTGCTTATGTGGCGTTTTTTACGATTGAAAACTTAAAATAGCCGAAAAAACATGAAGTAGGGCACCAAAACTGTTGAAAAAATTCTCAAAGATACACCTCCATGAGATGTAACTTTATGCGAAAAATCAAAAAATTTCCTTCACTTCAGTTGAAATTAAAAATTCTTGAAAATAATGCAATAAAAGGGCCATAACTCCGATAGGGGTGGGGGGGTCGTCCAAAATTTTGTGACATTTTTTTTCTAGTCAATATACACCACTTTGAGGTGTTTAGGAGCCCAAACGCGTCTGTCTGGGGCCAAATTCACCCTTTATTCGGCCATACTCTTTGATGAAATTCTGCCTTTTTGAATCAGTACCTATCAGTGAAAAAATCGTTGATTATTCAGTTAATTCCTAATTTGTCAAAAAAACTGTTATTTTTTTACTGAAAGGTCAAAGTTTATTTTACTGATTCGAAAATAAGACAGAAATTCACCAAATTTGACTAATTCAAATTTAGGTAATAATAATAACACAAGTCAACACGACTTTTGTGTTTGGGTTCCGATTGCGAAATTTGGGTTGCTTTTATGTATCTAATGAAGGGAAAAATAATTTTTTGTCCAAAGTTTGCTTTGGGGGTGGGGGAGCCAAAAATGTGATTTTTCAAGAACCATACACACGGATTTGAGAAAAATTTGAAAAAAATTTGAATTTTTTTTTTTGAACCAATCTTATAGAAAATTTTACGCTGAATCGAACGCCGCAAATCGTAGACCTCTTTCTCTTTTAGAGAAAAAGTTCAACCTAAAACTTTCCTAAATTATGTGGAAAAATCGATTTTTTTTTCGCCTTGCTCACCGAAAAGTGAGATTTCTGAGAAATCTAAGCGTTCTACGACCATAATGATCATGACAAAAGTTGTAGAAAATTAAATTTCCTATCGGATAGGTGCATTCAAATGAAGCAATTTTTGGCTGTTAAAAGTGCTACAGCGAAAAATTATGGAAGGTGACTAACCTTTAGGAGTTACCACGACCTCCCACAATTTTTTGCTATAACACTTTTGACAGCCAAAAATTGCTTCATTTCTCTTTTTTTCTCAATTGCCTCAACTAATGTTCAACTTTACTGAAGAATATCTCAAAAACTACGCCTCCCGGAAAAATCAGAATGCACCTATCCGATAGGAAATTTAATTCTCTACAACTTTTGTCATGATCATTATGGTCGTAGAACGCTTAAATTTCTCAGAAATCTCACTTTTCGGTGAGCAAGGTGAAAAAAATGCGATTTTTTCACATAATTTAGGAAAGTTTTGGCTGTAATTTTTTTTTCTAAAAGGGATGGAGGTTTGCGATTTGCAGCTTTCGATTCAGCGTAAAATTTTTTATAAGATTGGTTCAAAAAAAATTTTTTTTCAAATTTTTCTCAAATCCGCGTGTATTGTTTTTGAAAAATCACATTTTTGGCCCCCCATCCCCCCAAGCAAACTTTGGAAGCCTAGAATGAGCATATTGGTGTATTTTGATGTCTAAAATCAGAATTTGGCCATGAGAACTGAAACACAGAACATTTTTTTTTGTTGACTTGTGTAATTGATTGCTTGTTCCAAAAATTCCGCTATTTTTCAATTTTTCTTTACTCAAATCTGTAAGTACATGTATCGCCATCCATCTAAAGAAAACACCCTTACGGTTGGTGGCGAACATAGATCCGCAACTTTTACACGTGGTAATATTCATCTAACCCAACGATGCGGTTTTTCGTTAAAAATTGAATAAAAAGCACGAGGCGTCGAACTCGCGAAATAATTATCGAATATTTTAATCCAATCTAGAGCCCGGCTCTATATGCCCATTAAGTGGTCGACGATGAGTAATGGAAAGCAGATAAAACAGGGAGGATTTTTCGAATCGCTTCGGCTCTCGCGAACATCGAAGCAGTGTCGTTGCGGCTCCGCAATCGAACCCTTCTGCTACTCCGACGAATTCAAAAAGGTGACTGCGAATGGGTTGCTGGTGCATTCGCTTCGACTATTTACTTGTCTGTGCGCTCGGCCCTTGGGACATTGACACTAATGTACAATGCTTGTTCATTAAAGCCACTAATTTTGCAACTCCCTATTTTCTACATCGCCCTATTAACGTTCTTTATACCGCATATAGATATTTTCCCTAGTCAACTTTTCACACTCTCTGCAAAAGAGATTCTCTCGTGTGATCTGGCTTCGGTCGCCACCGAACCCACGAGCATAGAAATCGTATAAAGCTTAAAGTTTGTTAACTCCGTATTATACCTGCTGGTACATCGAGCCAGTTCATCTCACCAAACATATACGCTTTGTTAATCACGTGAGTACATATACTGGACAAATTTGAATGGAAAAATTCGCTCTTTGAGGTACCGACCGGCCACTCGCGATCAGTTTAAGAGAGATACCGCCGACCACCGAACGAGGGTTTCTTAAAAGGTTACACCGAACGTTTAACAACCAAGGTACTTACGCTATACGTCTTCGCACCCCATTGTGGTCTTAGCCGATTGTACTACGAGAGCGATGGCGTAGCGAGAATTCCCCAGTGCAAATTGCACAGAAATTACACGTTTGTAGCATTAACCTTTTGCGATGTATAAGCTAAGACCAGGCAACACATTTGTTGTATCAGAACAATTATACCCACTCGACGGATCCCCCCATTGTATGGTCGTTTTTGAGGAATGCGAAAAAGCCATCTTGAAACCTTGCGGTCAAGATCTTGTTTTGGTATTATACGCGTTAAAAGGCAGGGATCAGAACTGAGGGCATATGCGGAAAATGCTACGAGATGAGTAGAAATGCACCTAGGGGCTTTAATTCATTGTTATGGTTCGGCTCGATCAAATTCCTAGCTGCGGTGTGCTTATCGTTTGCGTAATGGCAGGAGCTTGATGACGTCTACGGGTATGCTTAATTGCTACGTGTGGAAATTACGAAGTGTTGTGAGTGTGGTTGACGATGCTCGGAGGTGAAGAGGATGGGTAATACGGGGAGATATGAACGAAGCTTGTCGAGGTTTAATTTGGGTATAGATTTTATCGTTGGGATGAGTTTTTGTGGAAATCTACATCGAGGAAAGAAGCGGAAAGGAGGAAGTGGTTGATGAGGTACTGAAAGGATAACAGTACGGTAGGGGACAACAGGCCGAAGAAATTATCAAATTATTACTAAGAACCCTTATCAACCAGAATGACCACTTTGATTACTTTTTTATTGACCATAAATTAGGTGAAATGGGTACATAAAGATAATTCTTTCATCTTTAATCATAACATTCGTGGTCATTTTTGAAAAAAGTTGTTCGGAATTTTCATTGGTGATTCGTCTATGTTTACTCGAATCGTTCAAGAACGTCAAAATGACTCATTTTACTGGGTAACTCGAAAGCTGCCTCTCAGGAATTTTTATCAAAAAAGGTTTTTGTAGCAATTTTTTTTACCGAAATGCCTACTCTCGCATTCCGAATCGGTGAAAAATCACTGATAAACAGTCAGAATTGCAGCACAGGAAAAATCAGCAAAATTGACTGATTTTCAGCGATTTTTCACTGATTTTTTAAAGGATTTCACAGATTTTTCAGTGAATTTCATAATATCACTGAGTTTTTAGTGAATTTTCGCTGATTTCCAGTGATTTTCTTTCACTGACTTGTTTTCAGTGAAAGAATTTTCACTGATTTATTACTGTGCTGCAATTCTGACTGTTTTTCAGTAATTTTTGATAAATTTCACTGATTCAGAAATGAGAGAGTACTACATTTATCAAAATTTTGGCCCCCAGTTTCGTGTTCGAGCCTTCCAAGGAAATTCGACGTTGAAAATTTGAAAAATTACATTCAAAAATTTTCTGAACGAAAAAATTTATTAATTTTTTAGATTTTCATCAATTTTTTTCTGGCTTCTTTGAGTCAAAATAAACAAGAAATATGCAACTTTTACCAATCATCAATATTGAAGGAATCGAAGGTAATAAGAAAAATGACTCGTTGTTTCTTCTGGTTCAAAGAAGCCAGCGGCTCAATTAATTTTTTAGTTGAAAGAAGTTCACTACTTGCACAATTTTAAATTTTCAATTTTTACTAGAAAGCTCAACTCCAAACTGGCTGCTAAAATTTTGGCAAGTGTAGTACTTTTCATCGATAGAAAACATCTTTTAACCAACATTTCTGAAGAACATTTCATGAGGTTTGTTGATAATTCATCCGGACATGAATAATTTCTTCAGAACTTCAGATTCATGAATTAGTAAAAATCATTGTTAAATACTTGGCACTTATGCACAGTCAGAATCACCGAACAAGGCGAAATCAGTGAAAATCCACATTAAAATCAAAGAGAAAATTTTCATCAAAAGTAAATCAACTGAAGAAAAATCACCAAAAGAAAATTAGGAAAAATTTTCACCGGAAAATATAGGAAAAATTCACTGAAACAACACTAAAAAATAATGCACTGAAATAAAATTTAAAAAAAATAAAATCGTTACAAAAAGGAAATCGCAAAAGAAATCCCTTAACAAAAATCAGAAAAAATTTGTAAGAAAAGTTACTGAACGAAATCCATAAAAAAAATACTGGATTTTTTTTTAAATCCACTAAATGAAAATCAGTGAACAAGAACATCTATACTGAAACGAAATCAGTAAACAATTTTTATATAACTGAAACTTGAACAGTAAAAAAAATTCTGGAAGAAAATTTCAAAAAAGTTCATCAGAAAAGAAATTATTGAAAATAGAAAACTAAAAAAATTGTAATAAAATTAATTGAAGATTTTTTTTTTCAAATTGCACTGCAAGATAAATGTAAAAAAATCACAAAATAATTTCAGAAATGAAAGAAAATCAATTAAAATTTACTAAAAAGACAGAAACAGGTGTGCACTGAAATAAATTGTAAAAAACTTCCCTGAAAAGAACTCGGAAAAACCATTTAAGTGGAAAGAATCAGTAAAATATTTTACACTGAGAAGAAATCAGTGAACAATTTTTACTGAATGGAAATTAGTAAAAAAAACTTCTGGTAAAAGGAAATTGATGAAAAATTTTCAATGAAAGAAAATCAGTCAATACATAAATAATTTTCATTGAAACTAATTCAGTAATTAAATACTCTATAAGTCAATGACACAGTAAGAAAAAAGATTTTGCAACTAGAAAAAAATGTTTGAAAATTTTATTTCAAAGAAATTGTTAACAAGATCACTGAAAAAAATTGCAGGGTACGAAAAAATGCTAATAGTGTGAAGAAATTAGCAAAAAAATTCATATCAATAGGAAATACGGTAAGTGAATTTAATAATGTTTTACTGTTGATTTTTCCTGTGCTAATTGATTTATTTAATCAGTTCTGTTTTGTAGTATGTTTCATTAATATTTAATCACAATCAAATCGTTTTTGGTGGATAAATATTATAAATTTTCTATTCTTTTTCTTTAAGAATTGTGATAAAAAATATTGTTTTTTATTGAACTTTTGAATGAGGATCACGACTCTTGAATTGGGCTCTGATACCATTTTTCTGACCAAAATTTTAGCTGCTCAAGCTAATCATTACTCTCTCATTCTGAATCAATAAAAAAATCACTGATAAACATTCAGAATTGCAGGAAGTATAGAAAGAATTACCAAAATTGATTGATTTTAAGGGATCTTTAATTATTAATATTCTTCATTAATTTTTTCACTGTTTTTTTTTTTTAATGATTTCCTTCTGTGCTGTAATTCTGATTGATCATCATTGATTTTTCATCGAGAGATATTTATAAAATTTTCGACATTTCATTCTTGAAATTTCGCTGCAGTGATGTAAATATTCAAAATTAAAATCCCAAAATGGGCTGAAAATTGAAAAATCAATTCTAGCAACTAAAAATTAGTAGGTAGGTAGCTAGGTACTAGGTAGATAGTTTTTTTTTTAAATGGGCAAGATTTTTCACGCTACCTACCGGTATTCAATTTTCGGTTCAATCGGAGGGTCTGGAATTGAGGAATTTCTTTTGTAAAGAGAATAAATTGAATAGATCACTTTTTTCGGCGCTGTACAAATCGATTCGATCAAAAAAGTTCACCCAACCGCCAAAACACGTTGGCAAGAATCGTTTACACTTCCATGAATTATTCATCAAATTCACCCATAGTCCCAAGCGGCTCAATATCTGCATTTTTGACGCCTTAATTCACCGTTTCGTTTTCAGGAACCACGTATATAAAACAGCTCTCGCCATCATCGATAAAATCGAGCAATTTGCCGCTACTTAATCGAGTAATAAGAATTTATGAAAGGGTTGAAACTACATGCGTAGGTTGAATGGAATAGGCCTACTATGTAACTACATAGTACGTAAAAAATGATTTGTGTGTCTGCTGTTCCGATATTGTACAGCGTCTTAGTCGAATTCGACAACATAGGAATATTTTATTAAGAAAAATATACCTCAATTAAACGCTTTAATTAAGTTAATTATATCGTCGCTTTAATTTCCGTTAAAATTAAGTTGGAATTTGATACAAGTTGAAATTTAAATTAAAACAAAAGTCAAGTTTAACTTACATTAAGAAGCGAAGGCGAGACGACACGACGAGCGAGAAGATGCTGCTAATAAAGTAAATTGTTTCTTACGACATTGTTAATTATATAAATTAAAAACAAAATCTTTTATCCGCGGCGTCGATTTTTGGTGCCAAAAGAAAACAACCGACAAGATACACGCCAAAAAAGAAGAAAAGTTTTCAAAATCTACGTAAGTTTTTTTTTCCACCAGCCAAGTAGTTTTTTTCCCTTCCGATGTTGAAATAGCATTTAATGGAGTTACTGTGTCAACTGCGAGTAAACTTATTTTCTTTAATTTACCTTGGAGTTTACGAGTCGAAACACTTATTTCGTTGCTTTAGTCGCTCTTTCCACTGATGAATTTCACGTTCGCTGTGGGAGCTTGCTTTTTTTTTCGTAGCATCGCGTCGAGTACCGCGTCGACTTTAATCCTTTATTTTGTACTCGCTATTAGTTTTTGCCCGCTTCCTTGTGAATCTTCTGTTGGTACATATAGCTATGCGAGAGTTGCTTTTGCTCCAACGTAATAAATTTCGTTTACCTTGCGTGTTGTTTTAGGTTTTTGTCTGGATACTGTGTAAGCAAGGATGTGTAAAAGAAGGTGCTCTCGCAGTGATTTAAATAACTACAAGGTTTCCGTGTCGTGGAATACAATCTCGGTATCTTGTAATGCTTATAATTTGTTATCAAAAAAGCTACGTCGGCGGAATGCCCGGGGCGAGGGTGCTGGGATTAAAAGTAGAGTAAGTTGGGAAATCGACCTTGGATGGGTAATGTGTGTAATGGCTTGCTGGATGGTATGCTTGAGTTATTTCTTTCCCTTGATACCTACGCTAGGTTTGTTTTGGAAAATGACTATCGTTTGTTTACTATTCTATATGTGACACCGCGCGAAGAAAGAATGTTAGAGTCCAAAAATCGTTTTTTTTTTTTAATTTTGATAGGAAATTCAATTTTTTATTTTTATAAAAATGGACACTAACATCCTTTTTTTGCGTGGGGTCACATATGCTTAGTTCAGATGTGTGCCCAAAACTGTATTCAAGTCCAAATCCATCAAATCTAAAAAAATTTACATATCATTACTCTCTTAATTTAAATCGACAAAATTGAGTCACTGTAGGAATCAGTGAAAAAATTTACTGATTCAATCAGTGAATTTTCATTATAGAATCAGTAAAAATAAAATTTCACTGATTCAATAATGAAAATTCACTGATTGAAATCAGTAAATTTTGACTGATTGAAATCAGTCAATTAATTTTTACTGATTCAATAATCAAAATTCACTATTTGAATCGGTAATTTTTCACTGATTGGCAGTAAAATGTCACTGATTAACAGGGGAATCAGCGGAATTTGACTGATTAATCTGTGATTTTCTCTACTTCATCAGTCAATTTGACTGAATCAAATTAAGAGAGTAGAGAATTGAAAAAAGAGCTATCTAATGGTGCATCAATACTTTTATATTAAACTTTACCGCATTTAAATATTTCAGCATTAAAGTAAAATGATGAAACAGTTACTTATATGAAAATTTATTAATTTAATTTAATTTTTAACTCGATATAAAAACAAAACAAGGAAAGATATTGACCTGATAATTGATCAAAATACATAATTCAATTCCTTAATAATTATGGTTTTTGAAATACAAAAATTCAGAATTTATTTCAAATTCCAAATATCCGAGTACAAAGGTCAGAGCAGAGATGGATTGAAGTTTGGAGATATAAGAAAACTGGTTTTAAGCCGGATTAGGTACAATAAAAGTAGGGCACTATAAAAGGGAGTATGCTGGTCAGCCATATTGTGTCTTTGAATCACCTGAACATTGAAACTCATTCCACACCGTTACATGGGAGTTCCAATGTGACCAGTTTGATCGAAAGTTCGCATGATGTTGTGGAACGAGTTTTAGCATTTGAGTTTTCTAATGCACAATTCACGATGCAACGTTCGAGAGGTCGGGTGTTGAAAAGGTGATGCTGTAGTGATGAACCACCACCCCTCCAGTCTGAATTAATCAGCTGATGCCAAAACGTAACCGAATGTTGCCATCGAATCCTCTTCTCCGGTTGGTTAAAACTCGACCAGGAGCACCGTTTCGTTAGTTGCATGGAAGTCCACCAGATGTCAGCCACTATGCTTTGCATCGCGAATATCTCAGGATATCCTCTTTTATAGGCCCTAAATAAAAGGTTTGTTTGGGCGACCCTGTGGAAGTTGCTGAAACTACAGAGGCTACTGAAATCTCACAAACACCTGGGTAATTCTACCAAAAACACACATTTTGGCGTACATGCAAAAAATTTCGTGTACAGCACATTAATGAAATGTTTGAATATAGCTGGGTCAATCATAGTGACCCCCTCTACCAATTTTATAAATTGTAATGTGTCCACCCCCTCCCCCTTCTGACGTAGAGCCCCCTTAGTGGGCAAAATTTCCATCACCGTGGCTGTAGCACACCTTGTTTTTCAAAGTTATTTTTACGACCAGCAAAGAGCGATGGAAGTTCCGTTCTCGCGACTTGGTTTCCTCTGTTCCTTACACCTGTACACAGATCAAGGTCTAAACAAAATTCATTTTAGTGACAATCTCAAGCTCTGAGGTGGCCTTGAAGCTCTGTAGCACAAGTTTTGTTCCTTCACCGTGGTCAATTTTCATTGCTCATGTATGGCTTACTGTAAATATTTTTTGCGGATGTATGAGTCAACATTTCTTTGGATGCTGGTCCAAAATCTCATCCACTGATGAAAAATCAAACCTGAGTTACCCTGTTCCTTATATCAAGATAAATCAATAAAAAATGCCGAAATTACTTTTTTTCGTTCCATCACCGTGGGTCATCAACTGAAGGAACTATGAGCTGATGAGATCAAAAAAATACAAAAAAAATATCGTTTGGCAAGTATTGGTTCTAATTATGTTGAAATTTTTTTTTTAAAAGTATGTTGAGTGATTATTATAATCATTTATTTAGCTTTTTTCCATCACCGTGGCTACAAATTTCTTTTCCTTCACCGTGGTTGATTAACATGGCTTTTACATAAGGCCCTTTTTTATGTGAATATGAATTTGACCCAACATTATTTATGAGGTCTTGGGTTGGTATCCAAGCAATTCCCCCTAAAATTTTTTTTAAAAAAACACTTTTTTTTCAAAGAAAAAATCATTTTGAAAAGTGTGTTTTTGGTAGAATTACCCACCTACAGAAGTTACAGCGTAAAAACATAGTAACTTTAGTAGTTTGCTCCAATTGTGACTTCTAACCAGAATTCTACAGGTTCCAGTAACTTCTGCAGGTTGCCCGAACAAACCTAAAAGTATATTGCTAATGCTTTGTCGACTTCTTCGGAGTCTTGTCAGTTCATTACTCAATCCTTGTCTAGTCCTAGATCTGGTTATATACCTAAGGAGTGTGGCCTGTTTTCTAATTTGTACTTCCTTCTTAGGTTTATTACAAAGGGATACCATACCTTGTGGTATGTGTTACCTACTTGGAGTAGTTCCAAAACAGAGGAATCAATATTAGCTCATTTCACAATACTAATATCAATTTTGCTCTTATCCGACTACGGCAGAACAAGTTTCAACAGACTCACCTCAGAATGAGTTCGGGGGACACAAAAAGGCCTTCACATACAACAACTCTTGTGCAGCTCACTTGCACATCGAATTAAAGAAACTAATTTCGAATAATAAAAAAATACGAAAATAAATAAAATACTCGAATATCAAATATAAAGAAGAGTTTTTACCAATCTGCAGATAGATAGGTATGTACCTACAAAGCAAATACACTCCTATTTCTCTTACCAGATGTGACTCTACAGCCTACAGCTGCTACCTATCAAATATCAACTCAAACCTATCACACAGCGCGGCTTACAATGAAACACAAAATACTGCGGGTAAAAACCTATGACAAGATCGAATCTCAACTCGAATAGTCAGCCATACTTGAAAAGTACACTCTTGGCAGAGAAAATCTACCTAAGATACCTACCTAGTTTCGACCTAGATCTCCACCAAGTTTATGAAGAATGTGACACTAGGTCAACATCAAAAGCCCTAAGAGAATACTATCATTCTGAAACTAATTTTGACATGGACACAGCGTCCCAAAACCCTCAATCTGGACATAATACCCCAAAACCTTATAATTTGGGCACCCCAAATATCTCAATTTAAAAATAATACCCCAAAAAACTTGACCGGGACATAGTGTCCTAAAACTTACATGGATATATTGTCCCAAAACTTTAAATATAGACGTCTCAAATTCCTCAATTTAGAAGTACTTATTATCCCAAAAAACTGAATTGGGACATAGTGTCCTAAAACTAATTTTGGGAATAGACAATGGATATATGTAGTGTCTGAAATCCCTCAATCTGGATGGAATGTCCAAAAACTTTCGATCTGGATGTTCCAAATACCTCAACTTAGATGTCATACATTCTGTCGTTCAATCATTTGTTTTGATGTGATAACTTTCTTTCGTCGTTTGTTCCATTATTTTGTTGTTAACTTCCTACTTTTTGTCGTGCAACCCCTCTATTTTGTCGTGCAGTTAAATGGCACCCCATCAGAACTACCAGACAGACTGACTTTTTTTCACCTAGTAAAAATGGGGAGGGGGTAAAAAGGGAGCCTTCTTCTCCACTTCTGTCTCAGATAGATCATAGAATTGTAATTTTGTTTATGCCCGAGTGAAGCAGAAAATAGGATTTTTAATACCTAAAAAGTAGAGCTGGTGATTATAATCGATTAATCGATTATTCGATTATTTTAATTCTTTAATCGATTAATCGGCTGATTATTTTTAATCGTCTAATATTTTTAATCGTCTAATCGGTCGTTTTTTAGAAGTCAGAAAAGTAGCTCAAAAAGCACGAATTTCTGTTTTTTGTTTTCAAAACATCTGGTTGGAAAATTTTTTATTAAAAAAAATAAATAATGAGTCAGCAAATTTCTCTTTTTTAATAATATTAGTTGACAGTTTTTTCATTTTCAACCCCGAGATTTTTGCCCAAACTGAAGATTTTTACATGAAACAAAGAACTGAAATTGAATTGCATATTTTTGTTTCAGGACGGGGAGGGGGAGGAGGCAAAGGTAAATTAATTGGTCGATTTCAGAAAATCGGACAATAATTTTTAATCGATTAATCGGGCGTCGATCAATCGATTATTTCTGTAATCGATTACAATTCGAATAATCGATTTTAATTTCTATAATCGCCAGGCCTACTAAAAAGACATTTTCCCATGTTTTAATGCTTTGAAATAATCCCTATCTGATGTAAGTGTAATGTAAATTTATATATACAACATAAGTTTTTTTTGGGGGTGGGGAGCGAGAACGAGAACTTTTTTCGGCGCCCCTCCTCTTGACGACGCCTGTGGTTAAGTGCAACCTTGATGAAATATTAGCAATATACTTTTATTGTAATCCGGCTTAAAACCTGTTTTATCATATTTCCAGACATGACTAGCCGAATTAGTTTCAAAACTCGGATTTGCTGTTGTTTTTTTGGGAGGGGGAGGGGTGTCTGAAGATCTACATTTCGCAAACAGTAAACAAAAAAACGTGCTTACTGCAGCCAGGCTAAAGCATTAAAGGGGAGAAGGGGTCATGAAAAAACTGGCATATCGGATTTTTGAAGCCTGAATCGAAATTTGAATCTAAAGTATCCAGAAATCAAAGCGAAACAAAGGCAAGAAAATCCCCCTCCCCCTCACCTCCCAAAAAAATCACCGACTTTTTCAAAAAATTGGGTTCTCAAAGCTGAAATTTTGTAAAACGAGGTCAAAGAACTGATAAAAATATTCTCCATTTTCAAAAAATTTCAAAATTATTTTTGGGACTGAACAAAGCAAAGGAGAAGAATTTTCAAAAAAATCTTCAAAAACCGAAAATTACTCACATCAAAGCAGAGAAATTGTTGTTGACAGACTTAGAGATTACTTCAGATTTCGAATATCCTTATCCTTTCCCTGAAAATTTTTAATTTTTCTCCAAATCTTCGAATTTGTTTACTCAAGATAAGATTTCCTTCACCAAAATTTCACATTTATTCACTTTTCCTCCGTGAAAATGCAATTTTCATTTTCTCCACTTCGCAGATACGTAGCGAAATCCTGCAAAAATCGTCTCCCCTCACACCACTCCTATCCCAGCTACGGCTTCAAAAAGCACAATCCACTAGCAAAACTGCCAACACAAGAATCGAGCAAACTGGCGGCGTAATTCGCAACCAAAGGCGAAAATCGTTCACTGGCGAAATTTAATTTCACGCTGTTCGCCATTTTTCAAGATTAAGACGAGCTAATACGTCGTTATTTTATAATTTAGTACGTTAATTAAGGCAGCCAGCAGAATTACGTTAGGTGGTTGGCTCACGAGGCTCCCCGAGCTCGTAAATATACATCGCGAGCAGCTCGGGGTAGGAAAAAAAGGGACCTGATATACAATCATTACGTTACAGCGAACCCCTCTCCGCATTGAAAACACACACATACCCAACTAAATAAAATCCAAAGAGTTGGAAAAAGCGAAGAAAATAATTTTAATATTTACCATTTCGGGGGTTCAGGAGGTACCCAGGGTGTTGGACGGGGAGGAGGGTTAAACGAGGGTAAACGAAGCTGGAGATAGTCTGTAGTTGGCATTTCGGAGTCGAGTCGCAGCAATCGTTGAAAACACGAAGACTTACACGTCGTCGGTGTCGTATGGTACGAGCCGAAAGAAGGGTAAAAAGCGAGACGGTTACACGAGGGTTAAAACAATTTCAAAATTTGGCTTTGCCTCGAAAAGTGTTTACAAAATGGTATTATTTTGACGGACGCGAGTTTCTCGAGGTTTTATTGCATAGTCGCGCCCGCATAACGCGGAAATAAATTAAAAAACTATTTCTCTTGGAAAAAAAGATATCATCGGGTATCGCGAACGTAAGTCGTGTTAGCGAGCTATTACACTCGATGTCACGCCACGAGGGAGGAAAAAACTCAATTCGAGCTCGTTTACGATAATTTTTTTTCATAATATGGACGAATCGACAATATACACACCCTATGGCCGACATTGGGCTTCGACGAACGGTGATTTTCTTACGTCTATTTCTCCGTAATATATTTTGTCCCTGGTTAACGTACCTATATAACGAAACCGAATTATGATTTGTGGCGCGCCTCTATTGTGTACCCGTTGCGTGAGCTTAATTTCCTGTCGAATACGATTAGCCCGAGTCGAGGGTGGCGTATATCAATGCGAAAATCGCGCCGACGTCGAGCTAATTAAAAATTCTACGCTGAAATGAAAGCTAACCTTTAATTTGTCGGTCGCTGGTACTCGTACGCGTAATACTTGGTTAATAAGAAGCCTGATTTAAAATGTACGACGAAATTATAACGGAGTTTATGCGAAGGTTAGGTTTAGCCCGAGTTTTACCTTAAATTCAAACGTAGGTATTAATTTTTCAAAGTGCAACCCTTACAGGAATATTTCTACACCTCGGGCTATGTTGTTTGACAGCGATTGCTGTAATTTCACCCCTGCTGAAGAAGTTATAAAACGTGGCGTAGGTGGCAATTATTCGTATAAATTATACGCTTCGCACTTATGAGCCAAAAGTTCATTCCCTTTGTTTTTACCGGATTCTTGAAATTCAATTTTACGTACCAATTTTTCGAGCTATTCGGTGAAAGAAACTGGGAAATTTATGATGGGGTTTATTTTCTCGACGTGAGGTGAGAATTAATGGTAATGATACGGTGCACCGATAGCTCGCAGGTTTCTGGAAATTGAAATTACTCATATTTTCTACGTATGTTCTCGGAAATAAAGACGAATTGATTTAATTTCATAAGGTTCGATCAGAATTTATCAAAGTGTAGATCTAATTGTTTTATAATTTAATTAAAATAAGTAGCATGTATTTTGAGAAATTTGCTTACCACAGGTAGATTTCAAGGAAGTTCTCAAATATCATATTTCAATAGTTGAAGCATTAGTAGTTCAAAAAAAACATACCTGAAACAGAAGAAAAATAATAATCATCAATTTTATGCTAACTTTAAATTCGCAATTGAAACATGTACATATACATATTCGTAAACTGTAAAAAAAATTATTACGTGGAAGAAGTGGGAGCTATAAATAAATTATGGACTGTAACTGATTTTCAGAAGACGATGAATATTTTTACAAAAAGTCTTCTCTCTAAATCAGAATCAGTCAAAAATGCCAAAATTGACTGATGAAATAGTCTGGATCATGTCACTGATTATCAATCAAATTCCACTGATTCCCCAGTTAATCAGTGACATTCTACTGCCAATCGGTGAAAAATTACCTATTCAATTAGTGAATTTTCATTATTGAATCGGTAAAAATTATTTGACTGATTGAAATCAGTCAAAATTTACTGATTCAATCAGTGAACTTTCATTGTTGAATCAGTAAAAATAAAAATTCACTGATTGAACCAGTAATTTTTTTTACTGATTTTACAGTGACATGATTGCGTCGATTTAAATCAGTCAAAAATACCAAAATTGACTGATGAAATTGTGAAAATCAAGTCACTGATAACCAGTCAAATTCCACCGATTCTCCTATTAATCAGTGACATTTTAATACCAATCAGTGAAAAATTACTGATTCAAATAGTGAATTTTCATTATTGAATCAGTAAAAATTAATTTGACTGATTGAAATGAGTAAAAATTTACTGATTGAATCAGTGAATTTTTATTATTGAATCAGTAAAAATAAATTTTCACTGATTGAATCAGTGAAATTTAATTTTTTCTGATTCAATAGTGAAAATTCACCGATTGAATCAGTAAATTTTTTCACTGATTCCTGCAGTGACTCAATTTTGTCGATTTAAATCAGTAAATTTTGACTGATTCAAATTAAGAGAGAACCTCATAACCAAAAATTCAGAAGCTGAAGTTCATTTCTCAAATTTTGGCGAATTTTTGAAATTTAAAAATTACTTTATCACCCAATAAAATATGAAAATTTGATCTAATCAACGAAAAAAGTTGAAATTTGGTACATTACACACACTATTTTCGACCTCTCAAATCGATCAGAAGGAGTTTCGGGACGTTGATTAGATCAGATTTTCAAATTTTTCAAGGCGGTGAGATAATTTTGAAATTTTAAAAATTCGCCATAATTCGAGAAATGAATTTTAGCACCTGAAATTTTGAAGGTGAGATCGTTTCATAATATGCTTTCGATTTATTTTTGTTTCACCCCCAAAATTTTACTGCCAAATGGTATGCCTCCCTTGTAGTAAAATAAAACTCCGTGAAAATCAACGAAAGTCTTCTCATCTTTGAGTAGATTTATTGATAGGACTCTATACGAACCGCATTTCGAATCGATTTTGATATCTTAAAATACCTAGCACAGAATTCTATTTTTGTAACGGAATATTGACGAGGGATGAATAAGTATTTAGAAGAGTTTTTTCTCTCTCTCATCTTTCTTCCTCTAACATTCTAGTAGTTCTAGGTCAATCCAGACTGCACCCAATTTCCTTCTTATTTCAAGTTGAAATTCGGTTTGCTGCGTTTCGCACTCTCTCAGTTTTGAATCAGTGAAATTCATCAGAAAACACTGAAAAACAGTCAGAATTGCAGCACAGTAATATATCGGTGAAATTTTTTCAACTAAAAGCAAGGCAGTGAAAGAAAATCACTGGAAATCAGTGAAAATTCACTGGAAAGTCAGTAAAATCTCTGAAATTTGCTGAAAAATCGGTGAAATTCTTTGAAAAAAGCTGAATATCGAAAAATGTTGCTGATTTTCCCTGAGCTGCAATTCTGACTATTTCTCAGTGACTTTTCAAATGAGAAAGTAGATTTCATTCCGATAAATGTCCCTACCTGGCGGGAAGTTTTACTTTCGGAGTTCAAAACTTAACACCCCTCCTTTTACTTTTTTCCAGTTTGAGTAAAATTTAATTTTTAAAGACCCTTTCCCTTAAAAACTCTAAAGTCATCAATCCTTTAATACTCTTAAAGGGAATTTGGGAAAAAAATTTTAAAATTTTTTTCCCACATTTTTGTTTTTAAAAATTTATTGGAATAAGAAAATTGTTCAATGATCAAATTTTGCGATAAAAACTGTTTTAAAAATGTCCAATATTTTACAATTTTATTTTTCAAAAATTCAAAAAGAAATTATTTTTCCAAAAATTTTGGAATAAAAAATTCAGTAAGTAATATTATCAAGTTGGGAAAAATTTTAATTCCATCTGAATTTTATGAATCTTATTCCAAAATTCCAAAATCTGCAATTTTTCAATATTGCAATAATAAACAATTTCATTTTTCTCAACAAAGATAGGATTTTTGAAAAAAAAGTGAAATTTTAAAACAAATTAACAAATATAAAATAAGGGTTTTCAAAATACATATGTTACGCCTAATCCATGTAATTGCCTAATGCATGAAATAGGCAACATTTTTGCCTATTTCATGAATTTTGCCTAATTCGTGAACTTTTATAATTCAAAGCTTTTCATAATTTTTCTTATTCCTTAGGAAAAAATTCCAAATATTTCAGCATAGAGAGCAAACTTTCAGCTACATTTCAGAATTACATTCATTAAGTTACTTCCATTGGAAAATTTTTCATGTCACAAAGAAAATGTTTCATCTATTAAATTTTCCAATGGAAGTAACATGATGAATGTTTTTTTGAAATGTAGCTAAAATTTTGCTCTCTATGCTGAAATATTTTGAATTTTTTCCAATGGAATAAGAAAAATTATGAAAAGCTTTAAATAATAAAATTTTGCGAATTGGGCAAAATTCATAAAATAGGCAAAAATTTTGCCCATTTCATGCATTAGGCAATTACATGGATTAGGCGTAACACATACATAAATCAAATTTCCAAATATTAAATTGTCAAATTTTTACAAACATCAAATCTAGAATAAAATACGATATACCTATTTTTTACTTTTATAACATTTCAAATTGATTTTCTTCATTCACAAAAATTAATCAATAAAATTGTCAAATTTTTTAAAAAGTGTCAGATTTTTTAAAAAGTGTCAGATTTTTATAAAAAGTTGATTAAAAAAAATTGTTATATGCAGGTTGACATTTTTTAAAAGTGTCAAATTTTCAAGGAATTGTCAAATGAAAAAAAAAGACATACTTAGACGTGAGCCTGGATTTAGAAACCACCCTTAGGTGTCAAAAATCGATTTTTGAGTTGAGGCTTCCCTTGATTCTACTCCTTCTGAAAATCCCAAAATCAGTGTCAACTCAAAAACCAATTTTTGACACAGTAAGAGTGTTTCACAGATGTCAAATTTTACTAGCAAGTTGAAAAATAATTCAATTTTTTAAAAATTTTCAGAAATTCTTCAACTGTTCAAAGGCAACATATTTTTAAAATTTCAAAAGTTGCTTAGTTTCTGGAAAATTGTTTGGCTTTTAAAAAGCAGCCTGTTTTAAAAATACCAAGTTTTCAAATTTAAACTTTTTTTCAAGTTTTTAAATATGATGTTCGTAAAACTGAAATTCCAAATTTTTTTTGCAATGGACGAATAGTCTACTTTTGTAAAATGAGACATTTTCAACTTCTCAGTCATTGTATTCAAGTTTTTGAAAAATTGCAAGATACCTCATGCATTTAAACTCAGAAAATTTTCAATCTTTTTTCAAATTATGACAGAATCTAGATTGGAATTTCATTTTTTTTTTCAAATGCTGCAACATTTTTCATTAAAAAAATATCATAATCTAAATTTTGTTATCGCAAAATTTTTCAATTTTTTCAGAATGTCAAAATTTTGATTTTTTTTCATTCTTATGAAATTTACAGTGCAATTTTCAAGTCCTCAATTATCAAATTTTCAAATTTTTATGCCAAAAATTGAAATTTGAAATTTTTAAAATTTTCACTTTATGAAAGGTACGAATAAAAAAAAAAATTGAAAAATTTTCACTCCTTTATCAGAATAGTAATTACGCACTACTGCCTTTCTCAAACGACAACAAATTCTAAAGAACAGCAACAGCTGAATTCATTAAAACGCCATCGTAATAACCAACAACATCATTTCCTCTTCAAATTCTTTTTTAAAAAAATCAAACTCGACATCTTCCAGCGATAAAACCTCCCAACAGCAACACCATACTATCTTTCATTCGTAAGCACCGTTAAATTAAATAAAATCCGCATCAATGTATCTTTAGTGGCGCCAAAACGTATAAAAATTGCTAAAAATTACACTCGACTCGGTAAAAAACCAACACTCTCGTTACACTAATAAAAGTCAAATTATCATAAAACTGCCAATTCCAGAGTCTATCTGGGTGGTTTAGAAAATCGACTATCGTGTACTTCGGCGCTGCGACGAGACAGCGAAGTAGAGAGGAACAAGGAAAACCGACCAAGTAGCAATATCGCAAAAGATGTTACTCGCGTGTGTCTATATCTGCTGAACTCGAGTCTGTGTGTATTAAAAGGGCCGCAACAGTTTGCATTATCGCTACTTCATTTTCGCTTCCCTCTAAACAGATGGGTGAAACATTGTTGTACACGGTGCGAAGGAGGAAAAAAAAAAGGAAAACGATTTATAACCAGTAAAACGCATTAAAATAAAACTTTACAAGGCAACATTGCAAGAAAATATTATTCGTTTTCTACCAAAAATGAGAAAAGTTACGCTGCTTTAATATCCGCCAGTAATTTGTTTTATAACCGTCGCTATTTTTTGACATTTTTTGCCAAAAAGGAAAAAAAATACAAAAGGGGAAAATTTGGAACCTTATTTCTGGTCCCGTTTGGTGTGATTTTTTTTCCTTTCCACGGACGAAACACGGCGAAACAATTTTTCGCGGTTTGAGCGAGCAAAAAATACGCCTCGGTTGTATAACTAATTGTAAATATTAAAAGTTGTAAATTATTCTCGCGAGATTTAAATAATAACGACGACGAAACAGGGGAGAGGGAGAAAATCCAACGACAAAAACACGTTGAAATATAAAAAAAATGAACGTCTATAAAGGTAGAAAAAAAAAGAGAAAAAAGTTACGAGATTGTAGTATGGCAAGTCGAGAAACATAGTACAACTTAAATAGAATGGGGTAAGGTAACAGAATGGGGCAAAGGAGGAGGGGTACGAGCGGAAACGAAAATTCAGATCTTTGCCAAACGGTTTTTCTATTTAGAGAAATTTTCTTAACTCCTTTTAAGCTACTCCCGAAGGCTATCTAGTTTCTTCTTTTTCATGATTGAGATAACATCGGGTCGTAAATTAGCGAGAGGAAGTTGGCTGCCCGTTTTCTTACTACCAGAATAAAAGGAAATCAAAGTTTAAAAGAAAAAGTTAGATTAATTTTATTGGCTTTACTACGAAAACCAAAAGTTTTTAAGCAGCGTTTTGGCGTCAGATATATTACGAGCCAATTTCATTTCTGCAAATGGAACTAAATTCGCTGTGTGAGTTGTATTATTAATTTTTTTTCCACTTTTGTATTTTTTTTGCACCGCTGTATAGCTGGATGATGCAGTTTGAAAGTCCGCAACCGCCGCGCCCGTTTATATTGTACGTCTTAAATATTTAATTAAAAATTAATTTGCGAATTGAAGCGTGGTACTTCATGGGTTTTAATTATTTCGACGAACGCCGTAGCTTTTCATTTCGGTTTCCGGATGAATAGGTAATTAAATTTTAATCGTTTCGTTTTTCCAAGTGCATAAAAGCGCGTTTAGCCGGTTATATACCTGCCGATGCTGACGGTGCTTACAGGACTCATCCTTGAATATATTGTTTCGAAAACGATGCTCGCGTATAATGGCATTTGTTGGAAATGTTGACTATTTATACCGCCGCGCCGGTTCGCGGTGTATTTACGATCGGGCATCGTTATCGGTGGTTTTATCTTTTTCGTAGATTGGTTGAAATCTGACAGATTAAACTCGAATCGTACGATAGATGAAAGCTGCAAATCTAAATCCACAGTGTCCGCTATTTTTCAGATATGATTTTTTATGACTTTTCCAGACTAATTTTTCAAAATTTTTCGGACGTTTTGCATATGAAATTTATGAAGAATGGTGTCGGGAGGAGTAATTGTTTTAATGTACAGTTTGAGGTAGAGCAGAGGAGCACAGGGATATCTACTCAGAATTTCCTCATAGAGGGGGCACAACATACAGGTGACTGCAGTATGGTCACGTCAAAAAAAAACAAGGCTCAAATGAAAAAAAAAATACTAAAAAATGACACGATTTTTTACAAAAAATCATGTTGGAAATTATAGCTCCCTAAAAAGTACGTTTTTAAAAAACCTAGATTTTAAAATGAAATTTGTACTTAGAATGAAAGAGTCGAGTGCACTCGAGCGAAACGAGGGAATTTTTAATAAAATCAGATGCATTACCAGATTACAGATACACTGATGTAATAATTTTGCTCGAGCGAAGTGAAGCCGACATTTTTTGAAAATTTTAAAATTAAAACAAAAAAGAAACACTATCCAGATGATTTCTCTCTCTTTTGGATTTTAAAAAATTCCAGCAACAATTCCAAAATTCCCTGACTTTTTTGGATTTTTCAAAATTCTTCGACTTTTTCAGGTTTCCCACAGAATGGAAACCAAGAAGGTAAATCTAATTTGTAAAATTCAAGATCTAGCCAAGGCCAATAATGAGAAGGGTTACTTCCCCCCTCCCACAATAATTAAATTGAATTTCTATGTTCAAGTCAAAAAATCTAGGTTTGAGCAGAAAATTTGCAAAAAAATCTGATGACCTTTTTTTAGAAAAATTTAAAAATTGTGCTTAAAAATTGTAAACTTTACATTTCTGAATTTTGAATTAAAAAAATTTGATCTTGGTGAAAAACCTTCCATTTTTTTCTTCGTCTCTTCCCCTAATTTCAAATTTACAATTCCATCCCCACAGAAATCAAAAATTTTAAAGCCCCTAAAAAATTCAAACATTCACTAAAAAAATGGTTGGAGATGTGTGCTTTCTACACAGTGCAAGAGTTTTTAAAGCATACAGAGTCTGTTAACCCGACTTCCCCTTAGTTTATTTAAGTTGAACGATGTACGCGTCCGAAAAGGAACTTATGTACTTACACAATATAAATAAATATAATAAATAAAAATAAATAAACTTAAGTTTTAGATTCGTTTCTGATTACATTGTGAAATTAATGTTAGCCTTAGATTCGTTCCTGATTAAATTGTGAAATTAATGTTAGCCTTAGATTCGTTCCTGATTAAATTGTGAAATTAATGCTTCATATGAATAAAAATTGAACTTGAAAATTTGAAATTTAACAAAAATTGTCAGTTTAAATTTCATGAAAAAAGTCTCCAATAAAAAAATTGACCAAATAATTAGCATCATTATGTATTTTTTAATATTTTAAAAATTTTCATAATAGCTAGGTACTACTACCTACATTATAAAGGATTGTCAAATTATAATGATATCACTGAAATATGAGATTAATTGAATCAGAATTAAAACAATGACTATGACGAGAGGCGTATTCCTCAAAAAAAAAAAAATTGTACAGACTCTCTTCTCATAAGCCTAAAATGAAAGAGGAACAACATAATTATTTTCGTTAATTCAGAATGTCTAACAAATTTTGTTGAGCAAAAAGCTTGACTTAGCTTGACCTTTTTGCATGACTTTTCAATTTTTTTATGAGCCCCCCCCCCCCCCTCCCAAAAAATTAATTTTTACGAAAAACTTCAAAAAAATATAATTAAAAAAAATCACAATGGGTTCTTTTTTATTTGAATTATTTATTTTGGATGAAAGGAAATTTTTTTAATTTTTGAAAAAGCTTGACCTTTGAGCCAAACAGTTTGACTTTCCATAAATAGCTTTACCTCTTGGTCGAAAGCTTGACTTATCTTGATCAACTTGACTTAGCTTGACCATCATTTTAACCAAGAGAATGAAAATACACCAATTTTGACTGATTCAAATTTAGGGAATGATAGTGTATTCAAGAAACAGAGGAATTAATGTACTGCCCCGAGCGGAGCGAGGGCGAAATTTTTTGAAACAAAAAAGTCTCCAAAACTCGACTAACCGAAACTAATCAGACACTTTTACGCTTGAAAAAATCAATTTTTAGAGAAAAATTGTGAAAAAAAGGTAAATTTTTTGAGAAATTTTGGAAAAAAGTAACTTTTAGAGGTAAAAAGTAACCAAAGTAACTTTTGAAGTGGAAATAGTAACCAAAAGTAACTTGTCTCGAAAAAAGTAACCAAGTTACTAAAAAGTAACCACGCTATGATGCCTGTATCATCCTACGAAATTTCACGAAAAAAAAAAACGGTAACGTTTATTTTGTTCAAATTCAAATCCCCCCTCCCCCTTCCCTCTCTAATTTTCAATAAACTACCAGTCAAAATTATATCAATCTTAAAATTAAAGATTCTAATTTTGTGGATCTAATAGAACGATCTAAAAAGAGCTAAACGAAAGCACGTTACTCTTGGGCTTCCTCCATCGACACACACAATTTGAGTAATTTAAATTAAATTGCATTTATGAGTATCATTTTTCAACATTTTAAATTATTTTTACTCAGAAAATATTCAAGAGAAAGGAAGAAGAATTTACTAACTTTTTTCGAAAAGTTCTTGGTTTTTACAAAAGTTGACTATTTTTTAAAAAAGATTTTTCGTTTTTTTTTGAAGAACACTGGGGTAAGACATTAAAAATGTTTTAATTTTTTTAGTAGCTCGAATGTTTTGAGAGCTTTCTACCGGCTCCCTTACTACTTTTCGAATAAATGCGGGCATTGCGGGCTCAGCCCTTTTGCAACTTTTGCATCTTATTTATTCGGCCTTGCCCTCATAAATGTTTTGCAACAGTAAGCATCTGAAAACTACGGGCAAATTTGAAAAAAAATTCAATTAAAAAATTTGCATATGATGTATGTACTTACATTTTTCAATTTTTCCCCAATTTTTCAGGGATCCTCAAATCATTTCTACCAAGAGCCAGAATTTTAAAAGTCGAATATTTGATATTATAACTCGCACCGTCGCACGCTTACACATATTCCAATCTTCAATACATTTCTCATTCAATACCTAAGAAATAGTTTTCTGTATTCTGGTTTACCACTCAGTATCCCCCTTTCTTTAAAACCCCCCTAACGAAACAAAAATAGTAAATTTCATAACAAGCAAAAAGAAGCTCTTTTTTTCCCGGGGAAATTAAAACGTAAAAAAAAAAATAAAGAAATAGAAAAACTATAAAAAAGTGATGATTTTTAAAAAGAAAGCGAAAATATACCAACTACTGTTGCTTCAGCTTATTGTTTACATTTTTGTGTGTTTTTTATCCTTTTTTTTTTCTGCTTCCCCTTCGTATCGCGTCGTCTTTTGCAATCAGCTTTGATTTATGTTTGTGATTTTTACTATTTTTATCACTTACTTTGAGCAACAACTTGGGGGCACGAATTTTTTATTTTTGTTTCGTATTCATAAATTTTATATGTGCCATGCACAAAGAGTAAAGAAAAATAACTAAAACGAAGGTACTGGCACATACGTATACGACGTGAGAGTTGAATAACGTATGTATATATTTGTACGTCTACATACATATGACGACGTAGAAAATCGGTGAGCGTTTATAACTGTCGTATGGTAATTTGCTGCTATTTTGTGTATTGTCTTTGGAGTTTATATTTGCCCGTATAGAAATACTAGTAAGCGTTGTGATAGGATGATAGCGAAAGAAATGAAGAATATTTTCTATTTAGGTGCCTTTTTACTGTGAGAGCAACTTGAGATAGCTCAAAGAAATCAGAAAAGGAAATTAAATTCTTTATATGACAATTTTTTAGCCAAAAATATCTAATGGCATTTCAAAGCGCATACCAAAGTTTAAATAATATTTCTTAGAAAAGGGAAGGGGGGGGGGGGGGTAAAAATTTTCAAAAAATTACAATTTTTTTCGGTTTTCTTAAAAAAAATTACTACATTTTAAAATATACCCAAGTAATATTTTGAAAATTTCACATTTATTCTAGAATTTCCGAAAATTTGTCCATTTTTTGGTATCTTTTTTGTATTTTTTTCATCCCAACAGATTTTCTGATCCCATTTAATAATTTCATTTTTACGAATAATTATTAAGTAAAGTGAATCGAAAATTGAAAAAGTTTTTCTATTTTCTCAATTTTTTGATACATGATATAGTTTCAGTTGAAATCCTTCCAAAAAAATTGCTAGCCCCAGGGGCTCCAAAGTGAGGTAATTTTCAAAAACCACATTGTTTTTCTCATTTAAACCATCCAATCATTATTATCTGAAATCGTAACAGCACTAAAAAGATTCGATTTGAGATATGCTAATTCTCGTGGGGTGCACCGTTTTTCGATTGTAGGTTATTCGAGTACCTAATTTTTTTTTTAAAGTCAGAAATCAATGTTTTTTTCAAGTAAAAGGTATAAATTTTAAGATTTTGAGTTAAGTGGACGCTCAAAAAGGGATATAAGTAATTTGATCCCTAATCACAAATCTATATTTTTTTCATTCGATTATTTTTTTCTTGAAATTTTAATTTTTCTTTTAACTTTATTTGAGTGATCATTTTACTCAAAGTTTTGAAATTATTTTTTTTTATTTGAGAAAAATATCGATCTGCGACTTTAAAAGAAAATAAAAAAAACTGAGAAGGTCAAATGACTCCCAATCAAAAAATCAAACACACTACGAGATTCGGCATTTTAAACAGCATTTTTTTCAGGGTTATTACGATTTCAAATAATATGGAGGAGGGGGGGGGGGGGTAACACGAAAAACGATATTTTCTTCGAAAATAGTTCTAATTTGATTTTCTCTACCTCAGATCTTAGGTATCGTGGGGAGCCAGAAATTTTCTGTGAGAATTTCAACTCAAACTACCTATATCACATATTAACAATTTAGAGAAATCGAAGAACTGTTTTATTTTTCGATCCACCATATTTTTAATTTATTCAGAATCAAACAATGAAAAATGATGAAACTAGAGAGAGAAAGGGGGAAGGGGTTGAATTGAGTATCTGAATATTTCCTGTATTAATCGAATTGAATTTGAATGAGATTTGCCCCTAAAAATGAAATAAATTCCGTACTTGCAAAAAGATCAAGGTACTGTTTTCTCTCAAAGTTCTAAAAAAATTCAAAAATATTTTCCTTGAAAAATAATAAAATCGAGCCCTTCTTCCCTAAAACAAAATTATTCTAAAATCTTAAACATTAGGCTTCCGTTCGTCTTTTTGTTTTGATAAGTAGCTTGAGATTTTGGATATAATTCATAAACATAGTACATTCGTCGTAATCTTTCCAACTTTCCCCCGCGATGAGCATATTTCACTCAAAAAAAAACCGAACACTCGACAACCGAAGCGTAAAAAGCAAAAGAAATAGAGATATTTGTTCCAGACAGAACACCCTCACTCAATCCACCTCGCTAGTTTAACGAAAAAATCTTGTCAGATTAAAACATAGGTACGTGCATGTCAAATAACGTTCGAGGAGACTTGCACGTGTAAAACATCCATCGGATTACATTAGGAGAAAACTAAAACAAAACCCACTCGAGTTAATAATTCATTTAGACGTGATCATCATATGAACATCATATTTGGTAACCATAAAATCCAAGTAACTCAGGTATTCTCAATATTCGACATTCATTGAAAAAAAAATTCATCGAGTTGAGATTGATCCATTTATTTCGACATTCGGGCATCTCTTTTAACAAAACCCCAACAAAGGAGGATTTCCCAACCAGTAAAAGCCCCAAGAACGAAATACGAAATTAAATTTTGACTTTATAAAGATTATCTTCGGTTGTATTTTCCAAATTTTTCTGCTATTCGTAGAATTTCAAAAGGTTTGTTTTTATTTTCCTATACCTTTTTTCCAACTCTCGAGTCGAGTCCAAGTCTTAACCATTCTTGTTACGTATTCGTATTCAAATAAGTTACAAAAAAAGAAAAAAAAAACTACAAAAATAACGACAAAATGAAACATTCGGTGTCGAGGAAACGAAAGAATAAAAAAAAAGTAACGTCGCAGTACGAAGTTGAAAGTGTAATTTTGGCTCGACAAAGTCGAGTTGGTTTTTCGTTCGGGAGAATTTCATCGTTAATAACGACGTAAAAGCATTAACATTATAATCCGACGCTACGAAGATATAAAAATAAGTCTTGACTCAAGAATAATAGAACTTATTACATCGAGGCAGGGGCATCGCCATCGTGCTGCAGAAAGCATACGAAATCCAGGGGGCGAACAAGTTTTATTGTTCGGTTGCATAGCGAAAAGAATACATAAGAGAAAGAGAATATAGGAGGAAACAATGTCACAATTACAACAACGAATGGAAGTCGGAAGAAAAAACATGGATAGTAAATGTTAAACTAGCATCGTTTCTGGTATATTTGGGGAAACAGGGAAACACTCCCCCAGCTTCGGAGTTGTAACCCAGAAGGGGGAGTTTTACAAGACCATGTATACATAGATACACTTCTTGGTACGAATTATGAAAAAAAAAAAGGAAAAAAATTATATAAAATAAACGAGGGAAACAATATTCCATAAGTGTCTCGTTTGTCATAAAAGCAGGCAATGCGAGCCCATTTAAGAGGGTTTTATTGCGTTTTGTAAACATTTTAGTTTTAAAATGTCGCGAATGAATCGGCTACGGGCGAACTTAATTCGCGGCATTACCCGAGCAAATCCCTCAATAACGAAGACCACACTTAGGTCTCGTCTCTCTCTCGTCCGCGTATGCATATCCCAAAAAGTGAATTTTTTTGTCGCGCTGATACTTCGGGAAGCTGTACCTCACACAGCGACCCCCGCAGCCCGGATTTATTCGCGAATAAAAAAATATTCGTTTATAGCGATGGCCGTTAAAACGAATACAATATTTGGATCGCAGCTACACGACGAGACGGATTTACTCGGAAAAAATTCTCGTCTGCTGCGAATGTGCTCCATAAAAGTGTTTCTTTAATCCATATACTCTCCCTGGTCTCTCTCCTTCTTCCATTCGTACACTGTATTTTAATGAACATGGAAATATACGCCGTAAGAAGTCACTGGTACTATTTTTCAAACAATTTGCCCAAGTTTTTGAGAGGGCTGCGTCCTAAAACGCCTGTGTATTGTTTTTAAACCGTGTCGTCATCGTACTCGCGTAGAAAATACGTATTAATGCGTGGACTTGCTGCCGCAGCTTTCCACAAATACCAGTTGTAACCTTTTCAAAGTATAAAGGTAATCTGATTGTAAGACCTGCGACGATGACGATGGCGCATACAGGATTATAAATGCGGGAATGAGAATGGGACCGCAGAACGAAGCTATGACCGAAGAAGCCACCACGACGAAGTATTAGAATTTATTATTAGCACAAAGAACAATGCATCACGAATTAAAAACTTTACACGGTTATAATCCGATCATCCCGCAGAAGGAAAAAAATGCAGGCGTTGAATTTAATTAAAATAATCGAGTTTTTTTTTTCTCAACTCGAATCGAATTATAGCGGTCGACAGGCAGGATTAATCGTGGGGGAATTCGAGGTAGTGATAATAGGTAAAGCTAAGCTGGACAAGGTTGAACCTAGGGCGGGGCGAGGAGAGGGAGAATAAAGTAGGTTGTGAGATTGTAGTCAAAAGATACCATAAGCTTAAATTTTGAGGAAAACAATTTTTCGGGAGGAGGGGGGGGGGGGGTAAATTTCAAAGTTAGAAAATTGAGGCTTTTTTGAATGAGCTAAGGAAGTAATTTCACATTTATTTTCAATGAAATTGAGCCAATTGTATATTCAAGAAAGAATTGTTGTAATGAAGAAAATATGGAAGAAGAATTTAAGACTCTCACCAAAATTTATATTAACAATGGCTATGACGAAAGGATTATTAAGAAGACTGGGGAAAGAAAAGAACTAGAAGATGAAGAGGCTATGAACAAAAGGATAAAGAAAAGGAATAAAAAGCTATATTACCCTATGTCTACAACATCATAGATAAAATTGGAAGGATACTTAGGAAACACAACTTTAAGCTAGTACATATAAAAACCATATACAACTCTCAGGGATACCATACCTTCTATTAAAGATAATATACCCAGGGTTGTTACTCAGAATAAACACTGCAGAATATTTTGTATTCTTTGCGCAGAATAGCTCATGCAGAATACTTAACTTTATATTCTACACAAAATGCAGAATAACACAGAATGTGCAGAATATGCAGAATGAGCGGTAATTACGGTATTTACAGTTGAACATTCAAGTATTTGTGACCCAACGCGAGAAAACCGACCAATGCGTCCAAAAATCAGTTTTCACTTTTTTGATCTGTTGGATTCTAGGACATCTCCTCCTTCCACTGAGTCTACCCTCCTACCCCATAGATTTATCTTGTGTATCTCATACGATTCTGTTTCTGTGAGTGTATACACGATTATACAGTAACGTGCAACTTAAATCGTGTATTTCTCGGAAATCACTTTTCGACACATTGGTCGGTTTTCTTGTGTTGGGTCACATTTTTCATTGTTTTTTCCTAAATTTTCCATTCCAATTTTAGTAAGTTCAAGTTGTATGAAAAATTGTTCCCGTTTTCTATTATTCCAAGATTGTGAAACTTTTTACTGTTTTAGTTTTACTCTCAGTGTCACAGTGTTCAACAAATATCCGGATATGACGAATATATTCGGTTATCCGGATATTCGGAAAAAATATCCGGATATTTATTTACGAATGCGATTGGTCGTGACCCTTGTAACGTCCCCTTTTTGGTCAATTGACGATGGTGTCACTTGTCGTGTGGGTTAAATGTTGTACCCCCACAAATTTTGCTCACTGCTGATAACGCATTCGGGCCCCCTTCGTGTATACATTCGGGAAAGATCGGATATCCGGATATAATATCCGGATATTCGCTAAATCCGAATATTTTTTCAATATCCGGATATCCGGATATTCGTTGAACACTGCAGTGTCACAGTATCTGATCGAAAATGAAAAAATGTTGGACTCAAAAACTCAAACTTTAGCTATTAATTTCACATTATGGATCGGCCAGCGTATTCTATGCTATTCTATGTAATCTGTGTTTATTATGCATTCTGCCCTGTATTATGCACAAAATGCAGAATAATTATTCTGTGTGCAGAATGACAACCCTGGACACTCTGGAACAGTTACATCAGCAGAAGCAGAATACATTAAATCTAGGGTTTAATAAAAAGGAGTACGCTGGTCAGCTGTATTGCGCCTTTGAATCACCTGAATACTGAAACTTGGTCCACAATGTTACATGGGAATTTAAATGTGACCCATTTGATTGAACTTCTGCGTAATGCTGTGGAACAAGTGTCAGCATTCCAGTGTTTTCCATGGCACAATTCAATAGTGTTAAATGAAAAGCGACCAATCCACATGAAAAATTTCACCAAAAAACAGATTTGAAAGTATGATAACATTGATAACTTCTGAAAAAGTTGAAGAAGGGATGATAAGTATGAGAAATATGTGCTTTGGTTGACATTGATCTGTCAGTAATTTACATGTTAAGAAGCTTATTCTGTGTTAGTAGCAAAAAAAAAAAAAAAAAAACATTTACATCTCAGCATTCCAATTTTGTCGCTTGGTCACTTTTGACTTAACACAGTTCAATTTAGCTGACTAGCATACCCCAATTGAATCCTGTTAAAAAAAAACTATGGATTTTTACAAAACTGAAGTATTAGCTAAGAAGCTAAGGTGGAAAGAAAGAATGACAAGGGAAAGCATAGAAATCTACAAATACTCAAACAATTTTAATTGGGAAGATGGATTCACACTACCAAGAGCCTAGAAGTATATTCTACAGGAAAAGAAAAAAGGAAGAAAACAACATTAAACACAAAGGAAATTGGGAATCACAAGAACTACTACCAGCCAGTTAGGAACACACAAAGGACTATACCCAGCATGTTATAAACCACACCCAACAAGTTGTAGACCACACCCAAAAAGGAAGGACCCATCAGAAAAGAGGCCATACCCCTTTGATACAATATATAATCAGATCCAGGACCAGACAATCCAACCATGCTATGAAGAAGTCAAGTGAAGGGTACAGGGAAGAAAGTAGGTAGGTGAGACATTTTTTTCTCATTCTGAGCAAAATTAAATTTTAAAGTTTGAAACAATGTGAAAATGATTACCAAGATTTTTCTGGCCATGTATAGCTGTGTAATATATTTGAGAATTACATATCTTGAGATGAAAAAGAAATAATTGTTAAAAATGACCAGAGTTATAAGCTTAAAACCAGAGTAAGGTAAACATGTATAGGGAAGGACCCAAGTCAATAGAATATTCAATATTATTCCTTTAATTTTATTGCAATACAAAACTTTTCATGAAAATAAAAAATATGGTACCTTTTGGATTGTGCACACATGGTTATTATATTGGTCACGTGAAGGATTTGCCTGGTTTTTTCTCATTATTACATAACTTAATTGTTTTTTCCCTCTACAGCGGATTTTTAAACACATTTCAAGACATTATTTTGAAAATTTTAAAAATTTGAGTATCATCATGATATTCTACTCAGAATTATCTATCAAATTCAAAATATATAATTATCTCATTTTAAAAAAAGTGAATTGCCTGCTTTTTTTCCTGCGCCCTTCAAATACAACCTTGACAAAATATTAGCACAAGCCGGCTTAAAACCTGTTTTCTATTTTCAAAATGGAAGAGGACAAAACTTGACTAGGAACAAAAATTGATAATCTCCAATTGAGATCAAATTTTTTTTAGAATTTTGATTCAAAGTGTAATTATTTTCACTGTTTTTGGATCAATTATTAGAAACTCTTCCAAAAAAACACTTTTTTTGTAAAATTTTCGCCTGGTATCCAATTATTCCAACTGAAAATGAAATTTGGACATTTTGTGAAATCGTCGGAGTCATTTTGATTTCTTAGTGTTGAAACAATTAAATTACAAAATTTGTTCATCTGTCTCTGTTTTCCTCTGTGCCTCTTTAACAACAAAAAGAAACTTCAAAAATTTTGTGTTTAATATTTTTTTTTGCAATATTCATTTTTTACCACCAATCTAACTCTTATTCAATTCCTTCGTCATTTTTCTCCATTTCTCCAAAATGTCAATGCTTTTCCAGTCCTCCAACAGTAGAAATTTGAATTTACTAAAATTAAGATTTGAAGAGAGCAGGTATAGGAAGAATTCAGTCAGCGAGGGGTGGCAGAATTTGAATTTACCAAAATTCATCCTGGAGGGGTACAGGAAAAGAGTGAAATTACGAAGATTCGACCTGGAGAATGGCAAGAGAGCAAAATTACAAAAATTCACCTTGAAAAAAGGCACAAGAGAATTTACCAAAATTTAGACTAAACGAGGGTGCAGGAGAAATTTTAATCTAGAGGATAATGCTGAAAAAAAACGCACCAAAATTCATCTTACAGAGAGGCTTTACCAAAATTCGGCCAGAAGGAGGGTACAGGAGAGATTTTAATTCACTAAAAAAGATCCCGGAAGAGGTACAGAGAAAATTTAAAATTGACAGAATTCAGTCCAGGGAGAGTAACAAATTCTTGAAAATACATACAACTTGCACACAATTTTCATATGATTTATGCAAAAAGAGAAGAAATATTTCCCTCCCCTCTTGACCCTCTTACCATCTCATTGGCAAAAAAGAAGCAACTATTTCAAGAAGAAAATAGATATGTAAGACGTAGATTATGAAAAATCTAAGTAGAATCACAAGAAGAAAAACAGGACTTACTGCGACACCAGGTGATCACTATGAATATAGTTCGCATTACTCCATCAATTAAGTAAAATTCAAAACAAACAACCCTCCTTGCCTTCTGCTGCGACAAAAAACACAATATGAAAATCTCCGAAACTAGCACCATTCAACCCCTCACCTCGCCTTCTCTTTCGACTTCATTTGCCTACAAAATATCCATATCTACTCCCCCGAGCACCTCGTCCACCATCGTCGAAAATCAGCTACTACAAACGTTATTATAAAATCACTTTCGCCGACTCCCCAGTTTAAAATTCCGATTCGTCGTTTCGTTATCATCGAACGCTAATAAAATTAAATGAGTTTGATTAAAATCCTCTGTCGAGCTATATCCTCTCGCACACGCGCTACTTTATCGTAAAACCAAGCGAGGGGCTCGGGAGTGCGACATAATTTCATAAAAGATGGCATACGCCGCATCTCCTCCTCTCCCACTCCCCTTCAACGGCATCGGCGTACTATTCCATTGCCAACACATGCACCAAATTCGCGTCCCTTCAGATAGTGAAAATATTTCACCGGAATCATTATTTACGTACGCGCGACGTATTTTTCCATTTTGTTTTTGAAAATGTTAAAAGCTTTTTAGAAATGTGGGTAAGCGCTTCGGCTTCGTCTGCTTCTTATGGTGTATAACTGAAATATGATACGAAAAACTTTCAAAGGTGTAATTCGGAGAGCAATTTTTAAACTCGACGCGCGTCGAGGTAAGACATTAAAAAGCTATCAGTTTTTTCCCAAGTGCTCAGATCATCATACGGAGGAATGTTCCCAAGGGATACATCACAGGTCTGCAACGTACAAAGGTGTACCGAACGTGTAGTTTTTATAATATAGGTATTTGGTTAAACTTGTTTTCCTCTTTTTTTCCCCTTCCTCTTCCTCTTTTCCATCTTAGGTATTCTCGCGCTGTGCTGCGCGTTTTCCCCCCCTCGAGCTTCCCTTTCGACTTCGCGAAGCTTTTTTTTCACCTTTTTTTTTTCTCGCTTCTCTATACTCAATACCAAGGCGTACACATTCACCTTTAAAATATCTATTTCAATTTTCCATTCTTAATATTTTTTCGCGCGCGAAAATACTCTCTATATACTTTTTACTTTTTCAATTTGCCATATTCTTATTATCTCGCGATTCGATGCTTTTCATTTACCGCCATCATATCTACCCCTTTGCCTTCCCCCAGCACTGGTTTCTTTTCTTTAGCTCTTGCACACATCTAATGCCAAATGAAAATTCCTTCACATCGTCTCCGAATTTCTCCTCCTTTCCTGATACGTTCTTATAGACTTTTCGTCAACACCGAAAATACATACAGCTAGATAATATACTCCGACAAATACGTATAAGCCATCCACACATATCCTAAAACCTCGTACCCTCGAGCTAAATCCGTCCCAATATTATTCCAAGTTTTTGGCGCGCTTAAAAAGAAAAGCTTTTTTTTTTCGACGTCTGTGCATTTGCAGCAAAACGAAAACGAGAAAAAAGTTTATACATATAGAAAGTGGAAACGGAAATGGCTCAATTATATGCTACGTTAAACATTCATGAAATATCTGTAATATTTTAGCCCTACGTATACGTATGCAACAATATTAAATAATTTCATTTATAAATTATTCATATAAAACTATTTTATTGTTTTTTTTCTTCTTCTGATGCTGACTCGAAAGTCGAGAGAGCTATTATGGCGAAAGAAATTTCTCTGCGGAGAAAAATTTTTTTCCCCCAGTAAAAAATTGTGCTTAGTGAGTAGAACTGAATGCTCGTACGAGACTTTTATTTCTTTTGAAATATTATACCATTGTACTTAGATGTACGTACGTAAAGTATAAGGCAGGGAGTTTCATCTCGACTCGTTTTCATTTTTGTATATTAGAAGAGTCGTCGTCGTCGTGTTGTACAAATGGGTAATTTTTCTTTCGCTCGGAGAATTTTTTTCCTACAGGAGAATTTTTTGGTATGAAAAATCTCATTTCGGCTCAATTTATACAGCCGCGTTTATCGTAAAATGAAAATGTACCTACGTACTTACATCATATCGCATAGGTTATTACGCGTCATAAATTACTAAATGAAATTGTCGTTTTGGCCTTGACCTGATGAAAGTAAAGTTTTGTGAAAAAATTTACATGATCAGGTATACTGAGTGTGTTCATGATGGTAGATCGCTTTCAGTTTAATGATTATGTAATTTAAGGTACACCAGAGTATGTGAGATTGCCAATTTTATGATTTGAAGGGGCTAATGAGCCCATTCGACTGTTTTCTTCGATAAAATTGAGAAGTTATCACGTATCAATTATTTTTTACTATTTTTTTTAATACCGTAAAAATTTTTAAAAAATGGAAATATGTAATAGAGATTTTTAGAAAACTAATTAGAAATTTTCATTTTTTAAAAATTCAATTGAAAAATTTCCAGATACGAAAATAAGTCAAAATCTGACATTTTAACATAAACTCAGCCAAAATAATTTAATAAATCCTAAATTTTGAAAAAAATAAAGTCATATAATGTCAGAGTCTGCCGCAAACTTTGACATTTCCATCATCATTTAGCTGCTAAGTGAAGAAAATCTAAAAAGAAGAAAATTGACAGTGAATATTTGATATCTTTTTAAATTGAAGGTCAATAAATTACTTCTATTTAAAAAAAAATGAAATTCAAATTTTGAAAAATTCAATATTTTAAAAATATGAAAAGTCAAATCATAGCCTCAGCCTCATTGATATGAGTATGTTACCATGTTATATGTATTTTAACAGAAAAAATCTAGTAGTCTAAACTCCCCCCCACCCCGAAAAAAAACAAAAAAATACATAAGTTTAAGTAGCGACAAATTGTTAATAGGTAAGTAGTTAAGTACATAATAATAAAAATTGAGAAAATGAAATTAATTGATCTAAAAATAGAAGTAATTCCGTTAAATGGTTAAATGGAGAGAAAAGATAGAAAAATAAAAATTTTTGATTAATTAAATCACAACATGATATTTTGATACAAAATTAATCTTAAAATTTCAAAAAAATGAGAATTACCAAATTTTTTTTCAAAAACTTGAAAAAAAAACTACACAAGTTTTGTTATGGAGTAAAAGTTTTTAAATCATGGATATGCTTTAAAGATTATGTTCATCACTTTTTGTTGAAATGTTAGATATTTCAGCAGCAATAAGCTTTTTTTGTTCCAATTTTAAGATAGTTATCAATTTCAATAAATTGACAAATAATATTTCTGCGACACATACTTCAACATTTTATCAGATTTTAGAAAACAAAGTCCACATTTTAATATTTTTTATACTAGATAAGTCGAACAAAATTTCACAGGTAACATAAGCGCACCCCCCCCCCCCCGGTCTCAGGGGGCTGCTTCCAAGCTCGGACATGAAATTTTTTTATTACAAAAATGAGAAAAAAACGAAGTTTTTTGCTCTTGAAACATGATTTTTCAAAACAAAATTCCTCGGGTAGTATTTTAGTCCTATTTTTAAAATTGATCATTTTTCACTGATCTTTCGATCAAAAATCAATGATTTTGACTGAAAAATCAGTGAAAAATAACTGAAAATACCCTGACTACGCCAGCGCCACTGAAATAACAAGTTACTGATTTTTTTAATTGAAATTTTACCCCCCCCCCTCACCCCCCCCAATTCTGATCCCCTCGCTTAAATAAGTTCTGGGTGCGCTTATGACAGGTAATATGAATTCAATAAAGTTTTCATGTCAGTGGTGTCTTAAATTTTATCATCAAGATTTTTTAGGAAAAATTTGATTTTTTTTTTTTGTCTGTGTGTACAATAGGTCTCCATTTCATAGATTGGCCTTCAAAATTAAAACATATCCGCGTTAAAACTTGAAAGTAAAAAATACCTTACAATCAAAAAATTAAAATTAAAAAAGGTCAATTAAAAAAGTTCAATCAAACTGTAATGTTGAGAAATATTTCAAAAATTGAAATTTTGATAAAAAGTCATAAAATGGCGAAAACTAACTCTGAAGACTATCTCATATTTTCTTCATTTTAAGAAAATGTTGAGCAACACACTTTTTTCCTCCAACATTATAAATAAGTCTTCAGTTCAAAACTCATAAATTTTACTCAAATTTTGAGTTTTTTGTTGAAATGGAGAAAGGCTGTTTCAGATGTTTTTAAATATTTTTTGAGTTTTTTTTTTTTCAAATTTAAGGAAAAAGAATTGGTATAAATTTGACTTCGATAATGGCTCCAGAAATTTTTTCAGAAAGTCAAAAAAAATTCCACAAATACGTGGATTGAGACGTTAGCAACAAGCAAAATATTTCATTTTAAGATACTATTTTTGAGAAATGATTGTAGAAATTAATTGTCCATTTTGAAGATTTTATTAAAGCTTATGAAGCTTTAAAGTTTTAAAGTTTCAAGCAATTTTAAAAACACCAACATGACAGAGAAATTCGATACCTAATAAAATTCGTTTTCATTTGAAATGTTTTATTCAAAAATTCTAAAATTTCACAGTTTAAAAGTTGCTCCCAATTTTTCAAAGCAAATATATTTTACAACCAATATAGATACATAGGTATTGAACTTTATAGATTCATAATCGCCGAGGAAAATTTCAAAATAAAAAACTAATATCACCAATATTTTTCTGAAAAAAAATATATTTTCTGATTTAAAAATTTCACAAACTGAGAATCTAAATTCCACAGGATTCAAAATAATTTTGAATCCTGTAAAACTGAGATTTTCTGAGGTGAAATTTGAAAATTTTTTAAATTTCACCTCGGAAAATCTCGCGGTTGGCAAATTCACAAACACATTTATACTTTGGGTTGCAGCCCAGTCTAACAAAAGGCATTCCACCGCAAAAGAATACACGGTACAAGTAACCGCGAATTTTGAAACTTCGCCTTAAAAAATTCCAATTTACTCTGAACACCTCAAGTACCTACTTACAAACTCAATCCACCAAAGTAAACCACCCCATCTCATCCATCACCCAGGTAACTCCTCTGCCATAATTATTGTCCCATCTGAATATAAATTCAAGCCAACTTGAGCCACCCAAAAGTCGACAAACCACCGCAAACTACACCACAGCGTCGTATATCTGGACGAAAATTAATCCCTTCTCGTATCCAAAAACACTCGAGAACCAGTTAAGTTTGAAATTAATTTCCGCCGGTCGTACCCGATAATCCGGCCATAACTCATGTTTTTATCACTCTTAAAACTCGCGCGCCTCCAGTTCTCCGGTGCTGCGGCCCAACACCTCTAAATATTTTGTTAATTTCACGCTTCGCGTATTCGATTGCGCTCCGGCACGGTACAGCTCGGTTCGTAAAAATTAACGTCGACCTCCGCGAACATACCCATGCCGCTGACCGCATTCGCTGATAAGTACCATAAATATACGCCGCTTAAAGATGCACCGTTAGCGACCCTCGAATTGGGGTGGAAAAAATCCACGCCAACGGGTTCACTTATCTCGAGTCTTGCGCTTCGTAGCACTAATTCTCTCGCTAACCTAAAATAATACCGCGAGGTGTGAACCAACCGCTCTAAACGGCGGACATTTGGTTTAGACTCGGTTTATCCTATATCGCGTGCTCGTAAAAATCATCGTCCGAAGGAAAACCTCCCCCTATTGAGGTATACCGGGTGGTTCGTAAGTGGAATCGATACGTAAAACACACATGATCACCTGGGTCACGTTCGTGTCGAATGGTTTGCATAATCGTTCGATGACAGGCGAATGCTAGAGCCAGAGGGTCGCTGTTCTTCCGGAATATACATTAGTTTGTGAAATTAAATCAGAGATTTATGAAAGTTTTTTCATCGAGTAGGAAATCCAAGATACACACTTACACAGATTGAGTATTGAGACCTGAATCGGAGGGGAGATTTTTCATATTTATAAGAAAATTTATCCTGTAATATGATTGAACCATAGAGTAAAAAAATTGAAATAATTAATTGAAATTTTTCGAAAACTTATATATTTAAACGTATCAAAAATTTTTGAAGCAGTAATTTTTAAAAGTCAATTGAAAAATTTTCAGATATGGAAAATAAGTAAAAATCTGACATTTTGATATGAATTTAACTGAAATGATTAAACTGATATGAACGATGAAACCATCTAAATTGCATCAAAGTAAAAGCTTTGCCTTTATTCAGATTAATGGAGGTGTGGGGGGGGGGGGAATTATTCGATATTTTCTACGCTATCGCTAGGAAATTCAAAAGTTTTGTTACAGAAAAATGTTATGAATTTTTTTTACAAAAATTAATTATACAAAATTTGGTACATTGACATGGCAGAAGAATCAGGATAAAAATAAAAATTTTAATTCCTTTCACCAATTCACCATTCACATTTAAAATCCAGCAAACAGATATTGTCCGAATTGATATAAGAAGTAAAAACAGCATAATGATCTACGACCAAAGCACCTTTAAAAATCTTAGAAACTACTCGAAGTTCCCCACTCCGATTTGATCAAAAGCAAGATTTATGAAAAAAAATACTCCAAAACCTTCGTTATCAAAATTCAAGCTCATTGAATTAATATTTCAATTTTTGATTATTTTTGAAAATATCATGTTTCAACAAAACGGTAACATTTCTGAAAAAATAATTTTCTTCAGCGAAATTGATGAAAATTTAAAACTCTTCGAAACATAATTTCAAAATCTCCAGCTATTCAGGAATCTTCCATAAAGTTTATTTTTTTTCAGTATTCTCAACTTTTTACCAGAATTTTTACCTGGGTTCGGAAGCTAGCTGAAAGCAAATGATTTTAAAAAGATTTTTCTAAGCTTTTGAGAAATTCCAACACAGACTCTATCTAATTTTAATTATTTTCAGTTATCGTTCATTTTTGCTTCTGGCATCAAAAATAATCATCAGTGCGATTTTCAAGATTTTTTTTTTGTAAATTAAGTAAAAGAAAAATTATCGATTTTAAAATTTTCGACTATAGTCAGATTTTTAGGTTAAGTAAGTGAAGAATTGTATGGGCCAAGAGAATGAGGGAAGGAGAGGGGGTGAATTTTTTAGCCTAGAAACAACTTTTGTGCAACGTCCTTTCCCACTTTCGAAAAATCCAATCCAATTTTCTTGCTTATACAGAGTGGGGCATTATGAATACAACCGTGTTTTGACAAAATTTAAACCATGAATGAAAATTTATAATTTTTTTTCAAAAAATATTAAAATATAGGTAGATAAGAAAGTGAAAAAAAAGTCACGATAAGTGTTGAAAATGGCATCTATGAGCATTAATACAATAATCATGTCTAAAAAACGAAAAACTTATCTTGAAGTTATTACACTAATATTGTTAATTTTTTCCAAAATTCTGGCAAGTAATTCATCCAAATTTTTTGGAGCAGTTGAGAAAACTCCATCTTTTAGGTAGCCCTATCAAAAAAAGTGCGGTGGAGTCAGGATGAGTGTGTGAAATTAAAATTCTTTGCTTTTTTGATAGACTTGATATGTTTATGTTCAAATGTAAAACAAGTTCTCTCCCTACTCTTTGCGCTCTCATGACTAAAATTCACTTAAGATTTTTATGGCAATGGTTTTACACGTTCTAGGAAAGACCAGGTTACCATTTTTGGTGAAATCAAATGTTTTGGGTCATTTGGGTTGCGGTCATGACGATTTGAACCTTCGGTTGCGTTCATAATGCCCCACCCTGTATTCAGTGTTTTTTTTTGTGATTTTTCTAATTTAGAAGACAGAAATACAAAGAAATTCAAAATAAAAGAAAGGAATGAAAATAACAAAACTGAAAATTGAAAATCAAACGCCAAAAACTTTACGTCTCGGAAAAAGTTGAAAGTTATCTGAAAGCTAGTCATATGAATTTCATACTTTTTTTTTGGGGGGGGGGGGGGAGCACTCTGGAGAAATTTAAAAAAAAACGAAAAATCATCACAGCAACAGCTTCTAAACAGATAAACATTAAGGAATTTGAGTTCTACGTAGTTCAAAGGACTGTTTTTATTAGGTGAAAACTGATAGATAATTTCCTTCGTTTTTATGGACGACCAGCCAATTGCATAATTTAGAAAAAGTTTAATTTTTTAGAATTCTGAAATCAAACCAAAAAATATCTTTGAAGTATCCGGCTGAAAATCAAGAAAAAGTTGGATTTTAGATTTTCTAGTTGAATAATTATTTGAAGCCAGACGTAAATTAGATTTTTCAGTTATTCTTGTTCATTTTCAAGCCTTCTAAAAAAATTTTGAAAACATTGGAGAAAATCAATATAATACTGGAAGTTTTAGAATGGCTTAAAATGAAGGAATGCGGTTTCGCAAAGTCAGTATTACTTACATTTTACTGAAAAATTACTTTTTTCCAAAAATAATTTACTTTTAATTTTGAGTTGAAAACACGAAAAATTTTTTTAATTTTTAAAAATTGTCAAAAATGGAATAATATTGTGAGCAGCTAAAAATTTTGTTACAGGATTTTTGAAACTTTTTTTTTCCAAAAAATCTCACTTTCGTTCAAATTGGAGGCGAACATTTTGAGAGAAATGTACCACTAGATGTTTTAAATACACATAAATGAAAATTGTTGCCATTTTCCGAATTTTTCGTGCCATTTTAATGCAGTTTTTCTTACTTGGAATTTGACTAAAAAAAGAGCTTCTTTTTATCCCTCAATTAAACAATTCTAAGAAAGAAAAAAATGTTGAAAATTCTTGCTCTTTGAAGTAAAATTATTAAATTTTTTACTATTTTCTGTTGTTTTTTTTGCTAGTAGACACCATGTTATAGTTCAAGAAGAAAGCAATTTTAAAATTGGTTCTTCGAAATAATTTTTTTGTAAGGAGACAAAATAAGTTTTAAAATGATATGGTCGTTTTATTTCACAAAATTTTACAAAATATAATTTTGTCATTTTTTCACAATGAAAATAGAAATATGAAAAATGTTCAAAATCCAGAACTATAACCACACCACTTAAAAACGAATTCCATCCTCCTTCAAAAAATCTTCAAAAATTCCCAAAATTGGTTTTCTCTCAAGTTAGGTAAAAAAAAACTCTCGAGGAAAAAAACTGCCAACCAGAGAATATGTGACCACTGCATCACGATACCCCATTCAACGTGGGTTTTTCATGGCTATTCGATACAAAACTTTCAAACCCCTGAGATCCATAAACAAGGCAAAACATTCTACACGAACGTCAGTTCGATCGCAAAACTCGCCTTTGGGAAGAGACTTTGCTCACTTTGGAGACACCCTGTATAATACAAGACCTCGTATCCGTATAAAAATCGTTTCCTATCTTAGGAAAATATTTAACGGAAGCGTTGAATGGAAGTTTTCTTTTTTTCACCTTTTTCCATCCCTCTTCTTTCTACGTACATCTTACACCTATACTATAAAGGCTTCTCTCGAATCGTTTTTCTCCTTGCTTCCTTCCACATACATTTATATCGTACATACAAAGTGATAAAATTGCCTTTCGGATCGCCTTTATATAACATCAATTATGCAGTGTCTTCCCAACGTTCACCATTTTTTTCTCCTTCACCCTCGATAAGCGTTTTCAGATAAAAAAAAAACAAACCGAGCTAAAGACCTAGAAAAATTCAATCTCGTATGCTAGTCACGTATGCTGAGGGCGACTTCAACACCGGTAAAATTTATCCTCCCTTTGAACGTTTCAGCGAACGAATAAAATTTAAATTCTTGTAATTCATCGAGTTTTCGATAATATCGATATGTAAACCACTTCATTGTACACGTTTACATATCTACACGAGATCGTTTACATTTCAAACTCCGAATATATTCATATTGGTAAATTCCACTTTGCATCGTATTGCAATAATATCGACAATACGTAATTACATCTTTCGCATGGAAGCAAATTATAATAAACGGGGTACTTGTTGCCTGTACGATATCGAATTGCACAAATGTTGGAATCAAAGCGCGGTATAGCGAGAGAATATCAAATATACATGAAAAATATTCGAGCTAGACACGCGAACGAGAGAGGTACACCGTGAAAACGCATTCTTTCAAAAAGCGTAAAAAGATAGCGATATAAAATTCTCAAGTCTGCCGTGAAAATATCAACGAAAGCGTAAAAGAATTTCGTATAGAACGAACCCCCTCGCACCGTTGAAAAAAAGGGGAGAAGAAGAAAAAAGAGCGAAGATATAGCAAAAATACCAGTCCAGAATATGATTTTTGTCTTCGTTCGTTTCTCGGTAAATACACAAAATTGTAATACCTGAGCGAGCTTTACGAAATTTCCACACCAAATGAACCAATAGTCTCGAAAACGAAGTACATACGACGTATACGATACCCTACGACGGACCTTCCCGCCATCGCGAATACCTCCTGGCGCGCAAAAAATTAAATATTTCATTCGAATGGTTTGTCGTCCATTGGCGAAAAACGTCGTATATTTTTCACAACATCGACCAAGCCGGCTATTCCGAGCTAACGGTGTTTTTTATACTTTTCCTTGGCCAATTTTGCTCTCTGCTCGACACCGTCGCATCAGGTAATTCTCTTCCGTATACAGTTGAGAAAATAAACCGAGAATAGTTTAGCGAGACGAGTACTATGCAGTCGACCATCTTATACCTGATTAAATCTCTTCTTTTTTTTGACGCATTACTATAAAAGATGAAGTGAAAAAAACAACACGCCGAGAGTAACTAACAATGTCCGCATTTTATAGTACACATAGATGTATCTGTAGTCCCAGAGCGAGAAAACGACACTGCGGGTAAAAGAAATAGCCAAGGGTTGCAAAGGAGTGCGAATATAGAGAATTCTGTGTACTAATTTTACCACAGCATACACTTGGCCCTATCGGATAAGTAGCTATTGTACGACGCGCCGTGTTCAATGGCTCGGTCCGAAATCTCTTATCAAAGGTAATATTTCCACTTTCCGGGATAAATTTCGTTTCGAGAGGTACTCCGCAGCCGATACCGATGAGTTCTATTAATATGAGCCGAAAGGTAGAAGGGATGGGAAAAGGGTTGCAGTTGCCTCGAACTTGAGGGTAGCAGGGTAGTGATTTGGATTTGGAAAAGTACATTGGTGGTTTTTCTGCAGTAAGATGAATTAAGTTTTATGTCGAGTGAAAATGCTTATTGGAGAGATGAAAAATGATTTTTCAAACTGACAGGGGAATTCGTTCCCTGAGCCACTCGGCGGTCTCAGCCCCTGGGTTTGCCCTCACAGTGTGCCAAACGTCAAACCTAGGAGGCTCATTCTATGTCAACTCGACCAGGTTTTGACCTTGGGTCTTCCGATTTCGTTCAAAATTTTTTTACGAGTTCCCCTCGATGATCTAATGAAGGAACGCCGTCATTCGATCCCAGGGTGCCCATTATATTTCAAAAATCATTTTCCCTGACTTTTCCAGGTTTTCCAGACTAATTTTTCGAATTTTTCCAGACCTTTAAAATGTGATATTCGTAAACCGACGGGAGGGAGGGGGAGGGGGGAATTTTTCTTCGAATTTTGCTTAAAAATGATACAAATTGCATGGGGTTGTAACGATTTTTTTTTTCAAAATCACGAGAAACTTTTTACGAAATCTTTAGAAGCTCCTCTTCGGGCCAAAAAAAAGATTCAAATTCAATTCTGAAAATTTTTGAACATATCCAACTCCCCCTCGCCACAAAAATTTGACAATTCGAATTTATTACCTACAGAAAACATTTCAAATAAAAAAGAAAAACAAAGTATTCCAACGCAAAATTAATTTTTGAAAAATAAAATAAATAATGCCCGGGTGTCTAACTGTCTACCAAATCAAGCGAATGAAAATTCGGATTTTCCGGACTGAAAATTCAAAAATTTCTTCACTCCCCCCCCCCCCAAAAAAGTGAAACACATGCCTCAAATTTATAAATTCACATAATCCCCTGCAATTTTTTAGTTTGTACCAATAAATAAAAAAATCAATGAGAAGGTGAAATATAAATCATTTTATGAAAACAGAAATCGTGTTGAGCCTTAGCGAAGCAAAGGCGAAAATTTTTGTAAGAAAAGATCTTCAAAAGATAAAAATTCACCACTTTTTCCTCCTTCATGTTTTCCAAAACATGGATAATAATTTTGAATTCTTTTTCATTCCCTTCCTTTTTTTTTTCAACATCGTGGTAAAGGGCATCATGGCATTTCTTTCTCATCACAGCTCATTAGAAAATAAGTTTCCAAAAACTTAAGATTTTACATAAATTCTGTAGAAAAAATGTAAGTTACCCCGAGCGTAGCGAGGTAAATTTTTTTTGAATAATTCATAATTTAATGGACGAAAAATTTAATTGTACATTACGGTTAACAAAAAATGATGAATAAAAAATCAGATAAAAGATGTACTTAATAATTTAGTCCGACCTTCCTTCCCCCCCCCCCCCCCCTCGAGCGGAGCGAGGGCAAATTTTTTTGAAAAATTTATACCTAATAAAATAAACGGAAAAACATTTTTCTAAATGATTTATCTTGAGATTTTCGAAAAATTCCAGAGAAAATTCCAAAATTCCCTGACTTTTCCCGGTTTTCTAGAGAATGGACACCCTGGATCCTACACGGAAAAAAAGGAATCGTATTTTTTGCCACTTAAATAGTAAATTTTACCACAAATGTGGTAATTTTTAGCACAATTGTGGTACTTTTTAGCATATTTCATGGTAATTATCTGATATTGCAATTAAAAAATGTATTTTTTACCATTTTTCATAGTATAAATTACTACTCAGTAGAATATACCATTTTCAGCAGTTAAAAATGCTATGAATGTGGTAAATTCTACTGAGAATGAAGTACATATTACCACTCGGATGGTAAATTTTACTATGAATGTGGTAAATATTACTACAGAAATTTGTAATTCTTCAACACATCTTCATTTACCATCAAAAATTGTAAAAAGTACCATTCCTTGAGGTTATTTGTACCATTGAACTAGTTATATTATACCACATTAAATGGCATAAATCCTTATCTACCATTTTTGCAGTTAATTGTTAAGAAAACCGTTATCAAATTCTTTGTAACTAGTGAACAAAAAATCATGTACATAGTTTGTGGTTGTGCTTTCAAAAATGTTTAATATTTCTTTTGTGCTAATGTTCCAAAATCAAAATCTGAATTAGTTAAAATATCACTAGTTTAAGTTGTGAAAGTGAATGATCTCAAACAATGGATTTATCAGTACCTAGATAAAGTTTTGCAACGTGAGTAATCGGTACCATGTAGAATCAATAAAAAATTGTCACCTTGGTAAAATAATTCAGTAATATTTCAATTTTAAATTAATGATTCAGTAAAATATCACTGATTTATTTCATGCATCAAAAAATTCACTACTAAATCAGTAAAATGTACTGAAGTTGTGGTAGCTTTTTTCGACTAAATAGCAGTATTCTATTTTTTTAATATAGGTACTGAATAAATCAGTGATAATTGCTGAAATTTTGGTACATTTTCAAATGATTTTGAGATGACCTTTTCTTTTTACAAATCAGTGAAGTTCTATTGTTTTGACAATTACTCAATTTTGTAAGTATATATTTCTATCAGTCATGCTGTTTCAACTTTCAACTTTCAACCAGTGAAAATTAACTGAATCAAATCAGGAAAGTGTCATTTACATGTAAATGTATAATACTTAGATATAATTAAGTATTATATTATTTATATTTGAATTGAATAATGCATTTTCAATAATAAGTGAACATTATCTCCGATGAAGATAGTTTTTTTCATTAGTAAAAATTACTTTTAAAAATGGTAGGTTTGGAACAGTCGGACCAATCGTAATTTTTGCCATAAATATTGTAATAATCACTACAGACATAGTAGAAAATACTAAAAATGTAATTATTTTTACTACAGAAAATGGTAAAATATACTGCAGCAGTAGTAGAAATTACTACATTATGTGGTACATTTTACCATTTCTTTTTGTAAAAATTACTATACATGTATAGTAATTTTTACCACATCTGTGGTGATTATTACCACATATTTATGGCAAAAATTACGATTTGGTCCGACTGTTCCAAACCTACCATTTTTTTTTAGTAATCTTTACCATGGATTTTTTTTTTTCGTGTAATCCTTCGGGGGGGGGAGAGGTCGTAATTTTCGTACAATTGGGATTTTTTGTGAAATGGCTCAACTTTGAAGGCTTATGTCTCAAGACTGGTTGGGCCGCCGGCCAGTTTTTGTAGATAATTGAAGTTCAAAGTTCAACTTTTGTAATGAAAACTCAACTTTCATGATGAGTACAAAAGATAAAAATCTGAAAAAATTACTATGAAGAAAACTTTTTATGTATTTTTCAACTAATTACTTTTCAAGATGGGATCTCAACACTCCGAGGAGGCCCAGGGGTCCTAAATTTTGATCAAAATTCAAAAAAATGGAAAAAGTGAAGTAATACATCGATTTTTACTACTTAGAAGGCGCTGAGTTTAAATACATATTGTAGGGTTGTCGTTTTGGTCTCATTTTGTTTATCTGTGAAAGAAGAATATAAAAAATTCTTTTCGGGTAGATTCTGCTCTATGCGGGTAAAATCAGCTGGTGGTCGAAATTAGGAACCCAAAATTTCAAAATCGATTTTTGATTTCCCTCAGAAAAAAAATCGCAAAAAATGATTGTATCGGCTCGAAATTTTAGGGAGCGGTAGAGGAAGGATCAAGGTATTTTTTAAGCCATTTTCGACGTTTCTACTACCTTAAAAAGTCTTCGATTGGTGGAATTTTGAAAAAAATTGGTCGAAATATGGCAACCTTACCCTTATATCTTATTTCAGACCAACTAAATCTACAGGAAGCGGTTCTGAGAAGTTTTAGATCATCCAAAAAATCTAATTTAAATTCCCGATAAGGTTTTTTGAAGAATTTTTCAATTCGATGAAAAATATGTAGGTATTGTAGGTATCTGGGTCAAATACTTCAACAGTCGTAACAAATCGGTATACGATAGGTACCTATGTTTAATCTGACGCAAATATTTGAAAATTCGTACAGATAACATAATTTTAATCAAAACTTTTTGTCATATCAAGGATCACGCTAGTGATCCTCCCCCGCCCCCTCCATGTCAGAATCGTAAACGTCATGTCAACGTACTAGCGTGAACCTTATATTCTCTAATCATTAAATAGCCCCTTTTCACGTTTTCAATTTCTTTTTTTTCAGAAATGAAACGTTGAATTAAAAAACTTTTTAGACAAAAGTTTCTTAATTTTTCGAGTTCTTTTCAAAAAAACAAAAACGGAAATTGCAGGAAAAGAACTCGCCGAGTTCCAGACCCCCAAATTCACTGTTTTTACTAAACTTGGACAAAACTTACAACAAGGCTGGAGAATAGACGTTTTGTTTAAATTTGGTGAAAATTTGTACTTGGGATCTACTCGTCAATTCGGACAATGTGATCAGAGCAAAAATTTGAAATTTTGAAAATTGCCCCTAACCTCCCCTTTTTTATGGGTCAAAAATTTTCAAAAATAAAAATTGAAGTTTTCAGCGGATTTTACGAGTGAAAATCATCAATTTCTTTGAAATTCCAGTCTGATTGGTTTTTTTTGCCATTTTTAGAGCTTTTGAAAGTTTTTGAAATTGTTGAAAAATGGCCATTTTGAATGAGATGTAGAAAAAAAAAAGCAACGAGTTGAATGTCGAGAATAGCAAAAGCGATTGAAGACATGTGTGAACTAAATATGTACAAAGTTTGGTTTTGATTGATGCTTTCAAAAACTTTGTAGCTTTGCGGAAAGATTGCACAAAAGTGAAAGCGTAAAAGTGAAGCTTTGACGAATTGTTTATACTGAGCACCCCATATTCATGGTACCAGCCTGGTTGTAAAAGTTAGCCAGAATCGAAATAAAAATTGCTGGTTTTCAAATTCTATGGAAAAGTGAAAAAAGCTCAACCATTAGGTAGGTAATGTAGTAGGTAAAAATATGTAGTCAATTCTTTTTTTTAGGGTTTCAATTGATATTTATAATGCAATTTTCGAAAGATTTTTGAGCAAAAAATAAGCAATAACGAAAGTTATATAATAAAATAAAAAGAAGATTAAGAAAAACAGGAAAAACTAAAATTTAAATTTCTGTCACAAAGCTGGTAATTAATTGACAAATAGTTGGTTAGCAATAGTCAAAGGCAATAACAATGAACAATGTTTAAATTCATTATCATTTTTTAATTAAATTTTACGCACGTCAAAAATGATGAATTTTCTTGTTGCAAGCAGGTTGAAAATTTTTATATCAGTGCCCTATTTCTTATTCATAATGGCCTGTGAAAATCGTGAATTAAAAAAAACGATTTTTTCGAGCCTACAAATCAAAGGTACCATTTTTTTCATTTTGCATCAACCTATGTGAAAAAGTCTTATCAGCGTGACAAAAAATTGATAATTAATCTTCCGAAAAATGGAAACTTTCAAAAAAAAATCAACAATAATATGGAAAAAAAAGTAATGAATTCTGCAATCATAATTTTTTTGAAAATAATTTCTGTAAAAATCCACGAATTGAAAAAGGTAAGCGAATTGTACGAAAGAAATGACTAGAGTTTTTTGAAAAATTGTAAGTAAATAAAACTAGAATTTTTGGAAAATTTTAATGGTTTTTTACATTTTGATGAAAGTTTAGAAAAATAGTTGTTGAAATAGAAATTTAAAAAAAATCAAGAAGTAGAATTATCTGGATCAATCGAACATTATATCGAAATTTCAGCCAGATTGGTTAACTACGTAAGAAAAACAACTGATATCCGCCAAAAAAATTCTCCAAAAAAGAATTAGTCCCCGCCCTCTGGACCACACAGCTCCAGTGTGAGTCATCATTGCTTATCTACGAATAATACGTGCCAAATTTTAATGCCTCCTAATAAGTTTTTCGATAGGAAAATGTTATGATATAAAAGTGAAATCCGCCCAAAGGCCCAGAAGCCCAGAAAAACATCCTTCCACTTCACCAATTATTTAACCAATTATTTTGGTAAAGACTTAAAAATTGAAAAAAAAATTGAAAAAAATTGTGGGGCGGACAGATGCTTAATTAATTATGCTTAAAAGAATTGGTACTTTTCTCAACACTTTCAACTTTAAATTATTCTAGCGTATTGAAAAACATGTGAGGCATCTGAAGGCCCCACAATTTTTTTCAATTTTTTTTTCAATTTTTAAGTCTTTACCAAAATAATTGGTTAAATAATTGGTGAAGTGGAAGGATGTTTTTCTGGGCTTCTGGGCCTTTGGGCGGATTTCACTTTTATATCATAACATTTTCCTATCGAAAAACTTATTAGGAGGCATTAAAATTTGGCACGTATTATTCGTAGATAAGCAATGATGACTCACACTGGAGCTGTGTGGTCCAGAGGGCGGGGACTAATTCTTTTTTGGAGAATTTTTTTGGCGGATCCTTTTATTTCAGTTTTTATTATCAAACGTGATTTATTTTTATCATAATATATCATAAATATATCCGTTTAAAGACGGAAATGAAACAAACGGTAGAAATGGGTAATTGGATAACTTCCTGTCTGAAAAGTGAATTAAAAATTGGACACTGATGATACAATGATTAAAAGTATGATTTATTCGTATCGTCACGCGTCATTTTAATCGCAATTTTCGTTCTACTCAACCCACGATTTATATATGATTTGAAAAAATTGCCATCTTTTTTTGGTATTATTCATAAATTTTAAAAATCGTTTAGAATTCGCACTTGAGTATAGTTTGAAAAAATTCTTACAAGTGAAGTAGGTATCCCAATCGATAGTAAAATCGTGTGCCAAAACAAAACAATCTAAAGTAAGTAGATCATAAACGAGCCCCTTATCCGAATTTCATGTGCTAAAGTTCATTTCTCAAATTTTGGAAAATTTTTAAAATTTCAAAATTACCCTATTGTCCTGCAAAAATAAAAATTTTATCCAATCAACGAAAAAAGGAGAAATTGAAAGTATACCCTATTTTTGACCTCCCGAATCGATTGGAAGCGGTTTCGAGAATGATTTTGAGCTTCCAGAAAATTTTGGAATTTTCTAGCACTGAAGAAAAGCCCATAAAAATGGTTTTTATTGATTTTAGCACATGTAGGTATTAAATTTAATCGTTTAAATCACAATTTCTTGAAATTCGTAACTGCTGAGTCAAATCCATATTTTTCGCTAGCAAAATTTTTTGGAAAAAAACTGAAAAATACCCCTACAGCAGCGTACGCTTCGAGGTAAAAGTCTGAAAGTTGGGAGATACCCTTTTTAACCCCCCCCCGAATACCCTTGAATAATTGCAGTATAAAAGATTCGTAGTAGGTACAAATCATCGCCACTTTTACTGACGAGCTTTTTTTAGTGCTGAAACTTCTCAAAAATTTTCTGGAGGCTCCAAAACTTCTCGAAACTGCTTCCGATCGATTCGACAGATCTAAATTAGGGTACAACACCAAATTTCAGTTTTTTTCGTTCATTAAATAAATTTTTCATTTCTGCAAGGCGAAGGGGTAATTTGAAATTTCTAAAATTTACTTAAATTTGAGAAATTAACTTTAGTATAAGAAATTTTGGATTTTCAGTAAATAACCCATTTTCGTCAAATCTGCCTAAAATCTTTAAAACATCAGAAAATCAGTTCTGTGATTCCAAATAGGTATTGGTTTTTAATCATTTGATATGCAAGGCTGAAAAACGCAATGAAGAAAAATTCTGACTGAAGGTCGCCAAATTTTTGAGTAAGATGAGCCAAAAATGAGGAAAATGAGAAATGATATACCTACGTTCACTCATTTATACGTTTTAAGTATATGTAGGTACGTTTTTTTTAATATCACAAAACAAATTCGAAATTCCTTTAAAGATGAGAAATAACAAGGGTTTGGTATAATCTAAAAAACTGCACAAATTTTTTCCAAAATTTAGAATGTTTGTTTCTTTTTATTATTTCGAGTACCCCCCCCCCCTGAAATTCAGACGATGAAATTCAAAAAATGGCATGAGTTCTGAATGAACTTTATAGTTAGGTAGGTATGTATTTTATTCAATTTTCACTAATTAAAATAAGGATTTCCCAATAATCATGAAAAATGACTAACTTACTCATTTATACTTCGTATTATAACGATGCAAATTCTATTCGTAACTCACCTGAAACAAAACAAAACAATACAAATTGTTCATTAGAATGTAGTCCATATAATAAAATATTAAAAATTACTACATCTTTATTTCACTTGGGTACCATATTCAAAAAATATTGATTTTTTCGATCAATACTTTAATTTATTTCTATTTTTTGAAAACTATCCATCTTTTTAAATTAACAATAAAATATTCAACTTCAAACACATTTTTCTCTCTTTAGAATCCATCAGAATACCGTGGCAATTGAAGAAAAAAGTCGCCAGATTTTAAAATTTAATAACACAACATATTCTTTATCCCCTACGTACTTTTCGCGGTTATATTTAAATCATTTCATTTTCCAAGATTTTTCATACCAAACTCGAAGAGAAAACGAAATAAAAAACTACACCATTCGGTTGATTACTTCGTACACAATTTAAAGCTCTCCTTTCTTGATGATGCATTTATTTGACGTTGATAATAAGACCGCAAAGAGAAAACAGGGCACGGAAAAGATCTTAAATGTATCAAAGATCACAAAGAAATTAATTTTTTCATTTCCTTTCACGGTGCAAAGCCCCCGAAGAGGAAAAAAAGCACAGTAAAAGTTTCCACCACGCCACGCCACCGCCAAATAAAGTAAATCCAGGGAGAGAGATTCTCTCCGTATAAAAAACGCAAATAGAATTACATTCGCTGCCTTTGACAAGTACGCTTCTTTATTTTTTTTCTCGGTTAAAAATTAGAACTGGAAATGAAATAACAAATCATAAAGACGAAATGAACGCGAATTGCATCTTTGACTGTATGGAGACATTTTAAAAAGCACCCAGAGAGAGCAATAACGATGATAATTTAAAAGAGTATACGTTACAATTAAACTTTAAATGATTTGTTTCCATAAAAATGTCAAATATTAGGTTTGTTTGTTTAACCACAATTTCACAAAAATAAACAAAATAGCACACCGAATGGGCCATTTTATTGCATAAGGAAACAGAATTCATTCGACGAAAAAAATAAAAACAACTTATACGAGTAGAGTTGAAAAGTCTGCGCATAATTCAACATTATCGTGTTGATAATGATTTTTTTCGGTGTTTTGAAATCTTTTCGTGTATTTTTTTTTCTCCTGGCCTGTTTTTTTTTTAGTTAACAACGGTGTTTATAAATCTCATTAAAACGACGAAAAAGTTCCTAGAAAAAAATCTCAACTTTGAGAAAGAATAGCTGCGAGATAATGCAACCGAAGAAAAAATACTTTGAAACTGAAGAACATAAATTTATACGGAGAAGAGCTCGCGAAAGGGAGAGAATCAGGAGGTGTTAGAAAGACAACGTTTTTCATGCATTTTGTAAGTTGAAAAAAGGTGTGTTTTTTGGGACGATTTTCCTTATTTTTTTTCAACCAACGAAATTCTTTGTTAATTAAGAACGAAAGAAATATGTATGTAGATCAACGAGGTAATAATTTTGGTATAATTTGGTTAATTCAATTTAAACACCGCAACGGTCATTTTACTAAATACATAAGTAGGACTGCAGCACGCAAGTTTCGGAGGTCTCACGAGCCCTCGTGGAAGTGGATTTCCCTGAAAAAAAACCGTACCCAGGGGTGAGGTATTTCGCGAAATTTATTATTAATATCAAACTCGGTAATAATAAACGTCAATCAAACGAATTTATCTACCTTCGTTGAATGTAATATAAGAAATTTTATTGTCGTAATTTTAATTATATTACCGGATGGGGAACTCTAGCGCGTGTTTTGAGCTCGATCGAAGTCGAAGTGAGGGAGGGAAGTACACGAGATGCGTTTTGAAAAAATTTCACGTCGTTAAATTTACGCCTAAGACCTGTACTTTCGCACGAAGCACCGTGGTAAAAGTTTTATGTGTGGTGCTATAGCATCGTTCACGTCGAAACGGAAATTTCTTGTTACACGCTACAGAGGCAGTCACCTTCGCCCCCGCACCGAGTCCTCGGCAATTATTATTCTAAATAGTCGACAATAAATTTAATGACACGTAATTGCTCAACGCGCCGAACACCGCCGTTGCCTCGACCGATTCGTAAATCGATGCTGATCACGTTTGAGAAACTGTTTAAATAAGTTAGCGAATTCGGTTAGCTGCGTATTTGCAGGCTGAAGCGAATACGACGAAGAAAAGGGGGTAACGATAATTGGCCGCAATCGAAATTTCGTTCGATTGTTATTTTTCGAGCCGGGAGAGAGAAAGATGTTGAGAATAGTTTGACGAGGAAGCAAACCTACGACTAAAGTTTATATTTCAAATTGATCATAGTCAATATTTTGGATTTTTTTTGTTAAACTTGAAAATAGGAGTTTGTTGGAATTTGCTTAAAAATTAGATTGATTCGTTAAACTACTCGAAACATGGTGTCTACTGGATCTGATAAATTAAAATTTTTGCTATTTTTCGGATTTTTCTTTTCATTTTTACACTATTTTTTTTTTGCTTTAAATTTACTCAAAAAAGCGTAACATCCATTACGTATACTCGACACTCATTTTATAGGGAATTATAAACACTTTTTTTGAGATTTCATCCTGATAAGATATTATTTATTATGTAAAAAATAATACAAATTGACGAGCAAACTAAAAACATTCAAGGTGTCCAACAAATTCTCGAAATATTTTTTCAACTGATGAATTTTAATAGTTTTCTAATTTCTTCTTCTTCTCTCAAAAAGTTGTACTCCAATTTGTCTATGAATCTGGTCCCAGCAAAACCAGGACAAAAATATTAGAAAATAAAAGTTTCAAATATGAAAAAAATACTCTTGGAACGAATTTTATGGATTTTTTTCAGCAATATTTAAGGCAAAAAATTGAAATAAAAAATCATTAAATTTTAAAGGGAGAACTATTTAACACGAATAAAAAGAGAGTGAAATTTTCAAAGAATAGAAATGTTAAACACAAAATATAGTCATTTTGAATAATTTTCATGACAGTTTTATCCATATAGATTCATCAAAATTCCAGGATTTACTTTTCGATCCGACTCCCTCCCCGTAATTTTTTTAAATATTCAATTCCGTATTGATTACCAAAGACTGGAGGAAGGGGTCAGTTGGAACACAGGGAGGGGGGTCGGATCAAAAAGTAAGCCGATTTCCGAATTCTACGTCCCCAGATTAGTTAGAATCGATATGCCTCACGATATTTTCGTTTCTCAACATGGTTTTTCCCAAAATGGGGGGGGGGGGGGGGTAGAAGAGCACTAAGGAATCAAATACAAAAAATAAGCAAATTTTCGGAGGTTAATAGTGAAGTTCAGAGGAGTCAAATGAAAAAACTGAGAACATATTCGAAATCAGCGCCTTTTAATTAGTAGGAATCGATGTGTTACTTTACTTTTCCGATTTTTTGAACTTCGGTCAAAATTGTGGACCCCTGTACCCCTAAGGGGTCTAGAGATCCCATTTTGAAATTTTGTTGGTTGAAAAAAGGGTAAAAAGGGCTACTCACTGTAATTTTTTCAGGTTTTTAAATGATAGCTTTCATCTTTTGTTCTCATCATGAAAGTTGAGCTTTCATCACCAAACTTCAACTTCGAGCTTTTCAAAATGTAATTATCGTTTTTGAATCTCATACTAATTATCTTTCAGACCTCGCAAACAGTTTTTCCTTCAAGTACAACCTATCTCGAGACATCAGCCTTCGAAGTTGGGTAATTTGGCTAAAAATCGCACTTGCACAAAAATTTCGAGGCCCGCCTCACCACCCCCTTGAGGGTTAGGAAATAAATGATCCTGGTTTTGTGAATAGACCACCAAGGGGAACTCGTAAAAAAAATTTAAGCGAAATCGGAAGACCCTACTTAATTTTTGGTCTGTTTTTGTATGGAATAGCCTTGCTACTAAAGTAAAATACTAGCTATTTTCTGGGATTTCTTGATTTTTTTTTTTTTTTGTCATTTCATTGATTGGTCAAAATATTACAAATTTTTATCAAGCATAAAAAAAATCATCATGTTAATTGACCTTGAATACGTCACGTTACACGAAAACGTTATACAAAAACGTTACACTTTTCAAATTTTAACCACAATGTAATTCTTACTGGAGGTTCAAGGTTCCAGAAATCTAAAAAAAGTTTGAAATTTGATTTTGGAAGGTCCAGTATGTAGGAACTCGATTTTTATTAATCAGGCATGCCACACAGATTTTGGGGGAAAATAGTGACTTTAGTGACTTTTTATGAGGCAAAAAGTGACCTATTTTTCGAAAAAAGTGACAAATTTTTAATTTTTCTTCATAAATAAATACACCCCCCCCCCCAAAAAAAAAAAATTCATAACTCAAACTGTATTTCTCTTTGCAATAGTGCTGAAAATACTTTTTTTCTAAAAAATTTTTTCATCAAGGGTAAGGGTGCCATATTTCGACCACTTTTTTTCAAACTTCCACCAATCAAAGACTTATGGAGGTAAAAACGTCAGAAATGGCTTAAAAAATACATTAATCCTTCCTCCACCACCCCTAAAATTCTGAGCCGATACGATCATTTTTTGTGACTTTTTTTCTGAGGGAATTCAAAAATTGATTATCGAAATTTTGGGTTCCTAATTTCGACCACCAGCCCCCCCCCCCCACTTTGAGATGAGGGATCGTTTGTACATTTTTCTTATTCTACTTAGTAATAGGATGTAAAAAAACCGCTCCTAAACCTCGATTAACCCGATTATTGGTAATTATTTGAGGTAATGGAAAATTTTCAAAATTGATTTTTTTTCTGAAGGCCCTAGTTCCTCCCCATAACATCCTGAGAGAAAATGGTAAATGACAAAATTGTTCGTTTTTTAATGCTCTACAACTTTTGTTTCATTTATTTTTTCATTAGTGCGTAATTTTGAAAGTTATCGACGAAAAAACAAAATTTGAACTCCCTTACTCTCCAAAAGGAAAATTATGCACCAATTTTAGGGAAGTTCAGGAATCTTCAAATACATACCCTACTACGAAACTTCCCCTATCTGCTAATTTTTTTGGGGTCAAACCTAAAATGACTGTATACTACTATGCTATTTCGTTTTTTTTTTCAATTTTCTCCGCTAGTTTTGCCTGTGGGGTTGTCATTTTGGTCTCAAATTGTTCATCTGTGAAAAAGGAGCTTGAAATTTTTTCCCCCGGTAGATTGCGTCTTTAGCGGCCGAAATCGGCCGGTGGTCGAAATTAGGAAGCGGTCGGGATTAGGGTATTTTACCTTTAATAAATCTTTAATTGAAGCTACGAGTTTAAAAATATGCTTCAAATAACTGAAAAAAAGAATAAACTTTTTTTATAAGAATACACTTATAATTAATATAACTTCCGTCTAAAATAAGTTTTTACTGAAAAAAATCGTAATATTCTGCATCTAAAAAATAAACCAGTATTTTTTTAAATTTTATGCAAGAGCGGAAGGCCGTTTGAATGAAAAAAGTGACTTTAGAGTGAAAAAACGGACTAATAGTGACTTTTGGCCAAAAAAGGGACTTTTAGTGACCAACCCTGAAAATAGGGGACAAGTCACTAAAAAAAGTGACTCTGTGGCACGCCTGAATTTAATTTTGCAGGAAACGTGCTCTATTTTAAAGAAGTACTTTAAATCATATTTTCAGCTAAAAATTAACAATTTCTAAATATTCAAAAAATTTTCAAAAATCAAAAATTCATTTTAAGCAGCCGGAATTTTGGTTATAGGAATTTCAGAAGCTGCTGTTTTGGAAAATTCATCTTCAATCACAAAATTCCGCAAATTTGTTACTGAAAAATGAAGATAGCACACTAGCACCGAGATAAAGCAATTATCAAAACTTTCTCGATTCTCGAGCTCTAATTAAATTAGATAGTACACCTACTCCATCTCTAACAAAAAGTCTTAGTCATAAACACTCGTTTTCTGAAAACTGCAGATTACTCATCGAAATTTTCCCGCACGTTCCCGTTGGCGTAATTCCTGCATTTCTAAACGAATCGAAATTTCACCACCCCTTTTACATAATATATTGTATTAGCTGCTAATCTAAACGTATAAACCTAAGAATAGGGCTGATTATGACGTAAAAGTGTCACAAGATAAAGTTTTTCCAAATGAAACCACACCGCCGTCTCCATTGCCTTCACCGGTTACATTCTAGTTGGTGGCTTGATTCCAACAGTCAAACGATACGATCTAGTAATTCGATACCCGAACAGCGTCGTCTCAACGTAAAAAATTTTTCCGCCTGTGAATCTCGTTCGCGTGTGTATTTCGTAGCGCCACAATACCAACAGAATTTCCTGAACCGAGCTGAGCGAATGTAGCGCCAAATATCACCCTTTTTAAATGAAGCGTTACGAGCGAATGATGCTGATAAAAAGAGAATTATTATTCGTTAGTTAATATCGTTCAAATCATCTCCTAAATGAAATGTTTGAGCCATGAAAAGTCCCCTTTGGGTTTACTCCTCTTTGGATGATATGGGATGGAGCGAGGGAGGGAGTATTTTATACATTATATGTGCCATGAGTAGAAGGGGGTAAGGTGTACGTTTTTGGTATTACGTATTATTCGAGTCGACAAATTTAATGTCATTGTTAACACTTCACAGTTAAACGGATTGTAAACGTAAGATTATTCGTAAATGGCATTGTTACAGTTCAGATGTACACTCAAACTCGCCTCGTCGAAAAACGTAATTAAATTTTTTTAGAGCACCAACAGCGAACGTTATCCGGAGTTTCGAACACATAATTCATTTTTATGAATCACAACTGGGCTTACTTATTTTTTCAATACATGTACTACATATCTACTAAGTCACGCCTATGTATTTTTAATGACTAGGGAAAGTAATGTTTGATATATCAGCGAAATTTTTTGTAAGAGTCAATTGAAAAACATTAACGCACTTTTTCCTTCAGGGTAAAACCCTTAAATCATGGATATGTTTTAATGTACTATACGTTCTTCTTGTTAAATTTTGAAATATTTCCTTTTTTTTTTAAGTCAAACATAATATCAATATGCCTTGATCTGTTTTTTTTTCATTTTTTAATATCTAATATAATATCATAACAAAATTTTCAAGGTAAAAGGGAGGGGTGGTTTTGACGAAGTTCCACCAGAGGCAAATGACTCCCTTACCACACTAGGGCCTAAGAAAATGTTGAGAAAAACTTTCCAAATTCAAAAATTCTAAATTCTGATACAAATTTTGAAAAGAAAAAGTAGTTTCAACATTTTTTGAAAAAGGGTCTAATGTGGTAAGGGAGTCATTTGCCTCTGGTGGAACTTCGTCAAAACTTTTATGTCCTTCGATTTATCTTGGTAGAAGATGATTTTAGAGACAATGAGCAAATTTTCATTTCACCACTGGAGAGAGCTGCTAAGCTAAAAATTCTATCCCCGAGAACTTTAAAATTTTTTTTCAAACTTTGCACGTAGATAGAGGCACGAGGGGGTAAACAAAAAGAATAAACATTTTATTGACAAATTCGTAATCTATAACCTCAAAAACCTGGATTTCGATATGCTACACGGTATGTTGGGTGAATTTCGACTTCAGCACCCTCCCACGCTAACACTTTCCTTCAATTTTTTTACGACTTTAAAAACCTAAATTTTGATATACAACACGATATTTTTGATGAATTTCGATTTCAGCACCCTCCCCCCTCCTCCTTCCTTGAAACAAATTTTTATCGTCAGATTCGCAATCTACGACCTCAAAAACGTAGATTTTGATATGCAACACGATATTTTTGATGAATTTCGATTTCAGCACCCTCCCCCCTCCTCCTTCCTTGAAACAAATTTTTATCATCAGATTCGCAATCTACGACCTCGAAAACATAGATTTTGATATACAACACGATATTTTTGATGAATTTCGATTTCAGCAACGCCCCATCCCCTCAACTTTTTTTTCATCATTAGATTCGTAATCTGAGACCTCAAAAACTGAACCTAGACTAGATTTTACCAACTTTTATCGTTTGATTTTCGACCATTTTGAGGGGTCTCCAGGACCACTGTGGCCCTGCCTAAAAGTTTTTTTTAAAAAAAAGGGGTGAAGGGGAGCGGCACAGACGTCGGGAATAGCAGCACAAACCGGCACAAACGTAGCACAATCCTCCCATATGTGAATCACCTCCCTCCGTTCAATGGGCAAGGCCGGTGACATGGACCTGACTGAAGGTTTAATTCGCATCAATACATTTTTAATAAAATTACATTTTCGTAGAGTCGTGTATGAATAAAATACAAAATGGGGGGGGGGGTTAACCCCCGCGTCCTCGAGGGGCTCGGACATTTTCCCAACTTTGCCATTTTCTTGCCTTTTTTGAAAAGTACGCGCAACTTCACGCGCGTATCTCGCAAACGTCGCAACTTCACGCGTCCATAATAGAAGTAAAATGTTCTAAATTTTATGGAGAACATTTTTTGTCATGGACATTAGGGTGTCCCAGGAAAAATCAAAGTTAAAATTTTGGGACGCATACCCTCTAAATTTTTTACTTTTACCCCTAAAACATATTTAAGCTCGGTTATGACCCGATTGAAGCACGTTTACCCGTGCCGCCATGGCTTCGAAGTCATGTCATAAGTCACAGATTTTAGGAAATTTTCAAAGTGCCGTAACTCTTTCAATTTTCAATTTAGGTGAAACATATATAGAACCTTTCTTATTATAGGTAAAAAGATCTACAAAAAAAGTCATATAAAATTTTTGCCCAAGTCGAAAAATGAAGGCGCTACAATACTTTAAAATTTGGAAAAAATTGTTAAAATTTGGGAATTTTCAAAATGCCGGAACTCTTTCAATTTTTAGTTTGGGCGAGTTGTGTATGGAACCTTTCTTGTTGCTCATAAAAAATTCTACGAAAAATGTTATATACAAGTTTTGCCTAGGTCGAAAATTGAAGGTGCTACGATGCATGAAAAATGAAAAAAAAAAACTGCTATTATTTAGATAATTTATCAGTAAACTCTGGAATTTATACAAATATGTAAATCAGAGAGTTAAAATTCGATGGCCCTGTGAATTGATTAAGTTTTTTTTTTGAAGATGCTCAAAATCTACTTTTTTTTCTTTTCATAATTTCAAAGCAATGAAAATATATATTTCCTTCTGGAAAACATTCTGCACGTGAAATTCAGCCAATTTTCACAGTTCTTCTCCCTCTTTCCGCACACCAAATACCAACGACATCGTTTGTATGTTTTTTTGATTTGAAAATAAACAAAAATTGGACATTTCTGGCCATTACGAGCGATTTTTGAAGGTAACAGCTTCAAAATTTATGGATAAAGAAGACGACTTTTTTCTGAAGTTGAGCTTGCATTTAATTTTGAAAAAATGAAAGTCTGAGAGTGGAATTTTTTTAATTTACTCGAAAAGTTTCCTAATTATAGCGTGTTTTTTTTTCAATTTTCATGCATTGTAGCACCTTCAATTTTTGACCTAGGCAAAACTTGTATATAACATTTTTCGTAGAATTTTTTATGAGCAACAAGAAAGGTTCCATACACAACTCGCCCAAACTAAAAATTGAAAGAGTTCCGGCATTTTGAAAATTCCCAAATTTTAACAATTTTTTCCAAATTTTAAAGTATTGTAGCGCCTTCATTTTTCGACTTGGGCAAAAATTTTATATGACTTTTTTTGTAGATCTTTTTACCTATAATAAGAAAGGTTCTATATATGTTTCACCTAAATTGAAAATTGAAAGAGTTACGGCACTTTGAAAATTTCCTAAAATCTGTGACTTATGACATGACTTTGAGGCCATGGCGGCACGGGTAAACGTGCTTCAATCGGGTCGTAACCAAGCTGAAATATGTTTTAGGGGTAAAAGTAAAAAATTTAGAGGGTATGCGTCTCAAAATTTTAACTTTGATTTTTCCTGGGACACCCTAATGGACATGTTGCCCCTAAGTCATACCGTTTTGGAGTTAGAGGGGAAAATGTTGATTTTGAAGGGGTAGGTCAATGAAAATGGGCGCCATTTTGTTATTGGAGCCAGTTTTTGTTTTGAGGACAACCGCTAAAAATATGTTCCCTAGGACCTCTCCTTCAAGAAAAAATATGTCCCGGATGATCGTCGCGGGGGGGGGGGGGGTGAAGTACCCCCTATGCTGGCCCCTGGTCCAATATTGTTTCTCAGGCCTCAATGGCATAAAAATCGCAATATGAAGCAAAAATATTTTCAGATGTTACTTCTAACATCAATGTTAAATTTTTGGGCAAAAAAAGTTGAAAATTGAAAAAAAAATCGACCAAATTCTATCCTCAATGTACTACTTGGATATATCACAAAATAAGAAAGAAAGGAGTTGTCTGAAAAAATTCCTCAGAATTTTTATTTCCTACAAAGAGAGAAAGCACATATGAACTTACTATTCCACTTCCATTTTCTTATTCCCTTCCACAAAAAATGACCCACTGCACATCCATTCTACAATTTGACAAGATCCTCGAGTGGCCCATTTCTTTGGTAAAAAATGCTCTGAAAAGCTCGCTAAACGGTCAACAATGTTCTTTATTCGACCGCTAAGCGGACATAAAAGCTAATATTAAATTCATTAGAAGCGGATTTACCTGACGCCGGTTAAAACGTATGTATACGGAGGTCTACAAAATGGTTAAATACTCGAGTATATATACACCGTGTAACGTGGGAGAAGAACACCAAGGGTTTTGGTTTAGACGGTAACAGCATCGCAAGTAAGTAGGAAAAGTAAATCGAGGAGAGTAACACGTACACATAGAGTAAGAAGCCACCACAAAGAAGGGTTGCTGAGATACTTAGACGTTGTGCAACTGTATAGTGGTACACCTACCTATACGAAGACGAGACGGATACGATGCAAGGGAAGGAAATTGAGATACCTAAGTATAATGAAGTAACAAATTACTACATAATTCCTCGTTTTCTTACACAGCCGTAAAGGTTCATTTTGGTTGTCGGGATTGGGATTTTATACGCGAGTCGCGTGGTGTTGGGTTGCGCTTTGGTAACTTTTAGAGGCAGGTTGGCGGTTTTTCTAGATACGCGTATTTTGACTGCGGCAGCCAGGAAAGGGGGTGGGGAAACCCGGCGGCACGCCGCACCGTGTAGTATATAATAAGAAAAATTATACGGTGCCGGTAGCGATCTCGAGCTCATCAAAAATTTAACGTCGGAATCTTTAATGAGATGGGGTTAAGAGAAAAGGGTGAAGAATGCTGTTTTTGATTAGTGGCATCTTTTTTGCAGCAGAATTCGCGGCTGCATCGCTGCTTTAATAATTTCTCCTGCTGTACGTATAGATCGACAATACGAAGCATTCTTCGGTTCGAATCAGGCTTTTGAAATTATCGCGTCGAGTTAGCTTTGAATTACCTCGTACGTAGGTACCGGGTACTTATGCAGCAGAAAGAAAATCCCCGTCGTTAAGTACCGCGAAGCTGCGACGTTAAGTGAGGAAAAAAAACTAATAAAATTACTATTCGAAGAATGAATAAGAAAAAAAAACACATACTGAATGGAAAATATAACGAGAAAACGTCTCGTCGCTTAGTGTGCTCGTCTAAGGGAGTTTATTTTTTCGCACGTTCAACTCGAAGTGCGAAAAAATGAAAAAGGTGAGGGGATGAAAAAATCATTATTGACAGAATTTTAAAAAAATACAGATTTTTACGAATACGAAATAAATTTCGAGGCGACGCGACGACGGATAGGCCCGGCGCCAAAGTAGCAGAAAAGGGCAGAAAGTGGCAGTGTCTGCTCCTTTCTGCTCTTCTGACACCACCCCCCCCCCCCCGTTGCGCGTTGCACATTTCAAATTGCAATTAGCAATGTGCAACGGGAGGTCAGAAAAGAGCAGAGAGGAGCAGAAAGGAGCAGAATTTTCTGCTACTTTTGCATGCAGGGAGTGCAAAGAAGTGACTTTTCGTACTTTTTTCTATCGCAGGTGGGTATTTTATTTTTATTTTTTATTCGTGTCGTTGAAAATTTGGTAAATAGATTCTGATATTGTTACGCGGAAAAGTGTCCACAATGATTCAGAGATGATTTTCCCTGACCTGTCCAGGTCTTCCAGACCAATTTTTCAAAATTTTCCAGGCCTTTTAAACATGATATTTGTGAACCAGAGGAGGGGGGAGGGTAATTTTTCGCGTGACGTACTTGCATTCCAAAATTTTGCAGAAAAATGATATGAAATTCAAAGGGTCAAGCGAATTTTTTATCAAAATCATTATTTTTTACAATATTTTTAGATGCTCCTCCTAGGGTCAAAAAACATTCAAATTCAATTATGAAAATTTTTAAACCCACCTAATTCCCGCTCACCAAAAAAATTTGAAAATTGATACCTTGTTTTTTTTATCGCAAAATTTTTCATCACAGCTGTCACCAAGAACCCGAAATTCTTTATTATAGTAAGACCAATTATTCAAAGTTTTTATTTTTGGCAACTCCAGCTCGCTAGATGTATTTAAGTATTTACAGCATGACTTGTTTACAATTACCCCAAATGACCTTACCTAGTTCAAATATATCTTTTCTGCAAATTTTATCTAATAAAACATACAGTAGGTATTCCTGCGTTAGTAGGTAAGTACATACTACATACAAATATACATAAATATGCAAATTGAAAATTGACTCCAAGAACGCCAACTTTGCCCAATCTTACCACATAGAGGGGCTGGAGCCTCAAAAGACCACACCCTCCTCGTATCCCTGATGGTAAATTTTGAGTGGCTCTCGTTCTCAAAAATGTTATTTTGATCTTGTTGTTCATCATACGAGCTTTCATGCTTCTTTCATAAAATCCACTTTTCTTGAAAAATTTGCAGTTTGCGACTGTTTCCGTTCTGTTCTTGTGGGTGGGAGGGGGAGGGGGATGGATAACCGCATGCCCCACAGTAAAAACAGTTGTGCCCCTAGCATCATATGCCTACGTCACCGAAGAAATTATATTATTGCATTAAAATAACATCGCTAAAACAGCAATTTCATACGATAAAAAACCAAAGGTAAGTATATGGGGAGGGACGTACCTCGTGTAGGGGGGTTCGTACAAAAATTTTCATAGAATCAATTTTATGTGAAATTTTACGCTCTTCAAAATTATATAGAGCTAATTATTCAAAAAAAGTGACAGGAAACGAGACAAATGCAAAAAACTGATTTTGGGGGCAAAAATGTGGACCTGGGGGGGGATGCACCTAGCCGATTTTGTCCGGGTTTTTGTATGTTGATTAGGATACCTTCCTCAGTATTTTGACTCAAAAAAATTTCCCCCCACTTTATTCCAAGTTCGGCTCTCATATGAGCTAATTTGACTGGACTAATGTATTACTCGCCCTGAACGCTTGATAATTTTAGCGTTAAAACTGATATAAAACAAAAACATGAAAAAAAATTACTTACGAAACGAAAAGAGAAAAATGCTTGACGAAGAAAAATAATTTCACGCAGCAACTTACCTATAAACAGAAACATAAACAATAAAAATAAAAATTTGGTATATAAGCATGTACCATTCGTTTGAAAACAGATAATACATATGAACGTATCAGAAACCTGCAAAAAAGAATTATTAAACATTTGTCTTTCTTTTAGATTTTCAGAAAATTCCACTGAAAATTCCGAAATTCGCTGACTTTTACAGGTTTTCCAGTGAATGAACACCGCATACATCCCCAAAGAAGGAAAACTCATCTGGAAAGTGTTTTTTCGTCTTTTTTATAATATATCAATATTTTACAAAAAATTCTCGCTTATCTACATCAGCGATTACGTAATATGATATTTCAATACTTCTTCCATTCATTTCAATGCTTCAATTAACGTTGCCTAATCAATGTAAATTAGTCCAATTCTATTGCTTATTTCATGAAATTGACAGGAATTTACGCTCTATACTAATATGCCTAATAGAGTGGGCCGAAAAACCAAAAATTTTGATTTTTGAAAAGTTACCTCGCTAAAAATTGTCGGTTGGGTAGACTAGAAAAATAAAATAAAAAATTTCAAGATAGATTCATATCTTCCGATCGCGCAAGAGCCTTCAATTCTTCAAAAATTGCCAAAAATTCAAAATTTTCGGAAATTTTAAAAAATTTCAAAAAAAATTAAAATTCCTTAAACTCAATTTTACAGCTTATTTAGGGACTATTAAAAGCAAAAAGCACAACTTTTTTGAAAAACTCCATGTTGTATAGTTTTTTTTTTTAATTTCTCATAATTATTTCTTCACCTCTGAAAAAAATTTAAAAAAGTTATAAAACACTGATTTTTTCTCAAAAAAAATGTGCTTTTTGGTTTAGATAGTCACTACAGAAGCTCTAAAATTAATTTTAGTCAATTTTAAATTTTTTCAAAATTTTTGAAACTTTGAATTTTTGAAAAATTGACGGCTCTTGCGCGATTGGAAGATGTGAATGGGTTTTGAAATTTTTTATTCTATTTTTTTACTCTATCCAGCCAACAACTTTTGCGAGGGGTAACTTTTCAAAAATCAAAATTTTTGTTTTTTTCGGCCCACCCTAATGCATACCTAATCCATGAAATCGGCAGCCCGTTGTCGATTTCATACATTGCTTTCATATTTTATTTATACCATCATTTTGGTGCTAAAACACAGAATTTTTTTCGCCAGGTCTGCACGAATTAGCTATATCTAGTTATCTACCTACATCCACATCCTGTATACACTGAACGTTATAACTAGATTTGTAATTATAAGTAGAAATGTTGGTGATAAAATTTCGAGTGATACCCTCCATTTGGTCACTTTTATCTACAGCCAGTTTAATTGCAACGGCGATCACATAATAACAATTCGCGTGTTCGTAATTATTAAATTTGATAAACATTTCCGCGACTCATTTTCGAATTAGCGCAAATAGCCACATATCTAGTGACCGATATTCCAGTGATTTATTCAATAATGAATCCAGAAGAATTATTGATTTTGCTCAAAGAACGAAAAGCAACAGAGTTTGAAGAAATTATCAAATGTGACAAAACCATCGACGTCAATTTTTTTTACGAAAACCCGTACAATGGAACTTTACTGGATATCGCTTGCCGATTCCGCCACAACACCGAATTCGTCAAGATTCTCATTCAAAATAAAGCTGATGTAAACCGCATCAACAGCATAACCGGTAAATGTGCAACACACGAAGCAGTCGAAAAAGCAGATTTGAAAACTGTGATGCTCCTTGTAGAACATGAATTCCACGCGGCTATCAATACACCAGATCGAGATGGTAAGACACCTTTGCATATTGCAGTTGAACAGAATAACGTAGAAGTTATGAAAATTTTACTTGGTAACCGAAATCCGCCAATTGACTTCAATATGAGTAATCGAAAAAATCCAACCCCTCTACATGTGGCTTTGTCTCGAAAAAATGCGGAAGCAGCTGGTATATTGCTAGAGTTTTCCGATATTGATCTAGATTTTCAGAAAGATATCGAAGGTCGTACTTGTCGCCAAATAATACATCAGCATTACCCCAATTTGCAAGAAAACCTTTTCTTTCCGTCAACTTGTGACCCAAAAAGTATTTTATGGTCACTTTTAGTTCGCGGTGAAACTGAATTATTTGTGAACCTCGCTCAAAATTTAGATACACTCGTAGCACTTCTAGACGATGGTGTCGCTGATCTTATGTACTTACAATACGCTCATGCCGCAGGGTATCGTGGCATTCTGGATATGCTCTGGAACAAATGCATTCATCCAGAAAAACGTCTCGACGTGATCGGAAATTCCACACCAATCATGCTAGCTGCGGAATACGGACGATACGATATTTTTGTGACTTTATTGCAAGACCCCGCAATTGAACTGCAACTCGAAGGAGTAGGATCGGTGTTGAATTCGGTAATAGTGGGTATGTTTTTCAGAAAAGAAGAAGAAAGGCATGGTCACTATAAATGTTTTGAATTGATCATGAATGAAATCATACCTCGACCTCGTTTTAAATTGGACATCGACTTCACATGGAAGAACAAGGGAACTTCATATAATGCACTTTATTCTGCCGCAGTACTAAATGATGATCATTTGACCAAATTACTCGTCTACGCTGGCGCCAATTTATGTTCAAAAAACGTTGATACTTTGTCAAAAATCAAAGCTACGATACTCGAAGATTACCTCGACGATTGTATTTCCATGCCAATCAAAGGTCTTAATGTGGAAAGTTATAAAATCTTATTCGATTATAAAGTATTACTGCAGAGTGAGAATTTTCTAGTTTTGGGATCTGAGATGGATTTCGTATCCAGAATTGAAGGTACACCTCGCTTGAGAAGACTGCTTAAGCATCCAGTTTTGGAAAGTTTCCTTTATATCAAATGGAGACTCGTCGAGATATATTACTTTGCTAATTTGTTGGTCTATTCTGTATTAGTTCTGTTGATAAGTTCTTATATTTTTCAAGATTATTATTGTCCATGGTCAACGTCGCTCAAAACTTCATGCAAAATAATAATAATACCGTTCTATGGGATGATTATTTTACGAGAATTAGGCCAGTTTTTCATTTCACCTTTGCATTACCTGAAGTCATTGGAAAACTGGTTAGAAATTACTGTGATTATCACAACATTTGCTTTTTTTGTGAGTGAAATGTCTGAAAGTCGAATGAAATCTACCATAGCTGCTACTCTCATTTCAACCTCGTTGATGGATCTGTTATTATTGATTGGAAAGTATCCGTCGATTTTGCAACCTATACAGAAATGTTTAAAACGGTGGCTTGGAATTTTTTTAAAAGTTTCGCCTTATTTTCAATTTTGATAATATCGTTTGCTTTCAACTTTTATATTTTATTCAAAGAGTCCGCTCGAAATGAAAGCCAAACCAACGCTACGATTAAAAATGCGATAAATTCTTGGCAAGACCCAACATTATCGTTTTTAAAAACGATCATCATGCTGACAGGTGAATTCGGCACCGAGGCAATACCATTTGATTCGCAGTTGAGCTGCGGTCATATCGTTTTCATTTTGTTTGTTCTCTTCATCGCCATCATACTCTATAATTTGCTCAATGGTTTAGCTATAAGTGATATCCAGGCTATTAGAAAAGATGCTGAATTGTTTGCCCTGGTATCTCGAAGCAAATTTATATCGCAATTAGAACGTCTATTTACTGCCAAACAATTCAAATGGTGTTCGATGAATAATTGTTGGAGATTATTTCCCGAAGCATCACAGTTCGCCAACATCCAAGCGGTATCTTACCAAGATATGATAGTTATTTTCGAAAAACCGTGTCGCACCGACATCGCAGTACTACCTTATAAAAATAACGCTATACAATTTCCAAGAACTGACCATGAAACAGAGCACACCAACATGTTCAACAGGAACAGCACATTTTGGGAATTACCTTTATGCACAGTGAAACAAGCTATCCACATAGTGGAAAACAGAAACGAATTCAAAAAGACTGACAGCACTGATCACAGATTGCAAAATGTTCCCGAACATCCGCCAAAGTTTCAATCCATCGATAAACTAGGCCAGAGTTTTACCGCGCAAATACGCGATTTAGAATCAAATATGGAAGGTAAAATTACTCATCTTGATGAAAAGTTAATACGACGTATTTCCACTCTCGAGACCAATATCAAACAAATTAAAACATTACTTGAAACAGTCGTGACAACACTTCACAAATAGAATTATCAAACGGCAAGATAATCAAACTTCTACTCCTTTGGGTGTCCGCAAATAAAGAAACCGGTTTGGGTCAAAAAAATGGGGGTCCGGTTTTTTTATTGAAATGAAGTCTACACACTGGCGCGATTAAAATGTGATATGTTTTTTTGAAACAGGTTCAGCAGTTTCGAACCAGTTGTCAGTAATATCCAAAAAAGTGGAGATATGAAAAAAAGTTTGAAACAAACGTTGTAGAAAATTGAAAAACAATCATTTTTTGTTCCAAATTTTTTTTTTCATTTTGTAATGGTGAGAGTTGAAAGGAATTTTTGAGAAAAAGTGGGATTCAACTCGCTCCTACCCTGAAAAAAATGGGAATCTACTCGCCCATTCTTTCACATGGGTATTTATCGGAAATAAACTCGCCTACAGCCCAATTTCTTGAGAAATTATTATTTTTTGGGAAACTTTGCAATTTTTATGATTATGAAAATTTTATGGAATTTTCTGATTTGTGAGGAATCTTTCTTTTTTAGAAAATTTACCAAGTTTTGGGAGATGGCTCAATTTTTGGAAAATCGTTCCGGGTGTGGAAAAAAATCACCTTACTTTTGGAAAATTATGTGGAGTTTTGAATAATTTCCAAGTTTTTGCAAAGTCGTCACAAGTTATGGAAAAATCATTAAAACTCGAGTACACAATCTCTGAGAATTTAAATAACTCTGAATGCCTAATAGGATATTTTTTGTCATGTTAAAAAAAAGTCCTCAAGTTACTTTTTTTGATGAAAAGTCCCTTGCTTAATTTTTATTTCAAAATTTGAAAAATGAACTTCAGCATCTGAAATTTTGCATATGAGGTTCTTTTATGATGTACTTTCGATTTATTTTTGTTAGGCGCAAAATTTACTTTGAGTTGAAATATCTAAAATTTCTGGAGCTGAAGTTCATTTTTCAAATTTTGGATAATTTTTGAAAAAACAAAATTCCTCATCGCTCTGCAAAAGATGAAAATTTGATCAAATCAACAAAAACAGCTGAAATTCGGTATATATGCCCTACTTCTGACTTCCCGGATCGATTGGGAGCGGTTTCAAGACGTTTTACAGCCTCCATAAAATTTTGGAATTTTCTAGCACTGGAGAAAAACGTATAAAAATGGTCCCTGAGCTTTAATGAATTGAATTTTTCCAATCGTCATTATCTGCACATTTTTTATGAATAAAATGACGGCGTAAGTCAGAAGATTTGGAAATTTATGATCAAATTGTTTCATTAATTTCGTTCTAATATCTATTCAATGAGAAACAAATTAATTTCAATTCCGATTTTGATTCAATGTTATCATTTTTATTTTGATATAAAATTTTTAGGACATAGGTAGATATATATATTTTTAAATTTCATTAGAGAGTCTCCAAGTTTTGGCACACCCTACTGGGAAGGTCCAGTCATGCTTATGATCATTTTAACTACTCATATTTCATCAATAATTTGGGAAAATTTACCATTTGTGGCATTTTTATACATATCTTATTTTTCCAAAATGGGAAAGCGAAACATACGTCCGTGTAAAAAAATACCATAAAAAAGAAAAATTGGTCTGGGGACCACTCAAAAAATGAAAAAACTGTGGAATTTTGGTTCTTAAACTCTCTGAATCTGAATCAGTAAATTCTGTTGAAATACTTTCTTTTTTCAACAGTGAAATGAATCTGCCAATTTTCCAATTAATCATAAAAAGAAATCGACTGAAAAATTGGTAAAAAATCACTCTAATTTTCAGTGACAATTTATTACACTGTTTCAAAATTTCGCTGATCTAAACTCGGACGGAACTTTTTTTTGAAACAAAAGTTTCAAAAAATAATTTTTAGATACCCTATTGGTCTCCTAGAATATCATATAATTTTTCCAGAATTTTACATAGAGTACGCCATGGTCAAAATTGACGAAAACCAGACCCACCTTTGTTGTATTGGAAGAAATTGTAAAAATAATATAATATTTTTGATAGATAAGTTTTTAATTTCTTCGTTGAATAAATGAAAAGAAACTAAAAACTTATCTTTCAAAAAAATATTATTTTTTCAATTTCTTCCAATACAACAAAGGTGGCTCTGGTTTTCGTCAATTTTAACCATGGCATACCTTAGGTAAAATTGTGGAAAAATTATATGATATTCTAGGACCTTTTTTGAAAGTTTTGTTTTGAAAAAAAGTTCCGTCCAAGTCTGGAGCAGTGAAATTTTGAAACAGTAAAATAAATTGTCACTGAAAATTAGAGAGATTTTTTACTAATTTTTCAGTCGAAAATTACTGTTGATTTATTTTTATGATCAATTGGAAAATTGGCAGATTCATTTCGTTGTTTAAAAAAGAAAGTATTTCGCCAGAATTTACTGATTCAGATTCAGAGAGTTTAAGAGTTTAAGACCCAAAATTCCACAGTTTTTTCAGACGTAATGCGAGTAGGGCACTATTAAAAAAACCAAATTTGTTGGGATTCCTACATTCATTTAGAAAATTCACATTTTGGAACCTTAAAAGATGTAGGGCTGAGCTGGGAAACTGAAATTTTTGATATATATGTTAGAGACAATATCGATAATTATCAGTTGTAAGAATTTCAGACATTTTATCACCCTGGCCCCGTTTTAGGACCCCCCCCCCCCATAAGGACCCACTCACAGTTTTTGAGATCAGGAATCAAGAATAAAATCACCTCACTGATCCTTACTGACACATCTATATTTTTTTTCAACATTTTGTCCAACTGACTTTTTTAAAATTTACTTTTAATGAAATCGATGTTTTATTTTTAGATAATTATAATGCATTATTTAGGTATAAATTATTTTACATCTTGATTTAATTTACATCACAATTTTTTTTAATAACGATATCTAAAAATTAAATAATCTATTATTATAGTCATTCAACTAATTAATGTATGAATTTTCCTTAAAAATATATTACTTCTAAAACTAAAAAAATTATATTACATATTTTATTTAATAATTTGTTTATTCTGAAAATTTAAAAAAAAAACAAATTTAAGAACATATTATATCATTGGTTTAAAAAAAACTTGAAAAATATTAATAATCTGACATTTATAATAAAAATCTTATGATTGAAAAAAATGAAGGGAGGGGGAAATTTTAAAACTGTCACTTTGTTCGGGTTTTCGAGTATTTTCAGAATCACCTTCCTCCCTTTCAATTTTTTTAATCATTTTTTGTGGCATCTTATAATTTTTATTTGTGTACCGTGTCATCTATGGGGAAATTTGAGGCTTACAGTAGGTGATTTCGAATTGCCAAGTCCTATGTAATACATCTGTGGTTTAAGTAGTTCTAAACCTTATGGAAAGTTCGGCAGGGTAACACACATAGCACACTACTCGGAAGTATGGTATTGAAATTTCAAAATCACGACCATCTTTTCCAGTACACAGCAATCCGTACGCCCTCGTTCGATTCGAAAACAATATAGGAATAGAAAATCTGATTATAGTCGAGGACATACGATGTGGTGGCAATGCTGATGGTGGCGCTAAACTTCGCACCGCCGCCGCACACACTGCACACCTAACACAGTGCACGCTGCATAAAAGGTTACACTATTTGATTTATTTATGCTATCTTCTTTGCAAGCCCCCTTACTGTAATTCCGATGGGGACAAAATGGGTATTCGGTAGGCCTGGATTTTATTGAAGTGATACATCAAGCCCCCTCCCCTGAAAACTAAACAGTACCTATTTTTGCACCCCGGGTAATTATTTTTCGCGCTCTACACACAAAAAGTTACACACATCGTTTACTCGTCTTTGTAATTAGTCCGCGCTACAAGCTGCAGCGAGGGTTAAGGGGTTTGCATTCCACCACCGACACTTTTTCATACCTATACATACGTTCGGTTCAAATTTACATATAATCGTAAATTTCAAGCCGTATTTATTAATTTACCCACCGTCCTCGGTTCGGTTTCCGATCCCCCGAATTATAGACCTGATGGCGTATGCTAATAAAAATATATCTAGGTATCTCGTACATAACCCGGTCGGATCTGTATAAATGCATAGGTTACGTGAACACGAGCAATACACACGTACGATTATATTCGCAAACTTTTCATACGGATTGACAGATCGTATATATTTGCCACTTCCCCGGGGAGTAATCTGCGTTCGCGTGTTGTTCCGCTATATATGTAAGCCTAATAGCATCTTCGCTCTGGCTTGTTCTTTGGCACCCCGAATACCACATAGATATACACAATAAGCATACATAGTGTGTAATACAAAATTTACAAGAATACATGTACTTTAATTCCTGTTTTGAAGTACCCATTCTGTAAGATGAAATGGGGATTTTATAACTACTAACTTCCGAACAAAAGAAAATTACACCATCCCTTTCACAATTACAAACTATCTGGAGGATAAATTTTACCAAATTTTATTTCTCTGCGGTTCCACCTTATAAAAATGCCAAAAATAATGGGAAATTTATTAATGATGCAAAAATTTTCTCCATCAAAGGTAACAACCTCGAAAATATAAATTGACCACTGAAAATGCTATGTAGAAGTAAAAAAAAAATCACATTGCCAACAATGGGTCAATATGCGCTTTTGCGAGATATGGATAGGTAGGTACACTAACGATACGCCATTTTACAGTAAACTACCAATAAGTAATTAAAAACGCCACGCCATTCACAGAGATCCGACGATAGTTTTTTCATTTATTTTTCTTCTAGTTTAAATAATATTTTTTCGAAAAAATTTATCACATTTAAATCTTTCAAATTTTTTCCCACCTTCAGGTTTTTCACTTGAATTTTTTCTCACAAATTTTCTCAACTTTTCCATTTTTTTTCAACTTTTTTTTCAATCTTAAAATCTATAATTTTTTCAATTTTGAAATTTTTTCATAGAATTTTATCCACTTCAGAAATTTAATTTTTCTCAAGTTTTTTAAACCTATTCAATTTCGCCCAACTCTAGAATTCTTTGCTAACCCTATAATTCTTTAACCCTAAAAATCTTCTCAAAATGTTTTCTCAGACTTTTTTCAAACACTTATCATTTCTCTCAAAAATCAGAATTTTTAGAGTCGCATCATCAATAGAAAAATTGTTCCGTCAAAAAAAGTTGAAAAGTATCAGTTTTAGGAAGATTTAAAAAAATTCAAAATCGGTATAAGTAAGTATTAAAAAATTATTTTAAGTTGAAAAAAATATAAAAATATAAAATTGAGAAAAATCTAAAAAAAATTGGGATAAAAAATTTTAGGGTGAAAAAATTGAGAAAAAATATGTAAGTATGAAGTATGTCGAAAAAAAATTAAATTAAAAAAATGGTTGAAAAAAAATTTGAGAAAAAAAATTGAAGTTGAAAAAACGTTGAAGAAAAATCTTTAGAGCTAAACAAAAAGGCCTGAAAAAAATTTACACGGACAAAAAATTCTAAGGTCTGAAAAGATTACAAGTTGAAATGAAAAGAAAAAAATCAGGGTATTCAAAAAAATGTTGGAAAAATTTCAGAGTTTGAAAAAATTGTGAGAAAACATTTTAGGGTAGGAAAAAAGTTTGGTAACAAATGCATAAAAGTGTTTAAAAAATTTAGAACTAGGAGTATAAAGAATCAAAAAAGCGAAATATTCAACGCAAAGAAACAAAAAATCAGAAAAAATACACAAGTTTTCTACAGAAAAAATAGTTTTATGTGTTTCATGGGTATGCTTTAGGGATTACCATTGTTAAACCAAGGTACTGCCTACTACATGACAAGAATGAAAATTCGTTCATTTTCGTACTTTATCAGATTTTTTTGGCAAATGTTCACATTTTTTGTCCCCCCCCCCCCTCTTCAAAAAAATACGTGCTTCAAATCAGTGAATTCCATGCAAGTTCCTGTAAAATTTCCAGCTTATCCTATCAAATAAATAATAAGATGAGTAGGTACTGAGAAGGGAGAAGTTCGCGAAAACAAAAAGCTCTACTTCACTAATCAAGAGATCAAGTCCAAGCGAAACGAGAACGGAAATTTTTGCAGAAAAAACAATCAAAAGCTAAAATTTTATGATTTTTTTCAACATTTCAAACTAAATGAGAAAATTTTGGACTCTTTTCTATTAAATTTTAGCCAAAATTCGTATCTACTTCTCCCGTACTTTTTCATACTTTCGAACTCAACTGAATTCGCACTTTTTTTAGATTTTTGGACTTTTCGTAACCAGTAGAGAACTTGTGAACGATTTTAATAGGTATGCAATTGAACTAAAACACATTTTCACATTTCAAAATCGCTGAGTAGTTTAGATAAATTGAAGTCAAAATAAACAAATTTGACATTTCTGTACTTATTCAATATTTTGTCAAATATTAAAAATTTAAAAGTAATTTTCTCAAAATCTATTCTCATATAAAATTGATTTTTTGAAAGAATTTCAAATGTTTCAATCATTTTTTATTTTCAAATTTTCTTCGTTTTTTCAAGTCTGACAAAATGTCAATTAAGTACAGGTATACCTATCAATCTAACTTTTAAACTTTTTTCAATTTTTTTCGTTTCGAAAAATTCTATTCGATACACATTAAATCAGAAGGTGTTAATTTTTGGGTTGCATTTTTGGCGTCCAATTTTTGTAGAACTTTTTCTGACACTTTTTCTCCATTTTCCTCAGCTATACCTGGCGTGAAAATCTATCCAAAATTTAACAGTCAAACTAATACTTAAAGCTAAAATTTAATCAAAATTAAACAAATCTTTCGAATAATAATTAAATTTTAAAGATACATTTCTCTCCACTCGATTATCGACATAACAAAAATCTGACCCTCTTCCACTCCCTTTTCTATCCCTGGTACTTCTACGTCACCCTTAAAGTAAATACAATCACTCTCGTGTTCGTTATCTAATAACTCGGGAGTAAAAATGTCAATTTAAAAATAACATACAGTTACGTTTCAAAATCGAAAAAAAAACCCGCGCAATTACATCGAGAAATGAAAATTACCCATATACCATATCTACTTCTACACGTATCATAAGTATGTTATAAACGTACAACGATGAACTCCATCCATATAATTTTCATCAATGTTATCCTTTCACAATCACAAAAGAAAATTACTAGCTATTATTTCACGTCAATTGAATACGAATACGTATACCATATAGAGAAATTCAATTCGTGCTTCGAAATTTTTTCTCCTCTGGCCCCAAACTATATAATTTCATTTTATCATTAGTCCATTACGAAATGTTGGATATTTTGAAATTTTCATTTCACAAAACCAACAATATCCTTCGTAATCACGTCAAAAAAGGAGTCGAGATTTCGTCCCTTTTTTTTTTAATGACACGAATTACGACCAAAAAATTAATCAACTTGAAAAATATTCTCTCGATGGTTGAAAAAAACACTGACGATTTTCTCGACGGTTAAAAATCGTCCGCAATTAAAAAAGCTTTTTTTTCGAAAATTTCAAATCATAAATCGCCATCGACCATTATTTTCTGAATTATGCGATCGCGTAGAGCTTAATCGCCACACGCCAATACACTTATAGTGTTTCAATAAACCGGAAACGATTGGGGGAAAACCGCACCTTCAACCATTTAATATTAACCACCGTTTAAGCTCAGAAACATTTTTATAATGTTTTTAACTTTTGAGAAAAGCAGAAAAAAATTACAGTTACTGTTTACGAGCATTGGAATAATTTAACACGGTAGCCGTTTTATCGCTAACAAACTCGACCATAGTTTTCAAGTTAAAAAGTTCTTCTGCCTTGTTTATAGCTTACACCGGGGAAACAGTATCGTTAATATTGTATAGAAAGAATGGCCGTCGTTACGCCAAAAACTATACAAGTATTTATTTTTACACGCCAGTGTGGGCGCTTTTTGCTCACTTTTCGACTTTTCCACCCCTAAAGTTTCTTCCTGATGTATCTGTAGGTAGTCTAGGTATCTATATTGGAAAATACGTAGGTATTATCTAGTTTCGTATTCTAAATCCTTCGCGGTTTGTAATTGAAATATCTATCCCACCAAATATACTTGGTGGGTTTGTGAAAGGAAAAAAGGTAGATGCTTTGCATTCGATTGTAAATTTACACGTGCTGTATAAAACACTATAGAGATACATCATCGTCGAACACTGAACAGCTACGTATCCAGAAAAAAAAAATGCATCCTCGCTATGAATTGGGGACCTGTCGAGGTCGATGATGGCGCAAAATCATCGGTACGTACAAAAATACTACACGAACCGTGAACCAAAATACTCGTAAATGGAAATCAAATTGAATCTTTTCAAATGTATGTGCTAAATGTCGTTTAATGTCGAGAAAGGATTTACTTCATTCAGGCATTTCAACGTACTCGGTAACAGCTATTTCAGCGAGTTACTTTCTGTACTGTATTATGTTTTTATGGTTTTTTTTTTTCGCATCTTTGTCAAAATTGAGCATTTTTTTCGTTTTTTCGTTTTTTTTAAAAATCTTAATGATGTAGTGTACGTACTTAATAGGTATTTCATCTTTATTGGTATGAGAAGTATAATTATATTTTCTTTTTTATATTATAAAAATCGATAGGCAATGAAAATATGTTGATATGTGATCAATTTTACTAAAAAAAATTACAACTTGAATATAAAAATACAGATCTTCATCCGTTAAGTTATAAAAAATCCTGAATTTAAAAAGAAACTGCAAATGGATCCAAATCCAAATTTTTCCATTGTAAGTAATTTAGATATAAATTAAATTACAAAATGATTTTTTTTTTTTAATCACAAAAAACTAGTGGACTTCGCCCCGGTCCGCTCCGCGGCCCCAACTCTTGGTTCGCGCCCTCGGGCCTCGTTACGCTTGGAATGCTCGCTTTTGTTAATTGAATTAAAATATTTTTGTGAGTACTCTTACTCTAGTTCTTATACATTGAATTAGTAAAAATTGACTGATGAAATGTCCAGATTTAAACCAATGCAGAAAGCAATGAAAAAAACTACAGATTCAATTATATTAATATTTTCAATTTTGAATCAGTAATTTTTTTCCATTACGGATCAAAATTGAAAATATTAATTGAAACTGTAGTTTTTAATTGATTTCTGGAGTGACTCAAATCTGGTTACATGTTTCACCAGTAAATTTTTACTGATTCGATTTTAGAGAGTATCCAGGTGAATTCAACCCCCCCCCCCCCCATGTACCTCATCTTACTATTTTGACATTTTAGAAAATTTTCCATTTAAAAAATCATTAACTGTCGTTGAACATCTTTTAGACCCTCTTGAAATAATTGTTCAATCCAAAACTAAAAAAATGAAAAATCTTTGATAGTTTTTTCTTTTTTGATCTAGTCTAACCGGGGCTTACATAGAATAAGTGGTCGGTCAGCATTTTATAGGGCATTCGCGCAGATATGCGGATTGCATACTCTATGCTGGGTGATTTAATGCAGTTATCACGATTTTTTGATTTTTTCCAAATAATATCTAATCTAAAGAAGAAATTTTGCATCTTTTTCATAATACTTGACTTCATTTAAAGAGGATGAGTAAAGCTTTCGATTGGAATCTATAATTATAGGTACTTTTTGATTTCGTGCAGCTCAAAAATTTTGTAAATTCTGATGGAGAAAATATTGCAATTTTCAAAGTAATGATACCAATTGAAAACGTATTTCATCCTCTACAAATCAAGTTATTATTATCAAAATGATCCCATTTTTTTGGTTCAAGTTATTTAGAAAAAGTGAAAAAAAATTGTAACCGAGCGCTAATACCTCAGAGCATTTTAATTGTAAGACCAGAGCATCACTCATAGAGTAAGAATGCAATCCGCACATATGCGCTCCTTCTAACCGGAAGGGTATCATATGACAAACCGGTTGCTGCAACGCCACGCCCACCACCCCACAACATACTGGTCCTCGCGGCAACGTGAGACACAGTACCCACACGTCGCCATTTACATGAATTTTTTGAGTAATTTTGGGTGATTCGGTCACTGGAATTTTCAATGATTTCTCGCCACCGGTCAATTTTTTCATAACGAATGCGTAACACACATATTTGTAATGAAATTTTGAAACTTTCCCTCGCTTACACCACACCTCTAGCTCGTTTAGTTTTCAAGTTATTTTAATCCAAAAATCATGGTCGGTTTTTCAAAAATAACTCAAAAACTAAAAGAGCTAGAGGGATGGTGTAAGCGACGGAAATACGCTAAATTTCATGCCCTTCAATTTAAGACCACTCCCGAGTCTGTAGCTTTCATAGTTTTCGAGTAATTCTCAAAAAACTGAAAAAAAATCGGAATTTTGATTTTTTGGGGCCCCAAATTTGAAAATTTTTTGAAACAAATGTTTGATGGCTCATCTACACGTCAGATGGAACATATTGAAAAAAAAATGAGCAAAATCGGTCCATTGGGAGAGGCTGGCCGATTGGACATAGGTTTCGCGTTTTCACAATCTCCAAACCTCTTTTAATATATTCACAAAAAATTACGTTTTTTAAGAATGACAAAAACTGATAATAATCTTCTGAAACTACAAAAATTGAATGTCATCTGGGCTGCATTCAATTTGGGATTTGGTGTATGTATACATATACCGATCGACGTCATAATTAGGTGTAAACAAACAAATTGGCGAGCAAATTCGTTCAAATTTGAAAAAATGCTGGTTATAAAATTTATTATTATGTCTATGATTGGACAAATCTGATATTTGTCCCATCATAATAATAAATTTTAAAACCAGCATTTTTTCAAATTTGAACGAATTTGTTTGTTTACACCTAATTATGACTTAGATCGGTATATGTATACATACACCTAATCCCAAATTGAATGCACCCTTGGGTACATATTTTTAAAAATGGTCAATAAATCAACATTTGACAAAATTTGACATTTTTAAAAATGATTAAACTCACCATTGTCTTGGAAACTGATAAAGATCGAATATTTTTTTCAAAAATACTTACTACGTAAAAATAAAATGTTTAAAAATGTAAAAAAAAGATATTTTTCAAAATGAAATTTTTTTTCAATGACAAAAATTTACAATTTTTGATCTGACAAAAATTGGCGATATTTTAGAATTTGACAAAAATTAATAACGATTTTCATAATATTTTGAACGTAATGTATTTAACAGCTGTAGCATAGATTAATACCTAATCCATGCTTGTATGTTCTATGGTAAATTGATGTAACTTTTTTTTAGATAGGACCTGTTTGAAATTTAAAAAAAGAGTCAAGTGACGTTTTTCGAGAAATTGACAACGATTTCTTTTAGAATGACACAAATTCATACTTTTTCAAAAATGATAGGGAAAATATTCAAAAATGTACGTACAAAATTTTCACTTTTTTGGAAATTCACAACGACTAATGTTTTTTGAAAATGACAAAAATTGATCCTTTTTCAGAAGTTTCTAAAAAAATGAATCTACGAAAACTGCAAAACATAAATTTTCTTATATGGCCAAAAATCTATTCTTTTATAGAAATTAAAAATGACAAAAAATTGTACATATTCCTTCAAAAGTGGTAACGTGGAAATAATTTGAAAATATTGATTAAATATTTTTCTGAAAATAACAAAAATTAACATTTTTTTTTGAAAAAGAAAACAATTGACTTTTTTTGAAGTTGACAAAAATTGAAATGTTTGAAACTGACCAAAACTGACATTTTTAAAAATGGGAAAATTTATGGGTACTTTTTAAAAAAGTGGCCCTAATAATCAAATCAAATGGTAAATAATGATTAAAAGTTGTGAAATTTGATAACTTTCAAAAATGTTGACAAAAGTATTGTTTTTTTTCTAAAAAATAAATAAGCCTAAATATTTTTTGAAAACTACAAAACAAACGATAAAAAAATGTCTCTTTGAAAAAGAAGAAAATCACCAACATTTTTTTGAAAACGACAAAAATAAAATTTTAAAAATTACAAAAAATGATTTTTTTTAAAAAAACAAAAAATGATTTTTTTAAAATAACACAAAATGACATTTCTTAAAAATGACAAAAAACAATAGTTTATGAAATTAAAAATTCGATGGTTTTTGGAAATTAAGAACTAGGCACAATTGGCACATATGGTTTGATTTTACGCATCAAAATTTTTAATAATCTGAATTTTCGTAATGAAACCATGCCTATATTTTTTTAAGTGATAAAAAAGCCAAAAACTGACACTAAAAATTACAAAAATTGACATTTTTAAAAAATGGAAAAAATATTTTTGGAATGAAAGGCACAAAATTATCGACATTTTTTGAAATTGACAAAAAAGAAACAAACTGTATCTTTTTTGAAATGAAAAAAGTTGACAACACGGAATTTGAAAATATTAGATAATGCTTTTTTCAAAAATTGCGAGAATTGACTTCTCAAATTCAACAACTTGGATTTTTTTTTAAATCGACATATTTTCAAAAATAAAATTTTGGTTGAATTTTTCAAAAATTATAACAAAATATCTTTAAATTTAAAACCAATAATTCAATAACTTTCTTTTAAACTAAAAAAAAATAATGAATAATTTCCAAAGTGACAGAACAATGGCTTTTTAAAAGTTAAAGTGGAAATAATCTATATTTTAAAAATGAATTCTCAATCCACGTAGAAAATATTACAACATTTATCTAATTAGCTGAGATATTGTGTCAAATTTCTTTATGCCATGTAATTCAAACAGTTACCCAACAGTAAAAGGAAAACCAATGGTTTTCAGTGACGTACCGAAGGCATTTTCCAGGGGGGGGGGGGAGAAGAGGTGAAAATCCCAACTCAAATTCTCAAAATTCCCAACTACATATAGCCGATATCAGAATTCCGGGGGGGGGGGGGGGGTGTAAAATTCAAATTTGCGAACCAATCCAATTTTTTTCAAACTTTCCCGACTGATTTCTTAAAATTTACATGTAGGTACTGATTTTTCCCCAAGTCGCGAGGTTTTTTGATTTTTTTTACTCGTTTTCATCATTTTTGCGAACTTTTGAAGTTTTTACAACCCATTACTATAAGACCCTTTTTGAGATAAGAAATCTGAATAAATTTTTCATTGGTTAGGTGCTCCAAACAATTTTTTTTTAACCTACTACAAGTAATGTCATTGTAGTTGAAAAAACATACGAAATAGTTTATTTGCCTTCAGCGAAGAAAGGGAGGAGTTTTGAAGAAAAATTATAATTTTACATCAATAAAATTTTGTAATTTTAATGTAAAGAATAGGGAGATGGATTTGGCCCGAGCGAAGCGAGGTCGAAGCTTTTGAAAAATTGGATTTTCAAATATCAAAAATAAGTTTTAAGGAGAATAAGAACAATGAAATTAATTGGAATAATTTTGAAGAAAAAAGCGAAAAAATCTCTTTTAAATTACAAGTACAACTATAAAATTTTTTTGGTTGACGAGTGAAAATTTTTAAATTGCAAGGTAATTAATAATTTTTTTTCCAAAAAAGCATTTATTACAACGGTTTAATAATTCTTCGCTGGGAAAATGATCAATTTTCAGTTGGAAAAGGTTGGGAAAATGACTAATTTTCCCAACTAAAAAGTAAAATTTTTGTTGATTTCCGACTGTTAAAATAGGTAGGTAACCATTTTATTTATTCATTCATTTTTCATTAAAAAAATAAATACTAATCGTCCCAACTGACATTTTTACTCGTCACTTGGGAGAACGACCAATTTTGAGTTGGAAAAATAACCAATTTTGAGTTGTGAAAATTACCAATTTTGAATTGGGAAAATTACCAATTTTGAGTTGGGAAAATTACCAATTTTGAGTTGGGAAAATAACCAATTTTGAGTTGTGAAAATTACCAATTTTGAATTGGGAAAATTACCAATTTTGAGTTCCCCCCTATCGGTACGTCACTGATGGTTTTGGAACAATATCGAGAATTTTACAAAATATTTCATAATCAGTTTTTATTTATTCGAAGTGAAAATAAAAAGAGCTACGAACTGTGCAAAGCCTTCAAAATTCACTAATTCATCTAATCTTTTCAACTCTCTCCCGTATTGGTTCATTTTATACATTTCTGGTATGATTTCGAATTGAAATTCCAATTCACAATAACTTTCTTCAATTTGAAAACCCATCACCAAAAAATTTACGAAATCTTACCTGGAGATAACTGTTCCACAGCATCCAAGGCCGAGGTGGCCGGCACCAGCAGAAGTACGATGTACGCCCACATGACGCGGAACCGATTACCAATCCAAAATTGAACTCCAAACTCTTGCACCAGAAGCTCGTTAATCACTCCAATTTGTAAACTGGTCTCTATTATCAGGCTAATCCCATTTCTGAAACAAAGGGAGAAAAAAAAATTAAAAATCAATTTATTTAATATCATTATACGAGATAATAACCATACACCCTTAGCACGTATTCAAATTTAGAATACATTTTAGTATTCGTATAAAAACGAACCCGCATTAAGGGTCTAATTTGACGGTGTTCAAAGCCTACTTTACGCTTCTCTCGTGGTCGATGGCTCGGCTAATTATCCTCGTTCGAAATCTCAATATAACTTTCAAAACTTGTACAACTTTTCCTCGCAGCGAGAAAATTTCAATTTCACTTTTCTCTACGCCAAACGGGGTAAACAGGCGAGAAAAAAAGCTAGGGTGAATATTTAAAGGCAATTTTTCATTGTCACAAGACGAGATAATTTATAACTGAGTGATAAATGCATATCCGCGTACTTGAGCCGAACGCATCGTGGCTTATGATATGCACACGTAATTTATGATACGTGCAATACGTGCTGGCGTCGAATCGTGTCGCGTCGTCGTTGCACAACCAGCAAATCTTACATCCAATCAAAAATCATCTCGAAAAAAAAACTACTAAAGACCGATAATTCATTCGCCAGACGCTGTTCTTAAAATTAAATTGATTTCTTTATTGAAAAAAATAATTTTACGTAACTTTTTCATATACAAAGAAGGGTCCCGAGAGAGGGGTTAAAAAGTACTCCGCGAGGGTGTTATAATGAAACACCTAGCAGAATGAGAGCTGCAGGAAAAAAAACGGAAATACGTTAAAATTTAATCGACGTCGGTGCAAACTAGGAGATTACTAATTTTCCAAGACGATAAATCGAATTTTCAATCGTCATTCCCCGCGAGAATCGACCGTAAAAATATCTCCTCCGGTGTCGGATATACACGTAATGTTTATTTACGCGAATGAGAAATTTAACTCGTTTCAAATCCAGTGGTTCTAATTTCATGCATTTTTCGCCTCCATTAAAGCAACATCTACCATTATCAGACTACCATATCCGGTAATTTGGTATCTTTTTTTTCCACGGATGGGATATCTCTGGGTGAAAAAAACACGGGGAACAATTCGACAGAGAACTTCCTATTCGAATTCCCTTTGATGTTTAATATCAACTTCCGATAGCATGTAATTTGGTTTCTTTTTACAATTCCTATTTTTTTTGGACGAGAAATTCAAAATCATAAGGCTACGAGAAAAATATACCTACTTGTCGACAAATCGTGCTTATAAATTTTTCTGCCTGTCTCTAAATGCGTAAGACGGTGTCGTTTTTTGTTTATATTAAAATAAGCGTAAAAAGACGGGTTTCTTTTACAAAGGAAGATGCGAGAAAATCTTCGCTCGTGTTTTTATGATTTTTTTCATTTTAACTTTCAAACAACGACGGTGAAATAGGGTCTTCGAAAAGAGAAAAATAAAAAATAACTCGATTCTTCGACAAATATTCCGCATTCGGGTATTTCGAGTTATTTGCTATTCGCTATAAAACCAATTTTACCCCTGTCTTGAGTCTTCGTTCTCGTATTTCATCGACGGTGTGATAATCCGTATTGGGTATCGTATCTATACGTCATCAATGTATCGCGAATAAACAATTTTTCTGGAATTTTCGAAAAAAAATTAATCTTTAGATTTTTCCAAATCTTTCTCAAATGATAATGTTTTGAAAAATATTTTCTCAGAATTGGAAAGTAGAAAAAATTTTCAATGACCTTGATCTTCAAGGACAGAATTTTGAAAATCACTGACTAAAATCAAAAAAATCAAAAATCTAAAAAAGTCATTTGCACTAATTTTGGCACATTGACGTTGAAAAAAATTCAACCAACTCGTTTTAAATTTTTTTTTTGAAAATTATATTAGATTTGGCAAAAGCTCAATACAATAGGTACTTTAATGCGATTTTTTGGACATTTTCTACATAAAATCGAATCACGAGTGTTTTTTTTCCTTGAATACAATTTTAGGAAAATTTTGATTAATAATTTTTTTCAATCAGATAGAAATTGATACTTTTCTCGGTGAGGAAGGGGTCTTTAATTTGGCACGATTTTCAAAGCTGCTCTAAATGAACTCACCCCACCGATTGAAATGAAAACAGAATTACCTTTATATTCTCTAATACACATAATTTTCAACCCCGATCAACTCCCATCCTCCAGCTCAAGTTGAGAATCCCCATATTAAAAATCCATTCCCTCCTCCTCACACATCCACCCCCACAGGTTCTCGCACCGCGAAGAAAAAGGCAGAAAAAAACGGAAGGTAAAATAAATGAACACCGTCGTCGCGGCGAAATATAAGCAGGGGAACAAGAAGGGGGAAAACCTCAGCCACGACCGCGAGTGCAGGATAAAAATATTATACGGGCAATTTAATGCATTGAAAAATCTCTTGCTAAGTAAATTATATGGTTTATGCTTTTTATTTACCCAACAATGACGACCGAGACGGAATGATCAACGGATTAAGGAGAAACCCCGAACGAAAGAAAGAGAAACCGAAATTAATGTAGAGGAATTAATGCCGCAGGAAAAACCGCGGTATAAACATTTCCGGACAAAAACGAATACTTTCGATGTCTTAATAAAAAAAAGTTCTATTGTAAGCGTTAAAGTTGAAACTTTTACGTTTCTTTTCGGTATACACAATACCGTCGCTGGTTGGGTTTCGAAAAGAAAAATATAGTGGTGGAGAAAAAAAAACTGTAAATTTGAAACTAAAATATTAGTTTTTCTTTCTTTGAGTTATTTTTTTTCTAATTCCAAAGTAATACATGCGATGTGTTATTTGGCAATGCACCAAGGGTAATCGATCAAGTCAGGAAGGGAGAAAAAAAAGTATGAGGAATAAGATATTCGAATGGTAATTTCTCTTCTACTTTGAGTTTTTTTACTGAAGCAGAACATCTTTTGAGAATCTGTTTAACTGATTTAAAAAATGTGTTATTTGGACATAACAATTTTTACATAATTGATCAAGAAATTTTGTGACCAGGTCAATTTATAAATAAGGCCAAATAAACTCCAAAATTGGATCAAGAAATCCTGGATTTTGAAGAAAATTGATGAAGTAATTTATTCTGAGTGAGGTACCCTCCAAAAAAAATTGAGTCCTCCTCTCTCCCAAAGATGACTGGAGCTAGGGATACAACTTTTTTGCTTTTTTCGAGGAGTTGAAAAGTTGTAGATTGCGAATTTAAAAATCCTTTCACATTGCTTGTTCAGACTTCAAAAACTACAAAATTGAGCCTAAATTTTCTTGGTCACTTAGAATAATTTTTAATAATTTCTCAAAAAATCCAAGGCAGTGCTGCCCATTAAATTTCGGTTTAGGCAATATTCGCAGAATTACAGATGGTAACACTGTTACAAAATTTCCTAAAAAATTTTTATTCATTTTCAAGACCAAAAAATTTTGAATCGCTTCTCAAACCACTGAATTGACAATTAGAATTTTTTGAAAATTTCGTAAATCAAAATTTTGCTGGCAAACTCCCCATAAAAATTTTTTGAAAAAAAAAATTTTAAGCGACATACCGATTTTGGTCAGATCTGAATAGATCTGGTATCATATCTGAGGATAGCTGATCATATCATGAAACTGACCACATCTGATTAGATCTGCTTTGATTCTAATGCGATCAGTTCTCCGCAGACATGATCATATGAACCCAAATCTGCGCATATCTGACCCACTCAATTTTAATCAGATATTTTCAGATCTGCTCAGATGCGGCCACTTTTCAAATCTGATCATTTTTCCTTCAGATCTATCGACTTCTCCCTGAGAACTTGAATCGCACTCTTTATGGAGATGATGAAATTTCCAGAAGGTAGCACTACCAAAAAGTAGCAAAAACCACGTGTTTTTTTTTGAAAATGGTCTCACTTAATAGTTTTCAAGCTTCGTCCTTTTTTGGGCAGGGAAATTGAAAAATTTCCAAGTCACTCACTAAAAATAAACTGGCTCGCCAATTTTCACAAACCCACGGATACGATTTTCTTGAGCTAATGAACACCCAACCATTTTTTTTGCCTCTCTAAACTTTATATATTTTGTCAAATCTTTTCATCAAATACAACAGTTTTTTTTTTCAAAATCGCTTTCCACCTTTTTTTCTTGATAGATTGCAGAGGCGTCGTCAAGGGGGGGCCCGGGGGGGGGGGCAGGCCCCCCCTAAAAAAATTCTGGCCCCCGCTTGGCCCCCCCAAATTTATGTTGTGTTTATAAATTTACGTTACAGTTACATCAAATAGAGATTTTCAAAGCATTAAAACATGGAAAAAGGTCTTTTTAGGGCATTTAAAATCCAATTTTTTCAAAACTTCGCCCTCGCTTCGCTCGGGCACGAACAAAATTACACTTCTATAATTTATTTGAGACCAAAGTGCGGAAGAATGCTCCCTTTTTACCCCCTCCCCATTTTTAGCAGGTGAAAAAAGTCAGTCCCCCTTTTGCACTTCGAAAAAGCAAAAAAATTGTCCAACACACGGCCCCTTTTGTGCCCCCCCCAATTTTCCATTCTGTCGACGCCACTGATAGATTGATACCCCAATATCCTAGTTTTTTTTCGACGAAATGACGACCAGAAAGAAAACTCTTGGCAAACTAGGACAATGGTACAAAACCGCTGCCGTGAATTCCGCAAACATTTCTGGAATTTATAATTACGTATCGTACATCGTAAATTATCAGACACGATAGCAACATTCCGCGAAATTTCCGCCCAAAAACGCAACCATTACACAAATACACACCCTATCTTTATACGCCTTCGAATTCCAAAACCTTCAAATCTCAATTTCAAATAGCTTCAGCAAGAATTCTCTTCGCCAAGTTGGCCGCTTTTATTTACCTTATTACATAATCGTCACCTCGCCTCGTCCATCGTATAATATTTCGATAGCTATAACAGTACGACGAATAGTTTCTCAGCTTGGAATATTGCGCTACACGACAAGACAACTCAGACAGTTAATATCAACTCGATGTACGATGTCTTTCCAACAATCAAATAAATTCGCTCGGGTAACTTTTTGATCGATGACAATTGCTAACGGAAGACTGTAAGAAGAGTTTTCTGTTATCTTGTCAAATTTCTCACCAAATCATGAGTTGAAAGACCACATGTTTCTAACTCGAGTATTTTTTTTCTTTAGGATAAGTATACAGAATGATTCAGAACAGATTTGATTCCTTCCATCAATGAAGTATGCAACCAGCTTCATACATTTTGCTACATTGACAGCAGATTGATGAATTTGAAGGGGAAAATGTTAATTTTAAATGTAGGCAACTATAATTTAGTAAGTTTTGATGATTTTTGAAAGTTTTCTGCCTTACAATGAAATTAATTGGAAATTTGGGGAAATGAACTGGAAAATCAGCGAAATTATTTGAAAAATCACTGAAAGTAACTGAAGGGTAACTGAAGGGTTCCTACAAAAAAGATCCATAGTCAAAAAATGAAATTTTAAAGAAGAATGAAATTAAGAATTTAAATCTCATAAAATTTGATTTTTAAAACTCGAAAAAGGATCAATACCATTTTTTTGGAAAATTAATAAATTTACTTTTAGAATATAAAATAATGAAGCGGTGACAATTTTTCCTCCCAGCTACGCACCAAAACGTGAACAGGGTTTTTGACTGCTGCGCTAAGTTGTGCACTGTGAACTGGGTTTCACACTTGCACAGTCGATTATCTACATTCTACATTAGTAGGTAGGTGAGAAAGAGATTTGGTAAGTAGGTTTTTGGCTTATGACTCATCAGAGGTGCACTACTTACAACTAAAAGCTTCTAGAAAGTTCTACCATGCCTGGTTTAAGAGTAGAGCTTGGTTTGCGAATCCTCTAAGCCAATCACACATAGACTCTCACATCCCTGTGTCTCTCTCCTAACAATATTGTGTCACCTTTGTCGACAGCAATTTGTTAGTTCATATTTTACATGTTATCGCACAAACATCTACTTCGATAAGTATTGGTACTATCCTAGATTTGATGTTTGGTGTAATTTCAATACACATGTCTTAATTATTCAGTGTTTTAATTACTTCCACATACACAATAAAACCACAAATTAATTTGAAGAGCCCATGGAAAGAACAGGTTAACTGTTTTTCCAAAATCACAGTTGAACTATGTTAAGTTAAAAGCGACCAAGCGACAAATTTAAAAGTTCTGAGATTTTAACCCTTTCGCTACCGCACCCAAATTCACTGTCTCACTGGGGGGCCCATAAAATTTTTTTTGATAAATAATTATGAAAATTTTGGGAATATTTTTTAAAAAAATTGGTGGGTTGTTGGTAGCACTGCTCATGCCCAAAGGTGATGTCAATTGGTTGGAGTGTTGACAGCCTATCACCAAATTTTCAGACTGCTACAACTGTCTTTCACAGAATTATTAGCCATTTAAGTGCTTGTAGTCAGCATCACAAATGTGTGACCGCGGTCTGTGGGGAAATTCCACGATGTCACATATATGTGACTGCGGTAGCTAAAGGGTTAACATATTTCCCACTGGGAACACAAAATAATAAATTTTGAAGTCGATTCGTGCTTTGAAAGTTGAGCTTTTTGACTTCAAAGTTTGCTCAGTTTTTCAAAAATATCTCGCGAACAGTGCATCATAGAGGAAAACGGAAGTCAAACATATGGTCAGGGATTTCACACTCTACAACTTTGGTTCTGAGAACTTTTTCTTAAAAGCTCACCATTTACGAGAAAATTGAGCTCAAAGTTTGGAGGCTTGTGATTGGTCAACTTTTCTGATGCGATTTAATCATTTCTCAACACGGGGTCAGCAAATGAGATATTTTCTTTGAACCTCTGCTATAACACCTGCTGGGTCGGCATTTTTAGACCAACACAAAGACTGGTTTTATTGCCCCTTTGAGGCAGTGGTTGGCAGATAAAATCTTTTTCAAAAATTCCTTACAAGGCAGATGGCGCGGCGCCGCGGCTTTGTGTATTCAGACCCCCATTGTTACATTTATTTCTTGCTCCATGTGACCTAAATTTTCAATGAAATTTAAATTCTTTGATATGCCGCCTGCTGTGCCGGCATTTTTGGACCAGCGTGTTCGGGTTCCCTTTGTTATGTTTATTAGTTCAACCTTTGTTCATTTTATTACCCTACGTGACCTGAATTTGTGATTCAATTTAGAATGAAATTTCGATTGTGTTTATTTTTCTTTGTGGTATAGCCGACGGATGTGAAGTTATTTTTAATGTAATTTTTATTATGATTTTTTTTCTTTGTGATGGACCACCTGCTGTGTCGGCATTTTTAGACCAAGACAAAAGACAGGTTTTATGGTCTCTTTGAGGCATCATATTTCTCAGCAGGGGGTCGGCAGATGGAAAATTTCCATTCTAATTTTTATTCAAAATTCTGCTCACATCGAGCAATAAAACTAACAAATGTTTAAAAAATAAAATTCTGCGTAAAATTTAGAATGGAATTTCTATTGTTTCTTTTTCTTTGTGATGAGCCACCTGCTATGCCGGGATTTTTAGACCAGAATCAAGTTAATTAAAAGTTGGAATCCTTGTGATTGGTCAATTTTCTAGTTTGACAATACACAGAATGAAAGGGAAATCCGCTATTATGACACAGTGTGTCTAGTTTAGCCTTTTGTCCAAACTTCGAAAGAAAAGTCAACGACCGAGTTCAAGGGTTGAAAAAAAACAAAGCTTCATCTCTCAGTTTACCCACGTAATATTGACCATCATAACCTATCTCCCTCGTACACCACAATTCCGTCAATTCAACCGAAAGATATTAAAATTTATTGCGCTTTGACGTACAGAGGTACCCACATATACACTTATCGAATACGAGCTCTTGATCGTCCCATCAATTCATACCCAAACCGAAACTCGTATTACACTGATGGCCGGTCAAAGAGCAATCCTGTATTCGGTTTAAGAGCTCAACCATATAGAGTAACTTATGAGCGAATTATATTTCCATTTATTGCCTCCCTTTACGACAACTCTAGCTGGTTTTATTAGCAGCTGTGGATAGAGGAGGAGCGAAAACGAGGCTAAGAAATTACATTTTACAAGTATCATGTGTAAGGTTAAAAGCTGCTTCATAATTAAAGAAAAGTCAAGCGAAGCTACATTCTGGTACGATAACGAATTACCACTATCAAAAATTATTACCTCTCGAAAACAAGGTGTACGAGTATGCCACACGTACGTCAAATGGGCTACCTATTTTTCAACTTGCCCTGCTGCGAACGGTTCAGAAAAACCATTACAATCGGAATAAGAGAAAGAGGAGGGAAAAGAAAATCCACGTTAGCCAGAACATGAATATCTTATAAAATGGTTGAAGTGAGGATATCGTTGGTGAGCATTTAGCGCAGCTTGTTGCATACTTAGGTGGCCACCGGCACCTAGCTACGAGCAATAAATAATAAAAATTCATAATTCCTTTACTCGTACGCTGAAAACTGTGATTTTTAAAAATCATATGCAACGTGTCTGTGAAATGAAAAATTAAACAGAAAGAAAAAAACATAGGTGTATCTCTCTGTTTAGCATCGGACTATACATCATATTTGTAATATGAAAAATTACGCTATATGTAATGGGTATACTATGAGCAGGTCCCTATACACGTATATATTTGTTAATAATTGAAAAATATAAAAACCACCGAGAATATGGAAAAAGAGAGTACGATATACGTGTAAATGGCATGGAAAATGGATTTTTTCTAGTAATAAAACATATATGTACATATATATTACGAGTATACACGATTATAAATTATACGGGAATGTGGAGCGAAAAAAAATCAATTACAAACTGCGAAGTTATTTCTCTGGGGAAATTGGTGTTGTGAAATAGCGTGTGTTTTTTGTTGCGATTTTTAATTAATTATTTTTCGAAGTCCAGTTCCTGAAGCGAAGAGGGTATTTGAATGATTCATACCTAGTGATCTGATTCCTTTGATAAGTTGAGTATGCAATTTGTATCGTTTTAGATCAATGTGAATGATACAGGCGATAGTAGAAATTAAGGGGATAGTTTTGAATAACTGATAACTCATTCCAACTTGAAGCTATTTTTAATGAGCAAATTATTTCAACCTCCTCCTCTCTTCCCAAATTAAAAAGGAAAAAAGCCGAACCTTCAGACCTTGAAAGTTTTAAAATGATAAAAAAAGTCATTAACATTATTTTTCCGAAATTATAAAATATTTTCCTGCAATTTTTTTAACGTTGTTTAATGTTAGGTTTCAAAGATGAAAGATACAAATATGTAGGTAATAAAAAATTAGGTCAGGATCAAAATTTTTGAAAAATGGTAATCTTTTTTTTGGAAAATTTTAGCTTTGAGTTTTGAAAAATCATTCTTTGAGTCAGAAAAATAAAAAAAAAACATTTCAGAAAGAAATTTTTGAATGGTTTGCCCCTCCAATAAGCTAATTTCAGTACATCTCTGACACATGTAGGTATACGTAGGTTATAGTTACACAATACATACACATTCGACAGAGATCAATTTTTACAAAAATAAAGGGCCAGTTTTAAAAGATATAAAAAATTTTGTGCAATCTCTTTCAACAAAGACTTGCATTGAAAATCTTTCAGCATCATTTTATATCAGTAATCAAAACTGAAAAGTACCTTAATTTGGGTAAAATTTCTACACCATTAAAAAAATGGTAAAAATTAAACATTTTCAATTTTTTGGCATTTTTTATTCATCTTTCAATGTTATTAAATCAGTTTCAGGAAAAAATCGTTCTGAAAATTTTTAAAAGATTAATTTAAAAATTCTAAACTCTACATTGATATTGGTTAAAGTTTTTAAACAGTTTTAAACTGGAAAAAATAGAAAAAAAGTTGAGAAAAATGGACGCATGGAAAATAATTTTGGCAACGAAATTTTTTTTAAAGTTGAAAAAAAATTTAGAGTAAAAAATTTTAATATTTCAGATATTGAAAAGATTTTTAGCAAAAATTTCAAGATGAGAAAAAAATTAAGAACAAATGTAAAAGATTAGAAATTTTCTAAAAAAAATCCAGAGTTGGAAAAATTTGCAAGGTATACGAGAAAAATTTACGAAGTTGTATTTATTCGTGTTTGTAATGATAATCATAAATAGAACGCGTCTGCACAGCCTTATTCATGATTCACATTCGGAAAATACATTTTTCAGGAAAAATGATACATTTTGCAAAAAAAATAATCATAAAACTTCTCTAATACCTATGTAACATATTGGCCTATTAAAAAAAATCCAAAATATTCAGCTGCTTTTAGAGTCCCCAGAGGGATTTCGATTTTCTTGTATCTTTTAAAAGACGTGGAAGTACCTAAACTTGAAGCATATAATCAAAATCGTGTTCTCGTTTTTTTTCAAGCCCTTGAAAAATCCAATTTTGTCACGATTTTCAGGTGGCACCTTCAGTGTAATGATGGCAGGAGGTAGGACTGGAACAATTAAAGGTAAAAGGAACGGCTTTCTCCTTCTCGTTCACATCTAAAGATTGAAAAATTGTATTTTGAGTTGAAAAAATAAGGTTTGAGACCGAAAAGTTATTGAAAGTGGTGATTTGGGAAGGGGGGAGGGTGATTCAAGTAGGAAAAATCGTAGAATAAATTCAGTTCGAATACTTTTTTTTGTTTTTACTAATCATACAACCAGTATTCGAAAAATGTTGGATTATTTTTCGCAGGAAATTTAAATCGCTATCACTTGGATGATGTTTTGCAGGAAATTTAAAGTGATTATCAGTGCGATTCTATTTTTCTCGAAACCATGCGTCAATCTCATAGAAAAAAACCGAGAAGGATGTAAATTATTGAAAATTATAAATAATTTTATCTAGGCACTAAAAATTGCTGGAATAAAAAATATTATATATAATTTTATCGCAGGATAGGCGATTTATTGAAATTATGGCGAACTTTCGGCGAACGGAAAAAGATGTACGCGGAATTTTGATATTTTAATGACGATAATTTCACTGAAATGAAAAAAATAGCTATGTTGTCGGGAAAGTGATTCGTTAAAAATTAATATAATTATCGATAATTGCTCTTCGCCGAAAATCATTAATCATTACATCGAACGTTTTCCTAATAAAAATAAAATTGAATATTTTTACTGAACATTTCTTTGTTATTCACAAAATTTCCAGGAAAAGAAGCTCTACCAGGATCAGACTGGACGGTAGAGGAAGATACCTTCTCTTCTTTTTCCTCTCAATAATGACAGACTTGTATTTTTAGTCGAATTATTTTAGAAAATGATGACTAATGACTTCTTTTGGACAATTTTAGTACTTCAAGTCTCAAAAATTTTAAGAAATTTCACTGCAGTTGGAAATTTTCAATTTTTTATCCCTCCATTTAACCAATGCCAGTTGGTCTCGAGTTCTACTTCCCCTACTTATTTGATTCTGCACAGGAAAAATATGCAGTGCCAAATTCTTGCATTATCTTCTCATTGGCTTATTGATACAAATGATGATAAAAATCACTTTATTTGTTATTTTGGTGAATAAGAAGAAGAAGAAAATGTGATTTCAATAGAGAAACCCTAAAAATGTAAGACTGCTTTGAAAATTTTCAAAAAATTTTAAATCTTTGAATGATTCAGTCAATTTGAAGCTTTTTTGTTTTCCATCGAAAGGGAAGCGAGAAGCTATACTTTTGAGAATATTTTTAGTAAGAAAAAAAGCAATGTACAATCAAATGTGGAATCACACTGAAAAATTTCAAAAAATGTAAATTTTTTTTCAATTTTTGAAACTTTTAGTCAACTTGAAATTCTTTTTTATCAGCTGGAAAAGATTGATTTTTTATTTTTGTATGTAAACTTCAACTTCGAATTTTTGAAAATTTTGAACGATTTTTATCAAGTTTTCGTGAAAATTTCAGTCAGTTTACCCCCCCCCCCCCCCCCCGTGCCTATCGAAGCTGAAATTTTTTTCAAGGCCATTTCTTTTCAAATGACATTTTTTTTGGCATGCTAGAATGAAAATTTTCACAACAGAAAAAATCAAAATTTTCAACAATTTTGAGAATCTGTGGGAGGAAGGAAGGGTAGGCTCGATCAGCAACCACTGAGGAAAAAATTCCCCTTACTCTAAAATTAAACCCTCGACAACTTTCAACGAAGGATTACTTGAAATCACACAAGTTCAAAGTTTGAAAAATAGGTACCTCAATAAGGTCACTTGCGAAATTATCCATTCGACTAAACAGTACTTCCATTCGAATGCTTTTCAAGATCGTACATCTAATCCAAATTGACCCATGCGACCACTCGGGTCTCAGCTGCGGTATAATTACGCGATGAATTTTTCACCGCCATGAGAAAGCGGGAATTTTCACATCTCGAGACTCGACACGTCGCTCATCTGTATAACCCGGTGTACTTTCACGATAACGATACCAGAAGCGAAGGGGGCTGGTAATTTATGTGCTGAAAAAAGGAAGAATGGCAGTCACGAATAAGTACTTGCCAAAGAGTGCGATGACGCGAAACGACGTTAACGTATGTGACGATTACTGGTGCGGATTTTAAATGAGTCTCGGTATAGTGGCGTTTTTCTTCGCTGGCGCGATGAAAAACACTCGCTCGTAAACATTTGTCTGAAGGTGTAAACATTGCGGAGAAAAAAGAACGTGATCTAGCGAACACAGTGTGTTGAAAAAATCATCACGTATATGGGACAGTATAAAGTATATCTCATTGTACATATAAAGAGAACCGACTTTGGAGTTTAATTAATCAAAGCTGATGCTAAGTAGTGTCTTTTTTTCTTCTTTTCGTCGCTTCTTTTATTCTTTCTTTTACTGTACGAGGTCCTCTCGCAGCTTAAATACCGCAGAGGAAGATTAAATAAGCGATATTTTCGATCCACCGTGTTTCTCTCTCTCGACTAAACTGGTACGTTGCCAAAAATGAGAAAATTCGAATCGATAGGAAGAAAAACGAATTCCCTGTTGAGCTTACCTAGCTTTATTGTGTCGGAGGAACTCGTTATTGTATCTCTTTACGATTGGCGAGCGTTTGTATTGGAGCGTGTTTGGACTAAAGGAAGAGCAATGGAAAAAATACTCGATAGTTTTACGTATATAGGTACACTACGGTGGAATATCGTATCAATAGACTGTGTGTTTTGCACTTTACACTGTACTTTTTGTTGACAAATTCTGCCCCGTGACCGGAATAATATCCAACGCGAATTTATCGTCGTGTATAAAATGTAGATACGTAATTTCGACGATACACCAGGCAACAAGTTCTTTCGTTTTGAGTTTTCCAAATGGATGAAAAAATCACCATGTTACTTCCGCCTACGTTATGGTTGCTTAAATCGCGTATTAAATTTTCAACTCGAGTCTATTCGAAAATACGAAGGGATACGAGTTTTTACTCTTTTGATATCCGTATATAAATATAAATTATTAAAACGCGTTTTCAAAAATGACGTCTGCCAGGCCGACAAAGAGATGCTGTAAAATTCGAATTACCGCTAAGCGGCAAAATGCATTTGCCAGAGTAATACTTCGAGGCTGGTTGAACACCCTTTTCCCTCCCACCCTCGTTTTTACCATAAGGTTCCACGGTTTCTAATGCAATCGCGTATACGAGTACCTCTGTTTAACAAAATGGGCAAAGTCAAAGAGTGAAAATAATAGATGGGGGCGTCTGGAAATTCGACTTTCTTACCTTTGAATGCAATTTACCGCAGATACGTAGCAACAACCTTCGAGAGAGAGCTTTGTCCCCGAGGAAAAATCTTTCTTCTTTAACTGGCAGAACGAAGCATCCCATTCGCCGGGGCGAAGTTTAATACGAATGTGTACGCGTTTAAGAGATTTATGTCGTCACCGCTCGAATACTAATGATTACCTTAGCTCTCTCCGGACGCAAGGGTTCTCAATAAAGCCGATTCTACGTTGTAAATTATATATAAAAGCTTTCGACGTCGGTGCAGTGTTCGAAATGATGAAAGTTTTCGTACGCTGAAGATGGTGTTTTTCTTATTCGCGTTTTCGGTGGTTTTTTTGCATGCATTTGCACCTAGGTACGTGTTATTTATTATGACGGCGTGGATGTAAAATGAGGAAGTATGGGCGAGGTGGGACGAATTTTTCACTGTGTTGGGGTGCGAATAACTTGACCCTGGGTTTCGGTTTTCATCGCGGGCGTGATGATTTTTCACGAGCTTGAGGGGTGAATTGGGTGTCGTATTTTTATTATCTCTATTTCGCAATGAGCATATTTTTTCAAAAAAGGAGGGTACCTATTGATGAACGTTAGTAGAGTTGAAGAGTCGTTTTTAAAAAATTCGGATGGATTTAAAAAATTTTTAAATAATAACCAAAAACAGGAAAATCCTATTGCAACAAAAATTTTTGATTTTTCCATCACAACCTAAAATGGATTTCAAGAGAAGAAAAATATATTAAAATATGTTTTACAGGAAGTTGGAGAATCCAGGAAACGTTCAAATTTTGTTTCATTGGTCTAGATTCTAGAACGAATAGAGAAATGAAAATTGAAGAGGAATCAGTTACTCAGATTTTTTACGTTTTGAAATAATCCAATTTCAAAAAGTTCATATTTTTGCCTCATCAAATAGCACCTAATTTGAATCTTAAATAAGTCTTCAAAAATTAAAAAATCAATTCAAACATCTTAGATCAAAATTTTTAAAATGGAATTTTTGAAGATATCAACACTTATGCCTCTTTCCCTTCCCTTTTATTTAAATTACATCACAAGGAAATTTTCCGAGTACCTAATCACACAAAGATGAAAATTCGTGATAGAAAATATGCTTCAGAAGTTGAAAAAACATCTATTCGCGAACTTAAACGATCCAGTAGTGAGAATTATCCAGCTTCCAATAAAAAAAAAAAAACACACCAGAGATTCAGCATCTCAAAACGCAAATTTTAAATGCTCGCTAGTTCAAAAAAATAATGATTTAGATTATTGAAACACTAAAAACAAATATATTTCGAAAATTAATCATTTGGGAATCTGCAGCTCCTTTCCAAAGGATCTATGGTAGTATTGGTAGTTCAAACTTTTTTTGGGAGTTCCTTCACTCAAACTGTACAACACATTAGAAAATGAGCGAAATATAATAGAAGAAACTTTTTTTTCAGTTTATTCTTCGAGTTTTGAAAGTGAATCAATAGGGCTGTTGAAAGTGATCTCACAATTGAACTGGTGGGCAAATTTTAAATTTTCGAAGTATTTTTTTGCAGCTACAAATTTTATATTTTTACAATTATCAAAAACAAAACTTCATTGTTTTAGCAATAAAGTTGATAAATTCATGAAAATTCCGTATAAATACGTACAAGTACATATACGTTTTTTGTCCACCAGTTCATGACTTTTTGATAAAATATGACTTTGGATGACGTAGTTTCAACAGCCCTATTATTAGAATTGTAAATATCATTTAATCGAATTTTGTCAATATTAAATTCTGTTCGTTGAAACAAATTCAGTTAATTTCATAATTTTTGTAACATTTATCAAGTTTTGTAAATATATTATGAGGAATAAAATTATGAATTGAAAATTAAATTTTGCCAATTTCATTCAATTTCGATAGATTCATTACAGTTTGACAAGTTTACCAAATTTTGTTGATTTTTTTCTTGAAAGTTTCATAAGTATTTCAGTGTTTTTACCGATAAATTTAATCAGAAACGGGATAATTTTTTAATAAATTGTACAATTTGATAAAAATTGAATAGTTTTTATCAGTTGGAATTGGGCGATACGATGACATATTAGGAATACATTACACAGGTCGACATTTTTAAACTTTTAAAATGCTGTTTGAGGTTTAATGGGTGATTTTTGTAGTATTTTTCAAAGCAGTGAAAAAATTCCATCACCCAAGGATTTTTCACAATTTGAATTTTTCGTTCAACGGGTTTTCTACTTTTTTTGATAACTTTTGACACTTCAAGTCGATTTTCTGAGAAAAGGAAAGGGTCCTACGAAAAAAATGAATAGGACATAAATTGTAGAGTGTCAAATTTTCTATCTGTAGAGTCCAATTGGTTTTTTCTTAGGAGCTTGGCTTTCGAGATATTCTAGCTCAAAGTTCAAAGTTCAACTTTTTTAAAAATTGAAAATATATCAAAAACTAAGCCTCCTAAGAAAAAACTAATTGAACTCCACTAGTAGGAAATTTGACGCTCTACAATTTATGTTCTATTCATTTTTTTCGTAGGTAGAACCCTTTCTTTCTCCAGAAAATCGACTTTAAGGGTCAAAAGTTACATAGAAAAATGTAAAACAAATTTTCAACAAAAAATCTTCCAATTATAAAAAATTCTGGCGTAATCGAGAAAAATCAGCGCTACATTTTAGACTGAAAGCAGTGATTAAAATAAGAAAAAGAAAATGCTGTTTCAAATTTAATGGATAAATATTACATTATTTTTCACGCCGATCACGAGAAAAATGGTAAAAAAATTCCAGGACGTCAGGATTTTTCATAATTGGAAAATTTTTCGTTGAAAATTTGTTTTACACTTTTTGATGTAATTTTTGACCCTTGAAGACGATTTTCTGGGGGGGGGGGGGGGTAAGGGTTCTACAAAAAAAATGAATAGTACATAAATTATAGAGGGTTGAACTTTGAGCTAAAATATCTCGAAAGCTAAGCCTCCGAAGAAAAAACTAATTGAACTTTACAAATATAAAATTTGACACTATACAATTTATGTTCCATACCCATTAAACGAAAAATTCAAATTGTGAAAAATCCTTGGATGATGGAATTTTTTCACTATTTTTCTCGTGATCAGCACGAAAAATACTATGAAAATCACCCATCAAACCTCAAACAGAATTTTCCATATCGACCTGTGTAATTGGACAATTTCCTCAATAGACAATTTTATCAGAAAGTGGATAATTTCAGTGGCTATAAAAATCATCTCTCACTTCATTTTAAGTACCTAATTTAGCAAAGATGAAAATCAAACATTTGTCGCAATTTCCAAACGGAGCTGGGGACGCAAAGTCTTTAATAATTTATAAACAGGAATTGAGTTTTAAAAAAACATGTTAATAAAATTGCCTAACCGATTTGCCGTAAATAATCGACATACGTTTATGTATGTATCTTCCACAAATTCGATAGGCAACTTAAATTACACTGATCAGTTGTTGGCTGACACTGCTGACATAATAGTACACACAATCTAGAAATATTAACAAAACAGAATTGAAGCAAACTACCTTCAAATAATACTTGTTTTGGGGCCAACATTTAAAGTTTTAAAAAAAAAGGAAATGGCCTAAGCATGAAATATAAAACAATTTTATCGAATATTGAACAATTTTATCAAAGTTGAAGAGTTTTGTCAAAGTTGAAGAGTTTTGTCAAAATTTTCAAAAGAACAATTTTACTAAAATCACAAAATAATTTTATCAAAATTGAACATTTTTTATTGAAATTATCAAAATCTAACAACATTGATATGATAATGAACCTGAGTAATATTCTTTATTTATTCTTTTACTATTAAATTTAAATTTCAAAATAATAAATTTGTTTATATAATTTTCTTATTAAACTTACTTACAATTTTAAGAATAAAAATTACTTATTGTCTTTTTTAAAACAATTTGTCAATTTTATCAAGTGTAAGCGAGTACTGTATTGAATTTAAAAAAAAAATTGTCAAATTTTATCAAGGTCAGAAAAACCACATTTTTATAACCGCCTAAGTTTGAATTTGGGCTGTTTTATTGAGATTAAAAAAATTCATCGGTATAGGTAAATTTCATCAACATTTTAAAAATTCATCAGAATTGAACTTTGGCAAATTTTTTAAATGCTCAAACCATCAGAAAATTCAGGAATTTTTTTTGAGAAAATTCTCAGATATGTCTACATAGTATTTATTATTTGTAAAAATTTCAAAATTTTTGGATCACCCCCTTTAGAAATAGAAAATATTGAAGTTCGGTTGGGTGGGGGTAAGGGTAGAGGGTTGAAATTGTTTTTGAATCAACATTTTGGGTGATTTTTGTCTGGATCAGTTCAAGGGCCTACTTTACTATTTCACCAGGAAATGCTCCATTGTGAGCCTGGATATAGAAACTGCCCTTAGGTGTCGAAAATTAAGTTTTGAGTTGACACTGATTTTGGGTCTTTCAGAAGGAGTAGAATCAATGGGAACCTCAACTCAAAAACCAATTTTTGATACCTAACGGTGGTTTCTATATACGGGCTCACAATTAGTACTTCTCAATTTTTTTGATTTATCAATTTCATATCAGTCAAGAAATTTAGTTCAATTCTGATATTATAAATTTTTTGCAGCGTTATAAGAATAATATGAAATTTCATCAGAGAAGTACAAACTGTTAAATTTTTGTACCTTCGTGAAGTTTGACCATTATTTCTATTTTTGTTAGTTTTAGTTAATTTAATTGATAATTTAAGGAAATTTTCACAATTTATCATTTCCTGATAATTTTGAGTATCAATTTTTATGACTTTATCATATTTTAGACACAAACCTACTTACCCATTATTTTTATATCGTTTAAAGTATTTCCAAAAAACAAACCGAATTCAGAAAAATCAGACGAGTACTTTCTCGCTAAAAAATTACATTTCTCCCTTTTAAAACCATAAACAAACTCCCGCTCCAAAATACATTCACATTCACATCCATATTAAAATAAATAATTTCACCAAATATTACATCGACTTGGCTTCAAATCACGAGTCAAACACGATTTGATTATTTCTCGCGTACCGACAAAAAATGCATACAATCGAAACAAGTTTATTTGCCCATAATCAATATTCAACAGGCTTTCTGCCGCGAAACGTCGTCACAATGGATCCGGCAGGGGTAAAAATGTCATCCGAATGATTTCTTTTTACATTCATATAGACACACGTTTAAAAAACGCGAGGGGAATTCTTCACTGGCTTTTCCACAAAAGGGTGTGAAAAAAGGTTTATATATTTTAGGGGTTTTTCGGTGAAAAAAAAAAAGACAGAAAGAAATACACCAGGAATGACGAAACCGGACGAGACATCCGATATTAGTACGGTTGTTTGTCATGCTGACGGTTGAAAACTGCCATTTTTGCCCTTAACGTCGTCTTGACATGACATCAACAAACCAATACATACTAAAAATACGGGATAAGCTCACCCTTTCTTTTTTTTTTCACCACTGTCTCGCTTTATACTGTGTACTATGACAAAAGGAATATTAAGATAATACATGAAGCAAACTTGTGTTTTTATTATACGCTTCTAGCAATTCCTTCCTGTTTTTTTCTCCTTCTGTAGCCATAAAAAAAATATAAGATGGATGTGGGAATGTCGTCGTGAAAGCATATACATGGCGATTATTCTATGCGACTGAAATAGTCATAGGAAAATATTGAAATGAGGCTGTGTACGAAATGATTTCACAAAGTGCAAAGGGGAAAGTACACGTAAACAATGAAAAATTTACTAACGATATAGCTCCAGTCTCGTATTACCGGAAATTACCACGCTGCTCCTGGCGCAGTACTGCGGATACTTCGAAAGAGGAAAGGGAGCACGTGGATATGGAAAATTGGCACAATACGAAGTAGATAGAATTCGTCGCGAAGAAAATACGAAAACGTTGGGAAATTCATTTGCGAATTTAAGAATAGCTGGATTAGGTGAAATTGGCAACCGCCAGAAGAGTTCAAATGTTATCACGAAATGATGAAAAATTCATTTCCGCTTTCAAATATTTGAACAACAGCCGGATTCCGGCGTTATAAAAATTTCAATACTTAATCTCTACGATTTCGAGAGAACCGAGAGCGAAAAAAAATTGAATTTCTTTTATATGACAGCGAATACGTGTCACGTTCGAGGCGGAATTAAGCGGTTAAAAAAAATTCGATAAAAAGATATCCTGCGATAGAATGTAGGGGCGAAAGTGGCATGGTGCATACGAAAGGCACATCGTGTATAATTTTCGACAATATACGAACTATAGGTAGGAACGAAGATGGGTATTTTGTTTATACAATGATCCGAACATATTTCGTTGTATTTTCAAAGCACAACGACCGCTGCGACGTGCATTTCGATAATTTACCAACTGACGATGATGCCATTATGACGTGTTTAAATAGAATAACCTATTTTATAGGTAGCTACCAGCTAGGTAGTCTAGGTATATACAAATTTACCAAACGTATATATTTTTCGCTTTTCATGGAATTCAAAATGTTAACATGTCATCGGTGGAACTGGAAAATCGTTTAACCTGTCAAATACCACGAATTTCTCCGATGTCGTATCGATGGAGGAAAAAAAATTCTAAATTACTTCGAATGTGTCAAAGCCGAATCAACGAGTAACGAGGTAAAAATTGAATGAAAACGTTGGAAATAAAAATAATGGAAAAAAAAAGTAAAGGAAAAAAGATCGTCGAGTAATTTGTTACGAAATCGTATAGTCGCGTCGAAACGTCGAAAAAACTGGACGATTACGGGAAGCTATTTTTTTATAACGATCATCTTCTTTCGAACTTAACTACGGTTCCGGTCTTTTATATTTGATTACGAAAGAACGAATAAAAGAGCAAATCATATTTTCCGATTTGTACATGTAGGTGGCTTACTTACGAGCGTGTTTGGCTTCGAGGCGATGAATTTTGCACGAGTGATCGAGTACGAAATGTATGTATTGAAAAAGAATTCGGTTGAGGAAAAATACATTCGAAATTTAGTTCGATTTTTGAGTAAATAATGTATTGTGTTTGATGAAGTTGAAAAAAAAAGTAAATTTATAAATCAGGAGTACGTGGAGAAAATTAGTTCGCCAAAAATGGGATTTAATTGTAGGGTAATGAAAAGTGAGAGTACCTATAGTGGTATCAAATTGATTAATTTAATATCACAATTGACCAGTAAATCGCTGAAAATCTCTAAAAATCCAAGAGCAAATTTTTTCAATAATAGATCATATGCAATACATACTTATGCATCTAGATCCCTAATTTGGGTTGGGGTTCTATTTTCAAAATCATCAATTATGTATTTAGGAATCCATTGAACTTGGAAAAAACTCATAATTATAAAAACACGTATTTCGATGACTGAAAAAAAAAGACAGAAAGAAAATTGTGATTAAAATAAAAAGAGGGAAAACTTCGGAGTGAAAATTTATAATCAAAGCAGTGGGAACTCGATAAAATATTTAAAAAATTCAAAAATCGTGTACTTAGCTTAAATTTCAATCAAACATTATTGAAATTCAATCACCAAAATTCGATAAAATCTTATCAGAATGTGGTAAAATTGTAAAATTCAGATAAAATTTCTAATCTGGTTAAATACTTACCTAACTAAAATTTTGTAAAAGTTGGGAAAAAATTTAAGGAATTGTCTAATTCCGATAAAATTAACAAACTTTGAATTTTAATAGACACATATTTTAGTTATTAAAAAAATTATCAGAAGCTGAATAAACTATGAAAATTTGAAAAATATAATGGTAAGTACTGTAAAATATAATAATTCGTTCAAATATTGATGAAATTCTATAAAGTTTACAAAAAATATGTAGAACCTACAAAACTTGATAAAATTTGGTAAAAATTGCTCAGAATTTAAGAAAACTGTAAAAATCAGATTAATCATGCGAAACCTAATAAAAATGACAAGGTTAGAAAACACTGAAAAAATGTAAAAATTGCCAAACTTGGACATGATGATGTAAAATTTCATTTATAATCTGTTTGGACATAACCAGACATCCCAGCCAAAAATATGAAAAAAAATTCTCACGCCTAAACCGTGAGGTAACCGACTTTTCTCGTGTTTTTATGCATGAATTTTTTCATCAAAATGTATTATCTTACAAAAAAATCATCTTTGTCATCAATAGCTATTTGTAGGGGTTCATTTTGATACAATGAAAATGACTGAATACAAAATTAACCTAAATCCACGTAATTTCCAAGTTTTAGGGAGACGATGGGGGGGGGGAGGGGCTCAGAGGAATCGGATAAAAAACTGAGCATATTTTCGAACTCAGTTCCCTCAAAAACCCAACAAACGACACGTTACACGTTATTTTTCATTTTTTTTAAATTTTCACCTCATCGGCGGGGGGCGGGAGGAGGAGAGGTGATAGGGAATTCATTGGGATCCGATGAAAAACTGAGCCCATATTCTAATTCAAAATTTAGTCGATTTCTTGCCGATTCCGTTTTTGAATATTCTAAATTGACAGTTAATTCCAAAGAACTGTAAAAAAACAAAACATTCAAGACTTGAACAATTTTTTTTTTTATGAACAATCTGCATACATTTTCAACTGCATGTTTCAAAGTCCAAAAGTAACGTAGCTGGTTTGGTGAAGGAGGAGCATAAACCAAAAATCCTTTTACAATAAAATAAAATAAAAAATTTTAAAAATCGAACAATGGGGAGGAAAGGAGTAGAATTCAGGAAATGATGAATTCGTCGCCTAAAGAAGTTCATGTGGAGCGGGTCCTGTTGTTCTACGACTATACATTCGAATGACGCCAGACTTTAAATTTTTCGATCAAGTTGATTAGTGAATTTTTGCTATGCATTTTTATTATAAATTTTTTCGGACACCCTGAAGACCTTTTTTTTCCAACGTTGATGGAAACCATAAACAATGAATTCATCATCTAAAGAAGATCATAATTATCGAGGGGTTTTTGTATTTCTACCATCATGTACATTCGAATGGTAATAGACTAGGAATGACGCCAGATTTAAAATTTTTTAACTAAGTTGATGAGGAAATTTTTTCTAGGCATTTTACCTATAATTTTTTGCGGACACTCTGAAGACCTCTTTTTTTTCAAAGTTGATGGTAACCGGAAATAATGAATTCGTAACCTGAAGAAGCTCATCTTGAATGGATCCTTTCTACTATCATGTACATTCGAATGATAATAGACCAGGACTGACACCAGATTTAAAATTTTTCAATTAAGTTGGTTGAATAATTTTTGCCATGCATTTTCATTATATTCTTTTGGACACCCTGAAGGCCTTTTTTCGGACAAGAATCGCTTCTAGGCAACGCTATTTTCACATGAAATTCATAAAAAAATCACAAAAATTAATTTTTCTCAAAAACGTTTCAACCGATTTCGATAAAACTTAAAATCTCACAGGTTCAGCAATGCCCCAACAGCGCGACGTTTTCAAATTTTTCTCAAACCTCACAGTTTCGGAGTTTAATCGACCACAAATTTCATACATAAATATATATGTATATATATATATAAGGAAAGGTGAAAATGAACGAATGGTACAGTTGTGTTCCAAATGACCCAAAACGCAAAGAAAACTCACCCCAGACCCCAAGTCTCACCGCGCCAACAAATTTAGTACCTGACTTTTCAAGAAAAGTCGGTAAAAGTAACTTTAGGAATCTCTGAAAATCGGAAAAGTAACCAAAAAAGTCCAAAAAAGTAACCTTTTTTTAAAAATATCAATCCATGATTTCACCTAGAAAATGTAAAAAAGTCATTCAAATTTTTACTTAGGAGGATTCGTAATACTAAAATGCCATGGGATGGGGTATACTTTTTTCAAATCATTTTTTAAAGCAATTTTTGATTTTTTTTTTAAAGAAAAATTTTTTTAAAGCAAAAACCAAAGAAATTGATTTTTTGCTCAAATTTTTGAAAAAAGTAACTTTTTTGGATGAAAAGTAACCTAGTCAGAGGCCTTCCGACCGGGGGGGTGAGGGGGGGGTGTCTCACCCCCCCCCAAGCATTTTCCAGTTGGAAAAGTTGGGTGAAGTTGGCAAAAAGTTGGCAGAAAAGCCCGAGTGATAAAAATTGAGAAAAGTTGTGAAATATTGAAATTGAAAAAAAAAACAATTTTAAAATGGCAGTTTGGCAGTGTTGTAAATTTTTCATTAGAAAATTTCGTAGGTACCTATGTGCGATTTGTTAGATTAGTGACATACCGATAGGGGGCTAACTTCCTCCCCTGAGGAGATTTTTTACTCGTGAGTTGGGAAAATTGAACATTTCAACACATCAGTTGGGAAAATTGGACAGTTGGGATTAATTTTTTTGATGAAAAATAATAAATAAAATGATTATTTTAAAAGTTGGAAATGAACAAAATTTTCATTTGTTCCAACTCAAAATTCGTAACTTTCCCAACTCGAAAATGGTAAATTTCCAGACTCAAAATTGGTAATTTTCCCAATTCAAAATTGGTAATTTTCCCTACTCAAAATTGGTTATTTTTCCAACTCAAAATCGGTCGTTCTCCCAAGTGATGAGTAAAAATGTCAGTTGGGACGATTGGTATTTATTTTTTGAATGAAAAATGAATAAATAAAATGGTTACCTATTTTAAAAGTCGGAAATCAACAAAATTTTTACTTATAAGTTGGGAAAATTAGTCATTTTTCCAACCTTTTCCAACTGAAAATTTATCATTTTCCCAGCGATGAATTAAACCGTTGTAATAAATGTTTTTTTTTTTTAGGAAAAAAATGATTAATTATCTTGCATTTTGAAAATTTTTACTCGTCAACCAAAAAAATTTTATATAGTTGTACTTGTAATTTAAAAGAGATTTTTTCGCATTTTTCTTCAAAGGTATTCCAAATAATTTCATTGTTCTTGTTCTCCTTAAAACTTATTTTTGATATTTGAAAATCCAATTTTTCAAAAGCTTCGGCCTCGCTACGCTCGGCCATGGTATATTTCTACTTTAATCATTTCAAAGTAGAAGCAGTCGATTTTTCATTAAAGTTTATTCTTTCAAAACACTATTTTATTGCACATTCAAATTGAGATTTTCTAAAATTTTCGCCCTCGCTTCGCTCGGGCTAAATCCATTTTTTTTCATTTTGAAAAATCTAACTGTAAAGTTTTTAAAAATTATTTCATTCAAACAATTTTTCTGAATTTTCTCAAAATTGATTTTGATTTTTATAATAGGTATATGTACTTTTAGGTTCAACGGTTCAAGTAAGATATAGTTAAGCAGGGTCTCACTTAAAGAGGCAGAGGGCAAGTAAGTCCTCAGAACGATTTTTTTGAGGACCTCCTTTCAGAAATCATAATCCAAGTCTCAAATTACTCCCCAAAATCACGATCCAAATCACAATTCTTCAACCCATCACTGAAATTACCTCACAAATAAAAATTTTCAAAAACTTCGGCCTCGCTGCGCTCGGCCTTTCTGTATTTTTCTTTCATAATTTTAAAATACTTAATTCAAATCCTACAAAAGTGATTTTTTTTGTATTTTTCCTCAAAATTATTTCAATTACTTTTATTACATTCTATCTTCTCAAAACTCATTTTCGATGTTTAAAAATCAAAATTCAAAAGCTTTGGCCTCATTGTGCTCCGCCTTATCACATTTCTTTTGTTAAAGTAAAAGCAGCCAATTTTTCAATTAAGTTTATTAATCCAAAATATTGTTTTATTGCACCTTAAATTTGAGGTTTTCTAAAATTTTCGCCCTCGCTTCGCTCGGGCTAGTTTCATTTCTCTCATCGGCTATTCATATTAATGCTACGTTAAGTACAAAATATTTTTTATTAAATTTGAAATTTTCTTGAAATTTTTCACCCTTGCTTCACTCGAGACAAATAAGACAATTCCGAAGGGGTTTTCATTTACAATGAAATTGGCCAGGGAAAAAATTCGAGATTGTAACATTTTTTTGTTATTATTATTTTTGAATCTGTTTTTATATGTGCCAAAAAAGTGGTAATTTCTATTCCTAAATAATTTTTTTAATGAATATTGCTTCCGCAATGTTTTGAGAAAAATTAGCACTGGTAAATTTTTTTAACAAATCAATTGGCAAATTTGGAAAAATTAGTTGGCAAATTTAAAAAAATTAGTTGGCAAATTTGAAGTTCTCACCCCCCCCAGAGCACATCGCTTCGAAAGGCCTCTGAACCTAGTAACTTTTGAGTACAAAAAGTAACCTACTGGGATGCCTGGACATAACCGTACAATTATAAAAAGAGGTAGTCAATGTCTCACTCAAGGTTTTGCACTCATACTTTGATAAAGTTACACACTTTAAGAATGCAAAATTTGATCAAAATTTACAAAAAATGGTAAAATTGACAACGTTTTTATGAAAATTGTGCAAATCAAAACGCCCTCGACAGAATTGCATAATTTTTTTGAAAAATTTCATCAAAATAATGCAAGGTAATCCAAACATTTTTTGGATGATTTTGAGATGTTTGAATGAGCAATTTAAATTTGGTAAAAATGAAGAAACCTTCAAATTCGTGATCTGTAACTTTGTGGTATCCAGTTTAGAATTCAGTGGTTCAAGGCAGTGCGGTTTTGAAACTCAAATCGATTTAAAGTAGATAACTAATGTTCATAGTAGACGGCACTGGCCAAAAGTGGTAAAAAAACATCATTTTTTTCGAAAATTATCATAAGGTCTTCTAGCTTCGTATTCTTTTGGGCTGGGAAATTGAACTTTTTTGGAGGGTTCCCACTCAAAGTGAACTATACTTCACCAATTTTTGCTAAAATTCAGGATAAGTAAGCATGTTTTTTTTCGAAATTTAGAAAAAAAATATAACTTGTCAAGAAAATTTCAACATGGATATTTTTACCCCAAAAAATCATCAACGTCAATTTTCTACTAATAATAATGTGGCGTTCCTAAGCAAAAGGGCCCATTTGGTCGGTATTGAGTCAAGCCCACCACGCCATACTGTGGTCTATAGGGTACAAAATGAGTCCGGAACGAGCTCTAAAGATGCATATTTGGACCCACCACAGCGTTTTGAAGTTTTAGTTTTACAGAAATCATTTTTCATTTTTCTCAATTTCCGAGAAAAACAAATTTCAAGTTTTTTAACATAAAAAAAAAAAACATAAAAAGATTTTCAAATTCAGATTTTGCGAGAAAACTGTTCCGTGGTGTTCTTTTAGCTGTCCTTCAATAAATTTTGCAGTGTTGATCAACCGGCCAAATGAGCCTTTTTATCATGGAACGCCACATATTTTGTTTTATTCTAAATCTTCAACAAGCGTTTCTCAGCAGATATAGCGTTCTTTCGAAGTTCTACTATCACGGAGTGAAAATATACTTTCTGTAGTATAGAAATTCGCGAATAAATTATTTTGGCAATTTTTGACCGATTTTCACTAAAACGCCTATATCTTTGAAACTAGAACCGGCCAAATGGGCTCTTTTGTCTAGAAACGCTACTAATATTGTACTTGAAAAAAACGATAGGTATAAGTACCTATTTTTTCAAAAAAAAAAAAACGTTAAATTAATAAGGCAACATTCATTATTCATTAAATAATTTCATCTAATAACTTTTGATAGGAATCATATTCAAAAAATTCCTTCAACGCGGATTACACCATTTTTATAAGATTTTTTATATGTAGGTAAATGTTGTAAAAAAAAAAGGGTTCTCAATATTTCAAGTAATTTTTATGGTATTTAAAACATTTGGTCCAAAATATGTTCCTCCTCTTCAAAAAATCTCATAGAAATTATGTAAACGGCGCCTCTTGATTAGTTGATGTGACATACAATTGTCTCAGTAAAATTTGCACATTTGCAATTTTGCAGGTCTTTCATAATAAAGAATAAACTATAACATCGTTTACCTACCAATTGATGGCGTCTAGATTTGAATATTTTAATAGTCGACAGTTTCAAAAGGATGGGTACTCACCTAGAACAAATTAAAAACAAAAACCAATCAGCATAAAATTACACTTGTTCATTACCGAAAAGAATATCATTTATTCATTTTCAAATATTTCAACTCATTGTAAATTAGGAGCTAGGTACAGGCGTCAAAATCCATAAATTACCGCAGCTCAATAATTTCTCGTTAACGCAGCTCACACTCTAAATGGATAATTCTTTGCACCTGCACACCTGCAACTTGAATGTTACTTTCGCATAAATCTTGACTTCAATTAAACCAAAAGTGAGTTCAGTTAGGATAAAATTTTTCGACAAATTACGTCAACACAATAGGGACAAACAGCCAAGCTGACTTTTTTTTTCAGTGGTAATTTCGATATTTTTCCAAGACATAAGTATATGGTTTGCTATTGAAACTTTAACATAAATTTTTCAAACATGAAATCCTCAATAGTACTGTTAGTTTTATTGTATCGAGTAAATTACGGCTCAGCGGGTGAATCGAACGTCTGCATGAATCAAAAATACGAACAAGATACCGATGAAAATTTGGAACCTAAAATCATCAGCGAATTTTCCCTCTTCGCCCACAGTGAGTTTTTACCCAAATGAAAATTTATATCTACTGTTAAAGAATTATGAAGATAGAATAAACCATGTCATTCTAACATTTCAGTAACAAAAATTGTATATACAATTTTCAACTTAAATCATGTCTCATTTGATAAAGAAGAACAATTAAAAGAGATTTGCGCATGTGCAATGTATAAAAGAATCGAGAAACGTAAAACCGATGAAAAAATTGAGACCAGATCATACGAAGAAATTTTAAAACACATGAAAATCGAGAAAAGCTTTTTTTACATTGATATCTCTTACTTTTCCTTATTTATTTACAATCACGAATTTCCAGCAGCTGATTGTAAATCTGAAAAGGACACTTGTACCATTTTCAGAGGATTGAAGGAAAAATCAAAAAAAGGAGTGTACGACGTTTACGTCTGCATCGAAGACGTAAAAGATAATTGTCTGTTTGAAGGAGTCATCAAGGATGTCGATCTAGGATCACCCGTAAAACTTCCCTCGTCGAAATGAATTTTTTTTTAATTTTGTTAATGATGTTAAGTGTTACCATTTTTCGTTTCAGAAAACTTTACTTTAGCTTTTGAAAATTTACCAAAATGTGAAAAAATAAACCAATTTTTGAGTTGCATAATTAGTTTAAAAAAAAAACTTAAGGGTAAAAAATTGTTACTTTGTCAACTATCGAAGGAATTCAAGATAATTATAAAATACTCAGCAATAGCACCCCCTCGTCATAATTTCACGAACTGATAAGCTTTATTTCTTACATAGCTCCACTCAACTTTACACAAACGACTGTGAAAACCCCAGCGAGAAATTTCTAACTTGCGACAAGCCTGCTTGCTTATCCGTCACAAATCACTTCCGCACACAAACGTAGCACACGCGGGGAACCTTTTTAGTGTATTTTTTCAAGTCGAGGTAAAAAAAAATGCAAAATTTTAATATAGTTTCAACACGAAATTCGTGTTTTTGAGCCATAAATCATGGCGGAGGATGTTGTATCTGTTAATAACAGGTTATGACGGACGAAAATTTGCGCTAATGCGAAAGCCATACGGTGACGTGGCGCGAACGTTTATATACGCACCAGTACAAACGTACCACAGTACACAACTGACGAGCATAAATTTACTTATTGTAAAAGCACGAAAGTTTACTTTAGCTAAGTTGATTTTCCGTCGAATTTTCGCGCTTTTAAAATTAACTTTTTGAAATCAAGGTTGTTGTTTTTTTCAGTAATACTCTCGCTCGTCGGTATTTTTTTCCCGCCTGTTTCAACGACCCTGATGCTGGAGCGTTCGTAGGGTACTCTCGTATAATGCCGGCGAGAACAAAAAAAGTATTAACCTAAGTAAACTAAAAGATGCGTTGTGAATACGAAATATTACGCGCGTCGAGCGAAAGTTAAACGTGGAATTCTATTTGATCAAAAGTACTGTGCAAAAAACGCCAGCTTCGCGTTGTACGCGCGGCCGCCGACGATGAAACACGAAGTTTCCATTATCAAAATTAACGCAAAATACGGTTTTATGCTGTTTAAAAAAGTTCGGTTTTCGTTTTATTACCGGAGTGTATTTCTGTGCGTCCAGATATCATTTTGTAGTATTCGTGCAGATATGGTGCATACGTCTGCGAGTACCTATTCGTGAAAAGAAAGTAAACGTATGAAACGAACGAGAATATGAATTTGCAGGTAAAAGGTCGAGGACCACGGATGCTTCGGTGAGGTTTTCGAATTCAAAGAAAGTCTGAGTAGGTTGAATGAAACTCGCGGAGTCGAGCCCTCCTCTATGTTTTTCCATTGGTACGAATGGCTAACTCGTTTTACTGCTCGATTAATGTACTCTGCAGTTGAAGGTTTCAGAGAAAGTAATAAATTGAATATTATTTCTTCTTTTTTTTTCTTTTGATGGGTTCGGACTGCAAGGTCCATTAGCCCAGCTCAAATATCAACGCAGCTTTAAACATGCAAATTAAAATCGAATCCTATTATTATTTCCTTTGACGAACAGTTTTTCCAATCAACATTCATATCGGAGCTTGTGTGCATTCGAATAAGCTGAAGTTTTTTTTATCTTTCTGCAACACATTTTTGGAAATTGAAACAGAAAATGGACTTTCAGATCAAATTTAAAATTGGTAGAAAATTTACCCCAATTTCTTCGCTTTTTTTGGTTTTGAGCTTTTAAAAATTCTTTCAAATAAAAAATATTTCAAGTCATATTTCAAACAATTTTTGCTATAAATCTAAAAAAATGAATATTTTTTGTTCGTTCGAGGAATCATTATTATCACTGACAAAATTTAAGGGAGAAAATCAGACATTCTAAATGGTTTTTGATAAGCTCGTTATTTCAAGATTTTTTTACCGACTTTTTTTCAAAGTTGATCTCGTTCCGAATTTTGTCCATCTTCAAAACATGAGTTAGAAAATGTGGAAAACTTGCAAACTTTAAAATATTTAGTTCTTTCAACAGGACATCCAGAATTTTTAAATACAATTTCTCAATTCCTTGCACACAATAAATACTTAATTTGAAATGGCAAAAAAAAGGTACTTAATCACACGTTAACAGGATGTTTCCAATTTAAGGTTCAAGTAGATACACGTCAGAATTTACATATTGAATCGTGAACGTAAAAAACCGAAAGTTTATGATTGAAACGGAATTTTTTCCATTTTTTCGACACAAATTACTAATTTTTCAACTTTGAACTAAAATTCTCCTAAAAAGTCATAACTTCTAAAAAATTTTGCCTCGAACTCAAAGAAAATTTCTCCCTCTACTTTCATCGTTCAGTCTGGCTTTAGGTTTCAGTCATAATAATCCAATCGATTGCCTAATCCGGATTTGAGGTACAATTTTTTTTTCATCATTCCAATCTTTGAAATTCCTGGATACATGAAAAACAAACAGATTTTTGGCTCATTGCGCTCATAAATGTACCCTGTTCAATAGGGTGGGCCGAAAAACCAAAAATTTTGATTTTTGAAAAGTTACCCCGCCAAAAGTTGTTGGTTGGATAGACTAGAAAAATAAAATTAAAAATTTCAAGATAGATTCATATCTTCCGATCGCGCAAGAGCCCTTCAATTCTTCAAAAATTGCCAAAAATTCCAAATTTTCCGAAATTTTAAAAAATTTCAAAAAAAAAATCAAAATTTTTTAAAATTAATTTTAGAGCTTATTCAGGGACTATTAAAAGCAAAAAGTACAGCTTTTTTGAAAAAATCCATGTTGTATAGTTTTTTTTAATTTCTCATATTTCTTCACCTATGAAAAAAATTGAAAAAAGTTATAAAACACTGATTTTTTTCTCAAAAAAAAGTGCTTTTTGGTCTAGATAGTCACTACAGAAGCTCTAAAATTAATTTTAGTCAATTTTAAATTATTTCAAAATTTTTGAAACTTTGAATTTTTGGCAATTTTTGAAAAATTGAAGGCTCTTGCGCAATCGGAAAATGTGAATCGATTTCGAAATTTTTTATTTTATTTTTTTAGTCTCTCCAGCCAACAACTTTTGCGAGGGGTAACTTTTCAAAAATCAAAATTTTTGGTTTTTCGGCCTACCCTACTGTTCAACAATCAAAAATCTGCCAATATCCATTTGGAAAAATTTTTGTCAAGCTTCAAAGGCAATAATAATTATTCTAAAGGAAATTTTAATGCAGATTATCAAAAATCATGAAAATATTCTACAGATTTCAAATAGGTAGGTACATAACACATTCAAAATATCGAAACACAATACTCATTTCATTTCAAAAGGGTAGTAATTTATGCAAGAAAACCAAAGATTAACTACATAGGTAAAATGGGACAAAATAAAACAAAAAATTCAAAACTAATAATTTTTGAATAATAAATTTTGTGATCATGATTCTTGTCAACTTTGGAATGCTCAAAAATAATTGTTCTGGGAGTGCTAAAATTATATAGAAATTTCGATCATTTTTGAGAATGAATATATACCAGAAAGAAACAGAACTTAATAGGAGTTACTTTGTAATTTGAACGATTGCATGGGCTGATAGACCTAGTAGTCTGAACCCACCAAAGGGGAAAAAAAAAAAAAAAAATTTGAACGATGGAATAGGAGGAAAAAATAGCTTATGCCCTGTCACCGATGATGACAAATTGACACTTTTGGGTAGGAAATTTAGATTTCAAAAACAAAAATTATTCATTTTCAATAATTTTGTGAAAATTACGAAAAAATTGGAAACATTTCAACTAAATCAGAAATTCTCATTTTTTGCCCCTCCAATAAATGCCAACTTTTATCCATCTTTGGATGAAAATGTGTGGCAGAGGTGAGGCAAAAGTTCACTTTTAATCAGTTTTATCGGAATTTAATCATAAAAATCATAAAACAAATTAGTAAAATGAAACTTCGATTCATAAATTTCCTCTGCACTAGTAAGAGGGGAGAGCTGAGAGCAGAAAGAGCATTTCTACCCAGCCTGAATTTCTTCAAAGAATTGGATAGGCCAGAGACCAAGGAGGTAAACAAAAAATTGGACCTCCCTCAATTTTTAACTCATAAAATTTCAAAAATAATCTTAATCAACATCAAAATGCTCTTCAATTCAAACTATCTTCAGAAAAATAGACAAATATTCAAAATAAAATGGCAAATATTTCAAAAAATTGGAAAATTTCTGTAATAATGCCAAATTTTTGAAAAAGTATGTAAGAATTTTCTATGTACAATAAATGAGAAAAATATCGAAAAATTTGGTAAAAATGATTGAAGTTTATCGTAAAATTTTCAAAATTTTGAGTATTATTGTTTTATGATCAATAATATTGATTTGGGAAATACGATTCCGGGTCAATTTCCCAAATGCAATTTCCCGGACGACCAAATTCTCGAATAGAAAAATTCCGAAAAAATGTATTCCCAAATAAAATTTTCTCGAATTTATTTTTCCGAACGAAATTATACCATGGAAAACGAATAAAACTTTCGAGGTAGTACTCGGGATCCATTTCTCAGGGGTTTTCGAGTCGGAAATTTTTTTTCAAATTTTTTCTGTCCCCAGGGAAGGAGAGTTCAATTAAATTGCCAACTACAACAAATGAAGAAAGGAAAAAGATGAGAAAATTTTAAAAATCGGTTTAAGGGGAGAGAGTTAGCTTCTTATATGGTTATTTAGATCCTAACATAAAATTTGATTTTCGAGATAGGAGAGGTGGGTCCAAAATTGAAGAATTTTTTGGGGAAATGGAAAATACCTTTAGACTCAATGAAATATTCTAAATTTGCGATACACATTTTCAAAATTTCAGCCACCTATAAGTGTGAATAATTAGACAAAGCTTCCAAAATTTGGAAAAAGTTTAATAAAAATTGAAAAGGCATCATTCTCGATGTTTCGACTACAGAGAAAGGGAGAAAAAAAATCATTTCGAATTTTTTTAGGAAAGGGACCTTTGAATTTTTACCTTGGGGGAATAATTCTTTATTAAAGCTGAGATGAAAATATTTTTGTACGATTGTAAAACATTGATTTTTTACCCCCCCCCCCCTAAATTCAATTTTTTCAATTTTTTTTCTCAATCTCAAGAATTGCGAACCCTCAAAGATGCTCTATGCAATGCGCTGAAATTTTCCTACATCAACTTTTTTTTTTTAAATTCATCCTTTACCAGTTTTTTCCAGATAGTCTCGAGTTAGGCAACGGTTCGTACACAAAATTAGTCTATCTTCTGTACCTATCACTTAAAGGATCGCAGACAGTAACCGAACACCCCACATAAAGCGCGTATACCATCGTTACACCATAAAACGAGCAACTTACACACGGTAATCTGTAAATTGTTATACTGTTCCAACACAAGACGCTTCTTAAGCTCTTCAAACTTTCGCCTTAATTGTTTACGATACTGTAAGCGAGCATCTTTAGCATCGTTGACTGGTGATTTCGGGAATAAAACTCGTTTTTCGATTCGGCCAATTTCTAATCCCGTTTGTATTTTCTCGAAGGGGGTCTGCGTATTCGGGGGTGAATTATTATCCGCAGACCGCCCGGTACGATATTTGAAATCGAACGCCCAAAAACACAGCTATTTTCGACCATCGACGAGTTTTCACCGCCGTACCATATTATATCCTGCGTATATAAACTTTGTAGCTAGTTTGCTTTTAAGATGATACTAAACGGCGCGCCGGTAGCTCTTCGCCATCTCGTCCGCTCCTCTTTTCCGTATCGCGTTTTCAACGTAGTGTACTTAATTAACCTTCGTCTTTATTTCCCCAATACGCGAGCTGAAACCGATCCTTATTCTGTATAACTACATAAGCTTGTTTATTTGGCGACTTAGTATATACGAGATACGTGTACGGGATTCTTGGGCGAAATAAACTCGCTTTCGTTGTATGCTCTTCCGCTCTTATACCAATTGGTACCCGTTACTCGTAGCCGTATATATAATTTGATAACGCGATAAGGGGATAGCGCGTTAATTGTATTCTGCTATAGTATTTTCTCAGCGTATAAGGATCAGAGGACTAGAACGCATAAATTTACTGTTTTAAACGTATACATAAGTTCGCACGCAGGACTCTTGCTTTAAAAGCTAATCACTGTGCAGACCCTAAAACTTTAGCCAGTTTAACTTTCGCCAACTTGCCCGGGTATAATTTATAGGCGTAGGTAGGACGATGAAAAATACCTAATTCGGTGGGTATTTATTTCGACGACGACAGTCTTGGAAATAATTCATTAGCTTACGTGATAAAATAACCAATTTAATCCGAAGATTATTATAATGAGACATCAATCAGGAAAATTATCAAAACTCGAATGAAAATTTTCAAATATTTTTTCAAAAATAAAACCAATCTCGAAATCGATTTATAAACAAGAACGTAACACTTCAAGGGATAAATATCCATGAATACCTAATTTAGTAATAATGTATATTTTCGTTCTCCTACGTAAACTGGAACGCAACCTAACTCGCACCCTACAAATGAACCACCACACCGCAGCGTGGAACATTGAAATTACTCTACGAGAAGCCAAATTCTAAAACGGTTTGCTGATATTTATATAGGTAGCGTTAAAGAGTCCTTTTAACGTTCCCATTTTGAGCACAGATGTCGCTACGAATCGACAACTTTGAAAGTTCGACTTGAAAAGCTGCCATTTGTCACTTTCTTTCAAGATACGATACGTTTTTCGAGGTGGAATGGTGACTGAATTCATGTGGGGCTACTTGATAGAAAAAACATCATTATCAATAATTTTGGTTTTTGGACTTCGAAAAATTATAATAACCGTTGAAACTTTATAAAAAATACCTAGATCTGAAAAATGAAAATTTTTGATATTTTCTGGATTTTTCGTGCCATTTTCATAGCCTTTTTCTTGCTGCAAAGGTCCAAAAAAGAAACCTCTTTTTTATCCTTGATTGAAAAAAAATTCAAAGGAGAGAAAAATGTCGAAAATTCGTTGTTTTTGGGAGTAAAATTATTAAAATTCTTGCTATTTTCTGGTTTCCTTGCTATTAAAGCAAAATTCTTACTAATTTCTGTGTTTTTTAAAATGTTTTTCATGCTGGTAGACACCTTATTTACAATCAAGCAATGGCTAATTCTCTCTTTATTTTAGGCTAAAAAAACCTCATTGGAAATAAAATCCTTCAAGTTCAACAATCTTCAGGTTTTTAATTTGATAAATTATCATTTCTTGCTTTTTTTCAAACTTTCATTCAAATCAAAAAATCCAAACATTTAATTTTCATAAACTTTCGAATCATATTTTCAAGTTCATGGTGATTTTACAAAAAAAAAAATTCAAGGCCTATTCAGAGGAATGGGAAGGAGAACCCCCCTTTCCAAAACCAAAAATGAAATCCCCCCTCCCCGTCCATCAAACGATGAATTTGAAATAATGTTTGGTTTCAAAACCTTCACCTGATATTTTTTTGCAATTTTATCTGTTTTCAATTTTTTTTGAAATTCTACATTTATTCAGCTTTGATTATTTAACCTCTGCTACCCCCCCCCCTGCGCAAAACCTAATATAATAATTTATAATGCATTGAACTGAAAATGTTTGCTATTTTCTTGTTTTTTCGTCCTATTTTTCTTATGTAAGGTATGTCAAATTTTTCCAGTAAAGTCTGCTCCCCAGCCGAAAGTATACTCCTTTTAAAATGGATGCGTTTTTTTTTTTTGAAATTTCATCGATCGGAGTTGCATTGCTAAGGATTTAAATTTTATAGCTAGATTTTCTAACAGGAAAGTAAATGAACAATCGATATTCAACTTTCAATCAAAAAATTCAAGAAGATGAAAGTTGAAAATAATTGCTTTTGCATTAAAATTTTTAAAAATCTTGCTATTTTATTGTTTTCAGACAGTTTGAAAATCTAAGTTTTAAAATCAAAACTATGAGTTTTTCCCCACTTGGATCAGAAAGTAAAAACAAAATTTCAATTTTATAATTTTGAAAAAAAGATCGTCAAAATTACCTTTTAATGATTTCTTTTAATAAATGATAAGTGAGTATTTTTAGTATTTAAAAAATTTCAATATGAAAGTTGAATTGATTTTTCACTTTTAAAACAAATTTTTCCATTTTCGTGGAAGGAAAAAATCATAAAATAAAAAATAATCAATTTTTGTGTTCCTTAACTTTCTGTACGATTTTTTTCCAAGCGCTGTTTTTTTCTATAAATGATGGTAATTAATTTTCAGGAACTGGTAGAAAAACACCTATTTTCAAAGTTTCAAATGGTTAGGTATATTTTGGATATTAAACATTTCACTGTTTAACTAAAATGTTTCAGATTTGGTAAAAATTTTCGAACTGTTCACGAGAGATTTTATAAAAAAAAGTAAGCGTAATGGTTTTTTTTGAAAAATTTGTTACGTTTTTACTTGAGGTTTATACGTGTTCGTGTTTTAATTAAGGGAGAGGGGGGATTCAAAAAAGCATCTAAAAATTATCAAAACACCATTTAATATACTTGGTGATATTTTATCTTATTCGAGTCTTTCTTTTCAGTTGTCGAATTAAGGAATTTTTCTGAAAGACCACCCCCCCCCCCCCCCCAGTAACATATTCACGTTAAAAATCGTTTAGTTTTACTTCAAGTCATAAGTTTTAGATAGAAATTTTAATTCCTCAGTCGAAAAAACAACATTTGAATGTAAGATTTTCAAAAGTGATACATCAAATATATCTTTTTCAAAAATTTGAAAAATTTTGCAAATTGAGTAAAAAATTGGAAAAAATTTCATTTGGGCCAGAAAAATGAAAAAAATGAAAAAATTTCATTGCAATAAAAGATGTTTCAATTTTTAACTTTACCAATACCATCAATCACAGGTTTCTCCTGAACTAATAAAAAAAAACTCCCCTCACTAGAATTTTTTTAAACACAACTTCCCTCTCAAGAATTTTCTAGATTTAAATATTCGAGATGTGTTCAAATATAATACATATAACAGGACGAAAATGAATTCCAAACCTCATTCACTTCAACACAGAATTCTAAAAAAATACAACACTTTTTGAAGGGGTTCGAGTTCACTACATAAAAAGAAAAACAAAACCATGAAAGAATCTACACCGGCTGTCACCACAATTGCGATGAAAAATTACATCGAATTAAATTTTTCATAATTTATCTAGCCCATAGAGCCATAGAAATCCCTACATTAGCATTTCTATACCACAACTGGCACATTATCATCAAATCGACGATAAGTTCGAACCTTTCGAATAAATTAGCGCCAATTACGACGACACCGGGACACTTTAACGTACACGTAGCCGCCAAATAGTGCGCTACAGTCATCTAGTCGTACATCACATGACGAGGGTAGAAAATTCATCATTCAGCTTGCCTTTCGGTCGTGTTCTCATAAGCCGCAGCGTAAAGTCATCTTGACTCGACAAACGTATAATTAAAAAGCGCCTTTGTATATTCAATTTATGCCCAGTTATCGCTTTGAAGACCGCGTTTTATATGTAGTTGGATTTTAATTCGACTACACCTCCCGGCCTTTGTTCTCTTAAATTAGAAAACTTGTGTAAGTACTTGATATCGTACGTACTACGTATATTATTATAACAACGCCGCCACCGCGATAAATTATCTTCAAAATAACATCCCTTATAATATGTACGAGTATGTGCGTGTATGTGTACGAGTAGGTACATTAAGACACCAATTAGTTGCAATTTATAATACGTTAGGGTTCGCGTCAAGAATTATCGCGAGTTTGTGTGTAATATAACGATGACGACTATGGTGCCATACGAGTACACTATATACCCTTTCTCCCCATCTATCATAATAGCACCACTTCATCATACGCCTATATATACTGCTCTGGTATTACGTGTACGTTATGTATGTATTATGGTGTAGTACTACATGTACTTGTATTTAGTAAGTCGCTGTATAATATCGAGCACTCACACACCATCGTATCTTATATACCTACCTACGGTATATTACACATACACATATAGAGACGACCTAGTCTTTAATATTTAACTTCCGTTTTCTGTTCATTAATTACCGCGCTGGTTCTTTGATCTAATACGAGTAGAAGCATCGGAGACGACGAACGCGTCCTAATTTGCATCTATATTTTTTCTCCTTTGACTACGAAATCTACCTACCCCTGTTTTTCTCGTTTATGTATCAGTGTGATCGTTTATACCTCATTACATGAATATGTATCGCAGCACGTATAATTTTATTTCATACATGATTCTCATAATCATGAATGAACTTCGGATATATGTTTGAAAAAAATTTCCAAGAAGTTTTAAAAAAAAATTACTGGTACATAGAATATTATTATAATAGGGTTGGTGCCAAAAATTTAGATTTGGCTGAAATTAATATATGAGACGCAGCCAGGGATACCCGATCATATGTCGGAAAAGTAAATTTCGAGAAAAACGCAAATTAAGAAAAAATGACCAAAAATATGGAATTTTTTTTTTATCAATTTGTATACTATGAACCCTCTACTTTCATATGAGAATAGGTTCAGGTCCCAAAAGTGTCATCTTCTTGGTTAAAAAACGAATTTTGCTGAAGGCCTCTGAGAAATTGAAACCATACCATATGTCAGAATTTTATAAAAATATGTTAAAATTTACAACTTTCATTATTATTGAAACGTAGTAGTGTTCAACAAATATCCGGATAATCCAAATAGGATCCAAATATCCGGATATTTTCCAAATATCCGGATAATCGAAAAGAAGGAATTCCATTGGATATTCTCTTAGTCAAAAAAAATTCCGCCGGGAGTGCTAAATGAAATTACAAAAAATTGAAATTAGGCAACGCTGCGCAGGAGGCGGACGAAAATTTAAAATTTTGCGAAATGGTTTGTAGACGACTTTCGGAAGCTGTCGGAAAAGTTCAATCCTTTTCGGGACGTCTTCGGGAGCTGTTCGGCAATTTCCGTGATATCCGGATATTTGGATGTTTATCCAAATACCAAATACCAGTGTTCAAAACCACCAGAACCAAAACCCACCAGAACCACTTTTTTTTAGATTTTTCATTTGGGAACCATGACCAATTGGAACCGATTCAGAAGTGTGTTGAAAATTTTCCAAAAAAGACCAAAAAGAACCGATTCAAAGGGGGAAAAGTGAGATTCCCAATTGGAAGAATCAGAAAAAATTTCAAAGTTTGAAAATTAGTACAACCACCAGCACCAGCAAATGTATTTCCAGATAAAACCACCACCAACAGGAACCATTTCAGTTAATTTCAAACCAAAACCAGAACCACCACCACCAGCTTGTGAATCGGTTCCAATCGGTTCCAAAAAAAAAAAATATATCCAAGTAACTTTTAATGTTATTTGTAGTTAACGGTCAAGGGTGCTCTACATATTGCAGAAATTAATTCGGGTTTATCGTGCACTGCAAATCTGCAGCTTTCTTTGGGATTATAAAGGAGTAAAATGATGAAACAATGAACGAATAATTATGATTCCAGTACGTAAATAGAAGAAAATAAAAGTACCTAATAAAAGTTTCAATAATTGTCATTATAATTATTTTAATAAAACTTTCAAAAAATGCAAGATTTGATGTCGGTTTCTGCAAAAAATCTCTGAGACTACAGAATAAAATTTGATGAAATTTGAATATTGATGCTATTCATTTTTCTGATTTTCAAAAAAAAATTGCTGAATGAAAATATTTTTCATAATTTGGAAAAAAATGAAAAAAAGGGCTCGATCAGCCTACCCGAAATACTTTTTTTTACATATCTTATCCAAATTTCAACAAATTTGATTCAGTAGTTTCAGAGAATTCTTGCAATAACCCAAACCGTCATCAAATCTTAAATTTTTTCAAAGTTTTATTAAATAATAATAAATTAATTAATTATAGTGGCAATTGAAACCTTTCATGACCTGCTTTAATTTTCTTCTTTTTACGTACTAATAACATATTCATCCATTGTTTCGTCATTTTACTTGTGAATACTCAGTGTTGATAATTTTTGTGTGTTTTTATAAAATTTATTCAAATTCAAAAAAAATTTTGAAAGACCAAATGGAACCGGGAGAACCAGGACCAATTGAAACGATCTTCAATTTTGAGAACCACCACCAGAACAATATGATGAAAATCTTGAAAATTGAGCCAAAAACCCGAACCTTTTGCGAAAAATTAAAAACCAGAACCATTTCAAGACCAGAATCAATAATTACAAAAAAAGAAAATATCAGAACCAAATGGAACCGTTTCAGCCCATCACTAAAAACCAATTCAAAAACCAGAACCAGGAACCACTTTATTACAAAGCAACATGAAACCACAACCACCACAACCAATTGAACTTCAATCGGTTTTGAACACTGCCAAATACTATTTGGATTAGGGTACTAAAGAGGGGGGTAAAATACGTGGACGCCATATTTGATTCTACGAGGTTAGTTTACACACTACTACAGCAATTCAACGTCGTAGTATTGCAGTCATATTGCAGTATTAGTGTGTAAACCAACCTCGTAGAATCAAATATGGCGTCCACGTATTTTACCCCCTTCTTTAGTACCCTAATTTGGATTATCCGGATATCACACGGAAATTGCCGAACAGCTCCGAAAACATCCCGAAAACGGTTGAACTTTTCCGAGAGTTCCCGAATTCTTTCACGAACCCTCACAAAATTTAAAGGTCGATTATCGAAATCGAAAAATCGAAATTGAAAAATTGATCGAAATCGAAATTGAAGAATCGATTATCGAAATCGAAAAATCGATTATCGAAATTGAAAATTCAATTTTTTCCCGTTGAAACTCTTCATTTTGATAATCCGGATATTTGCCAAATATCCGAGTATTTGGATAGCTATCCAAATATCCGGATATTTGTTGAACACTAATTTTCAAAGCATGATTTTCACCGTTTGGTTTGTAAAGTTGTTTGACTTGCACTATGATTTCATTTCTCAATGCACGTAATTTCAGGTTCGTTTTAATGAACTACAGTGGTGTACGATTATTAAAAAAACAAATTTTGTACCAAAAATGTCATTATTTCTTGAAAAAATATGATTCCCGACATATGGTATGGTTTCGATTTTCGATGCTGGCAACTTCTGGAAGGGGTCAATGACCTAAAGTGATGGAAGAGGACGTAAATAAACCATTTCCGATGAGAAAAGTCGTTTACAGAACATAATTTTTTTTTATTCATTGAAAACAGTTCCAAATTTTGTTTTGCGTTTTTCTCAAAACTTTGATTTTTGAAAATCATTTTTTGACAAACTTTGAAAAATCATAGAAAATTCATTTCTCAACCTTTTTTAATGCGGTTTGCGCTATTCGAAAGGTACAAGTCTGTACTACTTAAAGAGCCAAAAAAACGAAAAAAAAATTTCCGACATATGGTCGAGTATCCCTGGCTGCGTCTCATATGTTATAAAATACGCGATTATAACTTCAACGGAACAAACCGCATCCAAATTCGTCCATTAGGATCGAAGAACTTGACCATTGAATTCCGCAGATTAAGCGGGTCGCGAAAAAAAATCGCAACGCGGGTTACGTTGTTGTGACGTCAGTTCCTTGGATTCAAACGGGAACGAAACAGCCGTCGCGTCGCGTAAATTGTATTGCGATTTTTCGATAATTTATAATGATTAATCATAATTTTTTTTGTTGATTTTTCAATGTGTATTTGATAATTCATTTTATCAAGGATTAAGAACGTAAAAATATTCTAGTTTGAGTTATTTATAGCTATACAAGAGTCAAAATAATCCCAATAAACTAACGTTCGAAAAAATTTGAGTTGAGAAAATTATTGAGAAAAAAATTCGAGTTGAGAAAATTGAAAAAAAACAAATTGGAGTTGGGAAAATTGAAAGAAAAAAATTTGAGTTGAGAAAATTGGAAGATAAAACAAATTTGAGTTGGGAAAATTGAAAAAAAAAATTGAGTTGAGAAAATTGTAAGAAAAAATCCAAGTTTTGAAAATTACGTCTAAAAAATTTTGATTTGAGAAAATTATAAGGAAAAAATTCGAGTTGAGAAAATTGAAAGAAACAAATTTGAGTTGAGAAAATTACGTTTGAAAAAATTTGAGTTGATAAAATTGGAAAAAAATAAATTGAGAAGATTGAAAAAAAAATGAGTTGAGAAAATTTTAAGAAAAAACGATGATTTGAGAAAATTGAAAGAAACAATCTGAGTTGAGAAAATTACTTACTTCTGAGAAAAATTAAGTTGATAAAATTATGTTCAAAAAAATTTGAGTTGAGAAAATTACGTCTAAACAAATTTGATTTGAGAAGATTAAGATAAAAATTTGAGTTGAGAAAATTGAAAAAAACAAAGAGTTGGGAAAATTAAAAGAAAAAAAATTTGATTTGAGAAAATTATAAGAAAAAAATTCAAGTTGAGAAAATTGAAAAAAACAAATTTGAGTTGGGAAAATTGAAAAAAAAATTGAGTTGAGAAAATTGTAAGAAAAAATCCAAGTTTTGAAAATTACGTCTGAAAAAATTTGATTTGAGAAAATTATAAGAAAAAAAATCGAGTTGAGAAAATTGAAAAAAAAATTTGAGTTGGGAAAATTGGAAGAAAAAATCTAAGTTTAAAAAATTACGTCTGAAAAAATTTGAGTCGAAAAAATTATAAGAAACAAATTCGAGTTGAGAAAATTAAAAGAAAAAATGCAAGTTTTGAAAATTATGTACGTCTGAAAAAAATTGAGCTGAGAAAATTATAGGAAAAAAATTAGGTTGCAAAAATTTGAAGAAAAAAATTTGAGTTGAGAAAATTATAAGAAAAAAATTCGAGTTGAGAAACTTGAAATAAATAAATTTGAGTTGAGAAAATTAGAAGAAATGATTGATGATTTACTTTACCACATCATGGAAAAAAACTTGTAAAAAAAAATTCAGCAAAATCGAAAAAGTCAACTTCGAAAGGCGTTCATTTTTCGAACGAGTTCAAAAATCGGAACTTAGAAAATTGTTTTCTCGAGTTCTACTCAACCGATTTGAGTGCGGTTTGTTTCGTTGACTTTATAATTGTATATTCTATGACATATTTCAATTTCAGCCAAATCTAAATTTTTGGCACCAACCCTATTATGTAGAAACAAATTTCAAAAATCTCAGCCAGAAAAAAAAATGAAAGTTGGCATTACTCAAGGAGGAAGAGGCGTCAGATGGAATTTTCCCCCAATTTTTATTGTCAGTTGATTCAGACCAAGCTAAAGCAACAGAAAAACTGCAAATTGCTCTTGATAAAATTGTTAACTGGATAGAAAAATGGAAAATTAAAATCTCGAGACTACCTACATAAAGACTAAAAAATTCAAAATTGAAATTTGAAAAAGCTTCAATTTTCCAACATTTATACGAATTATCTTGAATACTCTACAACGACTTACAAATTTTTTCTTCAGCCAGCTAAAGTTTTTGACATTTGAGTGTACATAGGTATGAATAATGTTCATCTTACTGCAATTTTTTAAAGGTACATACTAAAAAATTTTAACTATCTTATTGAATGTTCCGAAACACCTAAAAAAAACCTCCAAGAAAATTGTTTCAGAAGCTCAATTACTCGGTTAAACTGTTAACCCGGATAATTTCGATTTATTGGGCATAAAAATGAAAAAACCACATCTTACGCGAACCTTTAACCCTAATTTATTTAAAAATCTGCCAGAAAACTTATTCGAATAGCTTTCATCAAGAATTCTCTCGCAACCCAACATTAAATCAAGCCTTCAAACTGCACATTTCGTTCTGGCAACGACATAAAACGCCAACAAAAACGTAAAAAGTATAACACAGCATTTTACGTACAATATACATCGAACATATCTTTTTACTATCGTATTCAACGAGCTACCGATTCGCAAATGGCTCGTTTCATGACGGAAAAAATTTCACATTCACGATTACATTGGTAGTACCTACGGCCTTATATTCTTTCTCTCCGACACCAGCAGGTATTCGTTTCCAAGGCGGAAAAAAGAGCACCGCGCGTCGTTCAATTGAAAAACGACAAAAATTTCGTAATCTTTGCCTCTGTACGCAGCTTAGAAAAACAGTTGCCTTTGTAAAGACATTTTGCTTGGAATGCGGAGCGAAACGCAAAACCGTAGCAAGATTTCTTTGTTAACTTATCGTCAATTTGAAGTAGAGAGAGAAAAAAAAGAAAGGAAGGAGAAATACGTCGACGATACGAGACGAATTTTCCAGTCAATATAAAATAAACAAAGAATTGTTTTCGTACGCTAAAAGTTACACAACGAATAAAAAGCTCGCCCCGTGTACTCGTATAACCGCTCGCTTTGGAATTTAGAACAGTACACACCGAGACAACGACGACGTAAGAATGCAAAGCGAACGTTTTTTTATTATTAGACAAAATTCTTCGAATGACATTCGCTTTAAAATGATACATAGTTGGAATGGCGGCTTGTACACGAGATTCTAGGTAAATCTGCTCAAGCTTCAGAAGCTAGTTTGTCATATTCGAATGTTTTCTCATTCAAATTCAACCGCTATAAAACAGGATAAAAAATTTTACGCCTTGGTATCTACCTGAGTTACATTTAAATTCGCCAAAACAAATCATCCTCGTATAGGTTATCGCTTACGCAGCTCTCGCGAGCATTTCTCCGGCGCTAATCGAACTCAAAATACACCGCTGCTAGTCGAACACGCGCCCGCGATAACCAGCAATTGGAAAAGTTATTCGGTGTTCGAGCACATTTTACCCATAAAGTGTATAATAAATCAGCCGCAGCGACTTCATCTTTAGATTTTGTAATAAATTTAAATACGAAGAGGGCGCGCCACGCACCTTACATTCATTTATCATTTTTCCGCAGCAGCTAGTTCTTAGCCAAAAGCCTATTCTTCTAAGACAACCGTATCCGATAAGCATACCCCCATTGAGAATACCGCGCACCCTTGCGAGGTTCGCGAGCGAGAATCTTAACTCGTCGTTTTCGTTTCCTCTACCCCTACCTGGTCCACGACTCTTCCCTTGGGTTCAATACAAATACCAGCAGGATTGCTAAAACATAGCTTTTAAACTTTGGCACGATGTAAAGTGTAAATAGTAGTCGATTTACATTTACCGATGAATAATCAATAATTAAAGTGCAATTAGTTGAGAGTAATGATGCTGCATTTTGCGAGGGTAGATTGCAGTTGATGTTTCGAATTGGATTTGGATAAATGGGAGGGGGGTAGAAAAACATCCCAATCCAAAATTTAAACTTTTTTTTGACATTTTTTGCTAAATTTTAGAAAAATTTAGAAAACTTTGTATGAGTATTGACTATTGAGGAGTCTCCCTAGAATTAGTTGAAAACCACCATGATCTCGATTTTTTGGAATTCGTTCACTTCTTAGGCAAATTTTCGACGAATTTTTAACGAATTCAAAATATCCAAAATAAAAAATGGATTCCCATTCATTGAGCAATTATTTCTCTCCATAGCAAAAATTTCGAGATAGACCGGGGGAGTTAGCTCATTCATGAGACAAAAAATCAAAATTTTCTGGCTAAAATACATATAATTTTTTCGATTCAAAATACTTGCAAGACGGAAATTTTTCGAAAAAAGGTAACCACTTTCGAAAAATTTCTAGCTCGAATAAAATTTTTCTGACTAAAACTGCAATTTTGTCATTATGAGGGGAGGTAAACTTTCCCTTCTACGTTCCGAACTGGTTCGACTCTGAGAAATTCTATTTTTAGAAGGAAAATTTTGAAAAAAAAACATGAATTACTGTAACCACTTTTTTTAAAGAAAAATTTTTCCTTCGACATCGACGTCAAGTTTGAAACATTGGAAGGTATTCAGAACAGGAGAATCTACTGCTGCTTCCAACAATTAAAATTTTTTGCTCTATGGGTAGTGGGTACTTTTTTTTGACGTTTTTGATAATTTTCAAAAAAGGTCGTGATAGAGATGATTTTCGACTTATTTGAGATAGCTGATCACGAATCTTAGGTTCTTTTTTGGTGCTCACGGCACTTTCTCGTTCATCAGAATTGTAATTTTCGAGAAAAATTTGGCAATATTTCAAAAATAAAATTCTCAAATTAGAAAATCAATAAAAGATTCAAGACCGGCATCAACTTCAGTGCATAGTTAAAAACAGCTAAATTTCGATTCTTGAAATTTGTGCAATATTAGCCAAGCAGGGAATTTTTTTAGCGAATTTAAAAAAATTGAGACAAAAATTGCCACTGAAGACAAATTTGAAGTCTATTTTTGATGTATAAGATTTTTCACGAAAATATCACCAATTTTCAGCTCGAGTAGGTACCAGAGATGAGCACGGATGTACGTTTCGGTTGCTCGGTTGTATCCGAGAAATTCCGGATAGTCTATCCGAAGTTCGGATAAATTATCCGAAATTCCAATTGTTTATTCGGATATATCCGAAAAAGTAACCGAGATTGGGTCCGGTTTAGCGAATTCAATAGTAATTTTTTTTCAAACTTACATTTCCTCAAAATTTTTTCAACTTCAATTTTTCCTTAATCTAATATTTCTATAATTAGAAAAAAATTCTTATCAAGTATAAAGTTGAAAAATTTTGAAAAACAAAGATGAAAAATTTTCTTTTGAAAAATTCGAATTTGAAAAACGTTTGAGAAATTTTCAATTAGAAAAATTTCAGAATGGAAAAAAATTTGTGAAAAAATTTAAATTATTGGAAAAATTTTTCGAATTGGAAGAAATTTTAAAACATAAATACTTAAAGTTGAAAGAAATTTAAAGAAATCTAAGTTGGAAAAATTTTTAGTGCTAATTTTTTTCCAAATTAAAAATTTTTCACAACTGTAAATTTTTCTTAAGTAATTCAAATTTTCTCAAAATTTTTCCAACTTTAATTTTTTCAATTTCTTTCAACTTCACTCGTAGGTACTCTTAAAAATTTCTTTTGACTCGAAAATTTTTTCCAAATTTTTCTTCAATTTTTTTCATTTTTAGATTTTAAAATGAAATTTTTCCAACTTCATGTTTTTCTAAAATTTCTTCGAACTCAAAATTAGAAAAACCTTCAAAAATATAAAACTGAAAAAAATTGAAAAGTTTTTGGAAAACTGCTAAGAAAATTTAGAATTGAAAATTTAGCACTAAAAATTTTTCCAACTTTGATTTCTTCAAATTTCTTCCAACTTTAAGTATTCATGTTTCAAAATTTCTTTCAATTCGAAAATTTTTTCCAATACTTAATTTAAAAAATTTTTTCAATTTTTTCCCGTTTTGAAATTTTTTTAATTGGAAATTTTTTAAAACTTTTTTCAAATTCGAATTTTTTAAAAGAAAAGTTCTCGTTTTTCAAAATTTTCCCAACTTGATACTTGATCAGAAATTTTTTTTTAAATTATAAAAATATTAAATTCAGGAAAAATTGAAGTTGAAAAAATTTTGAGGAAATTTAAGTTTGGAAAAAAATTTTCTATTCAGAAACTCGAATTTTTATACTCCGATGTATCCGAATAATATCCAAATAATGTCCGAATAATATTTATCCAAAATGATATCCGAAGTAACCGTTCGGATACTCGGATACTGGATATAACCGAGTATATCCGAGTATCGGATAATCCGAGCTCATCTCTGGTAGGTACTTAAATAAATTTCTCAAAATGATCATAAAATTTGTTATCAGCAATCTTGAATTAATTGAAATTCACCTTCTTCTGTTATATTTCATATTTGCCCATCATATTCCCAAACGGTAAGTGAATTTTAAACGAATTCTCAGATCATCAAAGTAGGAGGGGTTGATTTCCATAAGTCCCAAACGAACCAGATTCGTGATCAGCGAACTCAAATCCACTGTAAAAAGTAGTAAATACCACAAAGTTTCAAATTGTCAAATTATAAAAATTTTATTTTCGATTTTTCTGCATGAATTTTTCAATGACTATTTCTCAAGAATGATTTCCACAAACTTCATAATTTTCAGAATCAAATTCCAAAAAAATAAATATTTCAGTTATTAATAAAAGTTTCCTTGTTTAGATGTGTAATTAAAACAATAATTTTTTAAATACCTACCTATGTATTTCGGACAAAATTTCAATGTATGAAGGAATTCCCTCAGATTGAAAAATACCTTGTAAAAATAATGTTCAAAATTGTTAATTTTGGCTTTTCAAACCCAATTTTTCAAAAAATGTTCGCATCTTTATTTGCCTAAAATATTCCTGTTTTTTGAAACTTCTTTCGGACATTACTCTACTCATCAATTTTTTATCGTACATAATATAAACTTTTAAAAAGATATTTCGATACTCGCCTTCATGCCACCTCTATACATGGTTTGTAAAAAATTCCCAAAAAATTGACTTTAAAAGCTTAAAATTTTTGTCTGAATCTGCATTTGAATTCTTGACTTATTTCACAATAGGAACCAGTTTATAACAATAAAATTCCCAAAAACCAAACGTTGCATTTTTCAAAATAATTTCAAAATTCAAACCATATTTTTCAAAATTTATGAGTAAAAGTGTCTAGAAAAATATCCAGCCTCTTATTATAATTTTGCTCGTGGATTTTGAAAATCACAAAATTTACATTTAAAAATCATGAATTTGGTCCAAAAATGTTCAAAAACAAAATTTTTAGAACCGAATTAAGGTATTTTTTGGTGATTGAAATCTTATTTTCTTGTATTCAGAAGTTATGTCTTTAGGATTGGACCGATCGGGGTGGAGGGGGGGGGATCTTAACCTCTCCATAACAGAAAAATCTCATTTTTATTCGAAAAAAATTGATACGTGAAAAACATGTCAATGGTCAAAGAAAACGTTCATTGGAAATGGAAAAATTATGTTTGAGCTAGGAAAATTTTCGAATGTAATGAACTTTTATTCGAAAAATTTTCACATTGAGTTGGAAAAAATTAAAAAAATTGTACTTAAAGCCAAAAAAATCATAAAAAAATTTATTTTGATCCAAAATTTTCAGTTTTTCGCCCCTTCAATAAGCCAAATTCAATTTGGTTCTCGTATGATTTAATTTTCGAGCCAGCTCCAGACTCAAGTTTTAATACATTCGATTCTTCATTCGCCGAAGAAACCCCAAAGACAGAAATGAATAAATCTTCAATCTCTCGCAATCCATATTTGTGCTCAATTCCAAATTCACCTATCACATTTCCACGAATTTTTACCCACTTCGAGGAAAAATTCATTTACATACGAAAGTAGCGAAACTGTTCTCAAATAAGTACATTCTACACCCCAGATTCGTCGGGGCTACCTCGAGAAATGAAAATATTTAGACAACGATACGATAAAGTCTTTAAAATGGGGGAAAAGTCGACTCGCATACCGTAACCGATGTCAAATCTTTATATCCACTTCTCGATCAAAAAAAACTTTCTTATAAGGGGTAAAAGAGGAAAAAAACTTTAATAAAAATGCTCGCATTTAGACAACAAAACGCAACCGCTAAGCTTGACCCTCGAGTGAACAATATTCAAACGAATGCATAAAACGTACACGTAGTTTGCTAAACCTTTGATGCCCTTTCGTCGAATCATCGAGTGAAATATCCAACATGCTGCAGCGCCGTCTATCGCGTACCCCGAAGGTAATTCTCGTTAATTATTTACATTCAGACGAACGTAACGATTAAAATTCGTCCAAGTTTTAATCCCCGACTGCTTCGGTATAAACTGGCGAGAAATTAATACGCCGAATGTAACGCGTTGTTATGCCTACGATGATATAAAAAGCTCTGCTGTAGTGCTGTAGATGAAAAGCTCGCGTTAAGATTCAGCCAGGCTTGGCCTTACGACCAAAAACTCGACTCTGCACGCATTAATACTCCACGTTCAACCTTGTATTGGTTTCGTCGTTTAATAATTAACCATCTTGTATCCTGCTTTTGCGATGCCTCGAATTTACCCTCGCAGTAGCTCTTTTTGTAAAGAATGTTTTGCTTTCCTACCTTTGACAGAGCTTCCCGAAGGGATTTTTTATCCAAACTGGTACCATACGCGTTAATATATAAACTATACGACGTCCATTTTTTCTCTCTCTTTTGCCAAACGTCATTCGAAATATTCGTCGTAGCGTACGCGCGTATTCGTAGGTAATCCTTTATGCGGCAATCTTTTCGTCATTTAAAAGCTGCGAATGTGTTTTGAAAGAGTCGGGATAAATAGATGAAATCAGCTTTTCGACGACCTCGAAAAGCTCAAAATGTCGTATTTGAAAAATGAAAGTCAATTTTTCATACACGCATTTGGCTTGATAAACGATATATAAAAGCGGTTTTCAATTCGCTTTTATAATACGAACGCAGATGACTCCGGCTACGTCGTCGGCGTGCCGGATTTCGAGTATGAGTCGAAAATGGTATTTCGATGAAATTACTATAATACCTATCGCGCTACCGGTGATGATTAGATTCTCATCGTCGAAAATATGCCTACGAAGACCTATCGTATTTTCGGCTTTTCGAATCTCTTCGTAGCTGAAAGAAGTTTAAATGAAATTACCTGCGCGCAGGGTGGGCTGTTTTCTTGCTTTAATGCTATCGAAAAAATGAAATTATTTTTATTATCCAACGTGCCATCGTTTTGGTAAACATTTCGCGAAATTAAACGAAAATATTGAATAATTTGGCGGATATTTTTGGTACGATTTTTCAGCCTTGGATATCGATGATTTGAAAATAACAGGCAGCAATTTTTGAGCGAGGGGGAAATAAAATTTGGGGGTTTTTTGAACAAAGGACGAAAATTGAATGAACTTTGGAGCTTTAAGGAAATTACATATAAGAGAGGCGAAATGATTGATATTTCTTAGATAAGCTTTCCAATTAGTTACGGATATTTGATATCATCGTTATATCTCGTATTAAGAAATTAATACCTATAAGTGCTTAGATCGCTATTTTTAGTCTTAATTTTTGATACATTCGGTCGATTATGGTTTATAGGGCGTAGCCTCGTGAATTTATTGCTACCGAGTAATGATGCGTTACGACCTAAATAACTCGGTTTGGCTAATAAGCAATCATTTTTCCTATTTGGGAAACATAAGGATGTAAAATTAGCTCGTGTTGCTGTCGTAGAGGTCGTAAATTTGTAAATGGTGAAAACAGCCGAGAAAAGAAAAAATTGTGTGGGAAAATGTAACGTAAAATTATCTTATTTCCCTCGTGGATTAAAGAGAAACCTACAGAGAGTGATTTTTTCAAGGGTTAAAACCTCGTAAAAATGGATTAAAACTACAGCATTAAAAAGAATCTAAACAACGCATGAGAATTTTATAAAATGAGTTCAAAATTTTATTAAACAACCTGAATCGCCTAAAATGGAATGAAAATCAAACATAAAAAAGGAAAAAAATTCAATTTTTTAGAAAAAATAAACATGAGAATAGACATATAAAAAACTTGTATTCTCATAAAAATTTATAAATCTTTCAAAATACCTATCAAATGATAGGTATTGAAACAAAAACTATTCAAAAATACATAAAAATGCATGAATTGAAAAAAAAAATTGAATAAAAATAACGAAAAAACAATAATACAACAACAGAAATAGAATCATTTTGGCGCAAAAAATTCTTATAATTGAACGTGTCATAGCAAAAAGGACATAAAATATAGAAAAAATGGCGTTTTTGGGAAATCGCGATTGAAGTTTGAGTATAGTTTTTTTAATACTAAATTAAGGAATTGAGCTGGGGAAAAAATTTTACCTTGAAATTTCATCTTTTTGCTACAAGAAAACAGCTCGCCCATCACTTGATATCTTTTCTATTTTTTTCTATATTGAAAACAAAAGGTTGAGTTATATGTTCTTTTTGTTGTGACTAAATTTCACTTCGACCCTTCTACGTTTGATGACGTATAATTTTTCCGGAAGTGAAAATTAAAAAAAAAAATCTTCATACAAAAGTTGAAGAGAATGAAAAAAGGAACGTTTCCGTGAAAAAAAAATCAAATTATCTCTTCAGGGAGCGGATATATCGCACTTTGAAAAATGACAACTTTTTTTCCATTTTCTTGGTTACAAAAAAATGCTAAAAATACATTTTGGACAAATTTTATTATTTTTTCAAATTTATGACGAAAAATTAACTAAAAAAACACTTTATTAAAAGTTTAAAATTTTACAATCATCTGCACAGTGAAAAAATTAAACATTACGCAAATTCTCGAAAATCAAACATGTAATGTAGGTACCGAAATCGCGAACTTCGCATTTTAAAAACGCCATAACTCTTCGAGGAAAACATACTGGAAGGTGGGAGGGGGCTCATTGGATACAGAAAACTTCAGAGAATACGAATCGCGTGTCGTATCAAAAAGGACATATGCTGAGTTATGCCCTTTTTGTTGTGACACATTCAATTGTAAATTCATCAGAAAGTTTGCAAAATGGAGTGGTTCGATTTAAAATTTCCTTCAAATTTTGACAAAATTGATAGGAAAAGTAGTTCACTTTGAATGAGGGACCTTTCAGAAATTTTTCATCTCCCAAGCTATCAGGAAAGTAAGAGTAGAGATCCTCAAAATATTACCTATAATATTTTTTAAGAAACGAGGTTTCGGTCATAACATATTGAAAACCTCAAAGTTGCAATTTGAATTTCTGCCTCTTCCACCGAAATCGGAGTCAGCTGCAGATCGCGAAATTGAAGATTTCTTGAAATCATTAAGTTCAAACACTTCAGAATTGAGTCAAAAATTGTTCTGTTCGTAAAGAATAAAAAGTAATATTTTTGAAAGAAAAATGTACCTTCGGATAGCAAACTTCATCATAACTTATACAATTTTTATAACATTTCAATTTGTGGCAACACTGCTACAAAAAAATTCAAAAAATGAATCAACATTTTTTTGATAAAAATATTTTTTGAAAATTTAATAGTTTTTTAGCAAAAATTACATAGGTAATCAAAATTAGTCATTTTTTGACAAAAATTAGTTTTAAAATATTTTTGAAAGAAAAATTTGTCGTTTTTTTGGCCTTTGAATAAACGACTTGAATTTTATAGAAATTAAGTACTTAAACAAAACACAAAATAGTTGACAACGATATTTTTTTGAAAATTTTCATCGACGTTAATTCTTGTCTTGGTAAGTTTTTAAGAAGATCAAAATGTCATAAAAATTTTCCACTAAAATGAAAAGTTTGTTAAAATATTGCAGAAATCCATACTACCTACTTGTTTCTTCAACAAATTGATGTGTAAAAAATTATTTTTCTTTCATTTTATTTTCGAAATATGAATCAATTTTTTCCTCACTTTCAAAATACATGTTTGTAACATTTCAGAAAATTTTGATATGGTACAAATGATTTTCTACATGACGACGTTTTGAATCATTTTAGAACCAATTTCAACTGTTTTTTCGATGTTTTAAAAATTCTAAACCATGCTGATAATTTTTTGATTTTTAAAAATATTGACATCATTTCAACACCTGTTGGATATTTTTGTTTGAAATCATGTGACGAGGGTATTACGGCCAATTTTTAAGAAACTATGCCATTTTCGTGAATTAAGTTTTATAGAATTTTTTAAAATTAAACTTCAAAAAGATATAATTTATTTAATGTTGAAGTTCAACCCAATAAAAAAAATTTAAGAAGGAAATTGATTTTTTAATCGGGAATGGTCTCCGAAGTCAGAATAAATGTTTTTTTTCCCCTTCAGACCCAAGGAATAACATAATTCTACGACCCTTTGAATGCAATTTTTCACTGATTTAGATCACTTCTGGCAAAAAATTTTCTTCAAAATCAATATAAAGCTTTGGAAAAAGAGAAAATGCAGAATTACTAGCATAGGCAAATTCGTCAGAAAATAGACTTCATAAAATTTCTTCTTTGGAGTACGTAGGTTGCAACCAAATGAAGTATGTTAAAATTTCACAAGAAATCCGAAAATTCAAGTACATTTTTTCTACAGCAATACCATAGATTTTTTTCAAGAAATTTGAAAAAGTCAATGAAATTTTTTTGAGAGATGGCTGGGAATTATAAATCGTACCTTGGAACAGGCGCTAACTTTTTTGTCAATGTAAGTATCCTCATAATTGAAGTTGGTGGATAAAAAAAGTGCTGTTTTCAGTTATACCCTCCCCCCCTCCCTCTACTTGCCTTGATTTGATCGTTTGAAAAATTATTTAGAAACAGGTATTCAATTTTGGAGAAAAACTAACAAAAAAAAAACATTTTCGCCATCACTTTTAAAACTATTCTATCAATCTTGGATTTTCCTCATTTTTCATTTCAAGTTTCGGTCAAATCAATGAAATTCCTTCTTTAAATATTTCTCGTTGAAAGTTTATAATTTAAAAAAATTTCAAGACCATAAGAAAATAGACTCTTTTCACAATCTACACACTTTGACTAAATTACATGTTGCATAAAATTAACAAACAAATTATAAATACAAAAATATTCATTCAATTAAAAAAAAATCAAAACTCACGTTTATACAGCTTGGCTGCCAGGCCGCTTCATTTAGCATCCGTCCCAATCGTCTCGTCGATCTGCAAACACAAACCAAATAGGAAATAATTTAAAACACAATCAATATTGTACTTTTTGCAACACACATCCATATGTGCGGCATGTACGTAGCATTATTTACACATTACCCGAACACATATTTGTAAAAATAACGCGTTCGTCTCGTCGTATCCGCAAAAAACCCCAATCACGAATCCTACCCAGTACGTAGGTGGTTGCGAGGGTGATTGTAATTAAAAACCGTCAAAATATAAAGTTCAAAAACACGCTTTGTAAATGCTAATTAATGTTGATTTTGCTAGTTCAATTTAAATGAACGCCATTCGCCAATTTCCAAATAGTGTAAACGATCTGACTATACTGCGTTGTTTTTTTTTCACTACACATACTGTCTCGCCATCGCCGAATAACTAGCTCCTAATTATTTTTGCCAAAAATGAAATTTCGATTATCCAAGTCTGAATTTATTCTAACTTTTAATTTTTTCCACTCTAATTTTTTTCAATTTCTTCAATTATACATTTTTTTTCAAAATTGCATTCCATTTTCAATTTTTTCAAATTTAAATTTTCTCAAAATTTTTCCAAGTTTGATTTAAAAAAATTTAATTTTGTATTTTTAAAAAAAAATTTCTACTCAACTCTAGAAAAAATTCAACAATTTTTGAATTTTTCCTCAATTTTTTTCAAATTTGTATTTTGTGAATAATTGTTGCAACTTCATGTTTTCAAAGATTTCTCCTAACTCAATAATTATTGGAAAGAAATTTTAAAAATATGAAATTGAATTGAAAAAAAATCACAATTGGACAATTTTGAAAAAAAAAAGAATTAAACTTGAAATAAGTTTGGACTTGAATCGACGAAATCTCATTTTTGGCAAAAATATTTAGGAGCCAGCCACCGAATGTGCTCGTGTATTTCATTCATTCGACCACGTTCAAGTTCCACGTTCGCATTTCGCTCCTCTACGTACAATATACACATTAGTCGCTCGCTCATTATACGCGTGTAATTCGTGAAAATAAACCGTACACCGATGCACTCTTATTAGTGCAAATAAAAGTCGTCGTTTCCAAAATACCGTATACACTTCGGTATCCCCCCCCCCCCGGTCCCTTTGCCAGGGAATGCACGACGAACATGTTGGTTTATGAGTTAGCGAATGTACGAGTATAAATCGAATATTCGTTTTTACAATTTATATTCTCGTTCGGTGTATTATTATACGTGTGTAGTGTGTGGAAAATTTAGCAGCTCACCACGTATACGTATTATTTTCAAATACCGATAGATAGATACCAATATAACAAACTAACACCGTCGTATCTGGGTACTATAAAATTTTACGTATACCATGGTTTTTACTCTGCTTCATCTTACTTAGTTTAATTAACCGTATAAAACGCGATGATGATATAACGCTATATAAAGTTCCGCTTTGTACAACCAACAACGCAGTTCGACGTCAAATCGTTTCCTTATTGGCGTTGTTTAATGTCAACGTTATCCGTTTCATAGGATTGGGAATTTTTACGTGAGGGGAGGGGTGGGGTGGAAATGTGAATAGGTACTTTTGGCAATTTCACGAGACTAGTTTTCTACCATCCAAGTGGGAAAAAAATTCTCCTAAATGAAGCATTAGTCGGTTTGTTTCGTGTTTAAAGAATATGTCGAATAAATTGCATACTCGGTTTGCCGTAAATACGAAATGGACAATTATTAGGGCGATTGCATAGGCAACTTTATCGACACGAATGTTATTAGGTGTTCTTCCCCTCTCCTCCTACCAAGCATGAATTACTTGAAGAGATGAAAACTGATTCGTGATCGTAGATGATTTTAAAAAATAACTATTTTAGTCGTTTTTTTAAAAATATTTTCCATCATTTGAAAAATTATGATATTGAATTAAAATTTTAAATAAATTTTAATGAAAATCAGAAGAAATTAGGTCAAAAATACAATAATTCGAAAAAAAGAGAAAAAATTTAGATGTGAGCTACAGCGAAGAAAAAATCATCAAAATGAGACTGTAAATTTCAAGCAATTTATTTTGAATATGAAACTGCCGGGAGAGAAGAATGAACTATAAAATTTCATCGATAGAATCTGACATTCCAAAAGAAACAAAAACCGAAAATTTTTAACAAAGATCAAATTTTTTCAACTAAAAAATTCAAAATACAATTCTTCTATAAATTCCCCCAAAAAAGTGGCAATTCAAAAAACTTTCAACTCTAACCAAATTTTATCCAACTAAAGCAACGATTTCTATAAAACTTGCATTTTGATAGTAATTTTTGCAAAAATCCAAGAAATTTTAATCAACATTTTCAAAATTGCTTTCTGTTATTTTGGGGCTATTTCATACTAAACAGACCAAAAGTGAAGTCGGGTCTTCCGATTTCGCTCAATTTTTTTTTCAATTTCCCCTCGGTGGTCTAATCACAAAACCACGAACATTTTTTTCCTAACCCTCAAGGAGGCGCGGGGGGGAGGGGAGGCCTCGAAATTTTTATGCAATTGCGATTTTTACCCAAATGACCCAACTTTGAAGGCTCATATCTCGAGATAGGTTGTACTTGGGGAAAAACTGTTTGCGGGGTCTGAAAGAGAATTAATAGGAGATTTAAAACCGGTAATCACATTTTGAAAAGCTCAAAGTTGAACTTTGGTGGTGAAAGCTCAACTTTCATGATAAATACAAAAAACGAACGCTACCATTTAAAAATCTGAAGAAATTACAGTGAAGAGCCCTTTTTAGTTTTTACCCTTTTTTCAATCAACAAATTTTCAAGATTGGATCTCTAAACTCCGGGGGGGGGGGGAGGTAGAGGGATCCACAATTTTGACCGAAATTCAAAAAAATCGAAAAAGTGAAGTAACACATTGATTACTACTAATTCGAAGGCGCTGATTTCGAATATGTACTCAGTTTTTTTATTCACCTCCCCCCCGGCCTGAACCCCCATATTAGCCCCTTTGATAGGGTTAAAATTCAAAAAAATGAAAAATAACGTGTGACCTGTCGTTTGTTAGGTTTTTGAGGGGACTAAGTTCGAAAATTTGCTTATTTTTTTGGATTTGGCCCTTCAATGCCCCTTTAGCCCCCCAAATTTGGGGAAAACTATGTTGAGAAACGAAAATATCGTGTGAGATCGATTTCAACTAATTTTAAGGCGTAGAATTCGAATATCGACTTACTTTTTGATTCGACCCACTCCCTGTAATTTTTTGAAATTCAGTTCCATATTGATCACTGATGACTGAAGGAAGGGGTCAGTTGAAGCACGGGAGGAATCGGATCAAAAAGTAAGTCGATATTCGAATTCTACGCCTTCAAATTAGTTAAAGTCGAAATCTCACACGATATTTTCGTTTCTAAACATATTTTCCCCCAAATTTGGGGGGCTAAAGGACCATTGAAGGGTCAAATCCAAAAAATAAGCAAATTTTCAAACTTCAGCGCCCTCAAAAACCTAAAAAACAACAGGTCACACGTTATTTTTCATTTCTTTGAATTTTGACCCTATCAAGAGGGATAATATGAGGGTTCGGGGGGGGGGGGTAATGAAAAAACTGAGTACATATTCGAAATCAGCGCCTTCGAATTAGTAGTACCTAATCGATGTGTTACCTACTTCACTTTTTCAATTTTTTTAAATTTTGATCGAAATTGTGCACCTTTCTACCCCCCCCCCCCCGATATATAACCGAACTGAGAAAATTTCACGATGACACAGTTTTCTCATTTTTTTCGAATCGTCAAAAAAAATCATATTTTAATCGCTTCGTATTTGTAACTACTCCACACATCCGACCAATTTTCACCTTTTATCAGCAGACTCATCAAAATACGAGCTTTTTAGCACCACCATCTCGCAAAACACATCCCCACGAATACATTAACTCGTTTGCAAAGATTTTCTAGGACGATAAAAGGAAAAAATGGCAACGTATGGGAAACGAACCCACATACCCGAAGAAGAGCAGACAAAAGCAGGGAGAAAACTGGAAATAAATACATGGAAAAATTTTTCAATAGAGAAATACGACGCAGCGCGTTTAATAATAATGAAGCGATTCGCGCCACGACATAATCATCACACGTACATAACATATATGATACGAAGCTTGTGGCAAGTTGGCAACACCTATGTATAGGCACTTGGTAGGTACAATGTACATATGACATTATAAGTACATACTTGTATAAAGTGTTATACTACGTTCTCCGGGTCGAGAGATGAAATAGAAATAAAGAAAGCTAGAGAAATATAGGGCGACAAAAAAAAAAAAGAAGGAAAAAAGCAAACACGAGAAAAAAACGTGTATCAAGACGCGTGTAAATATACGAGTCGAAATTAATTTCCTAATTTATCTCGTTCTCGTAGCATGTTTTTCTTTCGCCGGACGGGGAGAGGCGGACGTTGGCACATTCTCCGATGTGGAAAATTCGCTGTTTCGCAGGAATGTTGCTCACTGGAAGCCGAAGACTGGTGAAATATTTCCAATATATTCGGCAATACCGGCGAATTGATAAATCTTATTTGAAACTGAGTCGAGTTTGGAGAGAAATAACGAGCTTGAATTTTCGACGTTTTGCCGAACAGGGCAAGGTTTTTTCACCATGCTGAAGAATTCAAAACATTCCGATGATGAACTACCCAGCCTTATTAAAATTTTCTCTAAAGCATTGCTCGAAAAGCGTTTCTTTTGCTTTACAATTACTCTCGTATTTTCCACTCTTTAAAGTCGCGCTGATTCATTTCGAATATAAACAAGAACAAGACGACGGTGACGCGAAAAACGGCGTTTAAATGAAAACAGACACAACAACCAGGAGCAGAAGCACACGACGAGCTCAAAAATGTAAAATGAAACTTTACAAATACGAATACGGTGGACGAGGAGAAACGGAGGCGTATAAGAGAAAAAGACACTGTATCGTTTGATGTTTAACCAATATCAAAGTTTGTTTCGTTCTCGGTGCCGTTGTGCGAGCAATTTTGAAAAATGGTACTTTGGTGAAACGATCGTCGTCGTGTTTGCTTTCTTACGTAAGTAATTTCTATAAAGCCTTTTTTTTTTCGGTACACTTTGTATCAAAGTTAGAAAGCCCGAAAATTAAATCAGATGTTATTACGACGTGATATCGAATCACAGCATATTACGTTAACTAATCGCCTCCGGTTCGATTTTAATTAAAACTCGAATCCGAAGGCGTAAATTTTCAAGTTTAAGGTAAAATTTTCCTCGCACACTCGATCGAGAGCGCGTAAATCGGCGACCTTTTTTTTTCACCCCGCCATTTTACGCAGCTGCCGACCAAGTTGGGCGGCCGCCATCCCGGCGAGTTATTAATTTACAGAAGAGCGTGTTAACAATAACTCAGCAGCTCTTGTACAAATGGAACGTGAACGAAATACACAAAAAGCATCTCCGCCGCACTGGCCCTTGCTAACGACATAAGAACCGAATCAACGAAAACACAAAGAAACCAACCATACACCGGAGCAATTCGTATAAAAGCGATGGGTTCTCTCTGGTGGTTCCAGGAGGACGCTGGAGGGAGGTGGGGATTCTTTAAGAAAAATCTTAAAACGCTATATAGCAAGATAAGTTAATTGAATGTGGGATTACCGAAAGCAATTCTCTACTTTCGAGTTTCTTATACTCTCATTCTCTCTCTGGTTCTCTTTTTCCCTCATATGTACTTTATTCCAAGCTGAACTGAAAAACCCATATATGCTGCGAAGTGCACAACATACGCAGTCGGCCGTACAAAGCTATCGCGTCATTGATACTCCTCCCTTGGCCAATTTTCCCATTTCCAACACCGCAATCGCGCCGGCGACGTTTTATTTAGTACAATGAAAGTCCATACTATATAATTGACTCCGTATAACTGTATGACGATGGCTTTTATCAGGCCAATATTCCGGAAACACTGTTGCCGAGTAAATCATCGACTCAACAGATCCTTCTTCCGGTGTTCCGCAAACCGATCCAGGATGCAGTTGCAGAGTTTATTGTCACCTGTCTTTGTACTGCCAATAAATGTGACGTTTTCGCTCGTTATTTATGTGGATTTTTCGGGGAAAATTGAGTGATTTTGTAATTTATACGACTACATGGGATGAAAAATCTAGTTTTTTGATAGATATTTTCTCACCTCCTTTCTCGCCTTCTTAATTAACCTATATTATTAAATTTTAAATTTGAAACTATTTTTAAAAAAATTTAAACACAAAAAATTAATTTTTTTGTTGAAGAACTGATAGGGAAAATTTGAGAGTCATGACATAGAAAAACTGTCGACAGACTTCCCCACTAAGAAATCCAGAAACCCCTAATAAAAAGAGGCAAAAAAACCATTTGGGATATTCAGTCGCAGAAACAATAACATTTTACAAGCATTTTTTCAAATTTTGATGACCCTAGTTAAAAAATTATTAGAGAATTCCTCATTTTTATTTTTAAATTTGTACTGAATTTTTACCAATCTAAATTAAAAGATATAAAAATTGAATACTGAAGCAATTAATTTAAAGTAATCAGTTTCTTGGCTTGATTAATTGATTTTTGATGGGGAAATCTAACTTCATAAAAAATTCAAGTTGTCATTCAATAGCTTGAAAAATCAATCAAAATATTTTTTTGTTCATTAAAAAATACATTAATTTATTTTTTGGAAATTTAATTTTATGAAAACTGAGTAAAGAAATCAAAATGCAATTGATATCACAGCTATGAAATTTTTTTTGAAAAAGTATCAAAAAATATTCGAGATTACCAAAAATTTCTAGTTTGATTTTGAGAACTAAATCGTACTTTCGGGAAAGGAGGAGGATGAGGGGGTTTCCAACAGCTAACCTCATACAAAATAGGAAATTTTTCTAGCTCAAAAAAGATCCCACTTTGATGTCTTTTAACACAGCCGTACATTTTTTTTAGATGGTTCCGGTTACTCACTCAAAGCTAATCAAAATCCAGGAATTTTTTTCGATCTAATGGTAAGGTGCCCCATTATCGCCTAGTGCCTAATGTCGACCACCTCGTCTATCTCCGGCGCTATGGGCGACAGCGAGCCGAAAATTTTTTTTTCATATTCTTCATCGAAAATCCGGAAAAATAAGACCACTCCGACATCCTGAAAGGCAAAACTCGCGGAGAAAAATAGAAAAGAAGAAGTTGGAAGGCCAAAAACTTTTTTTAGCAATTGCTTGCACGCCTTGGAATTTTTTCTTAAAATTATCGAATTAAATGTTTCTAGTGTTTTTGTGATTGAGAAAGTTCAAAGTTTCTGATGTAATCATCGCATTTTAATAATTACAACTTTAAGTAAAAAAGAAATTCACTCAAAGTTCATTTTTATGGTGTGTCCCTTTATCGACCACCTATAATCTAATGTAATTTGTTGTTTTTAAGTGATTTCGTTTTTTTCAATTTTCTCGAATTTTGGTTGTAGGGTTGTCATTTTGGTCTCAAATTGTTCATCTGTGAAAGAGAAACACAAAAAAAATATTTTCCGGTAGACTCCGTTCATAGCGGACAAAATCAGTCGGTAGTCGATATTGGGAACCCAAAATTTCGACCTTGCGTTTTGACATGTTTCAGAAAAAAAATCCTAAAAAATCCTAAATTTTAACGGATGGCCCCGGGGCTTTCCACAATTGTAGGGGAAGAATGTAGGTATCCATTAAGCCATCAATGACATTTCCAGCCCTTAAACTTTTGAAATGGCGAGACTTCAAAAAAAAGTGGGCGATAATGGGGCACCTTACCCTTACTCTAATGTGAAGACGAAGAGTAGCCTACTTAACAGTGTGCTCATTTTGAAAAAAAATATTAATACAATTTTTTAGTATTACTTGAAATTTGAAAATTCTGCGTTGTGGGTAGCAGTATTCTTTCGTACATTTCTTCCCAGAAAGGACCAAAAAACAAAAGGAATACCGCCACCAAACACGTAAAATTTTCAGTACGAGGTCATGATAAAAAATTGTATGATTTGTTTTCAAAATGTGCACACCCTCAAGTGGGCCACTTTGTAGGTACAACTTTTTGAGAATGACATCAAGTTTCCCCCCTTCAAATCACCATGTTAATAGGATTCATTATTGAAAAAAATATCATCTCTGGTAATACGCGTGATCGAGAGAGGATAAAAACACATATTCGCACGTTCATTTTATGAGATCGCCTAGAATGTCGAGTTGAATACTGCGAATTTTTTTGACTATTGAAACCCATTTCAATATAAATTGGTTCCACCTCTGAAAATATTATTCAGTTTTCAATCATTATCGTCATTATCAGCGTCGTCGTCGTATGTGAGCCTGGATATAGAAACAAGCCTTAGGGGTCAAATTTTCCCTTGATTCTACCCCTTCTGAAAGGTCCCAAATCACTATCAACTCAAAAATAAATTTTTGATCCCTAAGGGTGAATTCTATACCCAGGCCCACATATATTAAAAGGATTTTGGTGAAAACCCTCTGTGACAGTTTGCCAGCCAAAATCGCTCGACCGATTTTCATCAATTTTTTTTACTGTTCCAGAAATTATTTTAATTTCTTCAATTCTAAGTTCTATTTGAAATTGTATATTTTTCTAACACAGAAATTTTTTTTTGAATTAAAATTTTCTCAAAACCTTTCAAAGCTGATTTAACTTTTTTTTCAATTTCTTCTATTTATTCATCTATTGAGTTAAAAGTAATTTTTTACAACGTGAGTTGAATTTTTTTTAAATTCAAGGCTGGAATTTTTTTTAAATTTACAGAAATCAATGTAGGAATTTTTTTTCCAATTTTAATTTTTTTCCATAACTGCAAAATTTCTTTAAATTTATTTTTTTTAAAACTTCATACTTTTTAAAAAAAATTTCAGCTCGAAATTTTTTTAAACAATTCAAACGTTTTTCTTCAATTTTTTCAACTTTCTAGTTTTTAAAAAAATTGTTTCAACTTCGTGTTTTCCAAAACTTCTTACAAATTAATAAAAAAAATTAAAAATTGGGAAAATTCTGAAAAAATTTAAACTTGAAAATTTTTTGCAGTTATACAATACGAAAAAAATTGGAATTAAAGAAATTGAAAAAATTTGAAATTAGAATAAATTTGGACTCAGATCATTGATATCTCATTTTTGGTAAAAATGAAACAATTTAAACATATACAGTTAGTGAAGATTTTCGAATTTTTTGGGATATTTTGTGCTGATGCGCATATTTTTCCTTATCGGGGTAAAATTTAGAAACTGATTTTCTAATATTTTTACATAGGTACAACGTTTATCTTGACTTTTTGAAAATTTGTATGTCTTTCTCTCCGCTATTCCCCCCTCCCCCGCCTTTTCTATTATAAAAAATCGATACGTAAAAAAATAAAAATAATGCCACCATTTATTTTCAAAACTGATTTTCCTCGATTTTTTCAGATTTTCATGACTATTAGAACATTTAAACTTCTCAGAAGAAAAAAAAAGAGATGATCGAACAATTTTTTGAAAAAAAAAGAAATATTCTCATCTTTCTGTTTTTTTTGTTAATTTCTGAACAAAATTCTCGACTTGTTCTTTGATTTCGTAATTCTTGCACCATTCTTGTGAACATTTTAAATTGGTTTAAATAGCTCTTCAAATTTTGAATGTGATATCATATTAAATAATTTTCAAGCATTTTTTGTCGGTTTAGATATCTCCTTTCATCGCCAGTCAAAGTTATGTAGTTTTTTAAAAACTATGTTTTGGAGAGGAAAATCTTTCGAAAAAAAAAGAAGAAAGGAAAAACTGTTATCAGTGAAACAATCTTAGGTACATTCTTTCCCCCCTAAATTCCCCAAAATTATTAAAAAAGAAATTAAACCCCATTTTTTTATTCACGAATTCCAATCTTTTAAAATTTTATTTCGCCATTTCAAACAGTTCTTACGTCTGCGCATCTTCTTAATGTTTTCTGAAATTATCATTCAACGTCTCATCATCCTTTCGCAATTGTTTTTAAACTTGTTTCAAAATCTCAGAGACTTACAAACAAACCATCCTAAAAGTTACAAAACTTTGTCTCTGTTTATTTTCAAAGCTTCTCCAAACTTTTCAGCTTTTGATTTACCTTTTTCAATTAATTTCAGCCCAACTCGAAGACTCGACGAGAAAACGTTGAAAAAAAAACTTGACGACGAAGCAATTTACACAAAAATTTATACCTGTTTTAAGGATTCGAATAATGGGCCAAAGTTGACCACAGGAGTAAAATAAAAAACTTTTCTATCGAGATGACAAACGTTCTTAATATTTCATCAGTTATACCACGTAATGACATCTGGAGCTATTTTCCCAAGCACATCCGTATACTACAAGTAAGACAAGTGGAGACTACAGAATACGTAAGGGAAAAGGAATACGTGAATGGAAAAAAAATAAGGAGAAACTTGTCAATATCTAAAACGAAAGTAAATTTCTGTATAAAATCCACTGCTGGTCTGTAAAGCCTGTACAATGCAAGAGTACACGCTGCTAGATCGCCATAAAAGAAGAAACTCTATACCTTATCTCAAATAAGAAAAAGTTGGCCGAGTTGAATGCTGCGGTACAGCGAAGAGAAAAATAACTTTTTAAAATAAGTATACAACGGAGTTGGACAACTTAAAAATAATATAACTCGAAAGAAGCGAAGTTTAGTTCGAGTTTTTCACTCGCGTGTCAACTTTTTCACGATAGTGACGATGGTGTGCCGCGTAGGGCTTTACTCGGCTCGTATATACACGTTATATTGAATGTGACGTTCAGGTTTTAAAACACGACAAATATTACATCCGTCTCTGTCTCGCACATACCCCGGAGGTCGGGTGCCCGTCGCTGTATAAAAAAAAGCTCATGGATATTTCAACTCGAATAAACTATCTTAACACCTGCCAGTCATCGTGTTTCCGGCGAAGTTTATTATTTAAGCAATAGTAGGTGGCGTTGGCGGTGAATAAAGAGGCATTTACCGTTTATAGGTTGTTTCATAACATGATGATGATATGTTTGAGGTGGTTTTCGAACTATATGGAATTAAATGAGAGCTGAACTGAGTAATTGAACAAGGCAAAAGTATCGATTTTAGGGGGGGGGGGGGCGGTTCCAACAAGTCAAATGAAGAAGTGGTTTATGTGTAGTTTTTTGGCCCAGCGACCCTAAAATACAAAAAAATGAAGCAAAAAGAAACCTCAATTTTTTAAAAGCGTAGGTAGTAGGTATCTAAATATAAAAAATTCGAAAAGTGAAACAAATTATGTCAGAATGTCTACCAAAATACGAAAATAAAAAATGAAAATTGAAACATTTATCAGTTTTAAAATTATACCTTCGTACACTTTCAGTTTCATACAGCATTACAATCCAAGTTCGAAAAACGGCTCGGTTGAAGTGAATAAAAAATAAAAATTGTTTTTGGGTGTTTTCATTCGGAAACAAAAGCATTCAGGGAAATGGGATTCCGAAAACTCAGGCATTATAGCGCAATTTTTGAAGAAAAAAGTAACTTACGGCAACTTTTTTTGAGCAAAAAGTGACCAAAAAATAACCAAAAAGTAACCAAAAATTCAATTTTTTCAAGGGAACTTTTTTTTACAGTTTTCGAGGGGGGGGGGGGATTTTTTGTAGTTTTCTGCAAACATTTCAAAGATAAATCAACTGAAAAGACGTGAATAATTTAATTTTAAATTCTTTCGTCAAAACGACAAAGAAACTAGTAAAAATTAATTTTTTCATTTTTTTCTTAAAGAATTTTGAAAAATAGCAATTTTTACGTGAAAATTTGAATTTTTACCTGGAAATGCGAAGAAAAAGTGACTTTAGAGGAAAAAAACGTAACCAAAGTGACCTTTTAGACGTGAAAAGTAACCAAAAGTGACTGAAGTCGAAAAAAGTGACAAACACCCTAAAAAAGTGAACCGCTATGATGTCTGTCGGATTCGGGAAAATGGTAGGGAACGATAAAAACGCAATTCACATTTTCAGGGAGGGGAGAGGAAAGAGGTTTCCAGAAAGTGCCATTACGAAAAATAGGAAAAAATTGAAAGGTACCAGAATTCGGAAAACGACTTTTTGAGTTAGAGGCAAAAATGTGAGTTGAGGTCAAAAAATTAAAAAATCGTTTTTTCTCGAAATTTGGTAGATTGACAAGTGTACTACACTACCCCGAAGTGACAGATCGAAAATCGGCCGGAAAGTGGTAGAATAACACCTACAAAGTTAAGGAGTCTGAAAAAAAACAAATTAAGTTTTTTCGTAACTTTCAACTTTGAAAAAAAATAATACATAATTTGGGGAAAATTTCTTTAAATATTATTTTAAATGTTTATTTTTAACCAAAAAAAACTTTGTTGTATTCATTTTTTGTATGTATTTCGACCCATAAAAAATGAAGTGTTCCGAAACGTAACCAATAAATTCAAATTCTCTTCCATTCCCTCCCGTTTTATTCAACATCGTGATCAAGGGTCGCATTCCTTTCTCAGCGCAGCTTATTAAAAAGTACACCCCCCCCTCCCCCCACAAAAAAGTAATAAATTCTGTAGAAAGATAGTAAATTACCCCCAAACGTATGTAGGAAATTTTTTTATGAAAAAATCATAATTTAATTGATTAAAATATGCATTTAAACACCAATTTTTTTATCAATCAAAAAATGTAACGATTTGGCCCCAGTAAAGCGAAGGTAAAATTTTTCGAAAAATCTACAATGAAATAATCGTAGAAACCATTTTCTAGATATGCTATCCTTATTTTGGATTTTTCAAAAATTCCAGGGAAAATTTCAAAATTTCTCGACATTTCCCTGACTTTTCCACGTTTTCCAAAAAGTGGACATCCTGAAACAGGGTGTCCACTATATTTCAGAAATGATTTTCCCTGACTTTTCCAGGTTTTCCAGACCAATTTTTCGAATTTTTCCAGACCTTATAAATATGATATTTTTAAACCAGAAGGAGGGGGGGGGGGGTAATTTTTTTCGCGTGATATACTTACATCCCGAAATTTTGTATAAAAATGATATAAAATGCATAGGGTCAACGATTTTTTTTTCAAACTCACTAGATACTTTTTACGAGATCTTTAGATGCCCCTCTTCGGGTTAAAAAAAAATTCAAATTCAATTCTGAAAATTTTTCCGCCCATCCAACTCCCCCTCGCCACAAAAATTTGAAAATTTGAATTTATTACCTACAGAAAAACATTTAAATAAAAAGGAAAAACCAAGTATTCCAACGCAAAATTAAGTTTCGAAAAATGAAAAAAATTATGCCAGGGTGTCTACCAAATTGAGCGAATAAAAATTTGGATTTTCCGGGCTAAAAATTCAAAATTTTCTTCACATTTCATTCCCCCCTCCCCCTCCAAAATGAAAAACCCTTGTCTCAAATTTATAAATTCATGCAATCCCTTACAATTTTTTCGTTTGTACCAATAAATAAAAAAGTGAATGAGAAGGTAAAATATAAATGAGCTGTTAAGGAATATTCCTACCAAGATTGCACCATTGTGGACGAGGGAGGTAGGTATATCGGGTAGGTACGTGGAGCTACAGCAATACGTACGCGCCGAATACCTATCTACAATGATCTCGTTTGGTTGTGTATTCAAGCTCATACGTGCAATTAACAGTGCACTGAGATGTACATAATCTAACGTACGTTTACGTACGTTGTGTTATCTTTTAGATAACACCAGGTAGATGCCCTCTCGATGGTTTCGCACCTTCGAGAATATTCGGTAGCTATCTACCTGAGATTATGTCATATCTCAGGCCTGTAATTGGCTAGCCAGGTGCTAGAAGACTTTAATTACCAACCAATCAGCTGTGCTAGCTTCCTAAAGCCAGGTAGCTCGGGACTATAAATAGAGGTGCTTCGAGTCGCGAGCTTCATTACGTTTTTACCTTTTGCTACTGATGTACGTACGCGTATATCAGTTCAATACGTTTTTACCTTTTATATAGTGAACTTATCTGTGTGTATTTATGTTCGCGTATTGGTACCGGTTACCTATCTTAAACTAAGAGTTTGTTAGTGTAATCGAGTCGCGTATTTAAACGTAATCGTTTTATAAACCTACTGTAATTAATCAGTTGACTATATTGAATTGAATATACGATTTAGTACACTGTACCATCGTATATTATTTGATATAGAACTCAGTACGGTTGTGAGCTGCTGAAACAACGTTTCCGCTCATCAACCTACCTATCGAAGATAGGTATTCAAACCTGGTGCACTCTTGACACCCCACCAGGTTGCAAGAAACACACTCTTGCAGAGTGGTGACCACTATTTTCATCAGTTCATAAATCATTTTATGAAAATATATAAATGTGTTGAGCCCGAGCGAAGCGAGGGCGAAAATTTTTGCGAAAAAAGATCTTCAAAAGATGAAAATTCACCACTTTTCCCTCATTCATGTTTTCCAAAACATGGCCAATAATTTCGATTTCTGTTCCATTCCCTCCTTTTTTTTTCAACGTCGTGGTCCAGGGCATCATGACGTTTCTTTCTCATCAAGGCTCATTAAAAAGTAAGTTTTCAAAAAACTTAGGATTAAAAATAAATTCTGTAGAAAGAAAGAGTGTAAATTACCCCGAGGGAAATTTTTTTTGGATAATTCATAATTCAATGGACAAAGACATGCATTTTGAATATCAATTTTACTGTACATTACGACCGACAAAAAATGATGAATAAAACAATAATCGGATAAAAGATGTAATAGGGCGAAATTTTTTGAAAAATTTATAATAAAACAAGCAAAAAAACATTTTTTTAAATGATTTACATTTTTTTGGGATTTTCGAAAAATTCCAGAGAAAATTCCAAAATTCCCTGACTTTTCCCCGACTTTTCCAGACCACCAAAATTCCCTGACTTTTCCCGGTTTTCCAGAGAATGGACACCATGTGAAATTTCGTCACTGAGGCGAATTATACTTTGATCTCTCTCCAAAAACAAATCCACACCGAAAAATAATCTCAGCCTCTATCTTTTGTAAAAATTTACCCCATCGAGATTAATTTTCTTCATCATCAACGCCATAAAAATCCCACTAAAAATACTCGAGTATTCATAAAGGAATGCAAATTTCGACTTGTAAAAGGGTAACGATGTCGTTTGAGCACCACGTGTGCACCATGTAGCATACGTACAGTACATCTAGACAAAGGTATTAGGTATAAAGCGCATCGGCATCGCATCGCGTGAAAATTAATGAAATAAAACCTTTTAAGAACCCTAAACGCGTGCCACAGAGTTCATTGGTTTATGGGTAGAAAAGGTAACGCGATCGAGGGAATCTGTCACGAATGGCGCTGTCATTCGTTATTAATAACCACACAACATGTATATTTTTTCGGTTTTCAAAGGCTGCTATAACGTCGGTGTACGTTTAATTAAAAGCGCACCCTGCGAGAAATTATGATTCGTTGAGAATTCATGAGATTGGAAATTAGTAATTCTAATTCGATTTCTGGTATAGCACGGAGACGAGGGGACTGGCCGAAGAAAACCACCATTCGGCAAGAGGAGGATGAAAATTAACGAGTTACGCGGTTGCTGGTACATATTTTTACTTATTAGCATCGTCGAGTCCGTATATCGTCTCGTTCTTGTGCCATCATAATGAAAAATAAAAACGGAAAAGCGGCTACGATTTAACATTTTCGTTGTACGATGTCGACCGAGGTAGAGGCGAAGATGATAATTTTAATAGCTTAAACGTCATGTCGTGAATTCAAAATAAGCTTAAATTTGTTATCAAAGCTCATTTGTAAGCCGCTTGGGTAACTGTGTGTTTCGTTAATGCCTTAACTAGTAGTTTGGTTTTTTTTGCGGCGGTCTTGCCATCCGCCCTTTCCTCAAGAGCTAACTTGGCAGCAGGCATTAACGGTGAAAAAGTTGAGCGCGTTATGAGAAATATTGGCACGAACGGGTGACCCTTTGGTTTTTTATTTTTATTTTATTTATTTATGGTTCGAAATTAAAATACCGTTGTAGACGAACGAGGGTTTTCTCGTGTTTTTTTCTCATTCCTAGCCAGTACGTGGTTGTTTTTATGAGCTTTTTTCGTCCGGACGACGTATCCGGCGGTGGTAATTTAATTTATTGACTTTTTGGCGTTTTCCATAATCGATTATGTAAAATTTATTTAACGTTATAATTCACCATAAATGAAACTCTTCGACGAAAACCAAAGTGTAATAAATTTCGCCAACTTGGCGGGAAATTATTTTTTACTCGTGTCGGCGGCGGCGAATCGATTAATTTTTGGCAAATGGCGACGGTGGCCTTTTTTTTTTTGCCAACTACCTAAATATGTCAAGTTGGGAAGAATTTGAACAACGGTGAAGAAAGGTCGAACCGCAAAGGTAGGTGGAAAATAGGTCCAGGGAGGAGGGAGAGTGCGAAACATTACACGATATAAACGTTTGAAAAGAGATCGAGGCCTGCTACGGTCTTATCATCGGATAATGTACGGAACTTAGCAGGATTTCCTGGTGGGATTTATATTAACACGAGCTTGATAAAATGGTGGAATTTAATCGAGAGCCTCTGTACTTGATTGTGCGGACTACGAATACACAGGGAAACGGTGGGAAAGCTTTTGAAGTACGACTTTGACCATCGTGTCTACACACACAGGCTCAGCTTCATACCTAGATTCGGACTCGAGTTTATTTAGATTTTAGTATGTGCTGTATACCTACTTGGATGCTGCGTATAGGAAAACGTGAACGGAATAATCAGTTTATCTGGTCCATATGTATCGGACACATACACACGCAGTGGCGAATAGGAAATGGAGAAATTTCCTGTTAGAATCTTTTTTGTGTAGATGTGCGAGCGTGTGAGGATGCGAGAGTCGACTCGACGCGACGTTGTACCTCGTACCTCGGCATCCTTTTCGGCAACGAGACCGAGAAACGGGTAAACTTTGTCTTTGGTAATATACTCGACGTTGTTTTATCGACGAAAGGCGAATTTTTCCTAATCCTATTTACGCAACAGGCCTTATGTATTTCGACGTGTGTTCGAATTTACGTCCTGTCTCGTAACCTTCTACTTGATGGTCGTCGATTTGCTACGAGTTGTTTGGGCGAATAAATTGATTTTCTTTCGAGTTCGTTTTAGTTAGAGGGATGCGATTCTAAGATGGGTGTGATTGGGGAGGTGGGTCTTGCAAAATTGTAAAGTTGTAGATAAAAAGCGTTGGTTTTCGTAATACGATTATATTTTTTCCAATTTTTCGGACGAAATTGTTCAGACGTGACGAGAAGTTTTGATAAAATTTCAATGGCGTCTGAAAAATTATAGGGAAATGGGATTTTGAGGGAAAATTTTTAAGAGGCTACAAAAAAAAAATTACAAAAATGTGAAACTGCGAGGAGAAAATTCATGTTGATACAAGACTGAATTTAAATTTTTTTGACAGAAAATAGTCTCGGTTTTTGGAGTTTATACTTAGTAGGTACATATGTAGTTTATAATTATTTTTAAAATGAGTTTTTTTGAACTTATTTTTGTTTTTTTTTCAAGATAATAATTTTGTATAAATACCTAGGTACTTACTTACTCAGTTAGTCTTTTTTTTTTTTGAAAATAGATTGTTTCGATCATTTATTTCAAAACATGTTTTATTTTTTTTACATTTTTTTAAGAATCTTTTTTTGGTTTTGTTGGTAAGTAATTATTATTTTTTTTGTTAAAAATGGATTGGTTTTTTGTGTTCATTTTGGAAATGGTTTGCTTTTTTGGTTTACGAAAATGATTTGATTCTACTTGAATTTTTTCTGAAGATAGATTGGTTTATTGGGGTTTATTCTGAAAAAAGATTAGTTTTATTTTTTTCTGAAAATGTTTTTTTTACATGTTTCTTTCTGAATTGTTCGTTTATTTTTTTTTTTTTACTTCTTTCTGAAACTGGGTTTGTTTTTATGTTTTGTTTTGTTTTTTTATTTATTGGATTGATTTTATTGTTTTCTTTCTTCTGGAAATTATTTGATTATTTTTCTGAAAATGAATCGTCTTTCATATTCTTGTATAGGTATTAAAAAATTGTGTTGATTTTTTTTTTTCAAATGTTTAGATAGTTTGGTTTCCTTAAAAATGGTTGTTTTTTTGGATCCAATCTGAAAATGATTTGGTTTATTTGATTTTTTTTTTAAATGAAAATGGTTTAGTTTTTTTTCGCTGTCTTTCTGAAAATGGGCAGCTACCATAGTTTTAATTTTTTTCATGATTTTTTCCTAAAAGAAGTTTGATTATATTCCAGTTTTTTGGGAATTCTTCAGATTTTCCATTGTTTTTTGGAAAATGATTCAGTTTGTTGTTTTTTAAATATCATTTCGTTTGTTCATTTTATTTTTCAAAATTGTTTATTAGTGTCTTCAGTTTTTTTTGTATGCAAATTAATTTGTCTGTTGGTTTTTTCTGGAATTGGTTAGTTTTTTCTTTATTTTGTTTTCAAGTCAATTTTCTTTTGGTTTTTTAAGATTTCTTTCAAAAATGACTTGGTTTCATTTGTTTTGTTTTGTTGTGGAAATAGTTTAATATATTTTTTTTTAGATTGAATTATACTTCTTGATTAATTCTGGAAACTGTTTTTTTTTTTTCAAACAATTCTTTGAGGGGTTTTTGAGTTTTTTTGATTTTTTTTTTGCTGAAAATAGCTTGATTTATATTGATTTGTTTTAAAAATTGTTCGATTTTACCCCTATTTTTAAAAATTAATCAGGGGCATTGAATTCAGAATCGTTAAGAATACACTCTGTGCGGTGTAAATTACACCGGCCTCGGAACTGCTGTGTTATAAACATAAAGGGATGTGATTGGTTAATAAAATTGCTGATACAAGTAGGGGATGTTGATAACAGTGATGGGGAGATTCAGCGATTTAAAGAATCGGATTTAGGAATATCAGACTCGTAAGTTTTGGAAAATCGGATTCCTAAAATGTGATTCTTTTCTGAAAAGAATCACGATTCAGAATCGGATTTTTCTGTGATTTTTTTGAGATTTTTTCGTGATTCCTTTTTTCAAAAATGTTGTACACAGGGGATTCCAGCCAGCTGATAGCTGAAAGCTGATAGCCGATAGCTTTTGGCAGCTAATGGGGTTCAGCCGATAGCTGATAGCCAGCTAATTGTGAAGTCACCAGCCAATAGCCAGCCAATGGTCAGCCAATGATTTTTCTTTTTCTTTTTTTTTTTAAATAAATGAATATGTCGATGAAGCCGATGTAGAAATGGGTTGTGTTCAGGTTGGGTGTGTATACACAAAAATGATGTCATTTTTGTGTATAATCATATAAACAAATTCAGAGAATGTGCAAATTCGTTTCTTTCAGAGTTAGAAATTAAAAACTGATGGTTAGCAACTTAGCACCTTTTCCCCTTGAATTTATCAGAAATGTTTACAATAATTTCATTGTATATTTTTATCACTACTTTTTTAATAATCTGAATCTTTCAGGAACGAAACAATCTGATTGGTTAATTTTTGTATACACCTAAAAATGACGTCATTTTCATGTATATACAACCCAACCTGAACGCAACCAAGAATATTTTTTTTTTTCAAAATTGATGGTTTCGGGTTTCTTTTTAGCTTCTCAGTTTTCCAGCAAAAAAAAAGGTAACAAAAATGTAACTACAGTCACCTACGTATCGTGAAGAGAATTTTAGGGGTCACATGGTTATTTAGCTGATAGCCAGCTGAATGTCAGCTAATGAAATTCCGGTAGCCGATAGCCAGCTTTATTTCAGCTAATGAAAAAATTCAGCAATAGCGGATAGCCGAAAGCCAATGACCATTGGCTGGAATCTCCTGGTTGTACATGATCATATGAGTGGAATGTCCATAAAATGTATTTTATTTCACAGTTTCTCTTCTTACCTTCTAGAGTGTAAAAAATTCAATCTTGTTTTATGTTTTACATTTTATGATCTACCACCAGCCGGACTTCTAAATTAAAAATGTGGTTAATTTGTGATGAGTTTTTCAGTTTGTGTTTTTCTCAGGGCTGTCCAGCTAGCTCATAGCCAATAGCCATTAGCCAATAGCCAAAGGATTTTCACTCCTTTTAGCTTTAGCTTTTAGCTAGCCAATCAACTTCACTAGCCATTAGCCATTAGCTCTAGCCAATCAAATCGAATGGCTATTGGCTTGCCTTTTTTGAACGAAATTATTTTTAAAAAAAACTAATAAAATTTGAAATTTCTAACAGAATTTCATAATTTTTTTAAAATTCTTGGTTATTTTGGGTTTTTATGCTCTTTTTCTTCAAATGAAAAAATACCTATGCAATTCGAACACTTTTTCTTTGCATTTTTGCAAAGAGGAAAGAATAAAATAACATGTATTTTGAGGTGCCACATGATTTTTTCAATAATTAGCTATTAGCTAGCCAATAGCTAGCCAATCAACCCACACTAGCTGTTAGCTGTTAGCTCTAGCCAATGAAATTATTTTTTAACTTTACTTTAGGCCATTAGCTCTAGCCAATACGATTGGTTAGACACCCCTGGTTTGATGTCGTTTTTTTAAATAAATATTTCAATTGAAATTATTAAAAAAAAGAAGAAAAAAGTATTCAATGTTGTGTTTAAAAAAATTGCAAAAGAATCACAGATGCGCGATTCAGTCACAAAAAAAATCGAGATTCCCGAAATTGTGATTCATCAAATTGGGGAGTGGAATCAAGAATCCGATCAGAAATTCTTTATGATTCACACTGGTGATTCTGAATCGGCCCATCTCTTGTTGATAACATGTTGATGTGTTTGTGTGAGTGTATAATGTGTAGTTCTTCACATCATTCATTTATGAAACAGAACACTCAGTAAAACATGATGTTACAGTACTCTGGAGGTGTTCAGATTTACTCTGGGAAGAAAAAACAACACAGAGTAAACCCAGAGTACTGTGACGTCATATTTTACTGAGTGTTCCGTTTCATAAATGAACGACGTAACGAAAAACTACACATTGTACACTCACACAAACACACCAACATATTATCAACATCCCCTACTCGTGTCCACACATCTATCAACCAATCAGATCACTCGTGTGTTTTTTACTTGGCAGTTCCGAAACCGGTGTAAACTACACAACGCAGAGTGTAATCTCAACATTTCTGAACGCATTGGGGGAAACGTGATGTAAAACCCGGAGTGATTTCTGAACAGTTTACTCTGTGTAAACAACACAGTCTGTGTCGTTCTGTGTTATATCTGAACACACTCCTGGGTTTACTGTGCTTTGGTTTTTTACCCAGAGTAAATCAGAACGCCCTCCAGATCAACGTTAGAGAGCAGAACTATGATGTCACTGTTTACTCAGAACTCGTTCTTCAATCCAGAGCAGCGCTGTTCTGATCTGAAACTTCCTATATAGTATATACAAGGCCTGAGTGCTGGAATTATGACGTCACAAACGTGGAAATGTTTTCTGATTGCTGCTCAATTCACATTGATTCTGTACAGTTTCATTTGTGTTTACATTTTTTTTGCGCATGCACAGAAAGATTTAAAGCCAGAGCTGGAAGGACGAACTGAGAATGGGAACAGAGAACAAAAAAACGATTATTTTCTCAAGAGAATGAAAGAACGAAAGAAAGAACATTGAAAAATCACCAAAAGAAAACAATTTTTCACGTAATGTATTTACAATCCGAAATAGTGCAGAAGAATGATTCTGGTCATACAAGCTAAATTATTCATGTTTTAGTGTCAAGAACAAAAATCAATCATGAAATTAATTTCAACAGGAACAGGGCGCGGATGCACAATTAGAACCTGACTAGAAAGTGGGTGATTTTTTCATTCTTTTTCTGAAAATTTTTCATTCATTGACCAAAACGTCTCCAAATCTTTCTCAATTCCTCCTCACGGATAAAAGAAACTGACTCAAACATCATTTTCGCACTTCACATTCCACACCAGAATAATAAACGAAGATACTCTAAAATCATACATTACCGTCGAGTATTCATAAAACAAGAAGAATACCAACTTCGTGAAATATCACCAAACGTGAAACTTTCCATCACACCCGACCCGAATCCGCAATCCCATTGCTACACTTCTCGCGAAGCGAATACCCCGTCGCACCATCAAAACAGCACGATTCTTATGTAAATCTAGCGCCGAAGCCAAAATTTCCCGGCAATCTGGCACTGGCATACTCTACACAGCATCGCGATCATTTCCATAATACGTGTATACAGGCAAGCCATTAAAAAAGCTCACCATGACGTCGTGACGTTGGCCGACAACGACGATAATATTACGTTAACGCCACCGTATATACGCGGCCATATTCGGCTGCGTATTTCGCATATACATCAACTTGGAGCCTAGTTCGCGTCCAGCTAATCCGATAATTTCCCATTCGCATTAATTGTTGCCGGCGCTGGCGCAGGGCAAATCTCTAATGGAGAAATCACCGCGTATGCGAAAATTCCTCCGGCCAGGCGAGCTTTCAAAAAAGAAACTCCGCGGAGGAAAAAACCCCCGCGACGACGGATGTCTGCGCCTCGTACCGAAACCGTAACCGCAAAACCAACGCTAATAAAATATGTTAATAGGTTCTCGCGCAAAAACCACAACAAAAATACATTCATTACGAAATACTATCTATCCTATACTTACGCATATACGAAACGAAAATACGAATACATTTCGCCAATTCTATATACTACTTTACACATATACGCTGCCATAATGATGCCAAGTATGTTTTAAAGCAATTCTCCGCACACATACTCTCTCACTCAGAACGTATCTGGAACCATATACCAGAGCAGATAGGTCGTGGCTGAACCCATTATCGTACCCTTTTAACTCGCTAATGCGACTTCACTGTTGTCAGTAATTTTCTCCTTTTCCTCTCTTCCATTCCTGTATTCCGCTTCATCTTCCCTGGCGTACTTTTTTCTCCCAGTCTCTGCCTTTCATTCGCTCTTATCGCGTACACGTTTGAAAATCTATTTGAAAATTCCGAACAATCGAATTTTAATACCGGCATTGTGTAACATTTTTTCGGCTAGATGAAAATGTGGCTGGCTGATGCCAACTTTTTTATAAGACGAAAAATGGATTACCATTTAAAGTAAGTCGCTAGATTTTACACCCCTGTTCACTTCCCAGCCGTCCAACGTACAATCGACGTTCGTCTTCTGGGAATACCATATACTTGTCGACTCTACACAGCATACCTTTCTCTTTTTTTTTTATCGTCGCATACCAAGAGACAGAGTATAAGGGTAACCCATTCTAAATAAAAATTCTACCTTCCAGTCGTCTTTTTTTTGTGCACTAAGGCACACAAAAAGCTATACATGAGTTTATATCTATGCATCGACGTATATGTGTACGTAGTTTTAAGAAACTTCGATCGAGCTTCCCTAATATGTAAAACAGTCTCGAGTCACGCTCAATCTCTCGCATTTGCCAATTGAATAAAGTCAACATTTTATTCTCTATCGTTTTACCGCTGCTGGGACGTAGGTAGTAGGTAAAAGTGCCTACCTATCTATGTACTTATACGAAGAAAGCGAAATTTCAATGCATATTCGATAGAACTGTCTGCGATTCTGTTTTCAATACTGGAATTTTCAAAACGTATTCTCTTCTGTGTGCTTTATATATATGCACTTAACAACCTACTCGGTTCACCAAAATACCATACAGGGAGTTTCAAAGTTGACCAACCTCCTTCCACCCAGCAAGAAGGCCACCAATACTGAGTAAAAGTATGTATGTTTGCTTACTTTTGGAATGTCGGGGGCAAAATTATGCTACGTCAAAGAATTGACAATTGTTTTTCTAATTTTGTATAACATTTTGAGTAAAATAGATGGAGAGTTGCGGTTGGCGCCATTGGATGAGGCATTTATTGTAGTTTTTATTTTTTTTTAACCAAAGGTTTTTAGATTAGTCAAAATGAGGACCTTAAAAACTAACGAAATAGTCGGAAAAACGAGTAAAAATTTCATGTTTTTTCAAAATTTTCAATTTTTTTATGCCAAACTATTGCTAATAATGAATACTGGGTAAAAAAGGTCGCTCTTTTCAATGGCGCAAACGGCAGTATTTTATCTCGCATAAGTGAAAAGTTTCAAGCATTCAAATGTCGAAAAAAGTTACGAAAATTATTTCGTTTTGTTTTGTGATTTACTTTTTGGTCTGTCACATCATTTTAGTCAAAACAGATGGGGTCGAGGCCTCGGAGGACTTATAGTTTCATTTGACAAGGTGTATACTATATTTCAGAAATGATTTCCTCCGACTTTTCCAGGTTTTCCAGACCAATTTTGCGAATTTTTCCAGACCTTTTTAACATTGTATTCGCCAACCAGGGAGGGGGGGGGAGTTTTTACGTGATGCACTTACATCCCGAAATTTTGTATCGAAGGGCATAAAATGCATGGGGCTTGACAATTTTTTTTTCAAATTCACTACACGCAAAAAAATAATAATATAAAATGTTTAAAAATTTATTAATATATATTTTTTTTAGTGTAGATACTTTTTATGAGATTTTTAAATGTTCTTCTTCGGGCCAAAAAAAGATTCAAAATCAATTCTAAACATTTTTGAACCCACTCAACTCCCCCTCACCACAAAAATTTGAAAATTTGAAGTTATTGCAGAAAAATTTCAAATAAAAAGGAAAACCTAAGTATTCAAAGCAAAATTATACATAAAAGTTTTGAAAAATGAAACAAATTATGCCAGGTTATCTACTAAATTAATCGAATGAAAATTTAGATTTCACCGGGCTGAAAATTCAATCTATTATAGTATTTAACTATCAAGATTGTAATCGTGCATAGCGCCAGAACGCTGGTTCGATTAAATAAACGATCGATCGATCAATCAATCAATCAATCAATCAATCAATCAATCAATCAATCAATCAAAGTATCCTGTTTTCGAATTTTCAAAAAATTCCAGAGAAAATTCCAAAATTTTCTGATTTTTTCAGACTACCAAAATTCCCTGACTTTCCCCGGTTTTCTTGAAAATGGACACCCTGTTTTAATACTCAAGTTCATATGTTGAATTCATCGAAGGGATAATCTCAATAACCTAGAAATTTTCCATTTTTTATTCATTTAATCAAAATTTTTCAAATTTTTTTCAAACCAACTTACTACAATAATGACTAATTTTTATGTAAAAAAAAATGATTCCTACCATTTTCCCGAATGTCCATTTTCTCAAATACGTAAATCCCGAATCCCATTTTCCCGAATACCGAATATCAATTTTCCCGAATTCCGAATATCAATTTTCCGAATACCTAAAGACAGCTTATATTGAAAACGAGGAGGAATGTTTGTCGAAGTTTTAAATTTCAGGGGTAAAAATAGACTTCTTGAAAATTTTTGTAAATTTTGTAATTTTGTTTTGTAGCATTGACTGCAGAGCTCAGGAACGAAACTTGGGCGGAAATCTCGTGAGAGGAGGGGGTGAGGGGAGGGGGTGAGGGGAGGAAAAACCGAAATTCAGTTGACTCGTATTTTTAAAAAGAGGGAAATTTCCCAACCAGACGTACTGAAATCAAAAAACAAATAATTGTGATTTTTCGCGCTACTTTTTTAAATCCCCTCCTAAAAAAAAATATTCCTCAAAGACTCCTTCTCTTCTAAAAAATGAAGAAAATTTTGAAAATTTCATTCAAAATAAATTAAAAATTGAAAATTTATCAAATTCTCAATTTTCTCCGTCAGATTTTAATACAATTTTTGTGTTCTTTCCCTCAACTCCAAAAAATTGGCTGACATGCTTCGGTCGCGGGCAAATATTTATGTATAGAAGGTTTCAAAAAAGTTATATTTTCAACAAAATTGAAAATGTCATTAAAAATTTTCAAATTTTCAAATTTTTACTATAAACGCTACATAGTTTTTGTTAAACAAACAATTGTTCAAAAAATAACAATTTTCTTCAATGATGAAAACCTGTAAAATTGAATTCTTCAATTTTTCAATTTCCTTAATTTTTAAAAATTATTGTATTTCTCGTATGTCCTCCAAAAACTTGATAATTTTCCAAAAACTGAAGGCTTTTTCAAAACTACCAACGACAATTTTATAAAAATTAGACGATTTTCCAAGACCTAAACTGATTTTTTCATACATCAGGACGATTTTTCAAACATCGAAGGATTGTTTTCCCAAAACTAAAACGAGTTTCTAAATTTTGGTCAATTTTTCTAAAACTTGATCAATTCATAAATTTGGCAATTTTTCCACGAAACCTATGACCACATCAAGCGACAAGCAACACCTATTTTACCTACACCAAATCTATGTACCTAATTGTCTAGTTCATAAAATAAGCAATTCTTTGCCTATTGCATGAAATTGACAACGAGCTACCGATTTTATACAATAAGTCACTTTTTCTCTACAAAATCGGTACACTAGCTGAGATTTTTACTCCAAAATTTTCGAAGACCCTACTCAGTCCCCGCAATTTAAAGGTTAGGCAAACATACATACTCGGATTCAGGATGAGCTGCCTACTCACTGGTTGGAAGGAGGTTGGTCAACTATGGAATATGCTGCATATATGACATACCTCATCTGAAATTTGTCACAATACTTTATTGTATGGCACAGATCGCGTAATTGACAGCAAATAAAATGCGATTCCTCCGCTTCCAAAAAAAAAGAATACATCGGCAACATTGCACCAATATTACCAGCCAAAATTACCCTTTAATATAATTCACGACGCGAACGAAAACATGGTACGTAAATTTCACATAATAATATAAATAACACGCTCGCTCGTACATACGTATATGTATCTTATTTACATAGAGGGATGACTGGTATAGAGAAAAAAATCATACGAAATTCTCTAGCGGCGTCTTAATGATGCTCCCTCGAGTCATACGTAGTACCTTCATAAGACGTACGTATACCACACCAAGTTCATTTACTCAACGATGCTGAAAGAAGAAAAATCGAAGTTGCGTTTTAATTTCGCATTATTTCGGTGGTTTGTTCTTTAAAGAAATACACCAGGCGTGTTTGCGGTTCCCTTCGGTATAAACCGAAGTATATAAGAATTACCATCGTGGATGCCGGGGATGGGGATGACGGTGGCGTCAGAGAGAGCTCGATCTTAAACGAATATGGTTATAGACTGAAACGTTGGTTTTGGCTTTTTTCGTTAAGACATTTTGTGCGATGTTACGTATTCCCCTATGTGATTTGTTGCACTTAATTTCGAGTAAGTTTTCGACGCGGTGAAAGCGTACGTGTGTATGCGAGCAGTGCGGGTATTTGGTCGGTTTATATGGGTATAGTATGTAGCTTATCGACGTCTGGTTGGCTGGATGTATAAAGCGTAAAAGTTAATTTAGGAAAACTCGCTAACCGTGTGGTGCTTCGATGGTATAGCGTTTTCTCGTCTATATACAATAACGTAAGGTAATTGTGATTAAATGATATACGTTTTTAAAGAGTCTAGGGAACGAAGCGTCGATACGAGGGGTTACCCTTTTCCAAACAAACGAGAGTTTCAGACAGTGTTGCCAGATTTGGGAATTTTCAGCGCAGAGGGAGAAAATCCTTTGCACGATTTTTTTAAATGTCAGTGATCTTTGACTTTATTTTGAAATAAAAGAGAAAAATCGATTATACGTATTTGTTTATTAAAAGAGAAAAATTGATCAATTTCAGGGTCCAATATTCCCGACTAAATTTACACGGTATATGCACCAGGTGCAGAAATAAAAAAATTGTGTGCATCACTGAATCTTTCCTGTTTGACTCATGCGAATCTTCAATTACACTCTCTCATTTAGAAATCAGTGAAAAATATCGAAAATAATTGGAAAACAGCCAGAATTGCAGCACATCAGTATTAAATCGGTAAAAAATTTCACTGAAAGCAAACAGTGAAAAAAATTGTTGAAAAATCAGTGAAAATTCACTGGAAAGTCAGTAAAATCTTTGAAATTTGCTTTAAAAAATTGCTAATCAGTGTAATTTTTTGAAAACTCAGTAAAATTCTTTGAAAAATCAGTGAAATTCTTTGAAAAATTTGCGAAAATCCACAAAAATCAGTGAAAAGTCACTGATTCAAAATAAGAGAGTACCATACACCATACAACTCGATTTTTTTTCTTTCAAAATTCACATTATAATATTTTCAAACAATTTTCAACTCCAATAAAAAGTTTTTCTCTTTTCCCAGAATTTTTAAACTCCATTCTTTCAACATCAACATTTTCTTCTCAGTATATTTTTCAAATCAATAAGACTACTCTGAAATTTCTTCCTAAAAACGTTTTTTCACCTCCTAAAATTTTTTCTCAACTCTAAAATGTCTTTTTCGAAAATTTTTTCACCCTGAAATTTCTATCAAATCTTTTTGGTCATTCGCGTGTCCAGGCATCATAGTGAAATTCCGAAGAAAAAAAGTGACTTTTAGTGACCTTTTTTGAGAAAAAGTGACCAAAAAATGACCAAAAAATGATCAAAAAGTAATCAAAAGTAACCAAAAATTCGATTTTTTCGGGGGAATTTTTTTTACAGTTAAAAGAGGACTGAGAATTCCAGAAAAAATGAGGGGAGGGGGTCAAAATTCAATGAAAAAATTAGGTAATCTAAAAATCTATTTTTTTTTTTAGTGTCACTTTAGGAAGCAGATATACATAATTAATTTAATTTAACAGATTTGAGCAAAAAAAAATTGAAAAATGACGAGATTTTTGGAACAAACAATTAAATCAGTCAATTTTCGTAAAACTGTGTCTTTTTGAATCAGTGAAATGAATTTATTTGAAAATCTGTGATATTTCAATTATTTGATTGATTTATTTTTGTCAAAAATATTGATTTTAGTCTGCCATATAGGGAATTGATTAAAAAATCAATTACTTTACTGATTTAGAAAAACAGAATTTTTACAAATTTAGAAATAGAATTATTGAAATACTGCCCGAGCGAAGCGAAGGCAAATTTTTTTTGAAAAATCATATATCAACTTTTAATTTTTTTTCTTGAAGAATTTTGAAAAATAGCAATTTTTACGTGAAAATTTGAATTTTTGCTTGAAAATGCGAAAAAAGTGATTTTTAGTGACCTTTGGATGAAAAAAGTGATTTTTAGTGACCTTTGGATGAAAAAAGTGACTTTTAGTGACCAGAGCCGAAAAAAGTGACCAACACCATAAAAAAGTGACCTGCTATGATGCCTCCGAAAAAGCAATTCTTAGCGCATTGAAATCGTACACATACAAACATCAAAAGTGCATACCTACTTGGCAAATTTCAACTTCAATTCTAATAAAAAATTTTCTCAACTCAAAAATTCCTTCTAAAAAATTGTTTCCAAGTTTGGAGTTTTGTTTTTTCAAACCCTAAATTTTTTCTTAAAAAATATGTTTTTTCAACTCTAAAATTTTTAGAATGAAAAAATATTGAAATTTGGATAGGAAAATTTTTTGAAAAACTCGGAAAAATCTAAAGAAAATTTCAAGTCTTGAAAATTTTAAAATCAAAAAATGAAATTTCAAGTGGCCAGTTGAGAAAAAAAATTATTGGAGTTGAAAAATGAAAATTTTGAGAAACTCAAGATGAAAAAATGTCAAGAGAATTTCAATTTTTAAAAAGTTTTAAGATCGGAGATTTGAATTTCAGAGTTTGAAGTTGAGAAAAAATTTCGGTAAATGTGAGCCTGAAAATAGAAACCACCATTAGGGGTCAAAAATTGATTTTTGAATTGACACTGATTTTGGACAAAGTGGGAACCTCAACTCATAAACCAATTTTTGACCCTTAAGGAGGGTGGTTTCCATATCCAGGCTCACAAATGTAAAAATTGTAGAGCTAAAAAAGTTCAACGAATAGAAAAATTTTGAAAAAAATCTTGCAGCAAAAAAAAATTTAAACTTATGAGAAAAAATGTCAAGAGTCGAAAAAACCGAGAAAAAAAAATCAAGAGTCGAAAAATGTATCGAGAAAAAATATTTTAGAACTGAAAAATAATTAACTACCTATGTATTTTCGGAAAAAATACCAAAATTGGAAAAATTTCAGGCTCAAGAAAATATTTTGAGGAAGAAATTACAGAGTTGAGAAAAATTTTCATTGGAGTTGAAAAATATGTAGAAAAGAAGATACAAGAGTTTAAAAATTCTGAGAAAAGATGAAAAATTATATTAGAGTGGAAAAAAATTGAAAATAATACGGATTTGGAAAAAAATCGAGTTACACTTGCATGAGTCAAATGGGAAAGATTCAATCGTTCGCACCATTTTTTATTTTCGTACCAGATGCATATTCTGCGTAAATTTAGTCGTGAGCAATTATTCAACTCACAAACATTTAATTTAATCAGATTATCAAAACTATCAAAGGTCAAAACAATTTTAAGGTTTTTAGGGATGTTTTTTTACCCTTATCAGGTGCTAGACTTTCACGACTTGAGGATTTTCGTCCATTTTCACCCGGCAACACTGGTTTCAAAAGACGTGGATTTTTCGAAATATTATTTACGACGCCGGATCGCTGCAGATTTACGCTTCATATAATTACTACGTCTTTACGATCCGACGAATTGGTAAACACGAAGCGTAAAAATTTGCGGAGGAAAAAATTCTTCCTACGGTTGGCCATAAATTACCCCGCAGAGTACAATTCGCTGGCTTAAGAGACATACATATCTCTCTCTATATGTGTGAAATAGTACCTACGATGGCGTGCGTATGAAGAGGCAAAGGGCGGTATTTTTCCTCTATTTTTCTGTTTCGCGCTCCGCGTAGAGACGAAATAAGCTCGTATATAAGGAACACGGTAACACCCTCAGGCGGAAGCGGAAGCCCTGCTAGATGCGTTTTTATATAAAATACGATATTTCGTTGACGTTTTTTTTTTTTCTTCGCCGGTGCAATTCATCGTTTCGACGATGGTTTCTCGCTGGCGAAAGATTTATTTCTTACTGAAAGTTTTTTCCTCATCTTCGCCTGTTTCTTCCCCCTCGTCGAAGTTTTGGTGAAATGTGGACTTTAGCACGCAAATGTGTGTTTATCGTTACGAGGATGGGCGAGGTAATAAATTATTTTACGATAAAGTTGGCTGGTATTTGGTAAGTATATGGATATGTAGATCATTTGTAAACGAATCTTCGCCCATGTCGATAGTTTAATTTTTCAAAAGCTCAGTTCTGTGTACTCGCCAGAGTACATAATAAATTTATGATAATTTCTGATGGTAAAAATTTCATCAAGTTTTGTTTCAAGCGTTAAAATGAATATTTGATGGGGGTAACGTGACGCTACGCGGAACCAACGGCGACGTATTCTTGAAAAACTGAATTAATTGACGCTACTTGGCGCGTCTGAAAAAGTTATACCGATGTAGCCATTAAAGTTAACTGTTTATGGATTTTTTAGACTGACAGCTTTGAATTTTTAAACGGATTTAAAGTTTTTCTCATTTATGAAACATTTAAACCCTTCGCTGCTCCGGTCCACGAGCTAAGGCCCAGAGCTATACGACGAGTGTTCGACGTGTGCGTTTTTCTCGCGGTATGTCAAAGTGGTTTTATACGAGGTAAAAGACGACTGTGTGGAATTGCCAGGTGCATTATGAAAATAAACCGTGGAACGATAGTTTAATAGCAGGGAAATTCCGGAGGTAAGTATGGTCGGTGAGTGATGCGTTGACGTTGCGCAAATGTCGAGTTAATGCAGCCCGAATCGGCGAAGTTTCCTTATTGCGGAGATAGAATAATTCATCGTAGAAAAGTATCGAAAATGGTTGAAAATCGTGATTTGGTAGGGATTTTATGTGAAAATACACTCGATGTAGATTCTAAAATAGAGTTGAACTTTGCACACATGAAATACGAGTACTTCTGTTCGCGAATTTGCTTTTAAAAAGCTTAATTTTAGAAATTATATTTTAAATCGTTTCTACAAACTTTACCGGTGATTTTAATTTTGGCTGAACCAGCTTAAACTGAAATTTTACAAGAATTAAATTTTCATTTCAAAATATAGAAAGTTTCATGGCAATTTTTCAACTACCTATTCAGTAAGTTTTTCTAATGAGAGAAATTTAATATCCTAGAAGTCATATCAAATATCAGTTATATTGTATATATTTCATTAATTTCCTCAATATTTCAACTTTTTAGGCAAAAAAATGTCAATTGGTAGTTTCAGAAAAAAGAAAATGACAAAAATTGGATGATATATGCTGAAATCTCATATATTGACAAAAACAAAAATTATTTAAACTTCGAATATCTATTAGAATCTGACAGCACATAGTATCGAAAATTTTAAGGAATATTTTGCGTAGGGAATTATTCCCCAAGATTTTCTTTCCAAAATTATAAAAATATACCTAAGCCAAAGTTTTTATCAAAAAATATTATCACTCTTTCAAAGAGAGTGAATAATTGTATTTTTAGCAGGAAACTATAAAAAATGAAAATTTTATGAAAAACAATAATTTCAAGGAACAAGAATGATGAATTACACCAATTTTTTGAATATTTAACCAATTTCCATGTACCACCCCAAAATCTCAAAAAATACTAAAAATGTAAAATACATTGAGAAATTGAAAGAAACTGTCCGCATCAAAATTTTGTCCCCTAGGGCGATTTGAAATTTTCAAGGTCAAATTCAAGGTCATTATAATGGTTGGAAAAATCTATTTCAGGGTACTTCTCTAATACCCTCATGCGCTCTAAAATTATATTTTACCAAGGCAAATCAAATAGCATAAAAATTTTGACAAAATTTTTCAAGAGACCAAATGACCCACACCAGAGCTTTTAAAAAATCAAATTTACCAGCTAGAAAGCTCTATTTCGAGCTATCTTCAAGAAGTTTTTTTCCATTAATGATGAGAAATAGAGATTTTTCATAGATAAAAGGGTTATACCTTAGCGATTTGAGATGTGCTCTATTTAAATATCCTAAACCCATGTGTTTTTTTACTCGTATTTGAGTCTAATCAGTATCCTTACTCGAACGTTAGATAAATAATGAGCAGAATTTTTATTAATGCTCAATTTACATGCTAGTTCTTTCTGCTGTTTTTTTTTTATATTAGGCCTAAATTACGACACCCCCCCCCCCCAATAAAAATAAAAATCGACTTTTAAACAATTTTTGAAATTTTGATTTTAGGGGGAAAAAATTTGCAACATAGACTAAACATTAGATGTTTTTGGACATGGTAGAAATTAATCAAAATTTCGAAAAATTGAGAACTTTCCACATAATAAGGATAAAAAAACATTGCTTGACTCTCATTAATTACACTTTTTTTTGGAAATGTTACAGAAATAATCATAAAATGATTGAGAATGACGACGGTATCTAAACCAATATAGGAAATTAATTTGTAATCTCAAAATGTATTTTTGAATTGACTGAAGGTTTCAACTTTTTTTAAGGAAATGTGCATGGATAAATCTACCAGAAGACGGGTTCGTAAAGTTTGTCCCCACAATGAGAAAAATTGCATTTTTAGTCAAAAAAATTGAAGTAGAGTTGAAAATTTTGGTCGTTTTGAGTCAAAAAATGAAAAAAATCCTACTTCAGTCATATGTTTTCTATTTTTTTTTTGTCCTTTATAAATTCGATTCTTCTCTGCAAATACATATCATCTACAAAGGGGAAAGAAAATTATTAGCTAAATTTTCTTCAAAGGAAAAAACTTGAAAATCATGGATAAGTTTTGTATTTGAGCAATGTGAAAAATGATACACTAACAAATGTTCCCAGTTTTCAAAATTGCGACAAAAATATTTTAACAAGTACTTGAAAAATTGAGAATCACTAAATTTTACTTTTTTGATTTAAATTTTTGATATTTTGCTAGACGTTATTAAAAAATTATTTAAAAAGTCACTGGCCTTGAAAATATTGCCTTGTAACCCCCCTTTTTTTAAAGCTCACTCTTCAAATTTGAACACATTTCATTCCTCACCTCCAAACAAACATATCCTTGCTAAAATTAAAGGTAGGTATTGTTTTTAATGTAGAAATTTTAGAAAATCTTATTTTTAGTATGAGATTTTGAAATATATCAATTTCTAGAATGAAAATTTGATTAAACACAGTAAACTTTTTTCAAAATTTAACACAAAAATTATCAAAAGTTGAAAAAAATGCTCACTTTTATCGATTTGACATTTCTTACAGGGTGTCTAACAAAATCTCAAACCCCAAAAGAAGGACTTTAGAAAGACCGTGGAAGGACTTTCAGCATGACCTTTTCAAAATTAATATTGTACCCTCCTCCCCCCCCCCCCCACTAAAAAAATCAAACTCATTTTAGTAGGACAAATTTTTTCTGTTTCAAAATATTTCATTGTTTAAGATGGAAGAGAAGAGTTTTTACCATGATTTCGCGAAAAAAAAGTAAATTCACTGAGCCTAAGCGAAGCGAAGGTGAAATTTTTTGAAAAAAAGGGCATCCAGAATCTAAAAATTTCTTCATTAGGTAAAATTTGTGCTTTTTTCCGTGTTTTGTTTAGACTTTCAAAAAAAACAATATCTATGGACCCGTTCCTGATTTTCTTCCAAAAAATCAAAACATTTTTGAAAGTTGCAATCGAGATCGTTACCTCCTTTGATAAGTGAGAAGGACAATTTTTTCACTTGAAAATATTAATTGCTTAGGCTGGGAAAGGAAGAAGTTTCATACCATTATTTTGAAAATGAAATTGTGTAAATTTACTGAGCTCGAGCGAAGCGAGGGCAACATTTTTTGGAGAAAAGTGCATTCAAAAGCTGAACTTTTTTCAGGCACCCATATCATCTTTCATCATCTCACACGAAGTTGCCACTAGCGACATTTCAAATATTAGTGATTTATTTTAGCTTTTGGCGGGTGAGTCTCAAAATTTGAAATGGGAGGGACTTTTTACTCAATATAAGGACTTCGGAAGGACCGGAAGGACCCTTCAGCCAATATAAGGACCGGAAGGACTTGTTAGGCACCCTGTCTTAGAGGAAGAATTTTTTGAATTCTCATTTGAAAAATTCATAATAAAATCAATAGCTTATTTTGAGTAATTTCTCGAATTCTAAAATACGGATCGATTTCCCACAACAATTTTCATTACTTTTCGAGAAAATCTAACAATTCGTCTTTAATCGAGGAAATTTTCCAGAGTGATTCTCAAAATCTGTAGATCACTCAATAACCCCAAACGGGTCAAATAACCCCAAACCATTCAAAAAACTACAATTTAAAAAAAGAAAAATAAATCCAACTTCGATACCCTAACTTCTATACACTTTCACATCACAATCTCAATTCGCAATTCGCAATTCTCATTACACAACGAAATCCACAATATCTGCAGAAAAAAAAAGGGAGACTCGTGTACCTTGTTAATAAGACTAATTTACGATCTAATTTCATTCCCAGTCCAAAACACGCCCTTGTAAGGCAGACAAGGAGCCTTCCACTGTATTCTCTCATACCTCTAAACGCCGGTAGAAATTGGAAGAAATTCGATATTAAATCGTCGTAAAAGGTATCCACGACGGGCCGTGCCATTGCCACGGTAAAAGTTCGTTAGCACCCGGTACGTCGTCTACACCGTGCACCTATATCTGGCACTATATACATATACTTCGTATACGGTACCAGATGAAAATAGGGTTGATAGAAGTATTATCTTGGTTGTTGGTTACCTTACAGCTTTATCATGTCGAACAAAATCCTCGAAAGCTTCTCGTATATTTTCGCACTGTGCCTCTCTTCTCTCGCACCTTTAAAAGGTTTAGCGTTTCGCCGCCATCGGTACACCCTTCCGCAGCCATCAGCACCATTCCTATGGCCAATACCGTTCAACACTTCGTAAACCAATATATTACCGTACGTTAATTCTTTTAATGCGTAGTAAAACAGCGATTAGTTTTTAGAATTTTCTTTTTCCTGTCCCAAAAGAGGAAAACCCCGAAGCTTTCTATATATTTTTTTGCTGCTGCGAAAAAAAAAAAAAAAAAAGGATTTCCGCGTTTTATTTATACATACCTTCAGTTCTTGGTGCTTTTATCTTTACAGCGCGGATACGATTCCTAAATGTACTTGGCAGAGCCAGTGGCTAATCAAAAGCTTCTCAGATCTTTTTATATACTTTGCTCGAGCAATTATATACATTCGAATGCTACGTCAAAGCACCGTCGATGTCTATTATTCGACGAAAAGATAGGGGGAAAACATCGGAAACAGAATTGGAGGCTGAATTTTGTCAAATTAACCGGCGACGTTGGAAAATTACAAGATGTGGAAGTTATTTTATCAGAATTTCAGCTCTTTAAATTTTATACCTGCGTTTAACGAGAATCAAACGTATACAACGATCTTTATCACTATACAAACTGCTCCAAGTTTAATTATCATTTTACTCAAAATCCTGCTTAATTACGGAATGTCAAGTCTTTTGAATGACAAGTTCACTATTTGTGAAAAGATTTCTAGAATTTAAACACGAATGAGGGGAGAGAGGAAATAATTCGAAACATTAGCTTTAATCAAGCATCGTGGAAACGTCTGCGAAAATCATTCCGACAAATTAAACCATATTTTACAATACCTAAGCTCAATTCTTCACACAAGAAGTGATTTTTTATAAACGAGTTCCCCACGACGATAATATCACGAACAAAACTACCTACCTGTTCGTACGTATGTAATATTTCACTTCTTCCCCATCTCCACATCGAGTAGCACCAAAAATGTCTCAGAAAGGATACAGGGGAAAGCACACACAAGCAGAGAGATAAATGCAACGCGAAACTCGTTATATTGAAGCGAATATTGACTCCAGTTTGTGCGAGTTTAATTGCAAAACTTTTCGGCTGCTACACCCAAGAAGGAAGTTAACGTTTGGTTTGGATTTGAAATTAAGCAAAATATAACACGAAAATCTGTACCGTCGAGCTTTTGTACCGCTGTAAATTTTAACCAGAGGAGGGAGTCACGGTTTCGATTTCGTTCTATGGCGAATAAAGCGCTCCCATTTAAGTCATCCTCATCCTCAGTCGGTCATTCGTTTTGTGTATGTTTTCGCGGCGCAAGATGTTCGCCTTTTGTGTGTATTATAGTTTCGAACTCGCTGACGATAAATATCGTCTTTCTGAGTTGCTTTATGACGATAGATTACGTAGACACCTTTATCTTATTTGGAGTGATAAGACAAAGAGTAGGAGAGTAAGTTTTGTCGGTCATTTTGTCAGCACAGTGGATAAGTTTAAGACGAAGAATGCTAATTTAGCTAATAGTTGATTACACTGTGCGAAGAGACGAGCAATCAACATTGTGAGTAGGTTGAGACCTGCGGTTCGAAGGGACCTAAGGAACTGGCGTTCTTCACAGACCTCAAAGTTGGAGGAATGAAATTGGAGTCGTGAAATAAAAATTAATTTTATCAAAAATGAATCCTAATCGTAAAAATATGCATTCGGATCATTTAAAATTGAATATATTAATTTCTCACGATTTTTTCGTCCAACTTCAAAATTAAAAACTACGAACAAAAAAATTCAAAAAAAATTATTCATGGAAACGAATCTTCGCATCAAAATTGAAGGGTCTAAGAATAATTTGGAGAAAATTATAAAGAATGTCTTATAATGACTAAAAATATTTTGGAGAATTTTTTTAAAAATTCGTAAGGTCCGAACTCATGTGACCTTTTGAACGTCCCTCCAGTCCCTCCAATGGACCAAAAAATTTCATTTAGCTGAAAAAAGATCGAGTTCAGGCATCATAGCGAAATTCCGAAAAAAGTGACTTTTAGTGACCTTTTTTGAGAAAAAAGTGACCAAAAAATGACCAAAAACTAACCAAAAGTAACAAAAAATTCGATTTTTTCGGGGGAATTTTTTTACAGTTAAAAAAGGGCTGAAAATTCAAGAAAAAATGAGGGGAGGGGGTCAAAATTCAATGAAAAAATTAGGTAATCTAAAAATCTAATTTTTTTTAGTGGCACTTTAGGGGGCAGATATACATAATTCATTTAATTATACAGATTTGAGCATAGAAAAATTGAAAAATGACGAGATTTTTTGAAATGAATTTATTTGAAAATCTGTGATATTTCAATTGTTTGATTGATTTATTTTAGTCAAAATTATTGATTTATTCTGTCAAATGGGTACTTAATTGATTAAAAAATCAATTACTTTACTGATTTAGAAAAACAGGATTTTTTCAAATTTAAAAATAAAATTATTGAAATACTGCCCGACCGAAGCGAGGGCAAATTTTTTTTTGAAAAATCATTATCAACTTTTAATTTTTTTTTCTTGAAGAATTTTGAAAAATAACAATTTTTACGTGAAAATTTGAATTTCTGCTTAAAAATGCGAAAAAAGTGACTTTGGGAGAAAAAAAAGTGACTTTTAGTGACCTTTGGATGAAAAAAGTGACTTTTAGTGACCAAAGCCGAAAAAAGTGACAAACACCCTAAAAAAAAGACCTGCTATGATGCCTGCCGAGTTTCAAGAATTACGTGTAGATGGAGGTTCATACGAGACCGACTATCAGTCATTTTGGGACATTTTTTGTGAATTTAAATTTTTACAAGTTTCCATGTCTTAAATGGTAGGTACTTGAATTCTTCCATTTGCGAGTACTACATATTTATCAGAATGTGTGTTGAATCTATTTTTTTAATTGTGGAAGTCCCACTCCCTAGAGTGACACATGTTCCTCTAAAAATGAGTTTCTCAAAATTTTGGTCCCTCGCATCAATGAGGAGCCATCCGCAGGAGGCCCACTTTTCTCATAGAATTCAAGATAGGGTCACAAGCTAAAAACGAAAAAGGATGAGGGAGAAGTGCAAAATGTAAAATTATTACTTGAAAATCTGAAAATATGACTCAATTTTGATTTTTGACAAGGGCAAGCATCATAGCGAAATTTTTGAAGAAAAAAGTAACTTTCAGTAACTTTTTTTGAGCAAAAAGTGACCAAACAGTGACCAAAAAATGACCAAAAAGTAACCAAAAGTAACCAAAAATTCAATTTTTTTACAGTTTTCTGGGGGGGGGGGGGGCATTTTTTTGTAGTTTTCTGCAAACATTTCAAAGAAAATCAACTGAAAAGACGTGAATAATTTCATTTATTAAATTCCTAAATAGATTTTTTTATTTTTTTATTGAAGAATTTTGAAAAATAGCAATTTCTAGTGAAAATTTTAATTTTTGCCTGGAAGTGCGAAGAAAAAGTGACTTTTGAGGGGAAAAAAGTAACCAAAAGTGACCTTTTAGACGTGAAAAGTAACCAAAAGTGACTGAAGTCGAAAAAAAGGACAAACACCCCCCCCCCAAAAAAAGTGACCCGCTATAATGCCTGCATGGATATTTCTTAGGGCTGGGAGGAGGGGGTAAAATTTAAAAAAAAGTATAACGTAACGTTCTTAAAAAAATTAAGTACATTAATATTTTAATAAAAAGTTATGAAGTAGGATATGTTTTGAGAAAAAAGCAAATAATAAAAAAACAGAAGAAAGTACATAGGTACCTATTTAAAATGTTTTTAAAAAATGAGAAACAAATTGAAAAAAAAATTCATTTACATTTTTTTTAAAAAGTTATAATGTTGTGTATGTTTTAAGAAAAAAGAAAATACTTAAAAAATAAAAAAGAAACGGGGAAAGTATTTTAAAATGTTGAAAAGATGAGGAAAAAATGAAAAAAAAAAAAACATTTAAGTGCATTGGCACTTTAATAAAAAGTTATCCAAAGTTCATAACTAATAATCAAAATTGAGTCAATTTTCAGATTTTCAAGTCATAGTTGAAAATTTTGCATCATCTCCCCCATTTTTTCATTTTTAAGATGGTTTCCTGTTAAAGTCCATAAGAAAAGAGAATGTCTCACACATATGACTCCTATTTGATATCGTGGACTAAATTCTTGGGAATCTCATTTTTAGAAAAAAAATGAACCATCCTAGAAAGTGAGCTCCAAAATTTAAAAAAAAAATGTTTACCATCACACCAATTTATTTTTATAGTCAATTCTTCAATTTTTAGAAGTTTTTTTTCTTTGAATGGAGTCAGACTACGAGGGAACTTTAATTAACCATGAATGGAAAATAAATTGAGATATTTTTATTAAAAATTAAATTATTACTCAAAATTTTAATTTTAGTAAATATAAAATAAAATTTTAAAAATCTAAAATTCAATTTAAATGGTAAGAAAAAAATATACACAAATAAATTAAATTAATCTAGAATTTAAACGTTCAAACTGATAACTCAATAAATTAAACCAAATTTCTAAAAAAAATTACTCAACAAAATTCGTCCGAAATTCCAAATTTATATTTTTGGCACAACTCGAATACTCGTACACCTACAATCATCTCCTTAACGATCATAAAATAAGCGCTGAAAACAAAATTCATTGTTAACATTATTGTCAACAGTTTCGCTAAAAATATTAAAGTAAAAAAATAAGAAGGAAAAAGAAACTCCGCGGAGGGCATATAATGGCTTTTCACAAGATTTATTTTCTACATTTATTAAAAAAAAAGAGCAAAAAACTACCTTATTTCTTATTCTCGTCGTTTACAAACGAATGATTTTTTCCTCAAGTTCAGTCAGCTTCTCCAGAGTAACCCTTGAAAAACAATCGTGTAACGCGACTGTTACTGATTGACATTTCCCGTTTTTCCACCTCCGCGTTCTTTTTTTTTTAATTGAATCGTTGCGACGTCATTTTCGATATATTTTATTACATAGTTATGCTTTTCTCGTTTGCAAAAAGAAGAAAAATGATGGGGGGTTTTCAGTTGGAGTACGATGAACAAAATTTACATCTTTTTCTCCGTCGTGCCGCTGTGATCGCCGAGGACAAAAACAGGGGTACGGTTAGACCTTTTTTTTCTCTCGTTCTTTCCTTTTCGTTTTGTTTTCGGAGCTATTATTATTTTTTTCTTCTTTAATTTGTATAGTCAAAAAGATATTCTTTTTTCTAGCTTACGGCCTTGTCCGGCATTGTTCTCGTTTTCAACAATGTTCCTTTTTTTTTGGCAGAAAATTCGTACCCCAATTTTTCACAGTGAGCGATGTAGTTTTGATTTTTTTGTGTGTAGATTTGGTTTCATGAGTTGGATCGAAATTAATGATGGATTCGAATAACGTGTTTTACTGTTATTTTTTTTGCTGTATACGAATTAAAGTAACGTGCACAATTGTACATAAAAATTTATTTAAATTTAAGGGGGCAATAGTTCGTAAAGTGAGAAAAGTGAGGTCAATTTTTTCCCGAGGGGAAGAAATGTTCAAATTTGTGCACTGGACATGTTTTTTGAGTTTTGAGATTTGTTCTTATCTATTACGAAAGTAGATTTCATTGAAATATCAGATTTGAAGAAAAATATTATTTTGGTAACTTTAAAATATCATTTGGTCAGAAAATAGAGAAAAAAACAATTTGACAACTGAGTGAGCAACATGGTTTCAAAAAAAAAGGTAAGGTGCAAAAAATCTTTATTTTTTTTTGTTGTGTTTCTAGAAGGAAATTGATTGAGAAATCCGAAAAACTGGTTTACTCCCAATTTACCAAAAATTCAAAAAAAACTTAATTCAACTTCAAGAACAGTCTATACGACCCAAAAATTGAGAACTTTTGAATCAAAGAAAAAATAAATCTCCAAATTTTTAAGGTTTGGGGTTCTTTTAAGGGCACTTCAGAGCATACTACGGGTTTCAAACGAACTTTTTCCAATTCTCCGTGATTTTACCAGAATACGATCAATATTTTTCATAATATTTATAAAAGAAAAATCTTAATTTTTTCAAATGATTTTATAGCCCACCACCTCTTCCTCTTTGAAACCAAATCTAATCAACATTACAGATTTCAATTTCAGAATGTATGCCAAATAGAAAGCTCATTTTTTTAAATTGAAAGTTCTACTTAATCAGGATTTAGGAAAAAAGAAATTGACAAATTTTTCAAGTTTTTGAGCTTAAATACTGGGAAAATGCAAAACAATTACATATTTCAAAAATTCAGAAATAAACTCCTGAGCCTGTCCTTTGTCACACAGAAAGCTTAAATTTTTTAACCAAAAGCTCAACTCGAGTAGTACATATTTAGTAAAAATACGAAACCTTCAACATTTTCAGGTATTAAGACTTAAATGGTGAGATCAAAAAATCCTGAGGCCGTTCTGTGGCAAATAGAAAGCTCATTTTTTTAAATCCAATCAAAACATGGTAATCTTGAAGTCACATTTCGAACTATGTAGAATAATTAAATAGGTAAACAACTGAAAATCTGAAATTTTGATAAAAAATTAAAAAACACGTGGTTTTAATCAAAAGTGAGCTAATGGAGAATTCAAATTCAGTAATGAATGATCAAAGGCCAGAGAAACGATTGGAAGGAATTTAAAATGTATTTTTTCAAATAATAGGTAAGTTAATTATTAAAAACCTCAACTGTTGAGAAGGGGAGGGACTCGAAATAATGACTTTGTATGGAAACATTTTGCAGTTCAAGTAGAAAAAATTGAAAAAGTTTAATGCATTTGTGACAGAAAAAAATGGAAAAAATCTCATTTGGGTGAAAAATTTTACAATCCATGTTTCCTTAATCTTAATAATTCCAATTTTTTCCCCTTGAATCTTTGAGAGTATAATAAAATAATTTACAGCCAGTCATATTGAAATTACCATGAATTCTGATCAAAAAAATTCAATAAAAAATCCCTTAAAAAATGAATAAAATTTGTTTACTTTCACAAGATTCCAGAACGACTAAAAAAATGAAATATCAAACCAAGATGTCCATATAACATGAAAATCACGAGTTTAAAATTTAGATTTGAAAACAATTGAATTTATAGAATTTAGTATTTTTACTATTAGTTTTGAAAATTAATCAACAATTGAAAAATCAATTTGGCAGCAGAAGATTTTTCTGCGGAAGTCAGTGACGTACCGATAGGGGGGAGGGGGAGCTCCCCCCCCTGAGGAAATTTTTTACTTGTGAGTTGGGAAAATTGAACATTTCAACACATCAGTTGGGAAAATTGGACAGTTGGGATTAATTTTTTTGATGAAAAATAATAAATAAAATAGTTATTTCAAAAGTTGGAAATCAACAAAATTTTCACTTGTTCCAACTCAAAATTGGTAATTTTCCCAACTCGAAAATGGTAATTTTCCCAACTCGAAAATGGTAAATTTCCCAACTCAAAATTGGTAATTTTCCCAATTCAAAATTGGTAATTTTCACAACTCAAAAATGGTTATTTTTCCAACTCAAAATTGGTCGTTCTCCCAAGTGACGAGTAAAAATGTCAGTTGGGACGATTAGTATTTATTTTTTTAATGAAAAATGAATAAATAAAAGGGTTACCTATTTTAACAGTCGGAAATCAACAAAATTTTTACTTTTTAGTTAGGAAAATTAGTCATTTTCCCAACCTTTTCCAACTGAAAATTTATCATTTTCCCAGCGAATAATTATTAAACCGTTGTAATAAATGCTTTTTTGGAAAAAAAATTATTAATTACCTTGCAATTTGAAAATTTTCACTCGTCAACCAAAAAAATTTTATAGTTGTACTTGTAATTTAAAAGAGATTTTTTCGCTTTTTTCTTCAAAATTATTCCAATTAATTTCATTGTTCTTATTCTCCTTAAAACTTATTTTTGATATTTGAAAATCCAATTTTTCAAAAGCTTCGGCCTCGCTACGCTCGGCCATGATATATTTCTGCTTTAATCATTTCAAAGTAGAAACAGTCGATTTTTCATTAAAGTTTATTTTTCCAAAACATTATTTTATTGCACATTCAATTTGAGGTTTTCTAAAATTTTCGCCCTCGCTTCGCTCGGGCCAAATCCATCTCCCTATTCTTTACATTGAAATTACAAAATTTTATTGATGTAAAATTATAATTTTTCTTCAAAACTCCACCCTTTCTTCGCTGAAGGCAAATAAACTATTTCGTATGTTTTTTCAACTACAATGACATTGCTTGTAGGTTAAAAAAAAAATTGTTTGGAGCACCTAACCAATGAAAAATTTATTCAGATTTCTTATCTCAAAAAGGGTCTTATAGTAATGGGTTGTAAAAACTTCAAAAGTTCGCAAAAATGACGAAAACGAGTAAAAAAAATCAAAAAACTTCGCGACTTGGGGAAAAATCAGTACCTACATGTAAATTTTAAGAAATCAGCCGGAAAAGTTTGAAAAAAAATAGGATTGGTTCGCAAATTTGAATTTTACACCCCCCCCCCTCCGGAATTCTGATATCGGCTATATGTAGTTGGAAATTTTGAGAATTTGAGTTGGGATTTTCACCTCTTCTCCCCCCCCCCCCCCTGGAAAATGCCTTCGGTACGTCACTGGCGGAAGTATTTCAATCATTTTAAAACCTGATACTTTTTTTAAATTTAAAACGTCATGAAATGTTGAATAATTATTCGACACTTTCATAAAATAAACAAATAAAAAATTAAATCGACGACTTTTAAAACAAGATAAGTTAAAAAAATTCTCAAAAACCACTTTTCCCATTTTAGGTTCCTTCAAATTTTCGTGAAAAAAATCTGTAAAATTAAGATCTACATATATTGTTTTAAAAAACAGACGATTCAAAAATACATCCATATAATTTTTTTTCAAGTATCAAACTTTGCATAACAGACAAAAAAAAAATGTTTTCAACATAAGAAAATACCAATTTTCCAAATTGAAGGGACAACAGATGAAAAATTTTTATTAAAAAAATAAAAAATTTTTCGTCAAACCCTCAAATAACCGAAAATTTAAAAAAAAAACAATGAAAATTTTACATGAAGTCTTGAAAAAGGTTGAACTCAGTCAGATTTTCTTATGTTTCATTTCAAAGAAATTTGTCATTCAAAATTGCCAACAAAACTTCGAACACATCCAAAACAATTTTTCAACTCCACAGTGGTTAAATTCAAAATTTTCTCTCGATCAAATTCAGTCAAAATTGTTCAAGTTGGGTCAAGTTAAGAAACTAATCTACCAGCAAGTCATTCAATTTCAAAACTAAAATATGCCACTGTTTCGCGTAACTTCTTCTTTCATTTCTACAAATTCCATCTTCATCTGATCCGACCCCGAAACACCACGTAAATTCCCTCATTTACCCATCTCGTAAACTTTTTTCAACACGTCCGACGCACAATTTGGAAATTCGTCTAAAAAGGTGTCGCATCCAGGCCTCCGGGCACGTGCTATTTTCCATTTTTATGTACCTAGTTTTTTTTGTCGCAATTCGCGTTGAAAATTCGTTCGACTGTATAAAACTTCTCGCTGCGACAACTTTTTCGGGTGTAATTTTACTCGACGATAAAGAAAAAAAAACGAGGAAAAAAAATGAAGAATGTCGAAATAAAAGAGAGGTGAAAAAAAGCACAACGAAGAAAAATAAGGTTAATACCATATACGTCTCTAAGCATTCTTACTTTAATTTTATTTCACGACAAAAAGCAGCTCTGACGCGGCTCTGTGAACAAGTTAGCAGCGTATACACAGTACACGGTGTACCAGTGACGGACATTTAAATAAGTTCGCAAGTTTGTCAAGCGGAAAATTGATATTTGGTCGGGGAGTTATGTCCGTTATATGCGGGAAGTTTTTTCCTCTTATTTTTATCCGAGCGAGGCGCTTCTTTCGAGCAATTTTCCGCTATATCTCGCTGAGCAATAATTTCTCGAATATGTTTCGTTTCAGCGATCGCTGCGGAGGAGGGCGAGAGCGAGGGGTTCACGAAGCTGGTACAGATTGCATGCTGCGTCGTTGTATGTACACAGAGGAGAAAAAAATACCGGCCATATTAACCGAGGAGAATATTTTTTTCTGCAGACTTATTCGGGCTTTTAATTTTATTGGTATCGAAGCGAGCTCCGAAAAAAATGTCTAGACGGGATCTTTTTATTGTATTTGTAAGATGCGGGAACGGATTGACGTATAGAGCTGCTGTTTTCCTTCTTCTCTGCTCTGTAGGGAAACGATTAGCCCGAATGGAAAAGCAGGACTCGGTCACGCATCGAAGAATGTTTCCGCATGTTTTGCCAAACTGTAGATGGTGTTTTTACGAGGCGAGCTTTCAAATATTTCGTACGAATACTCGAAAATGTCGTATTCGAGAGAGAATCGGAAACTCGGAGAATTTCTCACAAACCCAAGACTTTTCGGGTGGCAAATATTTTTCCATTTCGACCTGTCGAAGTTTTCTTAATCATTCGACAAAAAGAGGAGCGAAAAACCAACGCTAGACGACGAACGAGCCTCGCAAGGGCTTCGGTAAATTCCAAAGACGAAATTGTGCGTCGAATATTCCATTTTGGAGCAATACGCCAACTCCAAAGACAGCCTGGCTCAGGATAGGAAAGGTGTTCGAACGTATACAGCAGACGAAGTGGCATATATGAGAAAACTTCTAAGCCGGTGGGTTTTTTCTTCTTGTTGGTATGTTTCTCTCTCTGAAATATCGTCGTCTTGGCGCATATTGCGAAAGCATTTTCCAAGACTGGGTGGTTCTTATGATGGATCGTCTTTCGCTCTCATTTCGTAGTAATTTGCGTTCTTCGAGGTGGTCGGGGTATCGGGACGTCGAAGTCTTTCCATCGTTTCTAAATGTTTATTAATATATCGGCTCGAGAACTGGGTCGAAAGTTTATAACAGTCACGTGATCAGTCTCGAGCCCGAATAACAAAAAATACAACGTATTTTGTGATTAAGATGAAAGATGAAGGTGGACTAGGGCACGATGGTGTGCTGGTGGGCGAGCCAAAGACGGGGCCGAAACGTTTGTCTTTAGGTCATTTGGCCTGCGAAAAGGAAAAAAAAATGAAATAAGAAAGAATTGAAAGTGATGCGTGTGCGTGTCCGGATTTTCCTACGAGTCTGACCCGTTCGTAATCAATCATCATTGCGGTAACGAAAACGCAATCCTTTGAATTATTACCCGATTTTCTCGTTGCCTGTGTTTTTTCTAGATTGAGTTAAAGCCTCCGTGTATGATTTGTCATTGCTACTTCCTCGGTGCTTGTGAATCTTTCATATAGCGTGAACTTCATACCAGGGCAGCACGAACCCACGCTAATCGGCTGCCTCGAGATGATTTTTCACCCGAAATTAAACGAGTATTTGGACGGATGTACTAATTCCTCGTACCAGAAATCGGTTACGATTCAATCTACGAATGCAATACGTTATTTGAGCTTTTCGGTTTGCCATATCGTTGTGTAATTTCGAGCACGTGAAATTTCTTACTTTCGAATAACAGCTTTACACCGCCAGATCGTCGTAATATATCTCAATTATTTCCATTTTCGCGTATATACCACGTTTTTCGATGCTTTTAAACACCCTCCACCTGTCCTCCTCCCTATACGCTTTTCTCTGGCGGCAAAAAAACACGTAAACGCTTTTTTTTTGCCTCTGCGAAAGATTTAAACCCGAATAAACGCGATGCTATTTCGTTAAAAAGCAATTAAACTGGTCGCCAAGGGTATACCTACGAGGTTCACCATTAACGGTATGAAATGTTCGTTACATATAACAAATTGCGTTTAAATTTTTGCCAGATGAAAAAAAAAAGAGAAGAGAAACGGTAAAATAACGCCTAACTTATGAAAAAGCTCGTGACGTTGCGTTTTAGAAAAGGTCGTCGTTCAATTGGCTAAATTATAGGTGGTTCGATGCAATTTGTTAATTTTCTACCGACGAAGTTCATACGTTAGGTCGAGCTTTTCCAGCGGTATTTTGTGTGCCGTGGAGTATTTTTTTTGCCTCTGTCGTTGGAGCGACGCGACGTTCAATTGCGAAATGAAAAACTGGCTCGATTTTAGAAGTAGAATTTGCCAAAGCGTAACTCGTAAAGTTGTTTTTCAACTCTGCTTTTAGCGTTGAAGTAGATGGATTTTAAGCTGCTCTGTTTCGGTGTAGAGTAAGAATGCTGTTTTAGTGATATTTGGGTTCTCTGTCTGTTTTTCATTTCGAACGAGACAAGGTCTGGTACCTACGTAAAATTTGATGTAAAAGGTACATCAGCAGCGGTAATTATTTAAGATTAAATTAATTTTCTACCTATAACTGAACTTTTCGATGATAGTTTTCAATTTTCTATAGTTTGGAATCTTTTGAGAAAATAGTTGGTAATTTTGAAAATTCATTTGTTCAAAAATCATCCATTTTCAAAACCGGCTAAAAAAATTTAGAATTAATGCAACGAAAAGTGCCTTTTCAACGAATAATTTCAGGGGCGGCGATGGGGGGGGGGGTATGGGGTATAATACCTCCCAGTCAATTTCCAGTCGACAATTTCGGCAAAATTTCGGAGATTTCAAGTAATTCGGCAAAATCTTAAAAATTTCGGAAAATTAAAAAAATGTTTGGAAATTTTGCAGCATAAGTACTGAAAAACTGAGCCTTTTGAAATTTCAATTTTACTGTTCTCTTTCAGAAATCACAATCCAACTCTAAAATTATTTACCCCCTCCCCCCTCCTCCCATCAAAATTTTTCAAAAATTTCGGCCTCGCTACTCTCAACCCTATTTTATTTTTTCTTCCATCAGTTCAAAACAATCCAAATCCCACAAACGATTTTTTTCGTATTTTCCCTCAAAATTATTCCAACCAATTTTATGTAATTTTTTCTCATTAAAACTCATTTTCGATGTTTGGAAATCAAAGCTTCGGCCCTATTGTATTTCTTCTTGAATAATTTTTGAGTAAAATTGACCGATTTTTTATTCAAGTTGATTAATTTAAAACATTGTTTTATTGCATTTTGAATTTAGGGTCTTCTACTTGAAATTTCCGCCCTCGCTTTGCTCGGGTCAAATTAATTTTTCTCATGTTCACATTGAAACTATAATCTTCTAAATCAAGTAGACTAAGAAAATTTCATAGGTTTTTTCAACTACGTACAATGAAATTACCGAGGGAAAAATTCAGGCACGAGCAGAGCTGAGTCGTTAATTTTTTCATGCAAGAAATTTCGCTGTTCATGAGCAGGGAAGAATGGTTTTTAACAATGGAAATATATTCGAAAACCCAAGAAATAATTTCCAGGCGTGAGCAACATTAAAAATTGACCTTATCTTGAACACGATGTGTTTTTTCAAGTTTTTGTTACGTTAATCTCTGAAAATTGTGTTTTTCCCTTTCCATGATGTTGCTTCACATTGTTTTTGCTATAATCATTGCAAAAAATTCTCGAATTTTTGAATTGATATTCGGCAATTTTGAATTTTTTAATCGGAATTTTTGAACCTCATACCCCCCCCCCACACACACACAAAAAAAATTGTGTTCGAACCGCTTCTGAATAATTTGCAAATTGACTCACTCGAAAAAAGTAAAAAGTTGTCATTCTAGCTCCACACTTTTTACTAGTATTCAGCTTCAACTACTGCAATGTTGAAAAGGTCGCATATGCAGGATGCACAAGGTGTTTTGATTCCAGACTTCAGTGATCAAAAACCATGAATGGATTATGAAGCAAAAACCACTCACCTGAAACAAAAAAACGTAAATAACATGTAAATTAATCGATAAATACAAGGTACATATGTATTTGTAGTTATATAATTCTTAAATTCATCCAAATAATGTATAATTATCTATTTATTCACTGAAATTGATTTTTAGTCCCCCTCTCTCTCCAAAATAAAGAGGAAAATAATAGGTATTTGATGCGTTTTGTTAAAATGGACCTTTCATAGGAAAAATCGAAATCAGTTTTTTGGCCCATTTTCCATTAAAAATAATTATGAACAAGAGGAGAAAATTGAAATTAAAAAAAATTCATACAAGTACTTAAATCAAATATTTTGTTGAATGCTCTAGTAATTTAATTCTAAGTATTTATTTTGTTCCATATCTCAAAAGACCGAAAAATTTCAACTAATCATCTTCATCTCTGGTAAAAAAAAAGGGGCGTGGCTTCGTAGTTGACTGTAAGTTCTTACGGAACCGCAGCTTTTGATATCTATAACTATGATTCAGAAGAACAAGTCTTTTGAAAATCGCATTGTAAAGTTTTTAACAAGTCATTCTCCCACGTCAACTGGACCCAAAACTGTAAGGTGGGGGTCACCGATTTTTTTTGCAAATTTTGCTACATACTACATAGAAGTATGAAGTAATCAAAATAATGACAAATGACGCAAACCGGAGTACTGAATTATGAGACTTTGAAATTTTTTTAAATAGTGGCTGGGTGAAAATTTCAAGTGAGAATAACCAGAGTTAAATTCAACTTGAAGACTAGAACTGTTTTACAAATTCTGTTCTACATTCAATGAGGAATTGGTCTATGATAACTAAATTCGTGCTGCTACTTTTGGAGACATGAAAAAAGTCGATTTAAAACCTTCAAAAAAAGGTATGACCTCTATGACAAAAACTTCTAAAAAGTTCACAGTGATAGATCTTTTTACATAGAGTAACAAATCAAAAAATTGTGATGAATTTTTTCAATTTTTTTAAGAAATATTTTTGCGACGTACCGATGATGGCAAACTTACGTGATTCAATTTCAAAAAAAATAATTTTTCATATTTTCACGATACCTATTTAATCTACCAGTATTTTACGAGAAATATAGACCCCCCCCCCTTTTAAAATTCGGGAAGCAGCTGAAAAGAAATTTATTATATTAACGTACTTTTTTGAAGAAATATCAACATAGACTTGAAAAAATTATTTTTTTCAAAATATTTCATTGATTTATTGAGAGAAATTTTTTAAAAATCACGACAATTTTAAAATACAATTTTTTCCAGGTTTATACGTCGATTTTGGCCTTAAAAATTCGTTAATAACCCATTTTCAATAAATTCCTTTCAATTTTGAAAGGGAGAAATATTTTTCGTTCATTTGTCAGCTACCTAGTGAAAATTGTTTGAAAAAATGAAGAAAAAAAAAGTTCAAGCCTTCGAGAGCAGGTTAACCTTGGTTCATCTCACTTGAAATTTTCAAGTGAATGTGTCACAGCAGAAAGGGCATAACTCAGTATATGTCCTTTTTGATGCGAGAAGCGATTCGTATTCTCTGAAGTTTTTCTCTATCCAATGATCCCACTCCCACCTTCCAATATGTTTTCCTCGAAGAGTTATGGCGTTTTTAAAATGCGAAGTTCGCAATTTCGGTACCTACATTACATGTTTGATTTTCGAGAATTTGCGTAGGTAATGTTTATTTTTTTCACTGTGTAGATGATTGTAAAATTTTAAAATTTTAATGAAGTGTTTTTTTAGTTAATTTTTCGTCATAAATTTGAAAAAATAATAAAATTCTTCCAAAATGTATTTTTAGCATTTTTTTGTAACCAAGAAAATGAAAAAAAAAGTTGTCATTTTTCAAAGTGCGATATATCCGCTCCCTGAAGAGATAATTTGAATTTTTTTTCATGAAAATATTTCTTTTTTCATTCTCTTCAACTTTTGTATGAAGATTTTTTTTTAATTTTCACTTCTGGAAAAATTATACGTCATCAAAGCGTAGAAGGGTCGAAATGAAATTTTGTCACAACAAAAAGGACATATAACTCAACCTTTTTTTTTCAATATAGAAAAAAATAGAAAAGATATAAAGTGATGGGCGAGCTGTTTTCTTGTAGCAAAAATATGAAATTTTAAGGTAAAATTTTTTCCCCAGCTCAATTCCTTAATTTAGCATCAAAAAAAAGTATACTCAAACTTCAATCGAGATTTCCCAAAAACGTCATTTTTTCTATACGTCCTTTTTGCTGTGACACGTTCAACTACAAGTAGTCGCTATTTCGCCAAATTCCAGTCCCATGTGGTAATTCAGCCAAAAAAAAGTCAAGACCTTTGCTTTGCGCCATTCGTCATTTTTTTACAACTTCAATCCACATGCAAAATTTGAAAAAAAAATGGTTAAAAATTGATGGCCCAGCCATTTATAACTTTTTGGCCCACTAGTCATTTCCATTGATTGATCCTTAATTAAAATGATGTATCAACAAAACATAAGTTTCTTAACGAATTATAAAATTTAAAGTAATGAGCCCCATTTTTTGAAACATATTTTACATGTTTCGCTAAAAATGCATAATTTCACATATTTTTTCGTTATTTAAAAGTATTAAGGTGAAATATTTTCCTAAAAAGAACTTTCTCATGCGATTCAATGAAAATCAAAGAAAATTGCTGAAAAAATTAACTAAAAGGAAATCAACAAAAGAAATCACTGAAAAATATGCGAAAAATCAGTGAAATTCCTGAAATGCACTGGAAATCGGTGAAATTCGTTGAAAATCAATTGTTTAAGTTTTCTGATTTCTTCTGAAGTGCAATTCTGTTTGTTTATTTGTGATTTTTTGCTGATTTAGTACAACTCTAGTTTTGTCAAAGGTTTGAAAATTGAAACTTTCATGCCATATTGTTCATCACCATTCACCATCTGTCATCGCAGTTAGCTTTATCCTCCAGCAAAAAATTACGCTCCGCAGCCACCACATTTCTTCATCAACATTGAAAACGCCATCTTTATTTCGGACATCGCATTCCGTTAATGTATATTTCAAGTTCAAACTTTTATCCATCAAATCGCACTTAAATTATCGCCTTAGGCGGAATGGGCGAAAGATAAAATTTCGACTAATGGCCTCGCGCGACCGTAACTAAAAACTAGGTCGTTTTCCGGCGGTTTTCTCTGCCTTCGTAACATAACTTTTTCCAACCCCAATGTAATGGTCGCTATGAGCGTTTCAATCGCACACACCCTTAAACCCATCAGGAAAAATAGCAGAAAAATCAAAGAAATTACCAAGCGATATCCATCCATATCCGAAGCACTCTTTAAAAATACTCCTACATAATATATATTTTTCCAATTCCATACCGAGTAAGGTACCTAAGTATATTATTCGAGTCCATATAATTTCGACTCAACATGTAGATAGGTCGAGAAAAAGCAGTATACTGGAAAACTACGAGCATTACCGTCTCGTCGCAGGTCGGTCGCTCTAAAGCGTACGCGTATAAATATAAAACACCCTTCGAAAAGCAAGATATGTAAATTTTAATAGCACAGGTGTGCGAAGGGCGGCGTCAGCGTCGGTGAAATATAAAAGCCGAATATATCGCGTAATAACGAGTTTGGCGGCGAGCGATAACGTCGAGTTTAATATGATTTTGTAATGCTATTTATCGAAGTAATACCGCGTCCCGTTCTATCGCCGAATGGCGTGAATTTTATCATCAAAAGCGTGGAAGTGGATGCAATTGAAGTCGCGTGGTGTGGTAATAGCGCAGTACAACTACATAAATATATGGTTTACTTCGTATACGGAAAATAAAATTGATGGCGGTTTATGTTCCGGAGAGAAAAAAATAATCCGAGTTTAAATTGTTGTCCGGCGAACGTAATTAAAACTTATAAACGGGTGGGTTTCATTTGGTATTCTCGACGCGTGCCATTAATGAATTACACGAGCCATAGAAATTTTTTTATTTACTAAATGAAATTTCCACCAAGTTTGGCGGTTAACGGATAGAGAAGGTCCTAATTTTGTACAGTGAAGTTCTCAGGGGTGGGAAACTAAGACTAAAAGCTGAAAAAATCCGATCATTTGTCTGTATTGAGAAGCTAGCTACAAGCTGCAGCTCTATTAGTTCTAAAGCTAAAGCCAGACGAAAGCTTTATTTTTTGGCTTTAGGCTTTATTTTCATAAAATATTAAATTGTCACTTTTTCAATGTCATGAACATGAACATGATGTGAAGGGTGAAAAAAAAACACAGAATCGAAAAAAAAGTACCGAATTCCGAAAATGAAAAATATATCATGGAATATGAATGGAAAAAAAAGTTGTATTTCATTAAAATCTGAAAGTCATAGGTAAAAAATCAAAAACTGAAAGCTGAAAGTCGAAAGCGGAGAGTTGAAAGCTGAAAGCTGAAAGCTGAAAGCTGAAAGCGAAAAAAGCTAAATATAGAAAAGTCGATTACACTTAGAAAGTCAAAAGCTGCAGCCTTATTTCCAAATCGAAAAATTTAAGCTGAAAGTTCAAGTTTTATTATATTCTCTCATTTTGAATCAGGGAAAAGTCACTGATAAATAATTAGAATTGCAGCACAGGGAAAATCAGCGCAATTTTTTTGATTTTCAGCGGATTTTCGCTGATTTTTTTTAGCGAATTTCAGAGATTTTTCACAGAATTTCACTGATTTTTCAGCGAATTTCAGAGATTTTACCAATTTCCCAGTGAATTTTTTACTGATTTTCCAGAAATTTTTTTCATTGTTTGCTTTTAGTGAAATTTTTTCACTGATTTATTACTGTGCTGTAATTGTGACTGTTTTCTAGTGATTTCCGAAAATTTTTACTGATTTATAAAATAATGAGAGAGTACAGCTTTCTACACCAGGACGTTCGACGTTCCGAAGACATTTTCCCGGGGGGAGAGGAGAGGGGGTAAGATTTGTGAAAATCTCAATTCAGATTTTCGATTTTCCCAACTGTACACTATGAGTCGAGGATGGATATTGGATATCACGCTGACCGAACTAAATTTTATAAGAGTTGACCCCCATTCCATCCCATTCACTTCATTGCTTATTCCAAATTTGTCATTCATTTCAGACCGATTACTAGTTTAATTGTAGTTGAAAAAACAATTAAAATCGCCCAAATTTCAAGAAAAATTGTTATTTTATGAGTAAAATTTCGTAGTTTCAAAGTGGTAAATTTGGCCTGAGCAAGCGAGGATAGAAATTTTAGAAAACCTCAAACTTAAGGTGCAATAAAACAATATGTGACCCGTGCAGGGACAGGGTACCTAAAGTCGGAAAACATAATTTTGAGTTAGAGACAAAAATATGAAAAATGGGCAATTTTTTTCAAAAAATTTTTTTTCGCTTTTTTAGGTAGTTCAGACCTCTACGCAGCTTTAAACGTGTTTTTTCGATTTTTTTTTTTTTGAAAGTCATGATTTTTATTTTTTTCTAATTTTTAAATGTCTCTATCTCACCGAAAAATTGACTTAGGATGCTCATCCAGGTCTTAAAATGTTCCGCATAGTCTCCCCTATCATTTAAGCCAAAAAACTCATTTTTGAAAAATCCGACTTTAGGTACCTTTTCCCTGCACGGGTCACATATTTTACATTACTAAGGTTGATTTTCAAATATCGAAAATAAGTTTTAAGAAGAAAAAAATAATATAGATAGTAAAATTAGTGGAAACAATTTCGAAGAAAAATACGAAAAAAAAAGGTCTTAAAACTATGGAAGATGAAGAGGCCAAAGTTTTTGAAAAATTTGCTTGCTTTATTGTTATTATTTCTAAGCATGAAAGTACAAAACTGCTCAATTCCCCCAACTTGGAAAATCATGGATACGATACAAATAATAAAATTTCCCCTTGAAAATGATAATTTAATTCGGCCTTCTAATTAAAAAAAAAAAAAAAAAAAAACATGAAAGTACAAATGATAAACTTGTCCAATTTGAAAAAATATGAGCAGGTACAATTTTCATAACTTTAGAAAACTAGGGGGGGCTCCGCCCCCTAGGCCGCTCCGCGGCCTCAACCCCTGGCTCGCGCCCTCGCTTCGCTCGGGCTGCTCGCTTCACAATTTTCCTAAACATTCGCCCTCGCTTCGCTCGGGTCAAATTCATCTTTCTGATATTCGCATTTTTCTTAAAATTTATGACAATCGTGAAATAAGCAATGGAGTAAATGAAATAAAGCGGAAAAGGCCGACCCCTTTAAAATTTAGTAGAATCGCAAATTTGTTCCATCAACCCCCTCCCCCTCTAAAAAATTCGGCCATTTTTTTCCCCGAAAGAACTGATTTAATCGATTTTCAAAATTTTCAGTTATGTTTACTGGAGCTACCTTCTAGTACATAAAATTTAGTTGGGTTGAAGTCCAGGATAGCTATGTTATAAAAAAAATGAGGATGGCGAGATGGGAGGGTAAAAACAGTGTATACCTAGCTGAGAAAATTGAAAATTGAAGTTTGGATTTCTACCGATCTTCAACCTCCCTCCCTAACAAAATGCCTTTGAAACATCTAAATAAAATAATCAGATGCTCAACAGCTTCCTAAAATAATGAACACAATACAGAAATTTGGAATAGATAAAAGGATTTCAGTTGTACTAAAGGAAAGATCACCGCTAAAAGCACCCCCCCCCCATCCCCTCCAGACACCGTCTCAGGTAAAAAAGTTGGAAAATTTGACAGAAAAAATAAATTTTTGGGAAAATGTTTTCTTTCAGTAATCACAATCAATTTTTCAAAACTTTGGCCCCACTTTTGGCCTTGTAGGTACATAGATATTTGATTTAAACCCACAAAAATTATTATTATTATTTTTTAAAAATATTTTTCCTCAAAATTTCAAGTAATTTTATTACATTTTTTTTTCTTAAAAACTTGTTTTCGATGTTTGAAAATCAATTTTTTTAAAAGCTTTGCCCTCTGTGTGCTCGGCCTCATCATATTTCTCCTTCAATAGTTTTAAACTTTAAAGTAAAAGTAGCGAATTTTTTATCCATAGGACTTCAAACTTGAGATTTTCGATCACATTGAAACCACTAAATTTTCAAATTAAATTATAATTTTTCTGGAAATTTTCCGTACCACTTTCAAGTTTCATAGGTTTTCTCAACTACAATGCAATTACTCAGAGAAAAGCAATGTATTAAATGAGAGGGAGAAGTGGTCAAAAATTTTAGTTCGGTCTAAAAATTTGTGCCATTCAACTCCTTCCTCAAAAAAGTCAGTCCGTTTTATGCCTGAATAAATTAATTTTCAAAATTTTTCAAAAATCGAATCGAAATTTGTGAATTTTTGGCCCCTCAATATTCGGTATGTCACTGCACAAAACCAAATTTTACTTCAAATTCATTTCATCTTTAAGGTTGGCAAATTTCAGTCTGAATGCTGGAAAAATTGTGAACGTTACCTCCCTCCTCCCTCCCCCCCCAGCAAAATATTTCGCCACACCAACTGCTCTCGAGTTTGATTTTGAGAGTACAAATAATATACTCGACTTATTCATATATTTGATTGAAGCCCCCCCCCCGCAAAATACTTTGAAAAGAATACCAATCAAATACCAATTTTTTGAGTAAAAAATATACCACAAACTTTTCTTTTGTTGAGCACTTATACTTTATTGATCCATTCAGATCGTTTTTTCGCACGACCAATAATCAAAATTTTCAAAATTTATGTAATATACTTATAGATAAATGGCACTTATTTTAAAGAGAGAAAATCCATTGCCCTTTTCATTTTCGATCTCTCAAATCGATTAAAAGCGGTTTCAAGACGTTTCGAAGTTTTCAGAAAATGTTGGAATTTCGCAGCAATGAAGAAACTCTTGGAAAGTGGCTTGTATACATATAATCTGTACCCTGAGTGAAAAATGTGTGCACCTGTACAGTGGATGTGCGATGTGTGTAAAGAGTTTACCTTACCTGCCTCTTACCCCAATGTACAGGTAGGTTGGCAGTTAGCACTGTATGCGTTGTCAAACTACCCTTACCAATCACCACTACAAACGCAACGCTCTGTAGATACATCACTCACAATTCTTCTGGCTCGAAAACTCGTTTCAGCACAAACACAAAGCCAGAGTTCGTGTAAATACAACACTACCACATCTCCGAGATCTCGAGATCTCGAACGCAGTTCGCGACTGTCTAGACGGTTTTGATTTTTTAATATAGAGAGATATGAAAATTCGTTCAACTTGGAAAAGTGTGAAAGAAAATTCATTAAATTGTTTTCTATTTATTTTTATGGCTTCAGATTTTTACTACATGTGTGCTGAAGCCTCGAGAATAACTTCACAAAGTTTCAGCGCCTCAAATCAATTTTTAGCTGCTCTGAAATAAAAAGTATGAGCATACCTCTTTTAACTGTTCAACCACTGGCACGTTACCTTACAAGAAGCTACATTGAGATGAACAAGTTGCCTATTTTGTAAATTGAAAGGGGCAAATGGTACTGCTAAAAAATCACGTTAAAATTTTTTCAACCCTGGGAATGGATAGTACTTTGAAAACTGAACATACTTTCGATTAATGACTTTTTGCCTACTTTTAAAATTGAAGGGGCTACAAAAAAAAAATTGTTCAAAAAATCTTTAAAAATAAAACTGATCAAGGGAATGAATAGTACGTTGGAACCTGAAGAAATTTTGCTCTGTAGACTTTTTGTTTCACATCAAAAATAAAGGGCTAAGGGTCGTTAAAAATTGAGAAAATTTGGCATTTTTTTGAAGCTAATTTATTTTGAGTAACCCGTCGCCCCTTCATTTTCGATATTAGGCTTATTAGGAAAAGTCTATAGAACAAAATTTTTCAGTTTTTAACGTACTATCCATTCCCTTGATTATTTTATTTTTTCAGAATTTTTTTTGAATATTTTTTTATATCCCTTCAATTTTAAAGTAGGCAAAAAGTCATATAATGAAAATTTGTTCAATTTTCAAAGCACTGTCAATTTCCATGGTTGAAAAAAAAAATTGACGTGATTTTTTTGGAAGGAACATTTGCCCCTTCAATTTTCAAAATAGACAACATGCTCGTCTCAAGTTTTTTTAGTGGTACTTGGTAATATCCAAAAAAGTACGTTTGGCAGACAATTCATGGAACACCCTGTACTAACTTTTTCCAACTTGATAAAATGCGAGTACAAATGGTAAATCTTCCCTACAGAAAATGATCATTATTTTCTGCTTTTTCACAAAAAAAAAAAAAATACAACTGTTCCAATTTTTCCAAGTTAATAAAATATAAGTATGATACAAATGATAAATTTACCAAATTTAATACCAAAAAATCCTAGAAGGGGAAAGGTGCAAATTTACCCCTCCCCTCGAACACTTTATCGGTACGTCCCTGATTTTGTAACCAGGTACTGATGACACATGGACAGATTAGATTAGAAGAGATACGGATAGGACGGAATTAACAGCACATATCTGTCGAGAAGTTATCATTTTGAGATATTTGGCATCACTTACAATTGCAGTACGTTATTATTATACAAATGTATCTGAATAATTCACCTTTTTCAACGATTTGGCCCATCACTGGTATTTTCGCGTTAAAAGCATCGACCTCATTAAAATTTGGACACGAAAACATCGACGATGGCGGTGGAATATCGACGTTACAAAAATACGTAATATTCTCGTTTTATTTCACGGCCGACAGATCAGACTCGATACTTTTCGGTAGGGGCTTTTTCGCCCGATGAAATACGTTGACCTATATTTAGGGTGAGACGATAATTTGGCTCGGATTTCCAAAACACTCCGGATACCCTTTTCGGTTTCGTTTTTTTTCCTTCTTGCTGCAACCCCGAAAGGTACCTGCGAGTGGGTCGTGTACGAATTTTCGTATATATAATTTGATCGCGTATACCAAATAAATTGTTCATTTAAACGAGAATTCCTCGTTAAAGGAGATTTTACGAGGATCATCTTGTACTTTAATAGTTACCGTGTAAAGTTATGTGCGCATTTAGTGCTGCCTTCCATAAAAACGTTATTAATGGTACCCGTTGTTATAAAGTAACACTTCGCTAAATGTTTTCATTTTAACGAACTGTTGAAAGATGACGTCGATAAAAGTTCTTTTATTCCAGTTCCCAGATCTCATTTTAGATATAAGAATAATTTGTGGCTTTTGTCTGACGAGATTAATTTTTTCTGCTTTTTTTGAGTTTTCGGTTAAGAGAATTTTTTTTCTATTCTGCGCATCGTTGCTCTGCTCTCGAATTACTTCTAAAATGTATATAAGTTCGGAAAAAGAAACGAAATAAAAAATTGAAGATAGCGATGCGGCGAACGCGCATCGGTGTGCGAATCATAGATTTTTTTAAAAAAAAGAGGAAAGATTGCAATTTTTGATGACTACGGAATACAATTGCTCGGCGTCTCGCCGATAGCTGCTTTTATTGTGTAAAGTATGTTCACGTTGATTATATTTTTATGACGTAAAGAGCGAAAGCAGACCTTTTCGATCGCTAATCCGCGCCTATCGTTCTGTCTCGCTTCATCTCTCGAATTATAAAGAAATAATTTTATCGCTTGTCGGCAACCCGACAATATTGTCGGTTATATTAGGTTTGCTCAAGCTTTGGCAATCGATAAGGCTTTATTTCCTTCTGTGTGCCGAGACGTTCTATACTGCGTTTTATACTTACGTATTGACGAATTTCATAAGAAGAAAAAAAAAGCCAAGAGAAATGTAGAATTCGCTAACCGGAACATATTTCTTTACTTAGATCATTATCGTGTCTTCGTGTATGAGCAGACTTGTTGAAATGCGTCGAAACTGAGACATTATTTTTCACTTATACGTATTTTGTGTGTGTTTTTGAGATAGAAAGAAAATTTCCATTAAGAACAGCTTCCCTTCAGAAACACAATTCAAGAATGGGTTTCTCGCAATTAGGTCGAAATAACGAAAACTGTATTTAGACCAAAAAAAACCTAGTTGCATTTTGAAGTTATGATAGATGATAAACTAAAAATTTGACAGCAAAAAGAAAATTAAAAATCAATATGAGAGGGAAAAGCAGTATGTTTCAATTTGATAAAATAAAACAATTACCTATTATTTACTTGTAATGTGTGTTTTTTTACTCTCTAAATTTGAATCAGTCAAATTGACTGATTTAAATTGAACCAATCATGTCACTGTAAAATCAGTAAAAAAATTTACTAATTTAATCAAGTCAAATAATTTTTACCGATTCAATAATGAAAATTCACTAATTGAATCGGTAACTTTTCACCGATTGGCAGTAGAATGTCACTGATTAACTGTGGAATCAGTGGAATTTGACTGATAATCAGTGACTTGATCCAGACTATTTCATCAGTCAATTTTGGCACTTTTGACTGATTCAGATTTAGAGAGTATCACATTTTTTCGAACTTAAATTCTGTTTCAAGGCTTCTAACCCCTTCAGATGAATTTTAACCTTTTTTAGAACCCAAATCCGGCAAAAAGTTTAAACCATAAAATGATACCTAAGGGCGACTCTTTCGGCACGGGTCACATATACTAAAAACAATTTAAAAGAAATATTCCTAAAACGGTTACTTACTGTTGAATGAAATTTAAAAATTTTTATATTAATTGATAGGAAATTTTATTTTCTTCAATTCATGTCTCAACAAAATTAAAAATCCCAAAAATCTCATTTCTCTCATATATGCAATGCATTTCAATACCATCATGGGCAAGGCTTCACCATTCCTCTTACAGCACCTTTTGGAATGCTTCCTAGTCTACCAACTACCTGAAGTGAAAAGTCCAGATTAATGTATGACGTCTGCACTATTTATGTTATTTGCATCTATAATAAAGTTGATTCTTGAAATTCACATTTTGCTGCTCGTTATCAATTCGCCAAACCCAATTTTTTGATAAAATGACCAATGAAGTTGTTTTCATCTTCACTTTTTACTGGCCAACAATTTTTAAATGGATTTTTGGGGTCTTTATCTTTGTTATTTATTGTAAACATAGAGCCGAATAACCTAAGATAACGAGATTCAAGAATGCCACTTGTCAAAAAAATAACACGAATAGTAAAAATAACTCGGATAAAGAATTTCAAGAATAGCCACCCTGAATTTGATTCTGAAAAAAAAATGTGTTAGAGAGATATGGCCCTGCCTGTGTGCACATGGAGTACTCTAGACTTGTGATCTTTATCGACGCGTGATCTATCTAAGTATGTGGTGGTGGCTGCCCTGCTAGCTACACCCCTAAGAGATCTGTTGTTCTCACAGCTTGCACAAAATTTTCGCGAACGATTTTTCAAAATATGCTTAGCTAAGTGTTCTTCAAGCCAAAATTTATGAAAATCAAGTGGAAAGGTGATACTTTTTTCTCCTATTTTCTCCATTCTTCACTTAAACTCTACGTTATCTTACCAATCGTATATCGCGTGATTATGACGTCAAGACTTCGGAGCCGAAGGCGAATTGTTGGTTAGCAATGCTATCAATTTTCATAAACAGTGATAACGATCACCATTACTCCTTTTTTCCAGTTGCACATAATTCCGCTAGATGCAGCCCCTCGACGCTCGTGCCACATGTGCTTCGACTTGCGAATTCTAAATCGTAAACAAATAACTGCTTTTATCTACCCGGTGTGCAAAGAAAGTGATATCGCTAGCGATATCGCTAGCGTTTTGTGACAAAAATCGCTCAAAATGGTAAATCCTGACATCATTAGTGGCTAATGATCACGGACGTCATGCGGCGTCCGTGCTAGTCCGTGCTAATGATATGTTGCAGTTTGGAGTAGGCAACTAATCGAACACGTGTGGAAAGATCCTGTGCAAAAGTTGTTGGCTGGAGGCAATTAGAAAAATAAATTTTAAAAATCTAAAAATTGATTCATATCTTCCGATTGCGCATGAACCTTCAATTCTTAGAAAATTGCTAAAAATTCAATATTTCCAAAAAATTTTCAAGAATTACAAAAAAAAATCAAAATTTATTTAAATTAGTTTCAGAGTATATTTGGTGACTACCTAAACCAAAAAACACGAATTTTTTCGAAAAAATCCAGGTTTTATGGCTTTTTCAAATTTCAAACTATTTTTTTATCCATGAAGAAAAATTGAAAAAAGTTATAAAACGCAGGTGTTTTCAAAAAAATGTGTTTTTTGATCTAGATGGTCACTAAATAACGTCTGAATTTAATCTTGATTAATTTAAAATGTTTTCGATATTTTTGAAATTAAAAAATTGTGGCAATTTCCTAAGAATTGAAATCTCATACGCAATTGGAAGATATAAATCAATTTTTCAAAGAAATTCATAATATTATGTTGATTAATAAAAGTGGTAAAAATAAAAAACTTTTGAGTTGAAAAAAAAGTGGATCTAATGATCGACTTCAAGAGGAACTGAATTTTTTTCTAATTTTTTGGATTTCTTGAATGAAGGGCATAAGTAGTGGTTTTTTGTTAGAATTTTTTTTGGCTCAATTGTGGAGTAAAAAGGTTTCATCAAAAATATTTTTTGTATATGTGAAAAAAAATATTTTTTATAAAACTTTTTTACTTCACAATTGAGCCAAAAAAAATTTGACGAAAAAAATTTTGTGTCTCTGCCTGGGCTTGATTGCCTTAAATATGAAAACCAGCACTAAAACCTCTACCAGTAGTGGTGGCGGGCTCCCGTAAACCACGAATGCCGATCCGTTGTTATTGCATGCCATAGCTACGGATCCAGGTATCTTTGCGCGAACCTTTTTTTTTGAACTGGCGTCCGCGATGTCCCGCAGAAGCCTCGTATTTCCACCTCATTAGGCTTTTTTACTTCCCACACGTTTCGTAAGTTGCCTAGTCATTGAAAAAACGCATTAGCGATATCGCTAAAAACAGTGACAAAAATCGCTAGCGTCCTTTGCACACCGGGTAGTTGAATGCAAAGATCCCTGGAATGTTAATAACGTGTATTTTTTTATTCAGCCTCTCGAGTGTATAGGAAACCATCTGAGGTGTTTATTTCTGGTGTAAAGATCTCCGATTTAAGTAAAAGTGAAATTTTTGGAAAGGCATGTTTCTAAACACTTTTTCACTACTATCATTACTTTTACTACCTGTTAGACACCTTGAAACCTCCTCTAACCCTTCGACTCCCACATTCCCCCCTCACATCTTGAATGACATGACAACTTTTCTACATAGCCTACACTATCAGATTCAAATTCCTAGTTGGAATTTCAAAAGTAATCTCGTGGTCAAAGAGACTTTTTGATCTTCTATACATATTTCAAAATTCAAATTACACGCATTTGCAGCTCGCTCGTCAGAGTTTTACTCCATTACTAAAAATTCTAGCGTACTACCCTCGTATTATCTTATTAGAACCCTCGGCTATGGTTTTCGACACGCACTGATCAAGACCGCCGCCTACGCCGGAAGCATCGTAATCCCAAAATCAATCAATTTAGCGCCACATTCTACAGGAACGTAAGTCCTAGACGGCGACTCACGATGAAAGAGACTAAACAAGGAGTGCGGTAAAAAAATCAGCCTAGCCGAACAGAAGCCATACGCGTAATCCTTGTAAAGCGCCGGATTTCGCATAGCGCATACGTTACCACAGAGCGCGTGAAAAGGTCAATCAACGAGTGAAAGTACGAAAATTTACGCTAAACATTTGGCTCGCGCGACACGTCAATGCGTAACGTGATCCTCCGCATTTCACTCACATAGGCTGCAGGTTTATAAGGTTTAACGTCGTATTTGAAATAAGAGCTGGCCTGGCGGAGGATATAGGGTGCGAAAAGCCTTAGATACTCGTTCTACTATAACACAGGATAAATTTCCTAACACGATTATTATATCGTGTTAACAACAACGCCAACGCCTGGTAGGCGAGTATTACGCGCGATAAACAATACCACACCGAGACATGGCATGTAGATGAGCTGAAAAATGTGACTAGCTCCTAAGTATTTTTGCCAAAAACGAAATTTCGACGGTCTAAGTTCAAAAAAATGTATTCCAAGTTGCAATTTTTTCAATTCCAATTTTCTTCAATTATTTCTTTAATTCGATTTTTTCCTAAATTGTATCAAATTACTAAAAAATTTCATTAGTAGAATTTTTTCAATTGAAATTTTTCAACATTTTTCCAACTTTGATTTTTTTTATTATTAATTACTTGATTTCTTTTATTACTTATTGCGTTGGAAGAAATTTTGAAAAACATAAGGTAACAATTTTTTTGAAAATTAATTCAAAGTTGGAAACATTTTAGGTAATTTTCAATTGAAAAAATTTTAAAGTTGAAAAATTTGGAAAATTTTATATTGTTGGAAAAAAGTTTCAAGTAAGAGGGAATTTTTTTTTAAAATACGAAGTTAAAAAGAAAATTCAAAATCAAAGTTTCGAAATATTCTGAAAAAATTTGAATTATAAAAAGATTTCAGTAGGAAAAATATTAAAATTAAAGTAAGAGGGGATTTTTAAAAAAAATACAAAGTTGAAAAGAAAATTTAAAATCAAAGTTTCGAAATATTCTGAGAATTATAAAAAGATTTCAGTAGGAAAAATATTAAAATTAGATACATTTAAAAAAAATATACATAGGTATAAGAATTTAAAAAACTGAAAAAAACCTAAACTTGGAAAAAATTCGGACTCTGATCGTCGAAATCCTATTTTTGGCAAAAATAATCAGGAGCTAGTAAAAATGTGTCTAGTTAATGTGTGATCAAGTACCCACAACGGAAAATCGCTTTACATATCCCTGCAGCCAATATACTCGATGTGTGAGTACTTTGTAGCCAAACTTACGTAGACGCACTAACGGTGAAGGAAGGAAGAGAGGGAGGGAGCAAGGGTGTTCGCATGATATGTACTCATAATCACACTCGAAACCTTTTAAATTCGATGCCGCAAAAAAACAAAACCAAAGCGTCGCAAATTGAAAAAAGCCATTTAACAAACGCTATTCATTCGCCTATATTGCCTCCTTTCCATCTGTCAACCAATAACGTCGCCGCAACTTTTATTCTAGTTCGAGTTTTCCTTTTCCTTTCTTTTAATGTATTTTAATCTTTCATTTCATTCACCCCTGAAAATGCCCTTTCGTAAGGTGTTCTTTGGATTTGGTTGGTAGTAAAAATGTGATGAAAAATCGCGAATGGTGATCCATGTTCTGTATACAGTATGACACAAAAGTCTTGGTCACTTGAAACACTTTTCAATATCTCTGAACTAAAAAGAGATACCAAAACGGTTCAAACGGCAATGCGTTCCTGGCATCGCGAACATTGAAGATCAGTAATCATACTTTCAGCCCGACGTATAGGGTGTCCACAAATTGAGAAACCGGTTTTGGTCAAAAAATGGGGGTCCGGTTTTTTTATTGAAATGAAGTCTACACACTGACGCGATTGAAATGTGATATGTTTTTTTTGAAACCGGTTCTGCAGTTTTGAACCAGTTGTCAATAATATTGAAAAAAGTAGAGATATGAAGAAAAGTTTGAAACAAAAGTTGTAGAAAATTAAAAATGAAACATTCTTTGTTCCATAACGTTTTTTTCCATCTTGCAGTGGAAAGAAGTTATGGCACAAAGAACTCGAGTATAATCTTTTCTTTTTTAAGCCATAACCCTTCTCCATAGATAGGTGAGAAAAAAATTTCAGAACATAAAATGTTCAGTTTTCAATTCTCTACAACTTTTATTTCAAAATTTTTTTGATATCTTCACTTTTTTGAAACTGGTACAAAATATCCAATTTTTTCAAGTTTTTTTGGTGGTTTTTCATTCTAAGTTGATAACCAGTTATCAAAAAGTGGAGATAACAAAAAAAGTTTGAAATAAAAGTTTTAGAGAATCAAAAATTGAACATTATACGTTCTGTAATTTTTTCTTAATTCAGCAATGGAAAATAGTTATGGCTTGAATAAGAAAAAATTACTTCAAACCTTTTGTACAACAACTTCTTTCCACCGCAAGATGAAAGAAAAGTTATGAAACAAAAATGATTGTTTTTTCATTCTCTACAACTTTTGTTTCAAACTTTTTTTCATATCTTCATTTTTTTGGATATTTTTGTCAACTGGTTCGAAACTGCTGAACCGGTTTCAAAAAAACATATCACATTTTAATCGCGTCAGTGTGTAGACTTCATTTCAATAAAAAAATCGGACCCCAATTTTTTGATCCAAACCGGTTTTTCAATTTGTGGACCCCCTATACGTCGGGCTGAAAGCCTGATTATCGATTTTTACTGTTCTCGACGCCAGGAACACATTGCCGTTTGAACCGTTTTGGTATCTATTTTCAGTTCTGAGATATTGAGAAGTGTTTCAAGTGACCAAGACTTCTGTGTCATACTGTATAACTTTTACAAGTGTTTTTAATTCGAAGTATGCTAATTTTTAGCCCAATGCGATGAAGCTAATTTTCAGTCGTATTGAATATTAATTTTCTGAAATTTTTCAAAATTCTGGAGCCTCATATCTTTTCTTTCAGAGTATATATGTATCAGGTCCTGAATAATTATAAAATTCAAAAATAGCGAATTCTAAGGAATTCTCGGCGCAATCCAAAACCAGGATATGTTATTTTATTACCCATCTAAAACTAAGTACCTATTCAAATTTTTTTTTTATCTCTTCTTTTGAATTTTGAAGATTTTTTAGAATTAGAAAGTTTGACGTTCTCATTGCTTGATAACACACTGTAAATACACGTCAAAAAAAAAACATAAATGGAAAAGGAAGCATACAATAAGCAAGAAAACCCCAAAAGTAAAAATTTTACTTTTGAGGTTTTCTTGCTGTTATTTAATAATGTTGAAAAAACAAGTAATAAATCGTCTCCTTCCAAAAAAAACCCAATCCATACCTTGAAAAAACAAACTCACCAAAAATTTCAACTTATAATTTTAAAAAAAAAATCAACTGTTATTGAGAAAGGATAATCAAAAACCAAGTTATGCATTCCCTCTTCTCTCAAAAAACCACACAGCCAATATTTAGAGAAGAGCCAAACCTTACACAGGAAAAAACAAGAAAAAAACAACATAATGCAGAACAGATCAAAAACCTAGCCACATTTTTAAAATACAATAGTTAGATTGGAAAAATGAACAAAAACAACTGGTATTCAGAAAACATGAAAAACGCCCATATTTGACAAAAAAATCCAAAAACAAAATATACATAGGAAAAAATCAATCAAATCAATCCATAATTTTAAAAAAAAAAAAAACATTACAAAAAATGTACCCATGTGCGGAAAAATAAGACATATATATGTACTATACCTACTTACACAAAGAAACAAAAGACAAATTATATGCATTAAAAAAAAGACAAATCATCCATAGGAAAAAAATCAACCAGTACTTAGGGAAAATCATACACCAAATCACGAAGAAAAAACAAATTACTATTAGGGGAAAAGTTTTTAAACCTCTTCCCATATGTGTCATTCCGCTGAAAAAGGGCCCATTTGGTCGATCACAGTTTTCGAGTAAATCGCGTTTTTAGAAAAAGTGGTCAAAATGATCATTTTTTTCTTTTTTTGCGAATTTCTGTTCCTTGGAGTGTCTACTATCGTGTGGTATAGGGATTTTGCTGAAAACGCACTTCAAGTGACATAAAATGAGGTTCGAAAGTTTTTTGAAAAGGGTCCATTTGGTCAATTGCGTGTTTTTTTCTGAAATAAAAGCACAGAATGCAAGGAATCGCTGATTTTCACCATAATTTTTCTATTCTGATTCGTAATAAACATTCATCTGACTAAATTTCATTCTTCTGCACGTTTTTCTAACTTAAACATTGATGCTCTCTCATGAATTGAAACAGTTTTTATAAAAGGCCCATGTATGGCCGTAGGCTGTGTACGGGCTCTGAGGGGGAGGGGCATCTGTACCTCAGCCAAATGATGAGAAATGACATGAAGGACAATTCTCCACGTTTTTCTAGATGCTCTCTCATGAATTTAAACATATTTTATGAAGGGCCCATATGACCGTAGGCTGTGTACAGGCCCTAAAGGGGGGGCATCGCTTTTTCAGCCAAATGATGAGAAATGACATGAAGAACAATAGTTCCAAACCTCAAGACAATCGGTTCATATGCGGAAAAAATATTTCACTTTTTCACTTCGAAAAACTTTAAACTCAATTTTCTGGATTTTTAAAAATTTTGACTAATCGCATTTTCGAAATTCAAAATGCGATATCTCGGCGAATTTTGGACCTTTTGGGCTGGGATCGGTTTTATTCGACTACTTAGGGTCTCTAGTATTGCCCCATGGCAATAATTCCATTTCGACCATATGGGCCCTTTGCTAGCGGAATGACACATATACAGAAAAAAAACAAAATTGAGCCAAAAAATAACCAAAAAACCAAATAATATTAAAAAAAAACATAAGTCAATCCATATCTGAAGAGAAACCATACATAGAAAAAAAATCAACTTATACTGAGAAAAAACAAAAAAACAACAGGTTTTCCGAATACTCATGTGAACGAGGAAATACCTAGGTACCTTAATTATTTTCAATGATTTTAGCAGATGAATTCAAGTCCAAGGTCGATTTATCGTTCAAAAATTGCCACAGATATTAAATTTTGCATCAAGTATGTTAAATATTGATCAATATATCACGTAATTACTTACTTAATCCAAAAAATGTCAGCAATGAATATTATAATTTTATAAATGATTATTAATATTTCAAAATTTGTTATTTTAATTAAAAGAGTTATAAAATATTGAAAAATATCTCACCCTTTTTTTCTCCGAGAAAAGTTCAAGTACCTAGTAAGTAAAGTTTTCTATCATACTTCATATAATTATGTGAGGAGACCGCCCTTCTCCCCAGAAAACTTATGCACACTGGAATGAAAATATTGCCAATTTAGAGACAGAATAGGACGAATAAGAAATGTAAAATTTTCTTTACAAATCTTTACCTTTACATCCATCAATGTACTCATGAATTTTCATTTACCGAACTTACTTCGAAATTACATACGAAAAACTTCGATTTTCAATTTTTCAATGTGTTTCATTCGACACGTGTTGCCTTTTTTTTCCAAAAGAATGTTCAGAGCAGTCCTGAACTTGAGTTATCTTCGATGCGAATTTTTTATCGTATCAAATCACGCGAAAATATAGCAAATTTACACCAATAATTGGAACATTCCTGCTGAGACAGAAGAGCTGAAAAGTTTGAAATTCCAAATTTTCATAATAAGACTTTTACATGAAACAATATAATATTCAAGTATTTATTTTTCCATTTTGGAATTTAAAAAACTTTGATTTCGCTTTAAAATAAAAACTGAGAAAAGTATAAAATTTCAAATGTATTCCACAAAACTTTTTTTTTTTGAAAAAAATAAATAAAAAACATCTACAAGTTTCCAACAAAATTCATAACAATAAATTTAAAAATTAAGAAGCGAAAAAAATCAATACTTGGAATTAGCTGACGAGCTCATACAGTCAATCAAATGTCATCGTATGCAACACCCCGCAACGTTGAATGATTCAAACACGACAGAAAAGGCACCCAGGGTAAGTATGTGTACTATGTAGCACCAATCGTACGTGAAAATAAATGACGTTTTCTTATAGCATTTAAAACGTGTCTGACAAGCTGTCACGATGCATCTGATAATGCGCGTACCTTTTTAGTAACTTAATTATCAAACATGCCCGATTATTTGTACCAGCCGAAGTAATAATGTACGGAAATGCGCGAATATGAAAATATTAAGGGAACGAATGACGGCGGTATTCGTGTCTCTACTTCATGTAAGTTTATTGTACGCGACTTTTTGATGTTGCTAGTTAATTTCCTTCGCGAATCGTTATCTTTTTTCAACTTTTCACGCGACGTGATACGTACGAGGGCTTGGTATCTGCCTACTCGACGAAGTACCCGGAATTTTGACACCTTATTAAAAATGTCATAAAATTAGTATACCTTCGTGTCGGGTAGTTTTGAATTTGTTTTTGAGAAGTGGCGGAAATTTCAGTTGAGATTTTCCTTCCTCAAAGCGAATAAAAATTATTTCGTATCTGTATGAAAAACATATTTTGTGAAAGAATCGTCAACCTCGAGGTCAAGTTTCAAAAGAAGTAGAGATATCTTGACTCGAAACTGTGAAATTTTCCATTAATTTCGTAAAATAATTATGTAGACAGAAATTGAGGGGAAAGTGTCTAAAAATCGTAATTTTTAATTTCCAGTTTTGTATTAAGAAGCACCTAATGAATATACCTAATTTCTGACTACATAATTATCTTTAAAGCTTTGCATTGGAAGTGTAAGAAAGCGTATTTTCATGTATTTTTGAGGGATATTTTTCGAATTTAAGGGATAGGGATTGCTCAAAAAATAATTTTTGTAATGACCGAAATTGTAGATCAAGTGGTGAAAAATATATGTTTGCTGGAAAATTTTTCTAAAAGACCGAAATTTGTTATGTGTGGGAGGGGGTGGGCCTGTATGTAACGGGGAGCGGGACGAAAATAGTCATGATTTAACTCACCGAATAGGAAATTCAATTCTGAATACTTTTGGTTATTTACAAATTTTACTCATCTTAGAAACTTTTAGGAAAAAATTGAAAAAATGTGATTTTTATGATTTTTTTGAAATACTTTTTTCAAATTTGAGGGACACCGGTGGCCCCAAATTGGATTTTCTATGGAACATAATTTGTAGCTGAGATGTTGAGGGACAACTTTTGTGGGAAATGTTTTTCACTAGAAACCATAGGAAGAGCGCTACAGGCGTTTTTAAGAAATGGGGATGGACCCTCGGAAAAGGGGGAGGGGTAAAAAAAGGCATCTGGGCTAAATTTGTTTGTTGTAATGTCTAGAACACGAATTAATCATAAAATTGCTTTTTACAGCTCAGTCGAGCGGATATGAAATTGAGACCTGACTAAATGGTGGTAAGGCATCTGCTCGTAAATACTGAGGGGTGCCTTCTATCTGAAATTTGATGTAAAAATAATTGTATTCTTATATTTTTTCTTCTAAAAGATCAAATAATCTCGTAAAATGGAAGAAATTAAGAATTTTGAAAACTCGTAATTTTCAACCCCCTCCAAAATAGATAAAAAGTGGAAATTTTGAAAAAAGTTTTATAACATTTCTATAGGAAATTCAACGTAAGAAAAACTTTTTACTCTTGACATTTTTTGGTTCGTCGGAAAACGCGAAAAACTGGTTTTGAGGGTGGTTTTTATCCTCTTGCAGGGATTCCCGGACACTTGCGGGGTGCAAATTTTAGTATGGTGTTTAGGTGGTCATTCTACACAAATAATGTAAAATCCAGCTTTCCAAGAATTTTTTTGACGTTCAGACCTAAAATGACTGTATTATTATGAAAATGTTGGAGAAATTATGGAAACGATTTGATCACATTTTTTGGATTAAAATTCCAACCAAATAATTTTATTTCTACGTATATGAATTTTCTATACCATACATGTACTTTCTGTAATTTTGAAATGAATCTATGTTTGAGGAGGGTTATCGAATTTTTGAGCATGAAATAAAACAAAACAAAATTTTAAATGGTAAAAAAATGCCTTTATCAAAAATTTACTTATTTCTGAAAAAAAAGGCAAGATCTGAGTGATACCAAAATTTTTCCTTGATTCCTGTCAAACCTCAGAACCAAAATTTGAGCTTCCCAAGTTGAATAAAGCGTCTTCTGAAGCAATACGTACCAATGGATTATTTCAGCCATTTTTAAAAATTCATCAAAAATCGAAAAATCAACTCGGTAGCTTAAAATTTGGTCCTGAAGTAAGGGTGATATACTATTTCATAGTGAGCCAAATTTTGGGGTTAATCGGCGTGGACAAATTGTAAAAGTTCCCTTATAAGAATGGTGGAGTGAGAGAATTTCGCCATTTTGACCCTGACGAACCTTCGTATAAATAAAAATTCACCATAAGGATCGCGTAAATTACGACTATATTTTTCAGCCGGTATAACCAAAAACTTGGTGGAATATTAACGAAAAATCATAATACTTTGGGATGTTAACGACTCAAGACGGCTGGGTTTTTTCTCCATCAGTATAGTATCTCTCGCAAGAAACACCAAAGTATACCTCACTTCATCCACGGCTTATAAAGCCATAAACTTTCGGTAACTAATTTACCTATACGTCACGCGAAGCTCTCGAGTCGACTCGTAAAGAGGCGAACTTTACGCGAGACGTATAAAAAATATCGCCAATTTCGATTATACGCATAAAGTTAATAAAGCACTTCTTATACACAGCCTTTTACTATTATGAAGTCGATAAAAAATAATAGCGTTATAAATATCATTTAACGACCTTTTTCCGCGTGCTTGATTTTAATAAAGGTAAAAACTGAATACAGATGCCAGCATTGCGTTGCGATTCCGCATAAACCAAGGCACACCCTTTTAATTTACCTGTAATCGACCTTTTACGTAAATGGAAAGGGAACGCGAATCGTTTCCCTCTTTTGAAAACTTAACACATTTCTTTCTTTTTTTCCTTCATTCCACTGAAAAAAAGAGAAAAAAACTAACCAATCTCGATTCAAAAGAATGTTTTAAAAGTTTCTGCCGCATAGAACAAAAAAAAAACAAATTACTACATAGAGACGCGGTCTAATGGAAGTGTTTTTCTATTCGAAATTTCCCGCTGCTAATTTTTCAATTTTATACAAATTTCGTTGCCGGGTTGTTTCTGTTTCACGCGAAAGGGTTTTGCTGATGCGAATTTATGTACCGAAAAGTATTTCGCTATTTCGATGGGTTGCGATTTCTTAAATGGTTATAATTTTCGAGATGGTTTGTTTCGTATTCTAAGTGTCGCGTCGGTTTTAATACAGTTTTTTAGATTAGGGAGGAAACGATTTGAAATGCAGGATTGTATTCGATGTTGTGGAATTATCAAAAAATAGAGGAATTTACGTTCTTTTTTTCATTTTTAACATAGATTTTTCGAAAAGAAAGCAATTCAATGGAAGAGAATAAAATTAACTTTCAAAGTATGATTATTTACTGAAGTAACCTCAAAAAGAGTGGAACGGACGAACTCAGCGCTAAAGAATTTTTCCTCAGAGAGAAACTACAAAAAATTTTCAAATTTTTTTTCTGAATTTGAAGCTAGAGATATTTCCCTATTCGATTCCTATCAGGAAAATACCCTATACCCAACAGCTTCAGTTGAAAATTTCTTCTTTAAGACGTCCATTATAATTTACTGATGGGAAATGGATCAGAGATGTTGAATTAGATTCAAAGAGATTGTCTTGAGGGGGGAGGGGGCGCAGCGAATTCTTAATGATGAGCACCCGGTTAAAATTCATGAAATGCAATGTTTTTATTTTTTTCCAAGTTTAAAATAGTAAGAGTCCAAAAAATCTCAAATTTTCGAATTTCGCAGCGAATTAGTAAAACAACAAAAATTTATCGAATTTTTTACTAATTAGTTAAAGTGAACTGAAATTTTGCACAGAATTTAGAAATAAGAATGAAAAATATTTTGACTTTTTCATTTCAAAATTCCATCTTCAAAAATACCAATTTCATCCAAATTCCAGCATTGTGGATCAAAAAGAGAATTTATGATCTAATGAAATGAAAAAGAACAAAAATGAGAAAAAAATGAATTTTGGATAAAATAGTGGAAAATTTGGAAATCTTTACTATCAAATTTGAAAATATAACTGTTAAGTAATTTAGATTTTTAGAAATGAAATACGGATCCGAGCAAGAGTGCAGCCTTACAGTGGAGTTCAGGGAATTTTTACAAGAGAAAATTTTCGAATTTTGAGCATATTATGCGGGAAAAAAGATGAAATGTAAAACAAATGCTGGATTTGTAATCAACACCTCAAAATATCCCGTCCAATACCTATGTACTTATAGATCACTGGGATTAAATTCTCAAACTTCACTTTTTTGCGTGAATTTTTTTATCATGGAAAATCAAAGAAAAAAAAAGAATTTTCAGACTTTGAGGTAAAAGGGTAATTTGATCTGCTGAATACGAATCCGGCGTTTATTTTTTTCCTCGCTCATTTCATCTTCAATTTTGGTGAAACCTGAAATAAAAAACCGTTTTTGACAAACCTCATTTTTAGATCAATTTTAAGGTAAAAAAATTTGATGAATTTGTAGATGTTCATATACGATATCTTTCACTGCGTACCAAATTTTGTAGTCCGGGAGCCCGAATAGGACATGGATTGCACCCCCCCGCCGATCCTCTGAAACATGATTTTTCTTGAAGGGGGCATCCTAGGCAATATTTTAAGCGGTTGTATTCAAAAAAAAAGTTGGCCCTACTAACAAAATGGCGGCCATTTTGATTGACAGATTCGCCCAAAATCGGAATTTTCACGTCTAGCTCATTAATTGTGGGACTTACGAAAAAATGTATAATAACAAAAAATGTTCTACATAAAATTTAGAACATTTTTTATCATAACATCGAACCCGTAAAATGGTCGCGTTCGCGAGATACACGCGCGCGAAGTTGCGTGCGGCGAATTTTTCCATGTTCACTTGTTACCTATTCTGACTACGAGTTTACTTTCATCGCGGAAACGTGGTTTAAACCCTCGTTGATTGCAATTTACAGATACTTCTCACATTTTCAAAATACCCACGTGTGCAGTGGTCCACCCAGGGGACTAGGGAGCTATAAACCCCCTCCCCAGGTTAGGAAAGGGGATTTTTCTAATTACAAAAATGTGGAGAAAACGGCAATTTTTTGCTCTTTAAACATGATTTTTCTAAAAAAAATTGTCCTCTCTTCGCTCGCGTAGTATTTTAATCATTTTATTTCTTGAATAAACATATAAGTATGCAACTCTCTAAATCTGAATCAGTCTTTGAAAAAATTCTGCCTTTGAGAATCAGTGATTTTCATTGAAAATTAATGATTTTCCACTGATCTTCCAGGACTATTTCATATGTTCTAAAACAGACCAAAAATGAATTCGGGTTTTTCGATTTCGCTCAATTTTTTTTAAAGAGTTACCCTTGGCGGTCTATTCACAAAACCACAATCATTTTTTTCTAGCTCTCTAGGGGGTGAGGAGGCTGGCTTCTAAATTTTTATGCAATTGCGTTTTTTAACCGAATTACCCAAATTTGAAGGCTCATATCTCGAGATAGGTTGTACTTGAGGAAAAACTGTATGCGGGGTCTGAAAGATAACTAATAGGTAATTTAAAAACGGTAATCACATTTTGAAAAGCTCAAAGTTGAACTTTGGTGGGAAAAGCTCAACTTTCACGATAAAAACAAAAGATGAAACTACCATTTAAAAATCCGAAAAAATTACAGAAAGTAGCATTTTTTACCCATTTTTCAACCAAAAATTATTTAAGATAGGATCTTTAGACCCCTGGGAGGTACAGGGGTCCACAATTCTGACCAAAATTCAAAAAAATCGAAAAATTGAAGTAACGCACCTATTACTACTAATTCAAAGGCGCTGATTTTGAATATGTATTCAGTTTTTTCATTCGATCCCTCTGAACTCACCTATTAGTCTTCTTGATAGGGGCAAAATTCAAAAAACTGAAAAATAACGTGTGACCTGCCGTTTGTTAGGTTTTTGAGGGCACGAAGTTCGAAAATTTGCTTATTTTTTGGATTTGACCCTTTAGGGCCCCTCTAGCCTCTTGGGAAAACTATATTGAAAAAATAATATATCGTGTGGCATTTCGATTCTAATTAATTTGAAAGCGTAGAATTCGAATATCGACTTACTTTTTAATCCGACCTCCTCCCCGTGCTCTAATTGACCCCTTCCTCCAGGCTGATGTGATCATACGGAATTGAATGAATTTCAAAAAATTACGAGAAGAAATAAAATGATTAAAATACTACGCGAGCGAAGAGAGGACAATTTTTTTTAGAAAAATCATGTTTAAAGAGCAAAAAATTGCCGTTTTCTCCACATTTTTGTAATTAGAAAAATCCCCTTTCCTAACCTGGGGAGGGGGTTTATAGCTCCCTAGTCCCCTGGGTGGACCACTGCACACGTGGGTATTTTGAAAATGTGAGAAGTATCTGTAAATTGCAATCAACGAGGGTTTAAACCACGTTTCCGCGATGAAAGTAAACTCGTAGTCAGAATAGGTAACAAGTGAACATGGAAAAATTCGCCGCACGCAACTTCGCGCGCGTGTATCTCGCGAACGCGACCATTTTACGGGTTCGATGTTATGATAAAAAATGTTCTAAATTTTATGTAGAACATTTTTTGTTATTATACATTTTTTCGTAAGTCCCACAATTAATGAGCTAGACGTGAAAATTCCGATTTTGGGCGAATCTGTCAATCAAAATGGCCGCCATTTTGTTAGTAGGGCCAACTTTTTTTTTGAATACAACCGCTTAAAATATTGCCTAGGATGCCCCCTTCAAGAAAAATCATGTTTCAGAGGATCGGCGGGGGGGGGGGGTGCAATCCATGTCCTATTCGGGCTCCCGGACTATTGCTTCAATTGGCAGAAAAACGCCCGAGACGATGGACAAAACAAAAATATAAAAATCTCATTCTCCAAGGTCAAACTTCCCTGGAGTAAGATGGGGACACCATTTTGGGGTTAAAAATAATATTTTACAATAACAAATCGATTTTTAGAAAAAAAAAATTGGAAAAATTCTTCCATAAGGCTAATTTGTCTATTTTAGCTAGTTACCTCGCTACTGCTGTTGTTAAAAAATGTTATTCGTATTTTTTCATGTGATTTTCAATTTCAGTTTAATTTTTTTATTTTTTAAAAATCAGTCGGACTTTTGAAAATTGTTTTTTAAATTTCAATTTAAAATTTTTTCAAAACTTCTTTCATTAAGCATACTCATCTAATTTTTCCAAAATTTATTCCTTTACCTATACTAACATTTTTTAAGTTGAATCAAATTTTTGGAATTTTTCCCTTCATTTTCAAAAGTTATGAAATATCAATTTTTAGAAGTTTTCATCAAACTGTGAGGAAAGTTCCATTCAATTGTCTCGAGGTTTTCAAAAAATCTCAGAAAATTCTTTTTAAAATATTTTTGGAAGTAAGTAGTATTGATTTTTTTCAATTGTTATTTTGAAAAAATATATTCATTATTTTCAAAAAAATTTTCAAAATTTCCAAAAAAAATGGTTTTTAAACATCTTAACAAAGTTTTAAACACAACTATAACGTCTTTCCATAGGAAAAGGTCCCACTTTGACATTTTTGACCAAAATGAGTTAAGACCGCCATTTTGTAGAGGAGAAAATTCTCTCTCGAATGAGAGGTTAACGGAACCGTAATGTTGATTTTTGTCACTTCTAGAGCGATTTAAAGTTCACAGGTACTAAAACCATAGTTTCGAGAAAAAAGAAATTTGAAAAAAAAAACAACTAAATTTTGTTATAACTTTGAGAGTTTTGCTTCACAGAACACCAACCGCTCATTTTGCAGAGAATTTCATGCTCTATTACTGGGGAAAGTGGGGAACACTGTTCGTGTCAATGTGGGACCTTTTTGTACACTCTGGCATTTTTTCGTCAATTTAATTGTGTTAAATTACGTAAATATATTAATTTTTTTATGACTTGCCTACAGAAAAGTGTAATTTCTAGACGAATTAAGCGCCCTACGAAAAAAATGTTATCAACCAAAATTGTAGAGAATTAAATTTGCTTTCTGCTTAAAGCGGTCAAAATTTTTCTAGGAGTAGATCTTTTCGTGGTATTCCCAAGTGAAGTTGAAAATTGAAATTCGTTGAGTGCTGTTTTAAACTTCGCTTGAGAATACTACGAAAAGATCGACTCCTAGAAAAATTTTGACCGCTCCAAGCAGAAACGAAATTTAATTCTCCACAACTTTGATTATTATCATTTTTTTCGTAGGACGCTTAATTCGTCTAGAAATTTCACTTTTCTAGGCAAGTCATAAAAAAATTAATTGAAATTTTTAAAAAATTGCAAATTTTTATTAACTTTGAGCATTTCTCGAACTTCCCGCTAGGTGCACTAGCCGGAGTTGTTCTAGGTGCTAAAATAGACCCTCTAGATACCAAATCCATCAAAAACTCAAAAGGTCCCACTTTGACCCCTACCAACCTATCAATGCGATTTTCTCAAAAACGGAAAAAATCCAAAGTGGGACCTTTTCCTATGGAATGACACAGAGAGTTTTTTTTTCTTCAATTTTTCTATAAATCAATAAGCAATAGTCGATAATACATGCAAATCCAATTTTTTAATCAATTCTGTGAAATGATTTCATTTTTCGAATATAATACTCTACTCGTCAATTCCATTTTATCGTTTTCTATCGAAAAAAAAATTGAAATATCGGAAAATATTTTCAATCCGCTTTATCTACAAATAATACGAAGAAACACCCTTCGATTACCTTCGCCGTCTCGAGACCTAATAGAATCACCTTATTTGCGCGTGAAAATTTGACTTGTAAAAGAAAATAAGATAAATCTTCGAAGGGAAGAAAAAAACTCTCGAAGCATCTAACATTTCTTATACTTGGTAAATATCTTCTAAAGAATACAAAATTATAAAAAATGTTCTTGCCAGCATTCTGCAGTTCATACCTACTCCTCATCGTATAAACGTAGCAAGAAAGTTTTTAAACCCTTTTATTTCATACGGCAGAGGGGGTCGACGGCTGAAGAAGCTCCAACATAGGTACACTTTCGATACGAGAACTGAATATCAATGCACCGTGTGGAATATAGTAGTATATTTTAAGCCACTACAGAATTTAAGTATTCGAGAATAAATCAATGCAACGATGAAAAAAATCTGAAACATTTTCATACGATACCTAGACCTACGCACAAAATAAAAACAATGGGGCAAATTTGGACGATTTTTCGTCTCGTTATTTGAAAAATATACTTTTGAAAAAAATTTGACAATTTTTTGTAACATCGTTGAGTTAATGCGCCGTCGAATTTTTTTTTATTCTCCAGGTTCACATCTCCGTAGGGAGAATCATAAACGAGAAAATATTACACGAAGCGTATACCAGTCGTTTACAGCATTTCGACTTTCGTATTCGTAATTTTTTTTTCAAGATGACGAACTCATAGTGGGGTATTTGGTGGCGTGAAAACAGCCCGATGTTTCTCGAACTATATTGAAATTTTCGATGGAAATTCGCGTACTCGTATTCGTAGCCCGGAGCCGGAGTCGAGTCGGCGTTCCGGCGTATCATTAAATTCCCATCATCGTTACTATGTTTTCATGCAAATAAACATTAGAGGCGAGAGCAACAAGTGCACGACGAATTGTCTTGCGAGATTTTTACCATCCTCGAATTCCCCGTCTACTGCCAGCGAAATTCTACTTTCGCGTGCAATTTTCGAGGTACCTTTCAAGGTAAAAGCTCTCAAAACGAACGAACGTTTAATTCTCATTAAAATAATTAAACTCGATTAAGTTCTCGTATATACTTATGTATACCATGTGCGTATAAATACCTAACTTGAACAGCTTATCGGATTTAAGGGCTGAAGAAATCGCGTTTCTTTCAAGTAGGTATTAGATTTTTGCATTGGATTTAATTCTAAATCGAAAGAGAACTTTTTCACGAGCCTTTTTTTTTGGTATGGAATAAGAATAGTCGTCGTTCCGCTCATGCAGTTAAATTAACGACGACTCGAGTGACACCAGCGATTGTAAAATCAGCCAAAACGTTTCACCCTATTACATGGCATCTTCATTAAACTTTTGCCCGTCAAGTTTTCCAATTAGACGCTGCTGAACCGCGCCGACCACGTTTCCAACTTTCATCACGCAAACCACCACCGTCACAGCAACTTATTACCATACGAAAATCGTTCTACGAATAAAAGAAAAAAACCGCACCTCGAAGAGTAATCGTACTTTTACTTTTCACTTTTTTCTCATCATCGTGGCCCAAAGTAATTCTCATGTCTTAGTATAGCCCTCGAGTGAGAAAAAAAATTAAAATGTCACGGCGACAATATTCGTGTTCTTTTTACACGGTGACGGTGGTGTTTTGCTTTTGGGTCGACGAGACTCGACGTCATATATAGAAAATGCCTATTTCCAGGGTAGGCGAAGCCGCAGCCGGCTGCTTAATAAAATCATTCTTTCGATAAATTATTTATTTATTTCGCGTCGCGAGTCTCGTCTGCGATGCTTTTTTTTCGGGCTCTAAATCTCAAAACGCCTACTTTACATGGTCTCGCTATATAAATTATTCATGCTTTATAAAACGATACGTAAGTTGGGCAAATACCGAGCGAGCGCTACCGATGCTCGAGCTCGTGAAACTCGACGACGAGCTTCGAACACGACGTCGTTTAAAATGCAAAATAGGATAAGAAATTACGTTAAAATACTCGATTATAAATAAGCATTTAAAAAGAATACAAATATGGTAAGCAGATTGTACGACTGTATACAGTCTGTGATGATCAAGCTGTGCTTTGTAACTTGAAAATTACCGCGAGGGTTCTCAAAATTGATCCTGGAGATATTTTGAGTCTTTGAGTCAAATGAATCAAATTTACGAGAAAAGTATTCAAATTAACAGTCAAATATTGGTACCATAAATTTCCGGCGAAAATTAAAAAATATACAAATAACTACTGTATAGGCAACCAGGTAACAAAACTGAAAATTGATATGGTTTCGAAATTTTCTGGAGCCTCCAGAATTTTTCTGCTGCCCCACCTTTGAAAAAAAACTATAAAAATAGTCCTTATAGTGTATGCGAATTAGCGATTTTTAAGAAGAAAAAAAAAACATTTTCAGCTAGCAAAGATTTTATCGCCAAAAACTGTCGAGGGTGGTCCCCTGACTAACCTCTAAAAAGTCTGCACCCCCTAGACCCCGTGCTAAATTTTTTATGGAGGCTCCACTCCCCTCCAAAATGGTTTTTCCCGAATAACTTCTCAGGATTTAGTTTTACGGTAAAAGTAGCTCAGTACTTTTTTGTTCTACACTCAATTTCCAACATTTTTTGTATGAAAATTTTTTTCATGCGACCAATAGCAGAGGAGATAGAGAGTCCTGAAAGAAGGGGGTTTTGGAAAATATATCATTTGAAAATGTGATAATAGGTATAAAATCGTACTAAACTGTATTATATGTTTTGGGCATGAAAATAGTAGTATTATGTAAATTGATGCGGTATTAATTCAACTTGACCCCCTTTCCCTCCCTATGTACTCACCCCACCTTACCCACTTGTTTTTATTTAGCACTATAGTGTAGGCAAATTAGCGTTATTTTTAAGAAAAAAAAACATTTTTAGCTAGCTAAGATTTTATCGCCAAAAACTGTCGAGGGTGGTCCCCTGACTAACCCCTAAAAAGTCCGCACCCCCTAGACCCCTTGCTAAATTTTTTATGGAGGCTCCACCCCCCTCAAAACTGGTTTTTCCCAAATAACTTCTCAGGATTTGATTTTACGGCAAAAGTAGCTCAGTACTTTTTTGTTTTACGCTCAATTTCAAACATCTTTTGTATGAACAATTTTTTCGTACGACCAATATCAGAGGAGATGGAGCGTCCTGAAGGAAGGGGGTTTTGGAAAATATGATATTATTTGAAAACGCGATAATATGTATAAAATCGCACTAAACTGTATGTTTTGGGCATGAAAATAGTAGTATTACGTAAATTGATGGTATTAATACAACTTGACTCCCCTTTCCCTCCCTATGTACTCACCCCACCTTACCCACTTGTTTTAATTTAGCACTAGTAATATGACTGAGGGGTGGGGAGGGGTGGACACAATGGGAGGGGGAAGAGGGGAAAATGCTTCATGATCATCTTTCCCCCTCCCATTGTGTCCACCCCTCCCCACCCCTCAGCCATATTACTAGTGCTAAATTAAAACAAGTAGGTAAGGTGGGGTGAGTACATAGGGAGGGAAAGGGGGGTCAAGTTGTATTAATACCATCAATTTACGTAATACTACTATTTTCATGCCCAAAACATACAGTTTAGTGCGATTTTATACATATTATCGCGTTTTCAAATAATATCATATTTTCCAAAACCCCCTTCCTTCAGGACGCTCCATCTCCTCTGATATTGGTCGTACGAAAAAATTGTTCATACAAAAGATGTTTGAAATTGAGCGTAAAACAAAAAAGTACTGAGCTACTTTTGCCGTAAAATCAAATCCTGAGAAGTTATTTAGGAAAAACCAGTTTTGAGGGGGGTGGAGCCTCCATAAAAAAATTAGCAAGGGGTCTAGGGGGTGCGGACTTTTTAGAGGTTAGTCAGGGGACCACCCTCGACAGTTTTTGGCGATAAAATCTTAGCTAGCTAAAAATGTTTTTTTATTTCCTTATTTGCCTACACTACTAGTAATATGACTGAGGGGTGGACACATGGGAGGGCGAAGAGGGTAAAAATGCTTTTTGATCATCTTTCCTTGTAGAAAATCCACATGGTAGTCATTACTGCTCTGTTTGTTCAGGAACACATTTTGAGGCATATCTCGAAAACGAAGCAGTTTTAGAAAAAATCGAAGAGAACCGAAATTGTAGCCTGTAAAATTTCCTTTCAGTAGAGTGTCATCAGATTTTCAATTTGACCGACCCTTTTCGAGATATTTACAAAAAACCAGATTCTCGAAATACTGGCTTCTGATTGGTCGAAATTATCAAACTTTCGATCGACTTTTCTCAGCTTCGAGTCGACTTTTTGGAAACTTGATGCACGCTAAACCTTCTCCTCGCCAAGCTCTATCCGACGGTACTGGTCTTGACCCTGAACTCGCAGTGTAGAATTGGTTTAGACTTTAAAATGTGATCAATGAATCGATTTTTTTTAAATTGATAAATTATCTGAATTATTAAATTTTTTTCAAATTTTCCCCATGCTAAATCGTTTTTTGATTAGTTTAAAATTTTTTAAACATTGATAAAAATTTTTCCTTTTTGGAAACAATTACAAAACTGATAGTGAAGACGAATTCGACTAATTAAAGTGTCGAATCGGTTTTTACTTTAAAATGTGATCAATAAATTTTTTTTTAAATTAATAAACCAGCTGAATTATTGAAAAAAAATTTCATAATGTTAGGTCGGACTTCAAAATTTGATCAAATCAATAAAAAATTTTACACAGGTCAAATCAATTAATCAAATTTTTAAATGATGGGAGGGGATATAAAAAAATTGGTTTGACCTGATTGATCGAATTTTTAATTTATGAGGGGCATTCAAAAAAGTAATTGAATCCATATGAGGTATTTTTGGAAAAAGTGATCTCCCTGTAATTTTCAATTTAAAAAAAAAATATAATTGATCGACTTTTTAATTAATGGGGAAAAATATAAAAAAAGATTCCAATTTGGGTTTAAACCGAATAGGTACAATTGCTCGAAGTTTTATAAATTAAAGAAGAGGAGATACAAAAAATTGATTCAGGGTTATTGAAAATAAAACTGATTTGACCTACATAATTTAAATCTTTTTGAAAATTATTAATTAAACGAATCGTTAATTAATGGGAGGGAGTATTCAAACAAAGAATTAAATTCACCTGGGGTATTTCTGGAAAAAAATTATCAAGTAAGTAATTGATTGAATTTTCAATTGTTGGGAGAAATATTCAAAAAAATATGATTCGACAGGGGTAAGTACCCTTTAAAAAATTGATTTGACCTGTGTAGGTTGAAAAAATTTGAAATGTTTGTAATTTTCTACAACTACAATTTAACATAATGTCTAGTACCTATATTATAAAATAGATGTTTTTTTCCTAACACAATAACACCAAAACTATCCCACGTATCCGAAAAGTAAATACATCATCGGAAAGAGCTCGACAAGTAGGTGGTTTATGGCGCAAAAAGTTTTGAAAAAGCTGGCTTCAAAGCTGAGAAAAATTAAGTTAGAGCTCCATCCCCTCCTTCACTTCCCGCCCATCAAGGCAACCCCAGTTTTTCATAAATATCTTGAAAAACACTGCTCAAATCAAAAATCTGACGACACTCTACCGAAATTTTAAAAAATTGATTTGACCAGTGTAACTTATAAAATTTTTTAAATTATTAATTGATTGAATTGGTAATCAATGGGAGAGGGTATTTAAAAAAAATTGACCTGAGCTTCAAATTGAATCGAATTGTTCAAAATGATGAGGCTTTTATATTTGAAAAAAATCGATTCGACCTGTGAAATTTACCAAAAATTTTAAACAATTATTAACTAATTTTAAAAAAAATATCCCTTCCATTGATTTTAAATCCGATCAATTTATTAATAGGTTACATTTATTTTAAATTACGGTGATCAATTTTTTTAAATATCAATAAATTTATTTTTTCTCAATCAATTTTTCAATTATAAAATTTCAAATTTTTTCAACTTACACAGGTCGAATCATTTTTTCTCAAATACCCCCTCTCATTAATTAAAAATTCAAAGAATTGTATTCAATTTTTTAACCCCAGGTCGAATCAATTTTTTTAAATACCCCTCCTCCCCCCGCTCATATATCAAAATGTCGATCAATTATATTCAATTTGAATTACATTACAAAAATATCAAATTTTGTCAACTTACATAGCCTAAGTCAAATCAATCTTTTTTGAAAACCCCTCCAATTGATTAAAAATTTGATTTTTTTTCAGCTGTCTCAAAAGTTACTCGAATTGGAAGATATATTTTTTTTAAATTGTTCATTTCCTTCTATTTGATGGTATTGAAGATTCATAATAATCATAAAATTATTCGTCAGTCAAATTTTTAGCTGAAAAATCCATAATTAGATTGGTTTTGGAGATTTTTGTAGTTGGAAGATTTATAGCTGAAGTTCTCAAATTGGTTGAAAATTGAATCGATTTTACAAATACGATACCTCCCTTAATTCTTGATCGATTGTTGTAATTCACCGTAATTTCTAATCATTTACTGTAACTTTCAATCATCAAATAGAAGGAAATTAACAATTTAAAAAAATATATCCTCCAATTCGAGTATCTTTTGAGACAACTGAAAAAAATCAAAATTATATACCTACATAGAGGTACCTGTAAAATATTCATAATCTAGTCCTTTTTAAGTGTACCATTACATGAATTTTTTTCAGCGCTTTGTATTTCAGCTTTTATTTCGAAGTTCGTACAGACCGGTTGTACAGAGTGTCAGCACTGTCCGAACACTCCGCGTTTGGTTCAGTGTTAAACGTACATATCGCGAATTGTACAAAACAAGTTGTACCAATTACAATAGCTCACAAGCTGTACGAACACTCCGCGGTTTGTACAAAATCACCTGTACCAACCGCGATATGTACAACTTTGGACTTTGAGTCTAACATATCCGAAGGACGGGTTAAAAGTTATTAAATAAAGCAATAACTCCGATACAGTGTATTATTTTGTTACAAAATAACATAATTCTTATCTGAGAGTTCCCTGTAAGAATACTTTCTATAATTACGGCCGAAAGGAAACATTAAATTTTATTAACAAAGAAATCGCCGCGACGAGGAGAAAAATTACCACGTAGTACACTGCTTGGTTGAAACACAGCAAAATATTTCAGAACAAATAAGCACATATTTGCAGTCCACACGAACTTGAAATTTTACATACCGTAAATAATTTGTTAAATTGAGAATATGTCCGAGAAAATTATAGTTTCGGTTCGAGAAGGTAAAATTCACGGTTTTAAAAACAGGTCATCGTTTTCGGGAGCTGAATTTTATTCTTTTCTTGGAGTACCATACGGGCAATCCACTGCAGGTCACGCGCGATTCAAAGTAACACAAAATCGATTATTTTTCTCATCGTTATGCAATGAGAAAATATTCTAAAATTGAACTACATAACAATTAAAACTAACAACAGGATCCAGTCGCAGTTAAACCTTGGAAAAATATTTTGAACGCAACTGAAGAAAAAGGAGGATGTCTGCAATTTTCACCATTAAGGACGCAAATTTATGGTTCAGAGGATTGCCTGTACAATAATATTCATACACCTCGAGTAAGCTTAGGAAATATTTCAAAAGTGAAAATTTTACATTAAAATCTCAATTTACTTCAGTTGCCTCAAAATGCAGACGAACCTTTGAAAGGAGTAATAGTTTGTATTCATCCTGGAAGTTATCAAACAGGCACGCCAGATCCGTCATTTTATGGATCTCCTGATTATGTCATGAATCACGACGTAGTATACGTTTGTGTAGGATTCCGGTTACATATTTTAGGTAAAAATACAAACTAAAGATTTGGTAGCCAAGAATTTGAAAATTTTTCGGATGAAATTCAAAAAATCTATATTCGTGAAATAGGTTTGCTAAAAATTTAGTTGTGGAATGTATTTTCTGAAGCTTCCTCGTAATAGGCTCACTGAAAAAAATGTGACCCGTGCAGGGACAGGGTACCTAAAGTCGGAAAACGGAATTTTGCACTAGAGCTAAAAAACGAAAAATGGTCAATTTTTTTTGCGTTTTTAAGTGGTTCAGACCTTTACGCAGCTGTTACCAAAATTTCACTTCGGAAAACCTACTACAACACGTCTAAATTATGTTCAAACCGACTGAGGAAAAGGTACCTAAAGTCGGAACGTTAAAAAAATGTGCATGTGCTGCAAAATGCGGTCTGTTGAAGGTAAGGGGAGCCTCGGGATTCTTCCAGACTAGAAAAATAAAGTAAAATACCCATAGATTTGTGTGTGCAAATTCAGCTGTACCTACCTACTGAGAATACATAATTTCTGGAATATTGCTTTGTTGGACAATATTGGGATATATGCAAATGATCGAAAATATTTCCTATTCTCCTAAGGTGATTTTCGACGTTAAAAACAAATTCCTCGTGAAATTTCAGTACAAAAAAGAAGTTCTGAGAGCTTTTTTGATAATTTATACAGTATGAAAAAAAGAATTTCTCTTTGTAATGCAGCTTTTTTCAAAATTTAACTCATCATAATAGTGAATTTTTCATTTTTCTCTTCTCTTAAAGTAATTTTTGACGTCAGAAACGAATTCCTCGCGAAATTTCAGTATTGGAAAGTAGTTTTGGCAGCATTTTTGATGATTGATATATGAGAAACAAGAGTAAAAACTTAAAACACGTTTTTCTCAGAATTTTGTTTTTATTAAATTCTTATTTTCTTAACTTAAAATGTCTCTATCTCGGCGAAAAATGAACCTTGGATGCTCATCAAGGTCTCAAAATGTTCCTCTTGGCCTCCTTCATCATTTTAGCTCAAAAACTCATTTTTGAAAATTCCGACTTTATGTACCTTTTCCCTTTCCCTGCACGGGTCACAAATGAGAAATGAAAAATACACAAATAAAAAGTGTTTAAAAAATGATAAATTTTATCAAAAAAAAATAATAACGGGTACCATTCACAAAATCCCGACTGACAAATTTGCTGACGATTCGTTAGCGAGACTAGCGAAAATGTAGCTGACTCTCGATTTCTTGTCGAGTAAACGATTTTTAGTTGACGAATCGTTAACTACAGCTGGCGTTTATTTGGGAAAAATCGTTCACGAAACACTAAGGTTTTCGTGACGAAATCGCCAGTGTTATAGTTGGCAATTCGTTAGTTTGAATTTGTTTCAATTGACAAGGAATTGTAAACAAAATTGTAAACTATTCTCAAGAAAGAATAAAAAAATCCAAAATACCGTTGTCAAATGCAAATTGATAAATAGCACTGGTAGCTCAATGGATAGAGAGGTCGCCTAATATGCCGGGGTCTCGGGTTCAAATCCCTAACGAGTCTCAGATTTTTCAAATTTTTTTATATTCCAAACAAATATTAATATTTATCGCAAAATTTGGTAAAATTTATTGCATCGTTATAAATTTTACCAAATTTCGCGATAAATATTATTTTTTTAGAATAAATTTTGCCAATTTTGTGAATGGTGTCCAGTTATTTTTTTGGATAAAATTTATTTATCTTTTTTTTCGGAGTTGAAAACTACATTTTCTTCTTTACTTGCAGTGTTTCCTTATTTTTGCAATAAAAACGAATAATTTCTTGGAATTACCATAAAAGTATTTCCAAAATCTTTCACCCTTCCTTCAAAAATGATTGAATTTCATTCCACGAATTACTTCTCAAACATCACGGAATTTAAAAAATGTATCCATTGGCTCGACTACCTACGTAATTAGCACAGGTCGTATCATTACAAAATAATTAATTACCATGATTTACATTTTCAGGCTTTTTAAATCTGGGATTACCTCAATGTTCAGGTAATCAAGGATTAAAAGATATCATATTAAGCCTAGAATGGGTCCAGAAAAACATTAGCAACTTTGGTGGTGATCCTAACAACGTAACAATACTTGGCTGCAGTAGTGGTGGTAGATTAGTGAATCATTTGATGATATCTCCTCGAGCTAGAGGTTCGAAGAAAATGAAAACTGATAAAAAAATAACACAAAAATAATTCCTTTTCAAATTTTTCTGCAGGATTATTTCATAAAGCGGTAATGATGGGCGCGTACAAATACTGCCCTAACATTATTGTTCCAGAGCATAATTCCACAATAGCGTATGAAATAGCACAAACGCTCGGTTATAACGGCGCTTATGACGCAAAACAATTATTATCGTTTTACAAAAAATTAGACATTACACAGTTTATTTTTACAAGACCAGATCGTTTTTCCCTACAGGTATTTTAATAGAACAGCAGTTTTTAAAAATATTTCAAAAACTATTATCATAGAGTAAGTCTCACTCTATGCTATTATTATTCAAAAGTATTCCACAAATATATGTATAACATTTTACACAGGCTGAAAATACACCAATATTTCCCATTACTCCATTCGTAGAGACAATAGATTCGGGAGAAAATCCAGCTTTACCAACATCGAGCAAACAAAAAAATATGGAGTCAACGGCACGAATCCCACTCATGATTGGATTTTGCGAAAGAGACGCTGTTATGGGATTTCTGCGTAAGTTTTTCAAGCAAATTTACCCAATTAAAATTTGATACACTGCCTACTCTCTTAATTTGAATCAATCAGAAACTAAAGATTAACTGATTGAAATAGACAGAATTGAAGTAAAAAATTACTGATTCAATTAGTGAATTTTCATTGTTGAATCAGTAATTTTTGTCTTTAACTACACTGAGAAAAATGGAGAATGAAAAATGAATAGAAAGTGTTGCAAAAAATTATAAATTTTATCCAAAAAAAATAAATTTTATCCAAAAAAAATAATAACGGGGCACCATTCGCAAAATTAGCAATTTTTATCAAAAAAAATAATAAAATTTATCACGAAATTTGATAAAGTTTATTGCATAGAAAATAAAGTTTGTCAATTTTGCGATAAATATTATTATTTTGCAATAAATATTATTATTTTTTGAATAAATTTTACTAGTTTTGTGAATGGTGCCTTTTTATTATTACGTTTAATAAAATTTATTTTTTATTTTTTTGAGTGTAATCAAATGAATCGGTAAAAATTTTAATTTATTGATTGAATCTGTAGCTAAAGAACAGACTAAAAAGTAAAAATAGTATCAGTCTAGAACTAGTAAAAAGATTGTTGATTTGATATTCTAAATCAGCGCCATTTATAAAATCAACGATGAAAAACTACTACAAAGCGATTCGTCAGAATGTTTGGGGTTGGGGAAACAAGCTGAGTGACAAGCAACTTAAATATATTCAAAATCGGGTCGAATCGTATTATCTGAATGGAAATTCGGTCGAATATGCTCCGTTACCCCTTAAATGTGATGTATGAACATTTTTCATTCCATTAACTGAAGGAATTGAATAAATTAAATCAATGGAAAACTTTTTCTCAGATTCAAACAGATATGGCTTTATCAGATTTGTATACTTCGGTTATCGATGTAATTGCTGCAGATTTACCTTCATCAGTTTATGTTTATAAATTTAAATTCGAAGGAAATGTCATCAAAATGAAAGATTTTTTCCAAGTGTCCGTTCAAGAACACTTACCAGGTATTTAACAAATAGGCCGAAATTTACAAAATTATTTGTGCACAACTAAAGAGACTTCGCTGAATTAGTACATTCCACATAATAATTACCTACCTAATAACAAATCGTTTTAAAAAAGGTACCTATCACGGAGATGATTACGCATATTGGACTTCATTAAAATTACCTTACAACATAACAACAGAACCTATAACTCCCGAAACCGAAAAAATTGTGAAAACGTTTACAGAACTCGTCAGTACTTTTGCTAAAACAGGGTGCGAATTTATTTTTCAGTTCATTTTCATTATTTCACTCACATTTATGAATAATAATCTCTTTTTTTTTTTCAGTAATCCCAATTATGATGGAATAGCTACAGAATGGAAACCTACGACCGTGAAGAATCCTTGCTATTTGAGTATAGACAATGATTTATCTATGGTAGAAAGTAAATTCAATGGACATCGGATGGAATTTTGGGAAAATTTGAAAAAGGAGTTGGAAATTGACGGTGTCGAACAATGAAAGATCATCTACGGAATAATTAAATTGTATTTAAAATCGATGCTGGTCGAAATATTTTCAAGTAAATATTTAAAAACAGCGATGGAAAATCACAAAAAAGCGATAACCTCAAAAACCAACATGTACATATGTGGGACATATAGCTGTTATCAAAATTTTTAACGAAAATATACTTACATACTTACCTACACAAAGTAAGAAATATTACAGCAAAAACCTTGAATGTTGAAAAACACAAAACGTTTTTAAACACCCTAGCTATTTGAGCAATGACGTATTTTTAATCATTACTGTTTGGTAAACCCAAAGGATAGTGTAAGATAAACATATCCAAAAATAATGCGGACTTTTTACGTTTTGACCAAAAAAAAATTAGCAGAAAGGAGAAGGTTCGGATATATGCTCAGTAACGCATGTATTTCAATATTCCCGAACTTCCCTAAAATTGGTGAATATTTTGACCTCTTTTTGGGGGTGAGGGGGTTCAAATTTTGATTTTTCAGCCATAACCTTGGAAATTACACATTTACGAAAGAAAAGTTGAAACAAAAATTGTAGAGAATTAAAAAACAAATAATTTTGTTATTTACAGCTTTTTCCTAGGATGTCATGGAAGAGAGCTGGGGCCTTCACAAAAAAATCAATTTTGAAAATTCCTTATTAACAGAAATAATCACCAAAAATCGGGTTAATCGACTTTTGGAAGCGGTTTTTTACATAGTACATCCCATTACTATGTAGAACAAGAAAAATGCATAGCTGACCCCTCATCTCAAAGTGGGGGGGTGGACCCTCCGTAGAAAAAGTCGCGTTTTCCCCCAAGCATAGCTCAGCTAGTGAAAAATTCGAAAAATTGGTTCAAACAAACATTGTAGAACGTTAAAAGACGAACATTTTACTTTTTTTTTACTTTTTTTCTATGTGGTCTCGGGGGCGAGTTATCGCAAAAAGAAAAAAAATCGCCGCAGTGTTAAATTTTTTTACGAATTTTGAACCTCGTCTTTTGGGGTCTAATTTGGGTCCAAGGGTTAAAAGATTATAAAAATTGAGTTCAGTGATCACAAAAAAAAACAGAAATCCATTTTTTGGGCTATCGGCTCGCTAGATTTAATACCAGATCTACACATGCGTAATTTATTGAGTTGATGAAAAATTTTTGAACGCCGGGCCGCTTTTTTTCTTCTTGCAATAACTCACTTCCAAGGCCACGCAGAAAAAAACTCTACAACCTTTGTTTGAACCAATTTTTCGAATTTTTCACTGTAGCTAAGCTATGCTTAGGGGAAACCCCGACTTTCTCTACGGAGGGTCCACGCCCCTACTTTGAGATGTGGGGTCAGCTATACATTTTTCTTGTTCTACATAGTAATGGGATGTACTACGCGAAAAAAACCGCTCCCAAAAGTCGATTAACCCGATTTTTGGTAATTATTTCTGTTAATAAGGAATTTTCAAAATTGATTTTTTTGGGAAGGCCCCAGCTCCCTTCCATGACGTCCTAGGAAAAAACTGTAATCTACAATTTTTGTTTTCAACTTTTCATTCGAAAATGCGTAAATTCGAAAGTTATGGCTGAAAAACCAAAATTTGAACCCCCTCATCCCCAAAAAGGGGTCAAAATATTCACCAATTTTAGAGAAGTTCGGGAATATTGAAATACATTACTTACTGAGCTTTAAAAATTGAAGAATTTGTCCAAAACTTGGAAAATTTTTCTAAAAACTGTACATACTTCCGAACGTTGGACAGTTATCCAAAACCTGGGTAATTTTACAAAAACTTTGCAATTTTATTAACTTGAGTAATTTTCAAAAATGAACAGGCATCATAGCGAAATTTCGAAGAAAAAAAGTGACCAAAAAGTGCCCAAAAAATGAACGCGTTTTTTTGCTTTAAAGCAAAAATCTTAGAACATGGATATGTCAATAAGATATACCATACTCACAAATTTAATATAATTCTTCAGGGAATTTCCGAACGCGAATTTCCGAACGCGAATTTCCGAACGAATTTCCGATCGAATTTCCGACTCAACTTTTTGACCAACTTTTTGACTGTCTTTTCGATCAACTTTTTGACTGACTTTTTGATGAGAACCATGAACAGATATAACATCCATCTACCCAGTTAAATATATTCCTCTTCCTCTTATCTATATGTTACAGACACTGTTGTCAATCTAGTCAATGATATCATTGTCTAGGCAAAGTTGTCAATGGCTAAACAGGCAAGACAATGACATCAATGACTAGGCATTGAATCAATGACTGCCTTATCTTAGGCAATGAAGACTATCACTTTTTAAAACCACGTTACATACCTAATACCTATTTATTTGTGTTATTAATCACAGTTTTTAAACAGAGATGTACTTGTAAATCTCTTCCATTAATTTTTTTTGTTATTTTAGAAATGAATTCGTAGTTTTTATGAAGTATTGGCTGCCAAATTATTTTTTCTAAAAATGGAATTTCGATGATTTGGATCCAAATTTATTCCAAGTTCAAGTTTTTTCAATATCCAACTTAAAAAAATTTCCAACTGTAAATATCTTTTAATTTAAATTTTCTCAAAATTTCTCAACTTTGATTCTTTCAATTTTATATTTTGATTACGTATTTTTTTAAATTTCTTTCAAGTAATCCCTAACTATATGACTTGAAAAAAATAAAACGTAACGTCAATTTTTCTTAATTTTTAGAGAACATTTTGAAATTATTGAAAAAAATTGTTGAATTGGAACAAAATTTTGAAAAATATGAAGTTGAAAAAAAATTGAAGATCATGGTAGTTAGGAAAAGTTTCTAGTAGTAGAATTGTTTCCAGTTTAAAAATTTTTTTAATTTAAATTTTCTCAAAATTTTTCCATAAGATTATTTTGTATGTGCTATCACACATTACAGTGCTAATATAGGCAGATTAGGTACACTTTATAACACACGTATACGTAACAATGTAACAACCCACTTCTATTTCATTGCCTATCATCATTGCCTAAATCGACATAGACAGTGACATCATAGACTAGTCAAAGTTGTCATAGTCTAGCCAATGTCACCAGGTAAACTACATTGGCTAAAATGCCTAGCCATTGACAACTTTGCCTAGACAATGATATCATTGACTAGATTGACAGCATTGTCTGTAACATATATACCTTTCAGGACATATAATATTTGTTGTCTCATATTACATCCATCCACCTAGTTGAAGATCTTCTGCTTCCTCTTATACAACTTTCTAACATAATATTGCTATGTCTCAATCTACCATATTATTTTCAAGTTTTTTCAAGTCTAACATTACATCGTTATGTTCTGATCTACCACAACTGTTACATAACCATAACAAACATGATGTCTAACATAATATTATTATGTCTGGATCTACAATTCAATTTCATTTCCAAGTTTTTCAAAGTCCAACATAATGTCATTATGTCTTGATCTACCATAACCGTTACAGTTACATTCACCGTTACATAGGTAAACATAACAAACATAATGTCTAACATAATATTATTATGTCTGGATCTAGAATTCAATTTAATTTCCAAGTTTTTTAAAGTCCAACATAATGTCATTATGTCTTGATCTGCCGTAACCGTTACGTAACCGTAACGCTTTTCAAAAATTTTACCCCCCAGGCCTAAAGACATATCCATGTCAAAAATGACCAAAAAGTAACCAAAAATTCGATTTTTTTGGAGGGGAATTTTTTTACAGTTTTTTTGAGGAGAATTTTTTTTGTAGTTTTCTGCAAACATTTCAAAGATAAATCAACTGAAATAACGTGAATAATTTCATTCCAAGTTCCGGTTTTTTATTTCACCAACACTAACAGCTAAAAAAAAGGAGGCTGAGAATTCAAGAAAAAATGAGGGGAGAGGGTCAAAATTCAATGAAAAAATTGGGTAATCTAAAAATCTAATTTTTTTTAGTGGCACTTAGGAGGCAGATATACGTACATAATTAATTTAATTATACAGATTTGAGCGAAGAAAAATTGAAAAATGAGATTTTTGGAACAAACAATTAATATGACCTATACCTTTATATTATTATAGGTATTAGGTATCTACTCTCTAAATCTATATCAGTCAATTTTCGTAAAACTGTGCCTTTTTGAATCAGTGAAATTAATTTATTTGAAAATCTGTGATATTTCAATTGTTTGATTGATTTATTTTAGTCAAAATTATTGATTTATTCTGTCAAATGGGGAATTGACTCAAAAATCAATTACTTCACTGATTTAAAAAAACCGAATTTTTTCAAAGAGCCTCTCCGCATAAGATGGTGAATTCCGCACTCTCACCGATTGAGCTGAAACTCACCCAAAATGTTAATATTGATGTAAATTCACCCCAAATTTTTTTTTTAAAAAGTTGGTCCTACCCTCAGGTATAACATATATTTTTTTCAGACCCCCGAGGAGGGGTGCAACATGGTCAAAAAAAATAAAAACAACAAAAAAACACGTTTTTGACGTTTTTTTTGCAATATTTACTCCCTTTAAGACAAATATTTTGAAAAAAAAAAAAAATTTGTGGAATACATTTTGAAATGAACCAGAATTACACTTTTTGATCATTGGGCTACAAACCGATAATGATAGCATCGCCGCTGCCCGTGTAGTACAGTCGCAAACTGTAAAATATTCAAGAAACGTGGCTTTTTATGAAAGAAGCATGAAAGTTGGTATGATGAACAATAAGACCAAAACAAAATTTTAGAGAACGGGACCCACTTTGTATCTACCATAGGGGGGTGCAGGGGGTGGTATTTTGAGGTCCCAGCCCCCTATGTGGCGGGGTTGAGCATAGTCGGCGTTTTTGAACTCGATTTCATATATTTCAACCTCCCTGAACACGAATATGCCATTACTTTCAAAATCGGATAATTATAAGTGCCCCAAATTTCAAATTTAAAATACCCCTAATTACCAATATTCATGAAAAATACCCGAAAATCGTGGTTTTTGGCCCCTACACCTCACACATCGATCAGAAACGAATTTTCAATACGATATTCGAAAAATAGACCTCAAACCCGATCTATAGACTCATATACCTACGAGCTTCACACGTCTTCATGGGGAGGAGTAGGAAGAGCCGCGGTATTCCCAATACTAACATTTTGGGTGAGTTTCAGCTCAATCGGTGAGAGTGCGGAATTCACCATCCTATGCGGAGATTCTCTTTATGAAATATAATAATTATTTTTTTGAAAAATCATTATCAACTTTTAATTTTTCTCTTGAAGAATTTTGAAAAATAGCGATTTCTACGAGAAAATTTGAATTTTTGCTTGAAATTTCGGAAAAGAGTGACTTTCAGTGACCGAAGTCGAAAAAAGTGACAAACACCCTAAAAAAGTGACCTGCTATGATGCCCGAATGAACGATATCATTCAAAATTTGGAAATTTTTATTCCAAAACTCAGACGATTTTTCAATAAATGATTTTTTATAATTAGGTACACATCACTTCATATTGGAAAAAAATTATCAAAAATACCTAATTAAGCATCATTTACAATAATTTCACATCAAATAAAATAAAATACGAAGTATAGATTTTCCAAATTGGTAAAAAAAAAACAAGAAAAATGTCATTTTTGAAAACCAGCTTGACTTAATACCAATAAATTTCCTATGGTCGAGTTTCTTCGCAACAAAAATCGTCAACAAAAGGCATCAAATCGTTCATCCATCCACAAAAAGCAATCAAAACTTGGAAACGGAAGATACCCGATGCTGATAGAATAAATGTAGGTACACTTCGCATAAACGTCGATACATAGCAAAGGTATCTATATAATGTCATACCGAACGATAAAATATAAACAGATGATTGAGGAATATTACCATAGTTATACGTATAAGAAATTCGTGTAGACATCTTGACAAGCATTCCCGATCCCGTTAAACAGACTACGGGGAGGAGGATGGAAAAAAAAGAGCACATCGAAATAGGCGCCGTAGCTAGCAGACAAGTCTCAGAAATACACGTAACGTTGAAAAAAAAACTTGGAGCTTATATAAATTGCCATCTAATAATATCGAGGGGTGGTATCGAAATCGTATAAGAAATGAGATGCTAGTTTGAGGAATGAGCTTGTGCATAGAAAATGAAATGGGTCTGACGTGTACTGTATTCGTATCTAACAGTCTGCGAAGCTGGTCTGGCGCGTTAACCGCTATTTATCATACAGCATCCCTTTAAAGGCTTCCATTCGACTTGTAACCTAGCGAACGAATTTATAAATTGCACTCTAACCGACATTTTTTACCTCTTGCGTTCATTTTCACTTCATATAAAGCATTAATAATGTACTTCGGCGAGAGTAATTCTTTTTGAAAGATTCGCATTTTTTTCTCTCTCCCATCTATATGTCTTCCTTTACCCGTAATAATCATATCTCCCTTTTTGAATTTAACCATCGAGTATGCAGCAGGGAGAATGTGTTTTGACGTGAGATGCTGAAAGTCATGAATTTAAAAGGCGAATTAGCGACGATGCGTCGAAGGTTCCGGAGGGTTTAATCGGTGATCATTCCGGAGGACGAAGGAAGCAGGGTAATCCTCGACGGATTTCTTCGGCTGTGATAGATCGCCTCGTAATGATCTAGAATCCCTTTTTTTTCACACCACAGGGTTCATAAATATAATCGGATCGAAATCCACGAGGAATTTTTAACATCGTATAAAAAAAGGTACAAGCTGTCGAAATAGCTCGACTTATAAACTTCGTAAAAATAACCCGACGTATTTTGCAACATAATTAAAAAATTTTTCGAATATAGCTCGCTCGATCGTAAATACGATTCGTATTCGGTCGTAAAAAAAAGGCGAAGTCGAATTGTCGAGTTATCGAATAACCATAATTCGCCAGTCACCGGCAACAATGATGCGATTTTTATACTCTTATTCTTTTATTATGAAAAGCCACTCGTGTGAAGGAAAAAATTCGCACTCTTTTTTTACTACTTTCACTCTTGCTCGTATGTGCGAGTTTCCTTCGTATATTTCTTTATCCTGCGTATACATAAAAGTACGATGCGTTCGCTTTTATACGAGGAAAAGATTGCGATGCACTTAGAACAACCAACACGAAGACGAAAAGAGATGAAAATTCTACGACAAATATTTAAATAAGAATCCTCGTCATCGCCGCCACCCCATCGCCCACCGAAACGGCTTCTTATTCAATTTTTCCTCTCTGTGAGACTTTCCCTTGAAACAGATTACTTTTATTGCGGCCGGATAAAAAGCGAGATTGGAAAACGACATTGATGAAGGGTTCCCCGTAGCACGTAAAGCTTCAAGGGTCAGAATTATTTGAAAAATTATGATCTCGAGATTTTCGAGGTAATTGCGAAACACCGATATCAGGCCAAGGGTAAAACGAAGCAGTCAAGGGCGGTTTCATCGTTTATTTCCCTTTATATTTTTCAAAAAGACTCGGCAACAAAGAATTGTCTTCAACCGCAAATCGTTGGATTCGTACATAAAAGATGGCCCACTGAACAGCGTGATCATTTAAAAAAAAAATGATACAATTTTTTAATATTGCTTTGAACCAGAATAATTTACGTTTTGGGTGGCGGTATTCTTTCGTAGTTTTCTTCTCAGAAGGACCAAGGTACTGAAGGAATACCACCACCCAACACATAAAATTTCAGGTTCGAAGTGATAATAAATAGATCATATGCGTATCACTTTTTCAAAGTCAATTTCTTATTCAAATAAGTACTCAATTAGAAATTTAATCAATTTCAAAATCGTTTCAATGTGGCCCTGGAAAAGCTAGCAAATTTTTGGAATTTTGTAGGTGCAGGCATCAAACAGAAATTTTGGGGGAAAATAGTGACTTTAGTGACTTTTTATCAGGCAAAAAGTGACCAAGTTTTCAATTTTTTCTTAACCCCTCCCCCTTCCCTATTATTTTTTTCATAACTGTAATTATTTCTCCCTGCGATGGTTCTAAAAAAAAATCTTTCCTTCCCTTGAATTCAAGAGTTCCTGAATAAATTTTAAGTAAGTAACTAAAAAAAAATGATAATAATTTTTTTCACAAATTTTTGAACAAATTATGACAGGTTGTTGACTAAATCATACGGATGAAAATACGGATTTTTCTAAGCTAAAAATTTAAAAATTTCATACAAGCCATTGCAATTTTCAGCTTGATCTTGTAAATAAAAAATCGATGAGGGAGTAAAATATAAATTATTTCGTTAAGATAATACTAATCAATGTGTTGAGCCCAAGAGAAGCGAGGGCGAAAATTTTAGCGAAAAAAACCATTCAAGAAATTGAAATGGAACACTTTTCCCTCATTGAGATTTTCCAAAATGTTACCAATAATTTTAGATTCTCTTCTATTCCTTTTTTCTTATTTTCAACGGTCAAAGAATCACAGTATTCCTTTCTCATCACACCTTATTAAAAAGTACGGTATCAAAAAAGAAAAGAAAAAGACTTTCAATGAATTCTGTAGAAAAAGAGTATGAATTACCAGTGAGTTAAACGCGTAAATTTTTCAGAAAAATTTATAATTTAATGAATAAACACAAGCATTCAAATATCATTTTTTCTGTACATTACGATCAGTAAAAAATGATGAATATAAAAGTTTGTAAGATATATGTATAATAATTATTAGGCCCGAGCGAAGCGAGGGCGAAATTAATTGAAAAATTTATGATAAAAGAAGCAAAGAAAAACACTTTTTTGGATAGGTACCTTCTTTTGGATTTTTGAAAAAAGTGACTTCAGAATGAAAAAAGTGACCAATAGTGATTTTTTGGTAAAAAAGTGACTTTTAGTGACCAACCTTGAAAATAGGGGACAAGTTACTAAAAAAGGTGACTCTGTTTGATGCCCGTAGGTTAAAAAAATTTTTTCTCGACGCCATTTTCAGGGTGTAAATGTGAATCTGAAATTCGTTTTTCATTTTTGGAGAAGGATGAGGCTTCAGAAAAGTTCAGAATTGATAAATCGACTGATTTTAACACGTAAGTATATGCCTAGTTGCCTACGCATTGCTTTTGAGAACGTATACTTATTACGAATCCAGCAATACATTTAATATTAAACTATACGTGAAATTTTTGAAAGGATGAAATGGCCTCTGGAGAAAGAGGAAACAGGACAAAAATCAATTAAACTTGTGATACAACTGTTTTTGAGGTCGTAGAACACAAATTTGGCATTATTTTTCAATTTGGAGGGAAGAAATAATAATTCAAGAAGGGACGAAAATATGAGAATTTCATCCATTTTGATCATAAAATGCAAATGTTGCACTATTTTTCATTTTAAAGGTGAAGTTACCCCAGGAATGAAAGAAAATAACAACAGTTTGATGAATTTACATGACAAAAGCCTATGTTTTATTGGTAAATCACGGTTTACGATAGGGAAGATAAAACAAGTTGGAGCGACAAAGCAGACTTTTAAAATGGATTGCGTTTTAGGACCATTAAGTAATATTCTTTGAACATACGAGATCACAAAGTTTAACGAAGTAACATCAGCAAGGAGAGGACAAAAATTCAAAAATTTAGGATTTAGAAAATCGGAGAGCAAAAATAGTCGTTTTGCATTTGGTTGCTAATAATTTTCTGACTTGAACTATTAGAATTAAAAAAATCATCATTTTAGTCAAAAAATTACAGTTTTGCTCAATCATTATTTTTCAACTTCAAGTTCAATTTTCCAACAAAAATTGATTTTCGAGTGCGAAAATCGTCAAATAGATTTTTTAATTATTCAAAATTTTATAACTAAATAAAGAAGGCAAGTGAGGTTGGCAGAACTGGACTAGCATGGCCCAGCATTACACCGCTTATAACATGAATAATATCGTTAAAATTTTCAAAAAAAAATGCTGAAAAAAATTTGAAATTTTTTTATATCTATTCTTATTTTTTTCCAAGGAAAAAATGATATTAATCATGTTATGCGAAACACTCATAACGTCTGACTCGAGCAAACTAGGAGGGGGAGGGGGTGCCATTGAAAATTTCAAACCTTTTTATTTAGAAACATTACTCGCTTATATAGCTAAGCTATAATGGTTGTCCAGTATCGCACAGTTGAGCTAAGACCGAAAAAATGGAGTTTTTTTTGAAGAGCGTAGTTCAGCGCCTGCGATTTAGAGGGTAGGCAAACATACATACTTGAACTCAAAATGTGGTGCCTATGCCTACTTACTGGGTGGAAGGGGCGCAATCAACTTCGGAACACCCTGTACATGAAAGTAAATAATTTCTATTATGATTCGATTTACAACTTGGAGTTTGAAAAATTACCATCATGCAAAAGGGTGTTGCCATATATGTAGTTGGATATTTTGTATATGCGTGTGATATTAAGAAGAAAAAGTGGCAGAAGGGGAACGAATTTGGGAGGTTTTTATATTGCTTTTTTAAACTTTGCTTTGACGCTTTGAGGTACCTATTAAACAAGTCTTTGTAATATTCGCAATCCTCCTGCGAGGGTTATTTAAAAATGATTCCAATTTATAATAATTTTTTTAAAAAAGTTGGAAAGATGTTTGTTTTTTTTTGAAGAAAAAAAAGGGTGGTTGTATGAAATATAATCCAAAAATGACTCAGGACGTTCTTACGTATTTAGATAGTCGAGTTTCTGTTTCCATTGTTATTGCTAAGTAACAATACTGTTTATAGCTGAAAGGTAATTTTTGGTTTCATCTTAGAAATGGTTGGATCTTTGGTTTTTTCAAATTGATAGCGAATGAGTACATAAAAGTAACGACGCATTTGATATTTGTTTTTTCTAAATACCTGGTATGTTTTTTTGTTTGTTTGTTCATGAAAATTATTTGATTTTTTTACAGTTGACTTTGAAAAAAATTAGTTTTCTTGAATTGATAGTTGGATTTTCGGTTTTTTTCTGGTTCTGAAAAAGTATACTTTTAACTAAGAAATTTTTCAAAAAATTGTATCGCTATCAACTGAATTTTCATTTTAATAAAATTTCAAATGATGACACTGCTAAAAATAAAATTCAAAAAATTGCATTAAACATAATATTTCAATGACCAAACTCCGTTTCTTTTTCAAGTCACTGAATAAACGACTTGAAATGTCTGAAAATTGTGCGAATAAAAATGCAGTTGGAAACAATGTCATGGTAAATTATTCTAGGGAACCAAAAAATCGTTCGGTTTAAATTTTAGGTGTTTAATTAAAGTTATTTGAATTAGATGAAAAACAAAAAATCATCTAATTCGCGATCTGCAATTTTTCAACCCTCTTTTAAATGACATGGTTCAGAGAGGAGTGGAAATTTTGCACATTTTTACGAAATCGGCCAAGATAATTCAATAGTGGTAAGAAAAAACGAGTTTTTAAAAAAAAAAACTCCGCTTTGAGGTTCCAACCTTTGTAATTCTTTGGGAGGATGGGCTCAATTACTTTTGTGAAGACATTCCACTTGAAAGTAAATTATTCACCTCGTCAATTTTCGTAAAAATCCAGGATATGGTTTCTTTTTGAGCCAACTTGATGGTCAGTTATCACCCATGATTTTCATTTAGAATCATCGAACTCTATAAGAACTAAATTCAATTTTTAAGCAATTTTCTCCTTCAACATTTTTAAGATTTATAATAGACAAATTTTTTTTCTGGTTTTCACTAACAGAAGCCAGTACCACACCAATTTCCGAACATTTCTTACCAAAATCATCGAAATACAACCCCTGTGGTTCCCTGGTGAACAAACATGTGAAAATTTATCATTATAAAGCGATAACTTCGATACTTACAGTGTATTTTTTGTTGTAATTCTTATCTGAGAGTTCCCCGTAAGAATACTTTTCACTAACATAGGAAACATTATATTTTATTACCAAAGAAAATGCCACGACGAGGAGAAAAATTATCACGTAGTACACTGCTTGGTTGAAACACAGCGAAATATTTCAGAACAAATAAGCGCATATTTGCAGTCCACACGAACTTGGAATTTTACATACCGTAAATAATTTGTTAAATTGAGAATATGTCCGAGAAAATTATAGTTTCGGTTCGAGAAGGTAAAATTCACGGTTTTAAAAACAGGTCATCGTTTTCGGGAGCTGAATTTTATTCTTTTCTTGGAGTACCATACGGGCAATCCACTGCAGGTCACGCGCGATTCAAAGTAACACAAAATAAATAATTTTTCTCTTCATTATGCAATCAGAAAATATTCTAAAATTGAACTACGTAACAATTAAAACTAACAACAGGATCCAGTCGCAGTTAAACCTTGGAAAAATATTTTGAACGCAACTGAAGAAAAAGGAGGATGTCTGCAATTTTCACCATTGAAGACGCAAATTTATGGTTCAGAGGATTGCCTGTACAATAATATTCATACACCTCGAGTAAGCTTAGGAAATATTTCAAAAGTGAAAATTTTACACTAAAATCACAATTTACTTCAGTTGCCTCAAAATGCAGACGAACCCTTGAAAGCAGTAATATTTTGTATTCATCCTGGAAGTTATCAAACAGGCACGCCAGATCCGTCATTTTATGGATCTCCTAATTATGTCATGAATCACAACGTAGTATACGTTTGTGTAGGATTCCGGTTACATATTTTAGGTAAAAATACAACCTAAGATTTGGTAGCCAAGAATTTGAAAATTTTGCGGATGAAATTCAAAAAATCTATATTCGTGAAATAGGTTTGCTAAAAATTTTGTTGTGGAATGCATTTTTTGAAGCTTCCTCGTAATAGGTTCACTGAAAAAAATGAGAAATAAAAAATACATACTTAAATAAGAAGTATTTAAAAAATGATAAATTTTATCCAAAAAAATAATAACAGGGCATCATTTACAAAATTGATACAATTTATTCTAAACAAATAATACGTATCGGAATAAATTTTACCAATTTTGTGAATGGTGCCCTGTTATTATTTTTTTGGATAAAATTTATTTATTTGTTTTTTCATTGCTGAAAACTACATTTCATAAATAACAGTATCTCCAAAATCTATCACCCTTCCTTCAAAGATGATTGAATTTCATTCCACGAATTAATTCTCAAGTATCACGGAATCTAAAAAATGTATCCATTGGCTCGACAACCTATGTAATTAGCATAGGTCGTATTATTAAAAAACAATGAATTACTAGGATATTCATTTTTTTCAGGATTTTTAAATCTGGGATTACCTCAATGTTCAGGTAATCAAGGATTCAAAGATATCATATTAAGCCTAGAATGGATCCAGAAAAACATTAGTAACTTCGGTGGTGATCCTACCAACGTAACAATACTTGGCTGCAGTAGTGGTGCTGGATTAGTGAACAATTTGATGATATCTCCTCGAGCTAGAGGTTCGAAGAAAATGAAAACTGATGAAAAAATAACACAAAAATACTTTCTTTGCAAATTTTTCTGCAGGATTATTTCATAAAGCGGTAATGATGGGTACGTACAAATACTGTCCCAGCCTTATTCTTCGAGAGCATAATTCCGCAATGGCGTATGAAATAGCGCAAACGCTTGGTTATAACGGCGCTTATGACGCAAAACAATTATTATCGTTTTACAAAAAATTAGACATTACACAGTTTATTTTTACAAGACCAGATCGTTCTTTCTTACAGGTATTTAATAGAACAGTAGTTTCTAAAAATATTTCAAAAAACTATTATTATTCAAGAGTATTCCACAGAAATATGTATAACATTTTATACAGGCTGAAAACACATCAATATTTCCCATTTCCCCATTCGTAATAACAATAGATTCGGGAGAAAATCCAGCTTTACCAACATCGAACAGACAAAAATATATAGAGTCAACGACACGAGTCCCACTCTTGATTGGATTTTGCGAAAGAGAAGCTGTAATGGGGTTTCTGCGTAAGTTTTTCAAGCAAATTTACCCAATTAAACATCATTTGATACACTGCCTACTCCCTCAATTTGAATCAGTCAAAAACTAAAGATTAGGTAACTTATTGAAATAGACAGAATTGAAGTGAAAAATTACTGATTCAATCAGTGAATTTTCATTGTTGAATCAGTAAAAATTTGAATTTTCTGATTGAATCAGTAATGCAAATAGGTAGTGTTGATACTATTTGACCCCCCCTCCCCTTTATATGTGCCCACTCCACCACACCATTTGTTTTTAATTAGCAATAGAAATGTGATTGAGGGGTGAGATAGGGTGGACATATGGTAAAGGATGGAAAGTCAAAAATGCTTCTTGACCCTGTACCCCTTCCTATGTGTCCACCCCACCTCACCTCTCAATCATATTCCTATTGCTAAATAAAAATAAATGGTGTGGCGGGGTGGGCACATATAAAGGGGAGGGGGGTAAAATGATTCATTTCAGTAGTTAGGGAAAAAATTACTGATTCAAAGATGAAAATTCACAATTCAAATCAGTAAATTTTTCACTGATTTCTACAGTGACTCAATTTTGTCTATTTCACCAGTCAATTTTGACTGATTCAAATTAAGAGACTAAAAAGTAAAAATAATATCAGTCTAGAACTAGTAAAAAGATTGTTGATTTGATAATTCTAAATCAGCGCCATTTATAAAATCAACGATGAAAAACTACTACAAAGCGATTCGTCAGAATGTTTGGGGTTGGGGAAACAAGCTGAGTGACGAGCAACTTAAATATATTCAAAATCGGGTCGAATCGTATTATCTAAATGGAAATTCGGTCGAATATGCTCCGTTACCCCTTAAATGTGATGTATGAACAATTTTCATTCCATTAACTGAAGGAATTGAATTGATTAAATCAATGGAAAACTTTTCCTCAGATTCAAACAGATATGGCTTTATCAGATTTGTATACTTCGGTTATCGATGTAATTGCTGCAGATCTACCTTCATCAGTTTATGTTTATAAATTTAAATTCGAAGGAAATGTCATCAAAATGAAAGATTTTTTCCAAGTGACCGTTCAAGAACACTTACCAGGTATTATAACAAATTATACCGAAATTTACAAAATTATTTGTGCACAACTAAAGAGGCTTCGCTGAATTTTTAAATCAATAAGTACATTCCACATAATAATTACCTACCTAATAACAAATCGTTTTAAAAAAAGGTACCTATCACGGAGATGATTACGCATATTGGTCTTCATTAAAATTACCTTACAACATAACAACAGAACCTAAAACTCTCGAAACCGAAAAAATGGTGAAAACGTTTACAGAACTCGTCAGTACTTTTGCTAAAACAGGGTACGAATTTATTTTTCAGTTCATTTTCATTATTTCACTCACATTTATGAATAATAATCTTTATTTTTTTTTCAGTAATCCCAATCATGATGGAATAGCTACAGAATGGAAACCTACGACCGTGAAGAATCCTTGCTATTTGAGTATAGACAATGATTTATCTATGGTAGAAGGTAAATTGAATGGACATCGGATGGAATTTTGGGAAAACTTGAAAAAAGAGTTGGAAACTGAGGGTGTTGAACAATGAAAGATCATCATCTACGGAATAATTAAATTGAATTGTATTTAAAATAGGGGCCAATTTGGTCGAAATTTTTTCAAGTTAATATTTAAAAACTGCGATGGAAAATCACACAAAAGCGATAACCTCAAAAATCAACATGTACGTAAGGTGAAGTGGGGCAATTCCGGTAGCGATTTTCAAAATTTCACGTATATTGCATTTTACGGTTTTCCAGTACATTTTAGGGCAAAAACTCTAATAACATGTTTTATTCCCATACCCTTCCGCTTCACATTAATGGCATTGAAAAAATTTTTTGAGTACTCGACGTCGAGGTATTTGGAAATATGTAAGTGAAAGTCAAGTTCTCGGAATTGCCCCAGATTTGAGGCAATTACATATGCGGGGTTGGTGACCATATGAGCGCTTCCGAGGTAATTTCGACACCGTCACGTTAAAATATACAGTTTACTCTACATTTTAGTTTTTATTTCATGCAAATCGAATCATTTGAAGCCGAGATATGACATTTTGAAAAAAAAACATTTTTGAAGACCTAATTTCGTAATTTCTGAAAAGTAAAAATCATGGATTTTCCGGTTTGGTGAAATTATGAGCGCTTTCGAGGTATTTTAATGTTTTGGGGTCATGCCGACCCTGTTCAGTCTTTCGTTTGTGATTTTGGACCATCTAAAATCAGTAAACAATGAAAATTTCATTATTTTACAATTCCAAGACCGCTACCGGAATTACCCCGGGTGAAAAATCGGAATTGCCCCGGGGCTGAAAATTGGTTACTGCTTTTTAAAATGTTTTAGTGGGAACAAAATTTGTTTCTAAAGCAAAACCAAAGAAAGGACTTATCTTTCGATATGTACTAGTTCATTACAGCTTCTCCAGACAATTTTAAAACAATTTTTTCACGTTGAAATGCGAAATTGTAAAGAGCACCGTTTTTTTGCAACAAAGTTTTGGGCCTACCGATTTTGACTATTTCACAGACTTCGAAAAAAAGCCCGGAAGCGCAGTTTATGAATTGATGGGTGTAGGTTGGTACTAAGACTGCCTACCTACGTGATCAGTGTTGCCAAAAAATAATTTCCAACAAAGCTATTAGCTGTTATCGGAATTACCCCGGTCTTGGAATTGCCTCACTTTACCTTATTATGTGGGACAAATAGCTCTTATCAAGATTTTTAACGAAAATATACTGACATACCTACACCAATGTCAAATAATATTTCTTTCGAGTGAACCAAAAAAGTAAGCAATCTTACAGTGAAAACCTTAAAAGTTGAAAAACACTAAACGTTTTTAATCGCCCTAGCTATTTAATCAATGACATATTTTTAATCATTACTGTTCGGTAAATCGGAAGGATAGTGTAAGATGAACATATCCAAAAAGCTATCTGCTTCGACGAGGAAAATGTTTTTGAAAACTGTTTTTTGATTCTTTACTGAATATTTGTCCCTCGCGCTATTTAACGCGCATAGGACTTATGAAATAAATAGACATAAATTAAATGCAATTGGTTGCATGAGTAATCAGATTGTGGGGCAAGTGTACTACACATCTTTATCTATAAACAAACTGTTACGGTAGTACTCTTGCCTTACACTTAAGGTATCAAATTTAGTAACAAGTTAAATGGTGGTACTCTTGCCCCCCTACTGGGGCAAGAGTACTATTTCAAAGTGCCTTCGGGAGAGTTGATTTTTAATTTATTTTTTATAACTGAAAATTTTTTTCTGGTGGAATTTATAAAGGCAAAGGATCAAAGAAGTGCCTAAAACAAAAATCTTCTCGAAATGTTGAAAATTCGATTTTTGACAGATTTTTAAACTTTTTTGTAGTCGTCTTGCCCCGCGGTACTCTACAGCTTTGCTCAATCATCATTTTTCAACTTCAAGTTCAATTTTCCAACAAAAATTGATTTTCGAGTGCAAAAATTGTCCTATAGGAAAAATTATAGCGGCAGTTCTATTCGGAAAAATGTAATTCTGTTTGGTGATAATTTTTCCGAAAATTTTATGACTGAATTATTCAAATATTCAAATTGAAAGTTGTGTAAAACATGAATTTTAACTCTGCAATTATTCCAACTCGAATCCAAATTCCCAATCAAAATTGAAATTTTACGATTGGGGGAATTCAAATTTTCTGAAGAACGATATGCCCTCCTTTTGGCGACCAAAATTCTACCTAGCATTCAAACCTTGATTTAAAAATTCCATTTCACTACTTGCAGAAATCGGAAAAAATTAACATTCTCAAGCTGGAAAATTTTTATTTTGACGAAAATCAATTTTTACGATAGAAAATTAAGAAACTAAGCACATAAAAATCAGTTTTACGAAAATGGAAAGTTGGCGATTCTAAAATACAAAATTTTCAATGCGTTGTGTTGAAATAATTTTTCCATACTTATGTTTGAATATCAAGTTTTGGTTGCCAAAAAGAGGACATTTTGTTCTCCAGAAAATAAAAATTCTAGATTTTCAAACCATTTGTAACTTTCAATAAGTAATTGTCATCCGAAAGATAGTATCGAATCAAGCCGTCAAATGTTTAGGGAGGTGTAGAAACTCAAATTACATCTTTCTAGCTCGTAGCTCCTTTGTTCATTTAATTAAGACTTTGACCATCAAATAGTGAGATTTTAAAAAATTTGTCTTACTTTGAGGACCCATGTCTCTGACTTTTGGGCTAAGGGCTCAGATATTTCTGAAGAAGTAGGAAGTTTTAAACTCAAAGTAAACTACATCGCCAATTTTCATCAAATCTGGGTATGGTTTTTTTGGTCCACCCTAACTGCCACAGAATTTCCCCTCCTCCTCCACAAAGACCTGAAGTTCACAATTCATCACATTTTTCTATGTACTTCTTCAACCATTCCGCACGACTTTAAATTGTTTTTATCATGATTTTTATTTCAATTTTTCGTCATTCCGAGCGATTTTGTGTTTTTCAATGTCTATTCTGAATCATGCCATTCATTCTAATTGACAATGAACCAAAAATCTTACCTGTTCCTAAATTCGCAGGAAAAATTTAATTTTGAAAGGAAACACTCACCTGAAACAAAAACAAAAAAACAGAACATATTAATAAATGAGAATTCTAGTAAATTTACCAGAAAACAAATAGTTTATCGTAAAAGCGATTCCAATATGATCTAGAAGTAAAGTAGCCAATCACTGAGATCGAAATTTGCCAAACTAGAGGGAACAGCTCTACGAAGCTTTTGAAAATGTATTTGCACATCCCATTTAGAGAAATCCGAGTACATACTTGAAAGCAAATAAATGAAGAAATACGGTTTTTGGGAGAAGGGGTCGGTAACAGCACGGGGAAGGGGTAGAAATTAGTGAGAATCGATATACATGGTGTCCACTATATTTCAGAAATGATTTTCCCTGATTTTTCCAGGTTTTCCAGACCAATTTTTCGAATTTTTCCAGACATTTTAAATATGATATTCGTTAACGGGGGGGGGGGGGGTGTAGGGTGTAATTTTTCACATGATGTACTTTCATCCCGAAATTTCTCATAAGAATGATAAAATGCATGCGGTCAAACGATTTTTTTTCGAATTCACTAGATACTTTTTACGAGATTTTTAAATGCTCCTCTTCGAGCCAAAAAAATATTCAAATTCAATCCTGAAAATTTTTGAGTCCACCTAACTCCCCTTCACCAGAAAAATTTGAAAATTTGAATTGATTACCTACAAAAAAATGTCAAATTAAAAAGGAAAAACCAAGTATTCCAACGCAAAATTAAGTTTGAAAAATGAAAAAAATTATGCCAGGATGTCTATCGAATCAAACGAATGAAAATTCGGATTTTTCCGGGCTAAAAATTCAAAAATTTCTTCACATTTTATCCCCTCCCCCCCTCTCATGAAAAACATATGCCTCAAATTTATAAATTCACGCAATCTCCTGCCATTTTTTAGTACCTAAGTACCAATAAATAAAAAAGTCAATGAGGAGGTAAAATATAAATTATTTTATGGAAACATAGAAATGTGTGAAGCGAGGGCGAAAATTTTTGTGAAAAAATATCTTCAAAAGATGAAAATTCACCACTTTTCCCTCATTCATATTTTTCAAAAAATGGCCAATAATTTTGAATTCTTCAAGTTCTATTCCCGCTCCTTTTGTTTCAACATCGTGGTGAAGGGCACGGCCATAAGACGTACGTTGTTACCGTGTTCCAACATTATTTTATGAGAATTGGGCCCATTCCTGCAGAGGAAATTAAGAGAAATCAATTTGCAGTATCAAGGGGAACTCAGAAGTAAAAAAAAATTGGAGCGATTTCAAAGGACGTGGCTGTATTTTTGGTTCGAGTTCGGTGCTTCGGTCATCGATCTTATTTATCCGCCAAGTACCCAGTTCAACTTGCTTGAATTGGATCAATTCCTGCAAGAGAAGTGCAGAAAAATTATGCCTAAATCAATTTGCACTATCAAAAGGACCTCATAGAAACAATTGGACCGAAATCAAACGATGCGATTTCATTTCTAGTTCGAGTTTAGTCGTATCCACCAAGTACCCAATTCATGCAAATTAATGTTGGAACTCGCCGCTTATCAGTAGCGCGGTCTATGGTCTAAGATCATGGCATTTCTTTCTCATTACAGCTCAGTAAAAAGTAAGTTTCCAAAAAACTTGAGATTTTAAATAAATTTTGTAGAAAGAAAGAGTTTGAAGTACCCCGAGCGTAGCGAGGGACAATTTTTCTTGAATAGATACATGCAATTTTAGTATCAATTTTATTGTATGTATATTACGGCCAACAAAAAATTACGAATAAAAAATCAGCGGAGCGAGGGCGAATTTTTTTGAAAAATTTATAATGAAATAAGCAAAGAAACACTTTTCTGAATAATTCATATTTTTTTTTAATTTTCGAAAAATTCCAGAGAAAATTCCAAAATTCCCTGACTTTTTCCTGACTTTTCCAGACCACCAAAATTCCCTGACTTTTCCCGGTTTTCCCGGTTTTCCAGAGAATGGACACCATGGGCTCGAGCTCCCTGAGCCGCCCCCCCCCCCGTGAACCCCTGAAATTCATGATTTTCATCGATTGTCAAAATTTTGCTTTTTTTTGCTTTCTTGCTACTTTGAACAAAATTTCTCAATTTTTTTATTTTTCTTGCTCGTTGATACCTTCTAAGCTTACTCACACCAATTTGAAAATTTCCACTATCTGTCCAACCAAAAATGATTACGAAGCCATTAAATCAAGTCTCTTACTCTTTTAGTTCGGTCGTTTGGGAAATTTAAAATTACTCAAACCCACATCTGAGGACAAGGTAAAATATTCCACTTGCCATTTTTCTCCTCTTTTATCCCAGCAACATGTCGTTGATTATATTCGCGTGTCATTTATAAACCCACACACCGAAAACGACGACGCTTTACACGTTGAAGACGTGTACCTTATAATGCAAACAAATATACGCCACAACCCCTATTTCGTTTCTTACAAATGTAGCCATTTTTATATTCAACGCAATTCTACGCGTATACCAGGTATTGTGTACAGCTTCCCCTCTCTCTACCCTTTTCTCTTTCAAGACTAACCCATCCAAAACAAGGAAGAATAAGAATAAGGTATCTTTGTATAAAAGCAAATAAGCGTGAACTCGCGTACGTCTAAAAAATTTCTATGCATAAGCGTAAAAGGAGAAAACTATAAGGGGCCGGCGAAAAAATAAGAGCATAAAAGTTTCAAAAAGTGCGAAGAGGATCGGTTTACTATCGTATCGGGTACTATAGGTATAGCCAAAGCTGCAGTAAAGAACGTTTATCTAAATATATTTATCGAGGTGCTATAACTTTCGCGAGGTGCGATATTTTTTGGCATTTGGTCGTAAAACACCACATCGAACATATCTATACCCGAAATCAAACTCTTATACCTATATCAGCCTATACTTCGCTGCTTATGTACATTCACATACTACCTAGAACACAATGTTTCTTAAACGTATCTATATGGAGAAATTTACGACTAAACAGACCGCATCACCGTTTGCCGCATAATATATACGTGCCCAGAGACCGACCAATAAACCAGAATAGAGATACGACCGGAACGCGTATAAATCTTGCACTGGCAACTGCCACCTTTTACCCATTCGTTCGAGAATGTTTTTCTTTTCGATGTAGGTGTAATCGGTGTGTGGGTGAGTTACGCGCCATACTTTTAGGGAAAGAAAAGTCGACAAAAAAGAAATAATTCCAAACTTTACACCGACTGTATAGGGTCAAAACTTCAAAGGTAATTTGTTCTTTCTATCGGGGCTGTTTTATCTCTATTCCACAGTCATCTTATTTCCATTTCTTAGAATAAATTTCCGTTTCGGGGCGCGCCTCTGTAGCCTCCGCCGTCGTTCTATGCATAAGAGCCAGGCGTATAGTATTTTCACTAAACGTTGACTTTAATGTTATTTGTACTTAATGCGTTTTTCATGGTAATATTTATCCGTCGATATTGCACCTTCGATGCCTCAAGTTATGCACTGCCGAATACCTTCTCCTTCTTTCTTCTCCTTCTTTGCTCGAGATATTTCTTATTTTACCTAATACTCCAGTATATTGAGGTGAAAGAGTGAGGGGGTAGTGAGAGTATGTGTAATAATCCAACTCACATACAGGGTGCTTCGAAGTTGATCGCGCTCCTTCAACCCAGTAGGTAGGCAATTCATTCTTAGCTCAAGTATGTATGTTTGCCTACCCTCTGAATTGCAGGGGCTGAGTTAAAACATTTTTTTTGATTTTTTTCATCCTATGCTCACCATTATTAACCATGCACTAATCGACAATCATTTTTGGTAGTTTTACTTTGCGAAAACGAATAGCAAGTTTTGTCTAGAATTTTTCAACGTGGTTAATCATTTGGGTGTATGAAATGGGGGGGGGGGGGGCTGTATCAGCTATGTTGAAAAAAAATCAGGGAATAGGAGTCAGCCAGAAAGTTGACTCCTGACTCCGCCATTAATAAGGAAAACAAGTGAGGTTGGCAGAACTGGACTGGCATGGTCCAGCATTATACGAATTTTTGAATTTTGGACATTTACGGCCATTTTATTCGGACTGGGGAGGGGGGATCGAGCCAAAAAAATTTTTGAGGTGAATTTACATCAATACTAACATTTTGGGTGAGTTTCAGCTCAATCGATGAGAGTGCGGAATTCACCATCTTATGCGGAGAGGCTCTTTATTGGTGCATAGCCAAAGGAAATTCGCTGAATTTTTTTGAAAAATAAATACATTCCACATAATGATAAAAAAACTTTTTAAAAAGGTACTTATCACGGCGATGATTTCTCATATTGGGCTTCATTAAAATTACCTTACAACATAACAACAGAACCTTTAACCCCCGAAACCGAAGAAATGGTGAAAACGTTTACAAAACTCGTCAGTACTTTCGCTAAAACTGGGTACGAATTAATTTTTCAGTTTATTTTCATTTCACTTCCATTTATAACCAAGAATCAATTTTTTCTCCAGTAATCCCAATTATGACGGAATAGCTACAGAATGGAAACCTACGACCGTGGAGAATCCTTGTTATTTAAGTGTAGATAATGATTTACGCATGGTAGATGGTAAATTGAATGGGCATCGGACGGAATTTTGGGAAAATTTAAAAAAGGAGTTGGAAGCAGACTGTGTCGAACAATGAAAGAACATCTAGTACGCAATAATTATATGTATATGTTTTCCTAAAATACATAAGTATATGAAAATTTGGTCGAAATTTTTTCAAGTAAACATTTACACATTGTAACGAAAAATCACGAAAAAGCGATAACTTAAAAAAATAATAATTTGTAGGCCATACAGCTCTTATCAAAGTTTTTATCGAAAATATGCCTACACCAAAGTCAAATAATTTTCTTGCCAAGCTAAGCGACAGAGTGAGTAATTTCACAGCGGGAACCGTAAAAGTTGAAAAACACCGAACACTTTTAAAAATATTCTAGCTTTAAGCATTAACGTATTTTTAATCATTACTGTTTGGAAAATCGAAGCGTAAATGTAAAATGAACACATCCGAAAAGCTAACAGCTGGTGAACGAAAAAAAAAATAAAGAATTGAAAAAAAATCGATTAGAAAAATTTTTTCAAAACTGTTTTTTGATTTTTACTAAATATTTTTTAAAACATGAAAAAATGGATATTTTTCATGATGGGTGCCAAAATGGTATTTTAGGGGGAAATCATCTACACTGAAACCAATTTCGAGGATTTAAAAAAATGTTTTTTCAATTTTTCAAACATTTCGGAACATAAGTGAGATTTTAAGGCTGAGTGAAGAGGGGTAAGGGAAATGAAATTTTCACCAGATCGTTTTGAAATATGGACACGATTTCCTAACTAAACTGGCCCATTCAACTTTCGAAAAATTTTCCCCTCAAAGAAAAAACTTGCTGGTTTTTTTCCTGAAAATGAATAGATTTTTTTTATTTTTTCTTTTAAAATTTTTTTGGGATTTACCTATTTAAAAAAAATATTTTTCCATGTTGAGCGATGATAACTGATATTATTCATTTTCGAAAAAAATGTTTCTCATGTTTCTTCCTCGGATGATTTTTGTTTTGTTTTTTGGTTTGATTCCTAAAATGATTTTTTTTTTTATCAACGTTATAATACGACCACTGATTGCCAGAGTTGTCATTTTACATGTAGAATATCTTATTCTACATTTTACGTAAAAATGTAGAATAAGTTAAATTTTTATGTAGAATAAGTGTAAAATGTAAAATAAGCTGTACGGCTCTTCTGATTGGCTAATAAGACATTGATGGCTTGAAAAACCGATCAAGTACTAATACTAAAATGTATTTACTGTTATAATATTTGATTTCGAGTTTCAACCTTGATGTTTTTACTTTTATAATTTCTGATTTCAAGTTTCAATAATATTTTTACTTTTATAATTTTTGATTTTGAATTTCAATTTTTCGATTCGATTGAAGTACTCTTGTTATTTTTAATAATTCAATTTTTGAACTTTTCATTTTTTCAAATTTAAACAACTTTTTGTCTAAATGTTTGCCATTATTATTATTCCGTTAATCAGTCGTTAATCTGGATTTTCAATTTATTTAGTAAACAAGATTTCCAATTTTCAGTCCAAAATTTCATGATATGATATCATCATTATCAATTCTTTACTCTTTAGCTAATGAAATTTTCTGTCCTGAAATTAAATACAATTTTTCAAAAAAGGATTGAAAACGTATTAATAGGTCTCTGATCGGTAAAAAAAACTCACGAATTAAATATTACTGTCGAGAAATTTGAACATAATTCAATGAAATTGACGTTTTTTCCGGCTTATTTTACATATTCTACTTATTCTACTTATTCTACATTCTACATTTTTTCCAAAACCTATTCTACTTTACTTATTCTACATCTTATTCTACATTTTATTCTACATTTTACATTCTACATGACAACTCTGCTGATTGCTAAGTAGCGGATATTTGATATATTTTTTTAATGGTTTGCTTTTTTTTAGAAAATGATTTTTGGTTTGTTGATTTTATTTTAAAAGTGTTTTTTAAATTATACGGGGGGGAGGGGGGGGGGTTCGAAAATAAAATACAAAACTGTTTTTTTTTTTTTTTTTATTGGCGAAATTCTGCAATTTTAGCTCTTCCGATAGTAGGGTAGAGTAGGTACCCAATTATGACCATGGTCACCTATCCACCTTTGACCACCTTCAGACATTTATCTAATATTTTGACTTTTTGGCTCTTTTCCTAAAATATGTTTACAGGCTCATTCTATGTCAACTCGACCCGGTTTCGACCTTGGGTCTTCCGATTTCGCTCAAATTTTTTTTACGAGTTCTCCTCAATGGTCTGATGAAGGAATCACCGTCATTCTTATCCTTATACTTCAGGGGGGCGGGAGGTGGCCCTTGTAATTTTCGTATAATTAGGATTTTTTGCGAAATGACTCAACTTTGAAGGAGCATATCTCGAGATTGGTTAGGCGTGAGATGAATCTGTTCATGCTGTTTTGTAGAGAATTTAAAGGAGATTCAGAATTGATAATCACTTTTTGAAAAGTTCAAAGTTGAGCTTTTGTGATGGAAGCTCAACTTTCATGATAAGTACAAAAGATGAAGGGTCCATTAAAAAATCTGGAAAAATTACTATGAAGAGAACTTTTCATGTTTTTTCAACTAAGTACTTTTCAAGATGGGATCTCAATACCTCTGGGGGCACAGGGGTCCTAAATTTTGGTCAAAATTCAAAAAAATGGGGAAAGTGAAGTAATACATCGATTTCTACTAATTCGAAGGCGCTGAATTCGAATATGTGCTTAGTTTTTCCATTCGACCCCTCTGAACCTCCCTATCAGCCCTTTATAATGAGGTCAAAATTCAAAAAAAATAATTTTTTTGAATTTTGACCAAAATTTAGGACCCCTGTGCCCTCAGGGGTATTGAGATCCCATCTTGAAAAGTAATTAGTTGAAAAATACATAAAAAGTTCTCTTCATAGTACATAATTTTTTCAAATTTTTTAATGGGCCCCTCATTTTTTGTACTTATCATGAAAGTTGAGCTTCCATCACAAAAGCTCAACTTTGAACTTTTCAAAAAGTGATTATCAATTCTAAATCTCCTTTCAATTCTCTACAAAACAGCATGAACAGATTCATCTCAGACCTAACCAATCTCGAGATATGCTCCTTCAAAAAAGTTAAGTCATTTCGCAAAAAATCCTAATTATACGAAAATTACAAGGGCCAACTCCCGCCCCCTCCCCCCTGAAGGATTAGGATCGAAATGACGATGATTACTTCATCAGACCATCGAGAAGAACTCGTAAAAAAATTTTGAGCGAAATCGTAAGACCCAAGGTCAAAACCTGGTCGAGTTGACATGGAATAAGCCGACAGGTTTTTTTTTCTGGAGACTGCCATCTTTTTTAGAGTTAATAGTTGATGGCTGTTAGTGTTGATGCTTGATCGGTTTTTTCAATACCTAAATTTGTTTTTTGTCAATTTTTGCTCAAAAATTGGTTTGATTTGAAAATTTTGAAAATAGTTTGTGTATAGTATTACTTTTATAGGTATATTATAATAAAATATATTGGCTGAGCAATTAACATATCTACCATTTCATTCTCAATTTTCAATTTTTTTTAAAAGCATTATTCTTAAAATTGAATGTGATCTTTAAACGGGAAAATTTGCGAAGTTAATCGGTTTTTATTCAAAGATATAGAAGAAATGTCGTTCAATTTGGTGGGTTTAAAGTCAAGATGTTCCCTTCTAAAACTGATTTTTAAAATTATTTTTGTTTTAATTTTTTGGCAGGAGTACCTACCAACCTACCTATTTAAAACTTTTAACAACGCGTGCTCTTTACTCGGCTGAAAAAAACTGAAACTTGACAAAATTTATTTGAGAAATGACCAACTTTGGGAGGGAGAAGTAAAACAGGAAAAAAAGGAGGTTCAAATTAGCATCTCGTGAAAATAGTTTTTTTTCAAATATTAAAAGATATTTTCCTCACTTGATAATTCCTAAAACACTTCCAAAAGAAAAATAATCCTTAGAATAATTTTTTAGCCCATTTAATACAAAATATCCGCCTCTTTACACCAGACTAACAAAAAGCTCGCTTATCAAACCAACAAGTCTGACGATGTTTTTCGTTTCTTTACTACGCTTGTAACGTGTTTATTATTTGTCGGATGTGAAATTCTCTCTCGGGTGGCTCGTTTGTAACACGAGCACAGGCTTTTTGCCGGGGCTCTTCGACATTGTGTGTATACACGGTGGTATTATGTATTCCACCACGATAACGTAATTGCACGCTAATGGACAATTATGAAAATATCGTCGGCAGTTTCGCTCGCCTTGATTTCGTAAACCGACGAGTAAAAGTTGATAAACCGACGCGATAGAACGCTCCGAATAAAAAAAAATACTCAATCGAAAAGTTATCATACGTCGTGTCGAGGTATTTGATAAAAAATTCGTCTTTTTCAATTTCCTCGCGGTAACAAATTTCGAAATATATCACGCTACGGTTGTCGTCAACATCGCGTTCTAAATTAAAAAACGTTCCAGATTAACGTTTTAGTCGTATATATTACATCCTGAAGATAACACTCGCACACATTTGAAAAATAAAAAAAATGAATTCCAGCATCGCGAACAAGGTGTAGCCGCGTTCGCCCTAACCAGGCGTAGTCGTCCGAATAAAAGAGAAAAGGAAATTAAAAGTAAAAATACGACGGGCCGGATAAAATATTATCCAGGGCGCGAAAACAAAACCCCTGCGAAAAAATTTATTAATCCGGTTGCGTAACGAATGCGGTGGCGAGAATTTTCGCCGCACTCGCAATAAAGGAAATTTCGCACCGTTTCGGTCAGCAGCATTCATCGCGAAAATGAAACAGGGCTGGGGAACCGAATCTATATCGTGTGATAGCGTATAACGAGAAAACGTCATATTGCGGAATAATAATTTTAATTTACTCGCGATGGCTGTGCGTTCAACAACTACTACGGTTCGAGAGAAGCTTTTAGACGAGCTTTTCGACGAGAGACGAGTATTGTTAAAGGGTGAAATTCGCATTTGTTAGAAATATCTGAAGCGTTATCGAAGGCGAGATAATTTGACGAGGTTTTTTTTTAACCCATCGTACTCCATCAATTAAGTTCGAGTGTGAATTTTATCAACGTAAAAATCATGTCGCTAAAAATAAAATACATTAAGGAGGTGTTACTTTTTTTTTTTTTCGTAGCATTCGTCGTTATAGTTTTTTTTCTTTTCTTCGAAGCTCTCACGCGTCGTCGAAGATATATCGACATTATGTACTTATGCCTGGTACATATAAGGATGGGTGGAGTGTAAGAGTAGGTAGGTATACAAAGAAGAGTACCTGGGAGTTTTCTCATTTTTTATTATCATTACCATCGGTGTAAGCATGGAATTTGATTTAGGAAACATATCAAAAAAAAGGGTGTGGTAGTCATTAGATCATAACGACGTTTGCATATTTGTTTAGCAATTTGAAACATCTAATTAAATTCAGCATATATTTTTTGTTTGATGCTCGTCAATTGGCAAAGCATTCATAATTACTACAAAATTCCAGAAAAAAAACAGTAATGAGTTGTGAAGAGCCACTTCCCCTCCCATTTTCATATGAGACGAAAAATCTTTCGCTTTGATTCTGTTCAAACTTGAGTAAAGAGTTATCTCTGAGTTGAAATCTTTTCAAAAAAATGTTTAAACGTTTAATCATTGCTCTCTCATGATCTTGAATGGACAGTTGCGCTGATCTCAGTTTGGAGATCATTGGTTTAGCCCCCTGATGACGCAAGGGAATTATTCGAACAAATGACCATGAAAATAGTAGATATCGTAAAAAATTACTTACAAAACGAAAAAAGAAAACACTTTGGGATGAATAATTTTACAGCAACTCACCTGTAAGCAGAAAAACAAACATTTTGAATTGAAATATAATTAATAAGCATTTTCTACCCAAGACCACTTTACAGTGGATATATTGGAGAATCACAAATGCTTCTCCCTTACATACCATAAACTTCACTCAAAAAAATAAAAAATAAATTTTATTAAACGTAATAATAAAAAGGCACCATTCACAAAACTAGTAAAATTTATTCAGAAAATAATAATATTTATCGCAAAATCAAGGATCACGCTAGTGATCCCACCCCGCCCCCTAAACGTAAAAACTGTAAATGTCATGTCGACACTAGCGTAACCTTATATTCTCTGATGATAATAGAGGCGTTTTTCGCGTTTTTAATTTCTTTTTTTTCAGAATGTACTCATTAAATTAAAAAACTTTTTAGACAAACTTTTCTTAACTTTTTGAGCTCTTCCTGATAAAACAAAAACGAATGTTGTAAATGAAGAATTCGCCGAGTTCCAGAACCACTGATTTGACTGTTTTTAGTAAACTTGGACAAAAATTACAACAAGGCTGGAGAAGAGACCTTCAGATCAAATTGTATGAAATTTTGTATTTGGGTTTTACTCTTCGATCCCAATGTTTTGATGGGACCAAAATTTTGAAATTTTGAAAATTGCCCCTTCACCCCCCCTTTTGGAGCCCCAAAAATTTTCAAAATTGAAAATTGACTCCGAAAATCGATTTTTTGGGTCAAACTACACATGTTGGTGAAAGTTTGGGGTCAAATGAAATTTTTTCTTGCATTCCAGAGCTTTTTGAAATTTTTGAAAATTATCAAAAATGGCAATTTTGAAATCCCAAATAAGAAAAAAGTGTACTACGTTGACGTTTGGGGATAGTAAAAGGCACTTCAGGCATGTATAAAGTATACATGTCTATTAGTTTTACTTTAATTAAAGTTGTCAAAAGCTCTGCAGCTCAAGTACAAGGTTGAGTAAAGTTCAATGAAATATCTGGTGATAACATCGAGTTGAAATCAGTGTTACCAGAATAGGGAAGAAAAAAATAATTAAACATATTCTCTAGAATTTCAAGCACTGATTGATAACCTGATAACAAGTTGATAGAAATTTGGTTTAATAATATTATACCTAATGATATAACAAATAAAGTATTTCAGTGAATTGAATGATATCAAGAAAGTAAAAATGGTGATGTAAGATTGATGTAAAGTAAGACTTCAGTTCGTATTCTAGTCATCAATAATTTGTTTATGTACATAGATATGTACAATGATACATAAATAGAATAGATGTGCATTCTGAAACGTTCAACTCTGGATTGATTGATTTTACAAATTGTCAGATCATTTTTTCAATTTTTCATAATTTTTATAGTTTTGTTATTGTTTGAGAATCACGAATCGTTATTTAATTGAATCAAAGTGTTTAATAATTGTGAATGAAGTATTTTTCAAGTTCAAATAATAATTGATTGAGTCTACGTCTGTGAGGGTAAGGTAAACTGGTAAAGTGATGTGAAAAATGTCATTATAAATGAGACCAATACGGCCAAAATTGGTTTTGATTTCCCATTTTTATGACCGTTTTTGCAAATTCAGTGTTATCACTGATTATAAAAAATTTAAAAGTGCCATATCTCAGGCAAATATTAACCCTTTTCGCCGCGGTTTTGATTTTAATTCTTTTCATCGAGATCGCGGTTCATAATATCTATTATTTGTGATATTTGTGATACATTTTTGTAACCTTTTGTTTTCGTGGTGTGGTGCTACTTTATGAGGTGGTGCACTGGTGCTTGTAATTTTTGGCAATTACCATACATCGAAATTACCGGAAAATGTGATTTCCAGTTTTTTTGCTTTTATTTGCATAAATTATGAACCGCGAACATAACGATCTCGATAAGGGACAGAAAAATCGAAACCGCGACGAAAAAGATTTAAATTTGCCTGAGATATGGCAGTTTTAAATTTTTTATCGTCACTCATAACACTGAATTCGCAACAACGGTCATAAAATCGCGAAATCAAAGCCGATTTCGGCCATATTAATCTTAAAATGACCGGTTAATTCAGTATACGAGTCTACGTAGAAAAAACAACTGATATCCGCGAAAAAAATTCTCTGACAGAGAAGTAGTCCCCGCCCTTCCATGACAGAAACGTAAACGAGTCCATGTTTTGCTGGTGGACCCAATTTTTTCTGATAGGTATTTAAATAATATAATGTCATGATATAAAGGTGAAAAGGTGAAATTTGCCCAGAAAAACTTCTTTCCTCTTTTGGGAAACAAAAATACAAAACTATTTCGATAATAAAATATTATGATATAATAGTGAAATCCGCCCAAAAATATTAAAAAAATTCAATAATTATCGAATCATTTCTTTAATTTTTTATGTAAGTTGTAATCCTTCAAAAAAATTCTCCAAAAAAGAATTGGCACAAAAGCTAAAAATGAGAAAAGAAATTTTAAAAATGGAAAAAGTGGAGGGCGAACACAGCTTCCAGAGTGAGGTTAGATTACTAAGCTTATGTGAGAGTTGTGTTCGCCCTCCACTTTTTCCATTTTTAAAATTTCTTTTCTCATTTTTAGCTTTTGTGCCAATTCTTTTTTGGAGAATTTTTTTGAAGGATTACAACTTACATAAAAAATTAAAGAAATGATTCGATAATTATTGAATTTTTTTAATATTTTTGGGCGGATTTCACTATTATATCATAATATTTTATTATCGAAATAGTTTTGTATTTTTGTTTCCCAAAAGAGGAAAGAAGTTTTTCTGGGCAAATTTCACCTTTTCACCTTTATATCATGACATTATATTATTTAAATACCTATCAGAAAAAATTGGGTCCACCAGCAAAACATGGACTCGTTTACGTTTCTGTCATGGAAGGGCGGGGACTACTTCTCTGTCAGAGAATTTTTTTCGCGGTAATAATATTTATCACAAAATTGACAAACTTTATTTTCTATGCAATAAACTTTATCAAATTTCGTGATAATTTTTTTTTTTTTTTGATAAAAATTGCTAATTTTGCGAATGGTGCCCCGTTATTATTATTTTTTGGATAAACTTTTTTTTTTTGATAAAATTTATTATTTTTGGATAAAATTTATTTTTTTTGGATAAAATTTATTTTTTTTGGATAAAATTTATTTTTTTTGAATAAAATTTATAATTTTTTGCAACACTTTCTATTCATTTTTCATTCTCCATTTTTCTCAGTGTTCTAATGGGTAATTCTAAGCAATTGTGAGAAAGGAAGGGTTTATATGTGGTCACAACAAAAAAAGGAGTTTATATTCGAACTCAGCAATCAACATGTCACATGATGGGGAGGTAGAGGGGGGGGACAACGATTTTTGAACTCGGCACCAACGAAAACAGAACGAACCTTATACCACTCGAGTTTTTTGATTTTTTCATTATTTGGTCCAAATTTGGGCCTCTGTAGAGGGGATCAGGAGGATCAAAACCAAAAACAAAGCTTATATTCAAACTCAGTGCTTCAAAATACGTAACAAACGATATGCCACAAGATATATCTGCATTCTTTGAATTTTATCCAAAATTTTGAGGCCCCCCCCCCTCGAGTCAAGGTCCCTATTACGAAAATTGTCACATTCAAATATTAATACAAAAACCTTTTTGCAGAATTTTAAACTAAGTACGAGGGTCTAGTTAGTGAGCGCAGGTGCGGATGGGGAAGAGGCAGGATTTTTTTTTATGGGGCGAACGACCTGAATCTTTCCTGTGTGACTCATGAAATCTAGGTCTATTTTCAAATTTTTTTTCAACTCTAAAATTTCTTCCTCTAATTTTTTCTCAAGCCTAAAATTTTTTAAACTCTGGTATTTTTACCAAAACTATTCATTTTTTCACTCTTGACATTTTTTCTTAATTATACATTTTCAACACTAATTTTTTTTAAAACATTTTTTCAGCTTTCAAAATTTGTTCTGAAAATTTTTATTTGAAATTCTCTTTAAATTTTCATTATTAAATTTTCTTGGAAGATTTTCCTACTTTATTGTAAAATTTCAAAATTGTTTTCAACTCTTGAAGTTTTTTTTTTCAAATTGCAACTTCAATTCTAATAAAATATTTTCTCTACTCTAAACTTTCTTCTCAAAATTTTTTTCAATTCCGGTATTTTGTTTCCTTTTGACTCGTAAAATTTTTTCTCGAAATGTTTTCCTGCTCTAAAATTATTTGAATGATGAAATTTTGAAAAAATTTTTAAATCAAAATATGGAATTCTAGAAGTGATAGTTGAAAAAGATATCATGGTACCTAAATGAAAGAAATTTTTAGTAAATGAAAATTGAAGAAACCGAAAAAAATTAGAGGCAAAAGAAATTTAAGAGCCGGGAAAAAATTTTATTGGAGTTGAAAAAAGAAAAATTTTGAGTGAAAATTTCGAGAGCTAAAAAAATTGAGAAGAAAAATTAGTGTTGAAAATATAATATGCATTGATAAAAAATGTCTACGAGTTGAAAAACAAATATTTTGGGAAAAAATACAAAAGTTGGAAAAATTTCAACCCGAGAAAAAAATTGGAGGATGAAATTTTAGAGTTGAGAAAAAATTTTATTCGAGTTGAAAAAATTGTAGGGTTGGAAAATATTTTGGGAAAAATTCTTTAGAGATGAAAACTATTTTCGGAAAAAGATATTATACAGTTGAAAAAAAAATTATGCCTCTTCCCCATCCGAACTAGCGCTCACAAAGTAGACTCGAATTGGTATATCCCTTGGACTGGCGTATGTATTATTGAAAATTGATCTTTCTGCTAAAAAGCTCAACTTTGAACTTTCAAAATGTACATACTTTTATGAAAAATCACAGACGCAAAAAACAAGAATGCCTCTTTCTCAGAGCCCCCAAAAGAGCTGGAATCAAAACAACGCTGGTTTCTTTACTTTTGAGATGGAAGAACTTGGTAAAAAAAATTTTGAGCAAAATTTCAAGACCCAAGGTCAAAAAGTGATCGAATTGACGTGGAACTGGAATGACCCAGCATCATTATTTTTTAGAGATTCTTAGATCACTTTTTCATTGTGCTTATAAGAAGGGGTCAAAATTATGAACAATTCACCATTCACAGCTCCATACAAACATTTCCCCCACATTATTTAATCCCTGGACAACAACGAAACGAAACACTTTTGCTTTCCAATTCGAAATTTCTTCACACCACCGGTATTCTCCTCGCTTGCAAAATAATCCACCCTTGCTTTACATTAAAAACTCACCCACAAGTTCTTTACAAATTACATTAGAACAAAACCATGCCGAAACATTTCTTCGTACACATTACACCCTTACAACATTACATCGCACCGGTCGTACTCGTACATAACAAAGAGATACCTATATACTTTTTTAGCCATTTTCGTCGACCCCTTCACCGGTCATTTCTCTTCGAGTAAATATTTATTAACATTGCGGTTTACAATCGGTTGTCATGTCGTGTGAATATTAATTGTAAGCCGTTAGCGAAACGAAGGGCTATCACTAAATGCTGGCTGCCGTCGGAACAGCGTGTATAAGGTATATGGGTAAATCACGGCGCTCAGACGTGAATACAAATCGGCACCGTTCAAAAGTCAATATCGTTTAGGAAAACGGCGAGCAGCCCGGAGACGGTGGTGGCGGAAGTTAAACTCCATTAACAAAATGAACTCTGCTGCTGCACTACGTTCGTATAATAAAACGAATTACCTCGGTAGAGGGGTTCGGGCCTTATATTCTCGCCATATAGTCTTGTTTACCTTTATACATAGTCTCTCCATATAATATGCAGGTAGGTAGATGTACACATTTTCGTAGAGACTTTGCGGAATATGGTTTAAAGCCTAAATCTACGATAATTAGAATGATGTACTATATTGAAATTACACGTGTGCGAGGGGACGAGTAATGTTCCTATCTGAATACATGGCAATGTCTTCCTAAATACCTAGACAAAAGTGCATTCGATGTGCTGTATCATTTCCCATTTTTCAGAAAATTTTTCCCAATCCTGAAGTAGGAGAAAAATTAAAATATATTGACGTGATTGTGAGAAAAGTTTACTCTTCTATTGATTCATTCGACTCAATTTTCATTATTCGAAAAAAACAAAAACAAAAATTGAAAAAAATAGTCATCTTTTAGGTGAAATAATCAAAAATATAGCTACAAACAAGGGAAGTATTCCTACAGACAGTAAAATTTTGGGTCGAAGCAGAATCATGAATAAATCGAAAGTACATCATTAAAAAAATCCTAACTTTCAGGTGTTGAAGTTGATTTCTCGAATTTTGGCGATTTTTTGAAATTTAAAAATTACACCATCGCCCTACAAAAATTGAAGAGCTGTTTTCCAAAGTGGCCTAAGTCAAAACAATAAATTTTTTTTCAAAAAACGAAAAATACGTTTGTACTGTATGCCTTTGAAGCATTTTTTCTGCTACCAAACTAAATATATTGTACAGTGCTATACCAAAAATGTGGCGAAAGTTTCGATCTCCAAAAATTTGATCTTTACGAGCTATGACCCTTCAAAATTGACTTGAATAATTTTTTTCAAAAATTGACTTAAGCCACTTTGGAAAGCATGGTCTTCAATTAAAAATTGATCTCATCAACAAAAAAACGTAAAATTCGGTATTACCCTATTTTCGACCTCCTGAATCGATTGGAAGCAGTTTCGAGACGTTTTGGAGCCTCCAGAAATTTTTGGAATTTTCCAACACTAAAGAAACCTCCATAAAAATGGTCTATACGAACTTTCGCATCCAAGAACTCAGATTACCCATATTGGTGATCTATTCGATCGATCAAAGCACAATTTTCAAAAATTCTTAGCTACCGGGCCAAATATATATTTTTTGCAGAAAATGTTTCTGTAATCAATTGAAAAATGCGCCTAAAATTTTCTGGAGGCTCCAAAACGTCTCGCCACCACTACCAATTAATTAGAGAGGACGAAAACAGGGTATACACCAAATTAGTGACTAAAGTTGAGAAAGTAACTTTTCTTCGACGCCTGTATCCGGGAAGAAGGACGCGAGGAAGGGGAGGGGATATAATTCTTATCTCATTATTTCGACATTTACACACAAATTTGATAGAAAAAACAGCAAAATTTGATTCGCATCAAAACACATCTAAACTCTACATTCGAAAGTGAATAAGAAACCCGCAAACGCTGACAACATTCTACCATAAGATATAAAAAAATTACGACAATACGCACGAGACGCAACGGAGGTGAAAATTTTCACAATAAAAGCTTCTCGCTGCTTTTACCCAGCATCATCGTTTCGGATACTCCGACAATGGTACCGTTGGGCGAGAAAGCACAGATTAGACCGGATGGATAATACAATGAAAACCATAACGTTTCGGATAACGTTCCCAGTACAACCATTGTGCCGGCGAGATGGCATAACCATGTGCCCTTGTACCGTTCGAAACCAACCTCAAATCTCCACATAAAAAACAATTCAATTTTCCGCGCCTGTTTATACATACACCGCACCACATCTCGCACACAGACAGACGATGCTAAAATCGTATATAGACCTATTTTCCAGATCCAGGCCGGCAGGCCCCGGTGCGTTTACCAAAAACGCCATGTACACAATCGTGAATACGAATTTATGGCTCGACATGGGAATGAGCCTCTTGGTGGCATGGCAGGTGAAGTAAACGATGTGCTGATCGAATCTGCGGTAAATATCTATGTATAAATTCACCCCTATTGTTCGACGAGCTGAAATCGTCTCATCGTTGTTGGGAGCTAGAACCATGAATTCGTATAGAATTATGCAATTATATTAGGTAGGATTTTGGTACACAAATAAAATTATTGCCATATACAGGGTGTTTCGTAGCTGAAGTGGCTTCTGCAATCCAATAAGCAGGCAGCTCATTCTGTGTACAAATATGCTATGTAAGAATTAGGCTAGAGCTTGAAAAAAGCAAACCTTGAATTTCGACCAAATCCGCAAAAATAATGTATTTTGATTTTGAAACTCATCGTACAAAATTTTGGCCTCCTAGTTTAAAGGAAGTCCGAACTACGGATTCTCAATGCAGAGTAAGTTTCAAAAAAAAAGTTTTTTGTAAATAACAAGCCCTAATAAAAATGGAGCAAGAAATAGGAAAGGGGACTAAACTTGATCTTATACAATTATACATATTTATCCATGAAGATGAATGACTTGAAAAATTGAGAATTTCGTTACCTAGTGTTTTTATCTTTCAAAATGTAAGGAAAACTCAAATTTTTGAATGAAAAATTTAAAAATTGAATCAATATTGAGAAATGAATAATAAGGAAATTTCAAAACAGTAGAAATAAAACAAATTCGTCGTCAGGAGATTGTGTGCATCTATATCTTCGCCTATATTTGGCGGCTCCTTGCACATTTGATGGTATCTCTCAGGGAGCAAGGTGAGTTGGCTGGTAAGTTTGTTGTTAGTAGCTCTGACCGCCTTCTTCCTCTAGTTGTTTCCCCTTGTATTTTCCCCTGTATAGCTAGCATGAAGATACCATTCTCTCTAATTTTGTGTGCTATGTATTTTATCTTCCTGTTCTTGATAACTTCTAACAGGACTTGCCATTCTTCTCCAATTCTTGTTAAAACTACTTAGTTGGTTACGTAGTCTTTCCATGAGATTTTTAGTAGTCTTCGATAATACTACATTTCAAAGGTAGATAGCATTCCGCACCCATGGTCTAGGTTTTGCAAGGATCATCCATACATACCACCACATTATCCTTTTTTGGAGGTCCAAATCCATGCTTAGATTTCCAAGCCACTATCTTGAGGTTGTAGAATACACGTTTTGCTATGCCAATTCGTGTTTTGATCTCTTTCTGATCTCTCCTGTCATTGTTTATCAGCGCTCTTAAATATTAGAATTTGTTTACGTTCTCTATTTCTTGTGTTCCTATCTTAATCTGTACCTCTCGGTCAACACTTTTTCATAAACTTCATGACTATTGTCTTACCTACATTGATTTTCATTCTGTATTTCAATCCGGTGTTGTTTATCCGGTTGATCATCCTATGCATCTGCACTTTTGTTTTAGCTGATTATTATCTTATCATCTGTGTAACTTATCTCATTTATTCTTTCTCCTTTGATCTTCAATCCCATTTTTCCTATTTACGCTTCTTTCATGATCTCTTCAGAGTACACATTGAACAACCATGGTGAGAGAGGGCAGCCTTACCGCACTCCTTTCCTTATGCTGCTGTTATTCTTCGAGTATTACTTCCCAATCTTGATGTTTGCGCTTTAGTTCCAGTATAGATTTTGGATTACTCACAGGTCTTTGTCATAGATATTGCATTTCTTCAGGATTTCCATCAATTTCTCATGGTTAACACAATCATTAGGTAATTGAAATAACTATATTCTCTAAAAAATCAAGCCTTGCCAACTTATTTGTAAGGAAACTTGCTGGATTTTTTCTTCTGATCAGGGCCCTTTGCGTGATATCTTGTCACCTCTCCTCCCCAAGAAAGCGCAATTCAAGTTTCTGCACACTCCTGACTCATTATATCTCTTAATCCGAAGGAGCCAGATTGACTTTAAAAAAATCCAAAACCTTCATAGCTAAAATGTCACTATGTCAGTTTCCTAAATCAAGTTTAAATTTCTAGTGGATTTTTGAAAATTTAAAAATCCTGTTTTCAGCAAAAAGAGTTCTTATGTATTTAAAAAAAAATCTTGAGTAAACTTTTTTTTCTGATATTGGTCGCCTAAATCCGAATTTTACCATTTCCAGCCAAATTTTTTTTCAATGCATATTTTTAAAAATATTTAGACGTTGAAAATCTCTCGCAAGCTTTTGACTCGATTAACAAAAAAAGTCACTTTTGATAAAATTTCAAAACGAACATTAAATGTATTTTTTATAAAGAGCTTTTGAATTGACAATAAAAAAAAATCGGATAAAAAACACATATCAAAAGTCAGTTTTCTGGTTAAGCCACTCATCGAAAAAAAAGAAATCGTTTTTTTTCATCTGTCCAAAATTAATTTGGGTGCGTTCCAAAAAAATTGAAAAATACCAAAAAGAACTAGTAAATTTGAACTCGGGAGATCGATATTGGATTTGGATCAGAAACGATCATTGTCACTGACAATTTACGATTTGAAGGTTGTCAATATTTCTATTTTTTTTTCAAATTTGAACGGCAGTCAAAAATAAACAATTTGAGGTTCCACCTTGAAATTTCGTCAGAGGTAGATTTTCCTGATAACTTACTCAAAAAATAACAAAAGCTTAATTTAAAGGAAATCTAAATTGCCTTATAAATTTTATAGCAGTTTTTTTCTCCCAAATACTTGACGAATTTTTTCCGAAAAAACACAATTTTTAAATTTTCAAAAATTCATCAAAAAATAATTTTAATTAGACAGAAAAATTTAGGCTACGAGGTTTTAGGACATGCTCTTTTCAAAACTCCCACTCAGGTTTAAATCGAAAACGGATCCTTCAAATGCTTCCCGTGTTAGAATACAACCTTCACTTTCAAAGCAATAGTTCCTCTTGACGCAATTCAAAAGGTAGATAAACACCCAAAAAATGGATGCAGGATGGGTTGCCTACTCATTACACTGAAGGAAGTGTTGCAACTATAAAACACCCTGTATACAGTCTAATTTTTGCAACTGACATCGAATAATGAATCGGTTACTTAAGTATTTATACTTCAATTATTTACCTCATTGACGACTTACATGAGACTGGAATCTAATACAATACAGTTTTTCAACCATCTATACATATAAATATATGTGGGTAAAAGATCCTGAACATTTACCGAGCAAACAACGTGTAATTTACGTAGCGCATCGCGAGAGGTTATTTCCCTTCGGGTATAATTACAAAATACGATAACAGTACGCCTCGCGAAAGAAAAAGAAAATAAACACCCGAGTAAATCTCACCTATTATAAAGCTGCTTCTCGCTCCGAACTAAATTCATACACACCACAGACGAAGCTAATAAGAAACCCAGTAAATTAAAAATACCTACTCGTACAATTACGAAAGATATTTCAAAATTATCGCGACACTGTTGGTTTTTGATAATGGTATCACTATTACGAGCAGTACTGCGAAGGTGGCGACGTTAAATTAATTATTAATTTAGTATTTTTTTCCTATTATTATTTTATACTCGTTGTTTAATGTTTCGTAATTGAAATGTAGATAATTGAGGGTTGAGAAAATCTTTGTTAAGCTTTTCGCGTGACACGATGTTTATTTAATGTTATAGCGCCGGTGCGGTGGTGGTTTTTTTTCGCGCTAAATTTATTCCGTTGAATACAAAACATCGTTTATTATTTCTTTCTTTTTTTTCTCTCGTAGTTTTTCTTTCTGTGTAAAATATAAATTATACGCCGGCGTATTATTTATAGTTATGGGCGTGCGAAAGAGCCGCAACACACACGTAAATGAAACCATATAAGAAAAAATTTCTTTTGTAAGGCCCCATGCGGGGATTTTTTATTACGATTATTTGTTAAAATGAAAAGCTATTAAAAGTGGATTTTTTTCCTGCTTTGGAGAAAATAAACGCGACACGACGAAAGGTTCCTGAAATTGTTGCTGGTTTCGTTGGTAAACGTGTGTGGATGTGGTGGGTTTTCCCTGCATGCGTACGAGTCTCTCGAACTGTCGTGTTTGATGGACGTACGTACAATAGAATGGGGTGGTTAATTTTTTAGTTAAGAGTTGTCCCCAAGTCCCCATGGAACGACCAGAGAACGCGATTAATGCGGGTTATTCAACCAGTGTTGGTGGAGGAAGTGCAAAAAATTGATAAAGCAACAGATTTCTGTCACTGGAGAGTCGACGGTGAATAAATTTCGATATCGTTGTTTTTAGCTGGGTGGATTTTTTGATAATTGTTTTTCTAAAATTAATTTTTGATTTTTTTGTCAGAAATTTATTTTTGGATATGGATTTTTTTGCAGATGAAAATATTCACCCAAAAATCATTGAAAAAATGTAAATTTTTCAGATTCTTCTGACGAGAGAGGCATTTCATTCAGCAGTAAAATTTTAAGCCGAAACGAAAATACAACAAAAATACAGGGAGGGCCATTTATGTTACCTGAAGTTTAAAGTCGTACCAGAGACATAAGAAAAGAGATGGAGGTTTGAGTTTTTTGGGTCGAAAAAAATTGTTTTCAAATTTTTTCGGGTTCCAAGAGGAGGGAGGGGTGAGCCTACTTTAAACTGCAAACCACAACAGAAAAACGTGAGAAAAAAATGAAAAAAAAGTTTGATGGTTATAAGAGGGTTTTCGAAGCAACTGAATCAATTTCTGGAATTATTTTGACCCCAAACCCAAAATCCGACCCCAGAGCTGGGGAGGTGGGACCAAAATTGAAAAAATTTTCAGATAATCGAGTGAAGTATTGAAATCAAGGTTTTTGACCTCCTGAATCCATTTTTGGGTTATTTTGACTCTAGAAGCAAAACTGGGTCTTCGGAAAGGGAGTAAGACCAAAATTAAACATTTTTTCTACTTTATTAAATGAGATATCAAAATCCATCTTTTTTGACTCCCTGAATCCATTTTTAGGATCATTAGTGCAAATCTAAAAGTTTACTCTGAGAAAGAATTAAAAATTGAAAACTAATCGGTAAACGATTTCCAATTTTAGTCCGACTTTACCCATGAGGGGCAACTTTTACGTATAGGGTAAAAATGATTCTGAAAATAAAGGTACCTATAGAGCCAAAAATACGGATTTTGATACCTCACTTGATAAAATTGAAAAATTTTCAATTTTGGTCACACCCCGCCTGCACATTTTCAAGAACCTAGTTTTTCATCTGTAGTTGAAATAACCCAAAAAATGGATTCAGGGGTTCAAAAATTATTTATTTCGAATCTCACTCAATAAATTTTAAAATTTTTCACTTTCGGTCTCACCCCTCCAGCCTCAAAGGATCGGCTTTTAAATTTAGGATGAAAATAATTCCAATTCAAAAGTGCGTAAACACATCTTTCTTTTTGACGTTATTTACCAGTTTAAATGTACGGTGTTTATTCAGATGCTGAATAACAAAACAGCAGGGTACGTCACCGTCAACCGTCTCAAAAATTACTATATTAGTCGACACATACGAGAATAAATTTATACGTGAATTTGTACATCTTATCTTAAATTTACCGCAGTCATGTATTCTTATTAAGGCGACATTTTTAGGGTATTTGAGATTAACTCCAACTCAGAAACGCCGGAGTCGAAATCAAGCCGACTGCGAATATACGTGTGCGAATTGTGCAAATACTCGCGAATACCGCCCCACCTCACTCGCCCCGACGAGTAACTCCTCGTTCGTTTATGCGGCATGATTGTCGTCGGGGATTCGGTTCCTATAGTTTCTCGCTCTCTAAGGAGGTACCTACTGGCAACGGTGACGATAAATTTGCATAGTTGATGGAACGAAGGAGTAAATGACGAGGGTCTCCTGCGGTGTGTCGCGTATGCAGTTTTATTAACGTGTGCGGAATTACCAGGCGACACGTTGATTTTACGAGGTCTATGATCGATGGTATGGAAATGGTGGATGCAGAGGTTCGTAGATACTGAAGGGGTTCCTTCTTTCGTGATGTGGCGACTTGGGCGAAAGAAAATTAATATTTTGTTTGTACGGATGGCAGAAGCTGCTAAATGTGCTTGACTAATGATGTAGCTTCTAGCTTTCTAGACGGTTTAATTTGTACGTGGAATGTAGATGAACGAATAAAATGGAGTGGTGGGATAATTGTACTTCGTATGAGTGTTTGGAGAGGAAAAGATATAATCGGATTAACTCGTGAAAAATAGCTGTTTATGATGTGTGCACGTGTTTTTCAATTTGGTAGCATGCGAGAAAAATCATTGAATATTAGAATGAAATATTATTGAAATTGTGTAAAATGATTAAAAAATAATCAAAATGTTATAAATAAGTCCAAAAATTGAAAAAACCTCAAAATTGATACAATATCATTAAAATGTTAAGAAAAAATTTAAAAAACTGTTCAGTTTTCAAGGAGAGTCGTTGAATTTTTGTTAAAATTGTGAAAAAATTGATGAAATACATACATATAGAAAAATTTGTATAAAATATTGTAAGGATTTCCCAAAGTATGATTTAGATTAAAATCGAAGGAAAATTTCCAAAGTTCAATAAAAATTGGTCAAAAGGTGGAAAATTTGAGCAATTTCAACAATTTTTTGACATTTAGAACAATTTTTTAAGTAAATTCAGTTAATTCTACGAAATCTTTTCAATTATTACCGTAATAATTCTAACGCCATTTCAACAATTTACACATCATTTCAAAAAGTTTTTAAACTTTAATCACACTTCAACAATTTTTACTCCATTTTGAACTATTTTTTGCAATTGTAACATAAACATGTCATATCTAAAGGTTAGGGTCAAACTCAAAACCAAAAAATGAACTTGGAAAACTGCAACTTAAAAATAAATATGTAATTCGAAATTTCATAAGACACTTGAGCAAAACTTCACTTTTTGTTAGACTTGGAAAAACTTGAGACTCGAAGGAAAATCGAAATTTTAAAATTACACCAGATTAGATGACCTAAAAATTTTGGTCCTCCAAAAAAGTCTTCAATTTTCTTTAAAATTGAAAGTAAATTCTTAAAACATATCCATGATTTAAAAGCTTTTGCTTCACAGCAAAACTCGATTTTTCCCCAAAATTCATAGCACTCAATCTGAAAAATCTTCAAGTATTGTACAACAATAATTTATGAAACCTTTAATAAAGTTTTTCCAAAGCTGAATTAATTTTTTCTGGATTTTTGTAATTTTCGTGCTTTTTTTTAGGGAAAATGAGGTTCAACTATAAATTTACTCTCTTGCTTATGAATGATGAAAATGTTCACTGAAAGAAAATCGACGACTTTGGCAAAAAAATTAGAGCCAAAAATCAATAAATTTACTGATTTTTTTTAGTGAATTTCACCAATCTTTCGGGTGCACTATTTCTGACTCTACATATTGGTTATTTTTTACTTATTCAGAGTTGAAGGGGAGGGGGTGAGAAAATAGGCATTATTTGACATTTTACTGAAATTTCGCTGTGATGTTGAAGGGTTGAACATTTCAATTAATAGTCATAAAAATTCATCATTTCATTAGAAAATCATCAGATCAAAGCTTTATTTTTTCAATATTGATAATATTTAACGAAAAAAAATCATAAATTAAAATTTTAGTCATACATCATTTTTTCGACACCTTATCACTTTTTTTCTGATAGAATGAAAAAAATTGAAATATTCGCCCATTTTATGATGTAATTAGGTACTCTTGGTTGAAATTCCATGAAAACAATTTTTTTTTTTTAAATTCTGATTAACTTCGTGAATTTTTATGGTGAGCAAAAAATTATGAAGAAATGACAAACATTATCAGGTACAATTTAATAACTTGTAGGTAATTCAAATAATAATAAAATGAAGTTAGAATCATAGAATCAGATTATTTTACATAAATTTGTAAAATAATGAAAAATTGCCAAATCATAGATGCAGTTTCAAGTTTAGCCTAACACAATTTGACATTTCAATAAGAAATTGAATCGCAACACTTTTTACTGAAATATCAAAAAAATGTCTGAATTTTTCAGATAATTATTCATTATCTTTTCAATGTCTAGCAATTTAACTATTGAAATCCAAAATTTTGGTCATTTTTCAAACTTTGTTTTCTTGGAGACCTCCAGATCAAAAAATTTCCTTATTTTAAAAAAACCTCATTCGAAGCCAAAAAAATACAGGTAATCAAGGCTTCGAAAATTCGAAGAAAAATTTCTATATTTTGTGTTTTCATTTTTTCAAGGTATTTTTGTCATTTTGAACAATTTATTCTACTGAATCACTGTCACCATTCCACTCCCTATCTTTACTTGTTAAAGTTTCCACAGGATCGTAATTATTCATCAAATTCATCATCACTATAGAATTTCGCAACTTTCAACACAAAAAAATTGAAAAATGGAATTTCCCTTTGTTCTCAAAACCTCCCTCGTCTTCTTTCACAGCTGTACCAAAAACCAAGATTTTTTTTGTATTTTAACGACGTAATCAATTTTACCGCTTGATAACTAGTTGATATCAGGGTAATACAAAAACCTACTTCGAATGAATTTATAAAAACCAAAGACGTAGATAAATTAATTAAAATCCGATTCAATCGTCGCTTCTTACACGACACCGCCGCGCCGAATAAAACTTCCACGAAATAAAGTCCCATTACCAAATTCCCAACTCCGCGCTTTCAATCGACCAAAAATGCTCGAAATTTCACCCTTTTTTTCCAAAACCCGAGGGTTGAAAAAAATTCCATTAATCAGATAAACTAACCATATAAACTAACGGAACATTAATAACCGCAAAAATGTAATTTCCATGCTCGTATAGTAAATTTAATCATTCAAATCGAATACGAAAACACGGGATAATAGAAAAATTTTCATAACTCGAGCAGACTATATACCAACGTCGTATACTATATACCGGGGCGATGGCGCATTAAAAAAACGCGACGACGAAGAGCGGAGGAGCAGCAAAAACAGCACCACTATGCGACAAAGAAAACCGCAGAAAAACTAGATACACGTATACAGACTTCGGTATATAGAAAAGCACGTCGAGGAGAGAAAAAAAAATACATACACGGGGAACAACGATTTCTACGAAAGTTCAAACAATGATACAATAACAATAAAACCTACCCCTCTCGTTATAAAAAACGTATAAAATGATATATTCGTACCGTAACAGCCCTTTTACGTATGTAAAATTAGGGCTTCTGTATACATAAAAGATAACGCAGTTTGTATAAAATGAAACGAAATGCTCTCACATTAAGCCAATATGCATTTGTGCCTCGTTACCCGCTCCCGAGCCTGGCCACCCACGCCCCAGCACCGTGGCTAAGCTAAAAGGCAATTTATGATATAAAAGTTTCGCCATATATCAGCTTACGTACTATGTATGTAGTATAATACTAAGGGAAAATTTCATTACACGTAGATTCGGCCAAATATACGTACGTATTATACAGTTTCGCTAATAAAATATATATTTTACCTACATTTAGTTATTGTCCCCAGTACCGGTACCCCACCGTATACTTCTAGTTTTTTGTGAAAAAAAATTCGTAATTGTTCCATATGTGTAGATATAAAGGTTATATAAGGTTATGTACTAGTTACGAGTAAGCATTTGGAGTTCTACTGCTACTGATGCTGATGGTACCTTTTGCTTTCTGTGCCCTGGTCCAAACAGACGTTAATTTTTCAACGACGAATTTCGACGTCGTTTGGCGTGTAATTGTACGATAATAAATCACGTAGGTACTGCGAAAGGTTCGTAAAAACTGTACTGAAATGTGACGAATAACGGCGTGGTTATGGACGACACAAGCCGACGACTATACATACGTGTGGGTTTTACAGGGTGTTTCACAACGATTTGTGTGGTCCCTCGAGAACGAGTAAAGCAACTCGAGTTGTACTGATGTATGATTGTTTGCCTAATTTTTCGATTTTAGGAGAAAACCAGTAATCTGAATGTTGAAAAAATTGTTTAAAAAATTTTAATTCAATGAAATTTGATTGAGATATCGAAAAAAGATCAGAAATACAGTCAATTGGTGGACATAACGACAAAAATAATGTGGAGAAAAATCGATTAATCGGATATCGATTTTTTCAATAATCGATTAATCGACAAAAGTTATCAAAAAAAATAGATTATTTTTTGGGCTGTATTCACAAAAATGTTCTTGTAGTGCTTAGCCAAGAAAAAGTAAAAAAGAAATTATTAAAAAATTTTCTGAGAAAGCCTCGATCTGTACACTTTCAAAGGGGCCGGGGGGGGGGGGGTTAAACACTTCGAACGAAAAAGTAAAAAGGCTAGTCGAGTTCGTCATCTCAAAATGTATACAGAAAATACAAAATTTTTCAAAATTAACATTTTGGAGCAGTATTATACGGTAATTGAAAAACTTGATTTTTTGTCATTTTAGTCAAAAATGGCCAACTTTAGGAAGCGATGGCTCAGTCCCCTGAGGTCGAGGAGGGCTGAAATTTATTTGGAAAGTAGTTCTACACCTAAATAACCGTCCATGTGAATTTGAGCGAAATCGGTGCAAAACACTTTCCTCCCCATGAGCAGGCATGCCACACAGATTTTGGGGAAAAATAGTGACTTTAGTGACTTTTTATAAGGCAAAAAGTGACCTATTTTTCATTTTTTTTTCATAAATAAATAAACTTCCCCCCCCCCCCCAAAAAAAAAAATCATAACTCAAACTGTATTTCTCTCTGCAATAGTGCTGAAAATACTTTTTTTTCTGAAAAATTTTTTCAGAAAGGGTAAGGGTGCCATACTTCAACCACTTTTTTTCAAACTTCCACCAATCAAAGATTTATGGAGGTAAAAACGTCAGAAATGGCTTAAAAAATACATTGATCCTTCCTCCACCACCCCCTAAAATTCTGAGCCGATACGATTTTTTTTTAGATTTTTTTTCTGAGGGAATTCAAAAATTGATTATTGAAATTTTGGGTTCCTAATTCATGAGGGATCCACTCCCTCAAAAAGCAATAGGGGCTGGGGTGGTGCGACTTTATCTTAGACTATGGACATCATATAGAAGATTTTTCAGCAATAAAATTGCTATTAACATATTTTTCTTTTTTAACCATTTTTTCGATATGCTACTCCTGGGTGAAAATTTGATCTAGATAACAAAAAAAAACTGAAATTTGGTATACATCCCATTTTTAATCTCTCGAATCAATTGGAAGTAGTTTCAAGACGTTTTAGAGGCTCCAGAAAATTTTGGAATTTTCCAACGCTGAAAAAAAGCCCATCAGTAAAAGTGGCGGTAATTTGTACAATTGTACAACAAATATTTGATGCAGCCACTTCGAAAACTCCACAATTCCATGACACCTGATTTCTCAGAAAACGAAAAAAACTGTCTGTGCATTTTATACTTGGGGAAAATGTCAAACTTTTCAGTCAATTTGTAGAGTATATCATGCTGAACACGCCTTGACAATTTCCAAAAAATTCAATGCCATAAACAGTCATTTTATTCTATGGCAAAGTTGGTGGAGTTGCGGGGTTTTCGAAATGACTCTGTTGGATCCCCAAAAAATCGTAAATTGATGCATTCTGAAACCCAAAATGATTTAATGCTGCAAAAATCAATTTACATTGAAATTTTAGAAAACTGGAAAAAGTGATTTAAAAAAAATACCCCTCTAAAATAAGCCTTAACTACATTTTTGGGATTTTGGGTGAAACTACTCTTTTGAAAACCCCATGACAACAGAATTTGAGGGATTTTCGAAATGACTCAAATATTTGAAGTCATAAATAGGCGACTTCCGAGCTACCTATTTTTATGGTTCTATCGCCATCACATGGAGCATAGCTCATAGCATCAGAAATGATGAAAAAGTGGAAACCCCACAAATCCGGATTTGTGGGGTTTTCGAAGTAACTGCATCATTTTATACTGTAATTTTTTGAGGAAATTCAAATCGATTCGGGAGATCAAAAACAGGATCACAAAAATTAACCGAATTTCACTTCAGATAACACAAAAAATGTTTAAAAGAAAATCTACAATTTTTGTGCTCTCCCCCAAAAAAATTGTGGCTTCGAAATACCTGTATCCTCCAAGTCATGAATAACCACGTTCATACGATGTCTCTTGATTCGACTAAAATTTCACAGCCTTTTGAATTTGATGATTTTCCTCACAACGTTTTATTTAAAATGAAATTGAGACCAGGCTTTCTTAAATGCAGCCAAAAAACCCTTTTTTTTTGTTTTCTCGCCTTCTCACATTTCTTTTCAATATTAGAATGAAGAACATCCTGCAATAGGTCCATCAAAATTCAGAAATTAAATTTCTTGACTGCACAAAATTTACATTTCTTACCCTCCAGGACTTCTTTTCCCTTTTCAAAAAAAAAAAATGTTACCCATCGGTTTAATATTCAAAAAATATTTTTTTGAAAAATTCTCAATTCATTGGGCAAAGAAACACCACAGATAATTTACTTGAAAATGGATAGAGTTTATTAATTAGAATTAGAGATGGAGCGATTCACACAAAAAAATTATCGGATTTAAAATTTACCATACCTTGAAAAATCTGATTCGGATTCAAAATCTGCGACCCATTTTGCAACCGATTCTAATGAAAATCGGATTCTCCTTGCCCCTGTCATTCAAATATTAGGCAACCCAATACCCATCATACATAAATACAGCTCAAATTGATCTACACCGCCTATACCAAGGCCTGCAGCCATTTTACGAACACACTGTACAAATACGATACATTCACCGGGACATGTACGACTATACGACGACGAATCGGAGCTTTCGCGATCACCGCATCGCATCGAACTAAAAACCGTTTCTACGCTGGCTTGATTTTAAATTGTCGTCTAAAATATTATTAATTATTCGTCGAGACGTGTTGTTGGGTTCTTGGTTTTTGTCACGACGAGACGCGGCTACGTTCATTATTTCACGCTCTAACTATACCTCGTCTCTCTTTCGCATTTGCTCTCACTCAGAACAGTTGGTGTGTGTGTGTGTATGTGCATAGTTAAATAGTAAAACGCCCGACCAACTCGTAATATTATCAAGAAAACGTTGGTGTTTTCGCTAACTGAAATTAATGACGAGTTTAACGCGGAGCGGCGCTGCGGCGACCGAGGAATTCGGGTTTTTCGCAATTTCGTCTCGTTTCGTCGATGTTCGATCCCTTTTCTGAGTAACAATGGAGCAATTATTTAAATTTGGCAGCTTTGATGAGTTGAATGCGAGAAAAAGACGTGTACAATACGAAGTACGAAAACCGATGAATTTTTCTGGTCGAGATGGTAAATTTTGGGGAAAGGTGGCGAGGAGAAGAGAAGGGATGGGGTGGAGTCTTTTGGACAAAACCACGGTGTTTGATGGATCTAAAAAATTAAAATTCTAGTAATTTTTCGAATTTTTTCTCCTATTTGCACAATATTTTTCTTACTTCAAATTTACTCAAAAAAGAAACGAATTTGGCACTGAGCTTCGGAAAAACATATCCTCCTCCCTACTCTTCAATATTTTTTAACTGATAAATTTCAATTGTTTTCTAATTCTCTTCCCCCTCTCCTCCTCCTCCTACCTCTCATCTCCTCAAAAAATTGTATTTCAATTTGTCAATGAATTTGGCCCAAGCAAAACCAGGACAAAACTGCCAGAAAATTAAAATTTCAAAAATTTAAAAGTATTCTTGCAATGAATTTCACAAATTTATTTAAAAATAGAAATTTTGAACACAAAATTCAAACATTTTGAATGAATTTCATGACATTTTCATCTATATAAATTCATCGAAATTCCAAACTTCAGAAGGAAAAACAATTTGGCCGGAGAGAAGCGAGAGGAAAAATGTTGAAAAAACGAAATATCAAATACACACAAAAAAGAACTGAACATGAATATTTTATTACCCAAGAATAATCTGAATAAGTTTTAAGTGAGCACAAAATTTACCAATTTTTAACAAAGTTGAAGAATTTGGCCTCACCCAAACATGACAAATATACTCTCAATTATAAATCAGTTAAAATTATAGAAAATCACTGATAAGCAATCAGAATTGCAGCACAGGAGAAAATCAGTGAAAATTTTTTTAACTGAAAACAAATCAGTGAAAATTCATTAAAAAGTCAGTAAAATTTATAAAATTTGCTGAAAATCAGTGAAAATCTTTGAAAAAGCAACGAAAATTCGCTGATTTTTCCTGTGCTGCAATTCTGACTATTTATCGGTGACTTTTCACTGATTCAGAATGTGAGAGTATAGAATGTATCTACAAGTAAAGTCTGCTGGTAAAGGCGCAGTCAGGATTTTCTAAAAAAGAGAGTCAAACATAAAGGCAACCACAGTGGCAATTCCAGACTGAAAAATCAAAATTTTGAGATTTCGACTGAAAAGTCAAAAAATGATATTTCGACTGAAAAGTCAAAAAATGATATTTCAAAGAAAAAGAAGACGGAAGTCCTGCCCAAGCAAAGCGAGGGCAGAAATTTCTATGAAACATTAAATTGAAAAGGAATTTAAAAGTAATCCTTTGATTTAAAAATTTGAAAGAAAATTGTTAAAAATTCTTGCTTTTCATAGTAAAATTATTAAGAATCTTGCCATTTTCCGGTTTTCTTGTTATTAAGGTCAAATTCTTACAACATATTTTCTAGGTTTTCTTATTATTCTGCCAGTAGACATCACGAAAACTCAGTTTGATTTTCATTTTGGTAGGAATCAGCTGAGCAATAGAAACCTCATTGATACAAAAGTCTTCAAAACCTGAGCATTTTAGTTTCAGAATCGGACTAAAATAATAAGGGGCAAGGGATTCCTGTTCCTCCTTACAAGGAAGCTACCCGAGGTCTGTCACGTCAAATTGAAATTTTTTCACAGGCTTGTAGAGCATCACAACAAACTACCACAGCCAACATTTTAGCCCCTAAAGTTGACTTGGGGTTGAGTTATGAGGGTTTGAATTTAGAAAAATCGCCCAATAGGTACACTGAAAAAACTACAAAAATCAAAATTTTTCGCCCCCATATGGCATTCAAGAGATTAATTTTCTGTGACTACCCGATCTCCAGATGGCCTACATATACCGCGGGTAAATCGTGGTAGAAAATTGATCTTCTAAATTCCATATGGGCGAGATATTTAGATTTTTGTAATTTTTTCGGTGTACCTACTGGGCAATTTTTCCAAATTCAACCCTTCATTCCACTCTAAGTCAAATTTAAGGGCTGAAATTTTGGCTGTGGAAGTTTCTTGTAATGCTGTACAAGCATGTGAAAAAATTTTCAATTTGGCGAGACAGACCTCGGGTAGCTCCCTTGTTAGTAAAAAATTTGAATTTTTAGCCCAAAAAAATTGGATCGAGTCCAAAAATTTTCAGATGCGATGATCTTTGCAATAAAAAATTTGAAAAAATTTGTATCTTTGAGGAATTTTTTTTCTGAGTCAAAAAAATCGATCCTTTTAGGTATCTCAAGGCTTTCTAATCCATATTATTTCACCATTCTTCCACAATGATGATTATTGGTATTTCTTATGGTTGAATAATAGGGTGGGCCGAAAAACCAAAAATTTTGATTTTTGAAAAGTTACCCCTCGCAAAAGTTGTTGGCTGGATAGACTAGAAAAAAAATTTCAAAATCGATTCACATCTTCCGACTGCGCAAGAGCCTTCAATTTTTCAAAAATTGACAAAAATTCAGAGTTTCAAAAATTTCGAAAAAATTTAAAATTGACTAAAATTAATTTTAGAGCTTCTGTAGTGACTATCTAGACCAAAAAGCACATTTTTTGGGAAAAAATCAGTGTTTTATAACTTTTTTCAATTTTTTTCAGAGGTGAAGAAATATGAGACATTAAAAAAAAACTATACAACATGGATTTTTTCAAAAAAGTTGTGCTTTTTGTTTTTAATAGTCCCTAAATAAGCTCTAAAATTGATTTTAAGGAATTTTTATTTTTTTTTAATTTTTTAAATTTCTGAAAATTTTGAATTTTTGGCAATTTTCGAAGAACTGAAGGCTCTTGCGCGATCGGAAGATATAAATCTATCTTGAAATTTTTTATTTTATTTTTCTAGTCTATCCAACCAACAACTTTTGGCGGGGGTAACTTTTCAAAAATCAAAATTTTTGGTTTTTCGGCCCACCTTATTGAATAATCAAGAAGGAATAAAACTGAACTTCCAACAATACACCATTCAGAATCCGCCAAACTATTTCCTCACCCAAACAAACAAAATTTAAATAGAAAATCATTAAAATTCTCTATTCTTCTTGACTATGAAACCTTAACCCGAGAAAATTCAAACCTCGGGCTATCTTTTGTTAGAATTTTCCACTCGTTGGTTTTTTTCGTTATATTCAAATTAATATAAACATTTCGTTCAACGTCGCCATCACGGATAACTTGTCAACATCGAGGAAAAGTTGGACAACAACGTAAATGTACATTGACAGCTGTTGAATAACTTTTATAAGGCATTCTACGTAGAAAAATTGTAATCATTGACCACTACGACGTTTCTTGAAAAACCACCCCGTCCGAAATCATTTTCCGGGGCTCAATGTAGAAAGCAGCAAACTCGACGATACGTTTTCCAGCACTTCGTAATACGTTTTCTCGTAAATTGTCAATTCCAAGGAAGGGTGACATTGTAGTTGCGGAATTCTCCGAACCCGATGAATCTCTCTTTCGAAGTATTTTTTACGAGATTTGCGTAACGTAGGGTGCATCCGGGTATAGTTTTAAGGATTTATTAAACCTCGCGTTCGAAGAAAGAAACCATCGCCGGTATTATTTCAGCTCTTAATAGCATTTTTATTGTACCCTTGTACGGTATTACCCGCGACAGGAGCAAAGATCAACGAAAACTCGTATTCGTCAAATAAAAAATACTAAAACTCGAGTGTTTTAAAACTAACAAGTATCGAGACAGGATAAAAATCCACCTCTGCTATAATTCAAAAAACGACCGGCTCGGTATAAAAATACCTAACATACGCGCCGGCGACGCTAAACCAACAATAAAAACTTGAAAATACGATAAAATACGTCGAGAAAAAAGAAATTCGAAAAATCGTTGGGAAGAAAAAGCCAATACTTACTGTTGAGGAGGCTATAATATGACTAATATTAATGATATAGGTTTTTCGTATCTGACATTAACGAATCAGCTTGCTTCGTACGAGTCAAAAAATCGTCATCTAAATTGGTATCGAAGGGCTCTCTCTATTCCTTCGTCATGATGTATTGAAAATTGAAAAACTTCAAGGGTAGATATGAAAATACCAATCGAACGATGAGCATGGGGGAAAAAACCATCGCTGGGAAGCCATTTAGATGTCAAAATAGCATATATAGGTGAGTTATCCTTATACATACGATAAGCTTGGTAAACGTGGTAAAAAATCTAACCCAGTTTGCGGTATATTGAAGGGAAGTTCTCAATTGATAGGGTGACATCGTCGTTAATTGAGTCTCTCTCTCGTTTTCCGAATGCTGTGCCGTCGAATGACGGATGTGTTTTAATATTTAAACGAGAAAATTCACGTGTTTCTTGGATGATTTGTGGCTCAGAATGGCGCAGCAAGGTATATTTGTGGTATACGAACCAATACGATCGAAGTATGGGTTCGTACGAGTATTTTATTTCAGCCGATAGTACCGGAAAATATATGCAATCAAAACAATTCGTAATTATCGTCGTAATGCTTTCGGTACGTGAACAAACATTCCAAAAGGGAAGCCGAGAAGAAGAGGGAAAATGAAATTAATTTCGTTATAACCGTAGCGTCGATTAATTATTACATTGATGGGTCGATTACCGAACATTACTGCAACAGATCCACCCCCTCGTAGCCTGGTGTTTTTTTTCCAAACTGGACGCAATTTACAGGTTTTTTTCGCAGCCCTCGTTCGAGGTGGATTTTTATTATTTCTATTTCTGGGTTTATATCGCTTCAACTTGTAATATGGAAACGACGAAGCTAGGCGCGAATAAACCTCGTATATACACATTGATCGACGGTACCCGATAAACACAGCGAGTGGAAAAAATGTTGCGAACATGTACTCGACAAATATAACGCCGGGATCAAGTGTTCAGTCATTTTAAAATACGTGACGACGAATTTATGTATAGGATTTTCTATACTGCTGTGTTTTTACTATACTCGTACCTTGATTTTATTCTTTATGTTTTTCTTTTGCTTTTCCTCATCTCGTTTGTTTTGTATACCGGTACAAGGCAGAAGGCACATTGTTCTTGCTCGTCTCATCTTTTCTTGCACCCTCTTCTTATACGTTTTACAAAGCTCGTTCGATTGGTAAGCGTTAACAAATTGATGAATGACTTTTTACACTGTGTTTTTCTTCCAAGCTCGTTCATCGTAGTTTTTAAACGTGTTGTATAGTGGGAAATTTGATGGTGTTGGTGCTGGGATATAGATGGCGTAGAAAAAGCACGTTTTAACTTCTCATCGAATTAGGAAAGTTGAAAAATTATGAAATTGTACGCAGTAAAACGCTACACGCGGTGTTTTCTTTTGGCTTCTCTGTTTCCATTTTATTTTAGGGGAGGGGTAATACGGTGAAGTTTCTTTTTACAGCGGAAGCAGGAAGCACGAAGCATTTGGCGAGAAAAAGTGTTTTCGTTGGAGAATTTCCCAAACTAAGGGGTTCGAGATGGTCACGATCTATTGTAATTAGCTAATTATTAAAGATAATTATTTTTTCGAGATATTAATATACTGATGAAGTATTCGAAAATCGAACTGCATCATTGAATTATGAATTTAGGGCTTCGCAAGTAAAGAGAAAATTGCATCCAAAGTAAACGAAAAATTGATAATTACAGTCAAGTTCAATTATAGAAATTCCTTCGCAGTGTGTCTAACAAAATTTTCTGAGCAAAAAGCTTGACTTTGCTTGACCTTTTTGCATGACTGTTTCAGTATTTTCATGGACCACCCCCCCCCCCCCTTCCAAGAAAAAAATCAATTTTTACGAAAAACTTACAACAAATATAATTCAAAAAAATCACAATATCATAAACTTAAATTTTTACGAACTTGAATTGGGAACTGCACCAGTGCACCTTGACCTTGAAGTGTTTTTAACAATACTTTCTTAGTGCATCGATCAGGAAATACCAAAATTTTGAAATTTAACGAAGAAAAAAACAAAAAATAATACGATTTTTGATGGAATTTTTTAAAACACAGGAATATTTTTTATAGCAGATGGAAGAATACTGCCCGAGCGAAACGAGGGGGAAAAATTAAATCATGTTAGAACAGGGTGTCTAACAAAATTTGTTGAGCAAAATGACTTTTTGCGTGATTTTCCCGAGCAACCCCCCCCCCCCCAAGTTATGAGTCTGTAGTCTGTACGTCAGTACCTCTGATCCCCCCCCCCCAAAAAAAATCTATACATTTGTGTGCTTGTAGCTATTTAGAAAATTAAAATTTTAACAAACACATTAAATTCAAAAAAAACGTAATTTTTAATACCTATATTTTTGAAAAAAGCTTGACCTTTTGAGTAAATCAGGGCAAATTGGTCAAAAAGCTTGACTTTTCAGAACCATCATGCCTTTTTTGAAAAAAACTTGACTTATTAGGACAGTTTGACCTCTTAGACACCCTGCTTCGTCATTTCGTTTTTGTTTTTTTTTGAAAATTAAGTGGACAGAGTACAAAAATTATATATAAACTTGAAAAATTAGGAGAATTACCCTCTCATCTCGTTACCTACTCCCTTTTCCTGTTAGATTTACATTTTAAAACATTAAATGTTTTTAGAAATTGAAAGAAACCAAAAATTTTTCCTCGTAAGAAGTCCAAATAGCAAATAGGATCATGTTTTTTTACTTACTCAAAAATATCAATTTTTTATTGATGACTTTTCATCTTTACCAACTTCAATTTTCAGAATTTTTTTTTGAGAACGACATGAAATTTTTTAATTTTAAATTAAAAGGCAATCATTTTTAAGAATATTTTGATAAAATGATTTTAATATTGATATTTTCAATCAAAGAAGTCCATAAAAAATAATTTTTTAAATTTGCCTCAATTTTTAAGAAAACATGCAAAATTGTGCTTTTTTTTACAATTTCACGGAAAAATTAAATTAAAAAAAGAATAAGTGATTTTTTCCAAGTACTTTAAAACCTGATGTAAGTATACGAGGACAAAAAATGTCTAAGAATTGTATTTTATTTAATTGAATAAAATTTCATGTTTACCTCACGGTCAGATTTTAAAAACGATAGTGGAAGAATGAATAGAGATTAAAATTCTTTCAGACCATCTTGAGAGAACTATAATATGCAATTTTTCTGTCGATCCTCCCCTCTCCCCTCAAACCATATTCAACTTTCGGAGGGACAGTCTAAAACGTTCCATTTCATCATTCTGAAAGTATTATAGAAAGCCAATATGGGTTGCCTAACTTCATCAAATAAGGAAAAATCTAATTAAAAAAATTCAATTATTTGTAAACGTTTATAATTACAAAGAATTTTGGGGATGAGAGAAACAAAAAAATCTTATTGTATACTTGGATTACGAAATTAAAATAGAATTAAAAATAAAAATAAATTTTCGAAATGAAATGAAAATTGTTCAAAAACCACTTATGTCTCTGTCATAATTACAAAAATGGTACTCAGTTCAGAAAATTTATTTTTTGAAAGTAATAAACACGACAAAATGTTGAATTTTTTTAGAAATGATTTTCCCTGAATTTTCTAAATTTTCCAGGTCAATTTTTCCAAGTTTTACAGCTTCTTCATCGACGAATTATAAGAAAATTTTAAATTCAAAAGACAGAATTTGGCAGAATTTTCAGAGAATTTTGCAGGGCTTTCCTCTCCTTATTTTCAAATACTCCAGTGAGAGAAGGATTTTTGTCTGAGGGCAGATTTTACCGTAGTTAGTCTATAACAGCTCCAAGTATTTTCAATTTTTATTAAAAAAATGAAATTGAATTATCTATTTTCAACACTAAAAATCACAGTCAGACAGAAAGTCTTTAAAACCAAGAAGATTTTCGTCAGAAAAACAAATTTCACGAAATTTTTTAAAAGTAATTCATTACTTTATTTAAAAAATGAATCAAACGATAATTACTTCGTACCAATTTTACAGCTTATCTGAATATCTCTCACCTTTTCTCAACCCACGGTTTTCCGATAACCTCGACTTTCATTGTTTCTTTTTTTCAGAAAAAGAATGTAGCTACATCGATTATTCGATGTACATATTTTATTTTTCCATTCAATTTTTTTAGGAAAACTTTCGTGATTAAAAAATCCCTAATTGAGGTGTGAAAATACCAAAATTCTTTGACTTTTCTAGATTATTTAAATTCTCCCACGATTTTTCTTTCCATTTTCAAAAAAATGAGCGCCATTCGAGACAGATATCGAAAAGAAAAATGTAAAAGGGTGAATATTTTCATAATCATTATTGTACTTTTTCATAAGGTCATCAGCATTGTAATATCGATTTTATACAGAATACATTTATGTACTACATATTAGATTCTTGATTCACAAAAATTTACTCACTCATTTCATTTTTACATTTTCTTATTCTTGAAAGGAAAATTTGACACTCACCTGAAACAAACAAAATAAATAAATCATTTATTATTATTATAATTTCTAATTATCTCACAACATTTATCAAAATATCAAATAAAATGTGCCTGTGGAGGGTAATTTCTAAACTCTTATTTAAAAAAAAAGCAAGCTGGAGATTAATGATCTCTTGGTGCTTTAAAAAAAATGATAATAAAATTAGATGGATAGGGAATAGAGATGGATGGATGGAGAATGGATGTATGTTCATGTGTGCATCATTTTTAATGAAATTTTTAATTAATTTACTATCCGCATTCAAAATAGAACTTCGGTCATTCTTGAAGAAATTTGGAAATATCTACAACCTTTTCAAATTCAATGTCCCCCTCCTCAAATTATTTGCTCAATTTGGTCACTTTCTGCAGAAAAAAAGAAAGGAAAAAATGAAGCATCAATATTTCTTCAATCTAAGCTGCACATTTATTCACATACGAACACAACTCGACCCAAAAAATCCATCTCGTTATTGCTAACCAAGTTTATAACAAATTACTGAAAAAAATCGAACTTTCAAGCTCCCCAGCGTTCGCGGTATTCGTCGTTATTTTCTTTCATTTGCTTATCAAAGCTTCCGAAATAAAATTATATTCGTCTCGAAAAGCATTAAATAAATTACGCAAGTAAATGAAAATCTCGATTGTTTTTCTAATTCAGTTGATTTAAATAATTTCTTTCCATAATAAACGTTCTCGTATAATTTGTAATTATACGTATTTTTCTTGCTTATTTTTATCCTCCGTCTGTGTTTAGCAGATAAGCTGGCTAAATTTATGCCCAGATTATTGACCGGATTTGCATTCGAGTTTCACCTAGCGAAATATCGAATTTAAATTATTCGGTAACTTCGGTAATTTGGGAGATGGGCAAAAGTTACATATGACCTAAATTGTGGGGCTAATTCCGATGTATGAAAAAGATTATGAGTGAATTTTTCCCATCTTGAATATTGAGGAAGTTATTAAATTATTTAGCAAAATCTTTACAGGGTGTCTACCTACTAAATTTAAAAAAAAAATGAAAATTTTCACTATTCTGGATTTTTCTTATCATTTTTATGCCACTTTGCTTGCTTCAAATATTTCCAAAGAAAAATTCCCCTTTTTACCTTTTGCTTAGAAATTTCAAGAAAGAAAAAAGTTTTGAAAATTCTTGCCATTTTCTGATTTCCTGGCTATTAAAGCAAAATTTTTGCTAATTTTTGGATTTCTTGTTTTTCTTGCTGGTGGAAAATTTGTTTTAAAAGGTTGAGATATTGAGCTCCTTCAGATAGGGCATTACGTACTTAAATCGAATTTCAGGATGTTAGAAATGACCAAAATACTTGTGATTTAAAGGTTATGCAACCATATTAACATGAAATCAGTATGAATAGCTTGCATTACCAAAGTAAGAAAATTATAGCTCTTATTTTGTACCTACAAAGTACAAACAGGTACTTAGAATAAGCTGCCTATTCATTGATTTGAAGGAGATGAGTTTCAATTTTTAAAAATTACATTCCAATTTCTGATTTTTGAATTTTAATTTTCAGCTTTTGAACTTTTTCCTTTTCTTCAAATTCATATTAAATTCAAAATTTAAATTTGAATGTGGAAGTTTGAAATTTCAACTTTTATAAAATTTGAATTCCACCTTTCAAATTTCAAATTTCAAATTTCAAATTCTCAATTCTAAATTTCAACTACAAAGTAATTACTGAATTTCAAGTTTTTTTCAACTCTAAAATTTTCAATTGCCATTTTCAAATAAATTTCAGTTTTCAATAATTATTAACTTTTAACTTTTAAATTTCAATTTCCAAATTTTTTACCAACGATATTCATCATGGTATCTACTGGATCTAAAAAATGAAAATTCTTGCCATTTTTCTTGCTTGAAATTTTCCAGAAAAAATTACCCCATTTTATCCTTCGATTGAAAATTTTTAAGGAAGGGAAAGATGTTCAAAATTCTGGCTTTTAGCAGTCAAATCATTCAAGTTCTAGCTATTTTCAAGGTTTTCTTGTTTTTCTTGCCAGTAGACACAATATTTCACGGAGCACGATTTTGGTTCAGAAAATTAAACTTATCAAGACGAATTTTTTCAATATTTAAAGTTTTTTTTTCTATTTATTAACCAAAAAATAATTTTTTTTCGAACTGTTTGCTGTATAAATTCACCATTCTGTGAAAATTCTTTTTTTCCGAAGAAGAATCCTCCATTAAAAAATTTCTAAACGGTTTTTAATTTTCTTAATACATTTCGAACATTTCACGCATATACATCAACTCTCTTCTCTTCCTCCCGCACAGAAAACCCCCGAAGAAAACTACACCCCGCCTCGGTGAGAAAGACTGCTAAACAGAAAAAGGACGAAAAACTTGAAAAAGCACGAAACTTTCGTTTCGCGCTCGTTTTTCAGCAGATACGCACGACGCGGCAGGCCGAGTTTTTCAAAAAACTTGGCGCAGCTTCGCGTATCGTGCTATTTGTCTTGACTTTCAATTTCGTTGAAGATAAAACGTTTGCCGTAATGTAGAACACAATCTGCAACTAAATCTGAAATCATTAAAGTTGCCGGACTCGGTTTAGCGAAAAACGAGACTTTTCCTCTTTTCTTTTCGCACACGCTCGCTAGCTAATTATTTTCCATCCGAAATAAGCACCTTGCCATTCGCTTCACGTCTTTATTCACCAACTCGAACCTATAAATTTTGATTATCGCATTCATACCGTTATCTTTGATACTTGCCTATTTTTTCTTTCTTTTTTATTCCAAAATATGGGCTTCTGGTCAGCGAGTCGGTTTTAACGACGCCTACAGTCATTGCACATAATTAAATACCGAATCGAAATAACGCTAGTTTCCGGCTTTAAATTAAAAAAGAGAGAAAAAAACAGCCCCAAAACTACCATCATAATCGTTCTTTTCCTTTTCCGGTTTTTCTTAAAGAAAAACTCGCAGTTGTGTTGGGCTCTGCAGCTACGCAACGTGGAGTAAAAATAACGACGCTGCTGGTATCATATTTTATATGGGAAAACGACTCCGTCGAGAATTGGGTAAACTTGAAAAGTCAGCGTAAAATTGGTGGCCGCAGCCCAAAGGCAAGTACACGGTTCGTGTTCGCTGCGGCATCGTAGGTCGCCCCGTTTAAATGCAGCCAGCGCAAAGACCAAAAAAAGACTATTTCGGGGGTTTTTTCGGCGTGCTTTCTCGTCGTTAGGCTATCAATTTTCCAAAGTAACCTTTGAAAAGTTTCCCTCGCAGTTTTTGGTGCGGAGTTTTTCTCCTCCACGATGGTGTATTATTGGTAGAGTTCGTTGCACGGTTCGATGCTGCAAAGGCATCCATGCTACGAGCAATAAAGCTATAAAACTTTAATCTATATTATATTTGACACCTCTCGTATCGTTCGCATCCGGTCCAACTTTTATTACGAGTTTTTCGCCCAGACAAGCCGAATATGAACATCTTTTAATAGCTTTATCAAAACTGCCGAGATGGCCCCGCCGAGCACAAACTTTACCCCGGAATACAAGTTGAATATTATTTTGTTGCCGATAAAATGGATCGCGATCGGTTAGGTTCATCTTCGGGGTATAGTCGAAAAAATACTCGACGAGTAGTTTCAATAGAAGCCTTTTCTGTATCCAATTACCTAACGTCTTCATTTTATCTGCAATCTGCTGCATTGTTGTTATTAACACCTGAATGGAAACGTAGGCCAAGGGTACTGCCTCAGCTATCCACATCGGTGAAACGACTCGAAAGCTATTTTCTATTTATTAAACCGCCCTTTTGAAATTACCAACTCACCCCAATGGAGAAAACGCACCCTGTCGTATATTAACCGAAAAAACTCATTACAATCTGGGCCAAAATGTGTTGAAAAAAAATCAACATCGGGAACGATAATTTACTCCGGCTCGAAGTCGTTTCGATAATTCTCCTTTGGAAAGATTCGAAAGAAAATTTCCTACATCGAGCGAATAATTAATTTTTCCTAAATAAGCGGACTGAAAAGTGGCCTATTTGTCGACAGATTGCTGCTATTTTTGTTTTATTGCTCGAATTGCTCTTCATTTTGTTTTTTGAGGTTATTGAGATGAATATGAATTTATATCTTAAAAATTTAAAATTCAGAAGGAAGTTAAAATTTGGAATTCAATACAAATTGGGGCATTTACAATTAAACCCTAACTTTAAAGTCGCATCAAAGGTACCCAAAAATATACGGAGCTTTCAAGTTTGCGACGTCCGATTCCTCAGAGTATACTGAGCTGGAAAAAAATTTTCAGAATTTTTCCCCCTCCAGGGGGTTATTCCAAATGCTTAATTAAACAGCAAAAATAACAAAAATAATAAGAAAAAAAGTTCGAAAAAATTTGAAAATGGCTACATGGAGAGGGAGAGCCGAAGTTCTTGGTCTTAAGGCCCAAAGTCGATACTCGGAGTGGGAATTAAATAAAATTGAAAAATGTTTGTGGAATGGTTTTCAACTTCGGATTCTTCTCTCACCCCACAGTCGACCTTTGAATTTATGGTGGAACGCATTACTCTAAAAATGGATTAAAGAGGTCAAAAACATGGATTTTCACATCTCTAGCTCGTAAAAAATTCAATTTTGGACTGGACCCCCCCCCCCCCCCCCCCCCCCCGAAGAGCGGGGTTTGGATCTGAGATCAAAATAGCCTAAGAAATGGATTCGCGAAGTTCGAAAATTTCCGTAGTCATTTTTCAACATTTTTTTAAATGAGTTATTTTTTGTTGGCTTTCGCAACTTAATTCAGCTTTACTCTCCTGAAGATGAAAAAATTTTGAAAAAATGTTTTTCAGCTTAAAATTTTCTGAGGAATTAAAATTCTGCAAGCCTGAAGATTTTAATTCTGTTTGTGTGTCTTTGACACAACTTTAAAGATCGGTTAACCTTGCACCGATTTTTGTACATTTTTTTAAAACTTGATTTGCCATTTGATATGGCTCTGCCTCTAAGGGCCTGGAAAATCATGGATAATCAGTGATTTAGGCGCTAAAGTTCATAATATGGACCGTTTTTAGGTCGAAAATAAGGTACATACGAAATTCCAGTTCCATTTATTGATTAGATATTTACATATATCGCAGAACCATGGAATGATTTTTAATTTAAAAAAATTCGCCGATATTCGATAAATGAAAAATAACACCTGGAATTTTGAATACGTGACTCTGAAGGAGAAAAGACGGTTAGTGTCAAAAAAAAAAAGATTCAAAGGAAATTTGGTGCTTTTTTCCAATCGAAGTGATCCTCTAAAAAAAAAGATTTTTGGACACCATAACCGTGTTTCTTCTCCCGAGATCACTATGAAGTTCTTTTATGATACACTCTCGATATATTTTTTGTTTTGGCTCAAAATTTTACTCACGGTAGGAATACCTCTTTTTTCGAAAAAACTGTTATAATCTCATTTTCCTATATATTCAGATATTTAAACACAACGATGAAAAATATGCATAATTTCCTATTTTTTAAATTTAAAAACGTTAATTTATGAATTTTTTGATCACAATTTAATGATAATAGAAATTGAAACAAAAATCGGATCTTCGCTAGCCTAAACTCAACACGTAAGTAATACGGAATTTTTCAGATTTCCAGACAAAATCCTTCTTTGAACCAAAACAGAAGATAGATTTTTCTGGACTCCGTAAATAAAAATTGAAAAATCTATTTAAAAAATTTAATAACTCATTATTAAGCAAGCATCGATTACATAATGCATAACTGTACAACTGGGAAACCTAAATCAATAATGCTTCTACAAATTGGTAATTCAACTTAGAATCTAGGCATCCTTAACAAAAATTACATGATAGTGTACCATGAAATTACTTCAAACAATATTCGAATTTTAATCTTCTATTGATCATTCATACAATCTTGAAAATTTCATTCAAAAAAACTACATCCATGGTACACCCAGAATTTTTTTATCGATTTTAGTGTACATCTTCTGTAGATTTTTAGAAGATATGATTAATTTATACTTGTACTCTTTAGCATCACACTCGTTTATAAAAGCACTATCGATAAATTGATCAAAAGCTATAAACTTTTTTCGATCAATCCGATGTTCCAAAAAACAAGATTGTATTCTGGATGAAGCAAGGATCTCCCATTTCAAAACAAAGATACGGCCGACATTTGTTGAACAGAAATTCAAAAAAACAGACAACTCCTTAGTATATCCTGAACAAATCAACTCGAAGCAGAAATCTTCGATGTTATTTAAATTCATCATTTCACATTCTTTGAATCGAATTACTTCATCTTCATTATCAAAACATAATTTCATTACTTCGTTCAAAAATTTTGGACTGCTGCACACGATTAAATTGCGCCAATATTTATGCCATAGGGAACTTCTCAACTCAAAGTGTAGGTTGGTTAACAATGCAGAAAAAAATGACATATCCATATAATAATCGCCTTCTGTCAATATATTTATCGATCCTTCATAAAAATCAGAATTCAACATGCGAAAAATATCTTCCAGAGCTTCTACGTCGCTTAAAACGAACTGCTTCAAGTTATTCGGCGCACCAACCCACATTTTCGAAAGAAATGAATACGAAAAATCCCAGTAAAAACTTCCATTCTCATAAATAAAAAATCGGATAATTGATAGGAAATCGTTTTCCGTAATGAAATGTACCATGAAATCCCACACTTTCGCTACCAAGAAATAGAAAAGAGATAAATGATTCATCACAATTCCAATATTGAGTTGTTTCATCACTTCTTGCATTAGCTTTTCATTTTTGTTCAATTTTAAAAAAATACGTTCAATATTTCCTGTCTGGAAGTATATTACGTATATGGCAACCTCAATTTGTTCATCTTCGGTCAGCATATCAAAAAAATACTCGATAGCGGGCCATTCGCCATGTTTCAAAATTAATTCACGTCTTTCAACTGAGTCTGCTTCGGTACCAGACAATAATTGTTGAGATTCGCCTCTTATAAAACAATTCCAATAACTAATCAATGGACTTTCTTTGAAATTACATTTGGATACTCGAGGATCATTGCATACCAAAGGCCAGAGATTTTTAACATCATCCACTAAACAATTAGCACAAGCAATTCTGTACTTTTCCACGGTACTCAATTTATCACAAATCAGTAAGTTTTTCGCTGTACTCAAGTAACAAACCGAACAGTCAGGTTTCAACACTAGATCTTCTAAACAGTTTAAAATATCAGTTTTTCGATTCGAATCGAAATAAATATATCCCACGTTACTTTCGATCCATCTATCGATTGACTGACCCACCGGCCACATTACATTAGATTCGAAGATTTTTTCCAAAAAATTTGCGTCAACTCCTAACTTGTCTTTGATCTTGAATTCCCAACCATCGATCCAATTCAACGGAACAATACCTTCTTTACAATGATCTCTAATTTGATATCGATAATTCATTACAGCTATCTGTTGTGAAGCAAGCTCCCTCAAAGTAGGAGGCTGAATGATGTAATATCGAGGCGATTTCGTCAACTTTGGAACATCCAGGTTATTCATGATGGATAACGGTCGACCAACTTCTTCTCACCAATAACCATTAATCTAGAAAATGTCATGATCGAAAACCACAAAAATTAGTACTTAGATGATAAGTATAACACCTAGATAAACAATGGAAAAAAAATATTCCTAATTTTGACGGAAATATTCGAGATAAGCAGGTAGTTCTAATTTATTTCGAGTAGTCTTGAAAGATGTTATCAAACCCTATTCTTGGCATCCAAAAATATTTTTAGCTCGATTTTCAGGTGTTTAAGTAAAGATTTGAAATAAACTAAAAATAACAAAATTTTCAAATTCGAGATCTGCGACATTTTCAATTGCAGCAGTGAATATTATTCCAGTTCTCCTCAAGCAATCGCTCTCCCCACCTCATCAATGAAAGCGAAATCTTTACGAAATTCCTACAAATGTATAAAATACCGAAGTCACATCACACTTGCAAAAATCAATTCACTCGCGGCTTCGATTCTCCTTCATACCAAGTCGATAAAATATAGAAATTTGGTAAATGAGTAATAATAAGGAAAATTAGGTAACAAAGCTCTACTCGATCCATTACAACACTTTCCCTTCGTATTACCCCGGTGTAATGAACATTAAAAGTACTTTTCTGTAATATACAGCACCAAGGTATGAACTTGGTAGTTTCAAGATACTTACATGATCGATTTCGTCCAAAACAAACAGCCCACAGCGTTATAGAAGTACCTAATTCAATAATTGAAGCTTGGAAAATACTACAACGAAATACAGATCGTATTTATACGTTTTTATGCAAAATTGAACATTCAACTCATAATCCTTCAAATTTTAATGTAAACGCGCATAAAAAATTTATGAAAGTAAAGAAAAAGACGACGCAAAAATCACAGAAACAAAAATACAAAATTTAAGTTGAAACTGGTTGGCTTTGCAAATACGATTCGATAACCAGTATGAACACAAATCATAGATTAGACCCGACAACAAGGAAAAACGATGTTAATCCTTATGTATTTGTAATGAACGTAATCTATGGAACGTCGAAAAAAGATCGAACGAACCAGTGAACCACACACAAATAATTTGCAACCAGCGAATTCAGGCTGCAGACAGTTCAGACAGTGCTGTAGACACCTGCAATCGTTTTTCAACATGATATTTTTAATTATCCTTTCATGCTTTTCAACATACGATTACTCCTGATAGATGGCAAATACCCTGGTACCTAATTCTACTCTAAAAACCGAAGAGTACTACTTTAAAAAGAAGGGTGGAAGCCAATTTAAAAAATTTTGAGCCCCTCCAGCCATAAGAAGCATGGAAATCCATTTTCATGACCTAAAAATTTATTGGCTCAGTTTCCAGATCATTAAAAAACAACTTTAAATTTATAAGTATTAATTATTTAAGTCATAGAGCTGTTGGCAGCATCATTATGAAAATTTCTTGAAAAATGTTATCGAAATTTATTCTCGGCAACCTGAAATATTTTTAGCTACATTTTAAGTTTCAGATGTTTAAATATAGATTTCGAATTCAATCAAAAATTTAAAAAAATTTAAAATTTAAAATCTGCGACATTTATAGTAGACCTTTTGCAAAAAATAAATAAGGGCATTCAATTTTAAGATCAATTAGAAAATGATTAGAGTTATCTCATTTTATTGAACAAACCTTTCTTAATCAAAGAATAATTTTTTAGACTTGACAACTTTTTAGTGTTTTTACTCAGTCGGGATAAATATTTCATAACAAAGCTATTAGTCCAGTAGAATTAGCCAGAAAAAGAGGGTCATAAGGAAAGACTCGGCGGCCAACCGATTTTTGGCTTTTATGGTCTATTTTCATGCCCTGAACATGAATCTGAGATGTCCGGTCCCGTCCAGTGTGCGCGTCTCCCCCCAAATTGTGGATCTTTGCCCCCTAAATCAGGTTTTTGGCCCATAACTGCCCAAATATTGGCGCTAGAGCAAAAATTAGGTCTATAAAACTTATTCTACGACAAATTTCCTATCAGATGACTTTTGAATGGTATACACAAACCCAAGGGGACTGGAGCTATAATTGATCAAAGGGAGGGGATTTTCTCCAAAAATCTGATTTTTGGCTTATATATCTGCTGAAATGATAAGAACCAAAATTGTAGAGAATAAAATTTCCTATCTGGTAGAAGCGGTTAGATTTTTTTAGGATGCATAGTTTTCAAGATATTTTCGAGTAAAGTTGAACTTTAGTAGAGGCAATTGAGAAAAAAAATGAAAAATAAATCAATTTTTGGCTACCAAAAGTTACTAATGTTCAACTTTACACAAAAATATCTTGAAAACTATGCCTCCCAAAAAAATCTAACTGCATTTACCAGATAGGAAATTTGATTCTCTGCAATGTTGGTTCTCATCATTTTTGTCGTAAGACGCTTAGTTTGCTCAGAAATGTCACATTTTGGTAGGAATGGTAAAAAAAAGAGATTTTTTCACAGAATTTAGGAAACTTTAAGCTGTGATTTTTTTTCTAAATGAGATTGAGGTCTGCGGTTCATTCCATTCGATTCGCCGTAAAATTTTCTATAAGACTATAGGCCAAAAAAAATGTTTGAAATTTTTTTTCTCAAGCTCGTGTTTATTGTTCTCGAAAAACTTCATTTTTTGACCCCCCCCCACACCCACATCCTCCAAGCAAACTTTGAAAGCCACGAATAAGTATGTTGGTGTATTCCGATTCCTAGAATCAGAATTTAAGCTTTAGAACTGTAACACAGAACAAATTTTTTTTGTCGACTACCTAGTGTTATAAATAAAATTGAAACCCTCTTTTTTTTTTATCAATTGTAGCTTCAGCCCCCTTGGGTTTGTGCGTATCATTCATATATCATTTTATTGGAAATTTGATGTAGATTAAGTTTTGTAGACCTCATTTTTGCACTAGAATCAATATTTCAGCAGATATTAGCCAAAAATCATATTTTGGGAGAAAACCCCCTCCCTTTGATCAATTATAGCTCCAGCTCTCTTGGGTTTGTTAATACCATTCAAAAGTCATCTGATAGGAAATTTGACGTAGAATAAGTTTCATATATGTACCTCATTTTTGCTCTAGCGCCAATATTTAGCCAGTTATGGGCCAAAACCCTGTTTTGGGGGGCAAAGATCCACAATTTTGGGGAGACGCGCACACCGGACGGGACCGGACACCTCAGATTCATGTTCAGGACATGAAAATGGACTATTAAAGCCAAAAATCGGTTGGCCGCCGAGTCTTTCCCTATGAAATGTTAATTCTACTGGACTATATCAACAAAAATCTACCAATGTAATCATAATTTTGCGGAAAACATGTTCTTGGTTTAAAAAAAACTTGAAAATCGACTTTCAACATTTTTTAATTATTATGTACCTATTTAGTAAGTACCATTTTGAACAAAACCATCCTATTATGTATTAAAAATAATAAAACTGATAACAAATAGAAACCAAAGAAACTATTTACTGATCGTAATTCAACAAAATAAGTTGAAGTGGGTACCTAAGGCTAAATGTAAAAAACATTCGACTTTTCGTTTCCCCATCTTTCACATTCACACAACCTTCGTTTAATCAAAAATTATATGTATCAACTCTCTTATCGGTCTTTTGTACTTTTTCGTAAGATTCGATAATTTTTTTCATAAAATTTTCAGCAAAACACTTACAACAAAAGCAATTGATAAATTTACTGCAAGCTGTAAATCTTTCTTCATGTCCTAAAAAAAACTTTAGTATTCTCGGTGAATCAACTATTTTCCTTTTCAGATCCATGGCAAGGTTATCATCGATCGAAGTTGAACAGAAATTTATGAAATCCGCCAACTCTTGTACGTATCCTAATGTAACCATTCCGTAGCAAAAATCGTCGATGTTGTCCAAATTCATCATTTCGCTTTTCTTGAATTGGATAATTTCGGCCTCATTTTCAAAACAAAGCTTCATCAGTTCATCCAAAAATTTCGGTCCGCTGCACACGATCAAATTACGCCAGTATTTACGCCACAAAGATTTCCTCAGCTCCAAGCATAAATCGCTCAATAAGGTAGAAAAAAACCTCATTTCTACATAATAATCGTGGTTTCTTGTCAAAATCGAATATTCTGTATAAAAATACGAATTCAAATTGCGAAAAATATCTTCCACGTGCATGATATCGCTTAGGACAAACTGTTTCAAGTGATCCGGCGCAGTGGTCCACATTTCAAAAAGTAATGGGTACGAGAAATCCCAATAAAATAATAATTCATCATCGCGGAAAACGAAAAAATTGATAATTTTGAGGAAATGATATCCCTTTATGAAATATTTGAGAAAATTCCATACTTTTGGGATCAAAAATGTTGTAAGACGTAAATTTTCCAGAACTTTTTGAGGATCGAGTCGTTCCATAACATCTTGCAACATCCTCTCATTCTTATTGAGCTTTAGTAGCATACTCTCAATGAAATATTCTGTGTTATGTTGTATTAAGATCCAAGCAATATTCGTTTGATGGTCTTCAGTGAACATATCAAAAAAATAATCGACAGCGGGCACGTTACATCTGATCGAACTATCCAGAAGTTTGCTACCTTTGTCAGATAATCGAGGTGGGTCTCTCATGAGATCGTTCCAATAATCGACCAATGAATCTCTCAAGAAATAAACGATTTCATTTCCGTATATTCGAGGATTCTTAGATACCGAAGGCCAGACACTTTTAACATGATCCGCTATACAATTGATACAGGCCAACCTATATTTTTCGACCGCATTTAATTTATCACCTTTCAGCAGATTTTTGGCCGTGTTTAAGTAACAAATCGAACCATTAGGTTTCAACACTAAATCTTCTAAGTAAATTGAAATGTTGAATGTTTTCAGGGTCGAATCAAAAAAAACATATTTCACATTACTGGTGATCCAAAAATCTATTGAATAAACGACCGGCCAAATAACTGAACGTTCCAAAATGCTATTCAAAAATTTCTCATCAATTCCTACTTCTTCTTTAATGCGAAATTCCCTGCACCAATTTCGAAGCCATTTTAATGAGCGACGATTGTCAACGTTGGGTCCATTTTTAAAATCATATCGATAGTAAAACGCTACTATCTCCTGAGAAGCTAATTTTTTCAAAGTCGGTGGACTAATGACGTAATATTTGGGCTGTTCGGTCGATCTTGAATCATCTGGATTATTCATTTCGATATTGAATGTCCAACTTCTTTGAACCAATGGCCAATGATCTAAAATCATCATGAGAAACGAGATTTGAATCTATATTAGTGTCATGTGTTGAATAGGTAACACAGAGAATCATTTCACCCAAATTATCACACGAAACGAATAATTCAAAGCTATAAAATTAATAGATAGTCATTCCTCTACATATCATTCAAAAAATACTCATCAGCGATTTCCCATTATTAACCCCTCCAGGCCGCAATAGGTCATTTTTCAAAAATCAAGAAAAAAATATGCAACAAAGGAACCGATTTCAGAAAATTCATGACAAAATTGTACACTTCAGATGACTTTTAAAGCAATTTCTCGCAGAATTCTTATTCATCTTGAAAACTTTTGAAAATCAGAAAGAGGGGAGTGGAATGAAATTTTTGATTCCAATTCAATTACGAGCTCGAATAGAAGATTCAACCAAAAGATCAATGATACCATAGTTTTACAAATCAGTCGATATTATCATAAATAACGCAATATGTGCGTATATAATTCGCTGCAGCGAAAACTTCAGCTCTCATACAGCAACCTTCAATCTTCCTCTCCGCCTTGCCAACGAGAGCGAAATCTTTACGAAATTCCCCCAAATGTATAAATACCGAAATCATGTCACACATGCAAAAATCAATTCGCCAGCATCCTCGACCCTCCTTCGCACGTAGTCGATAAAATATACAAATTTGGTAAATAATAAGAAGGGAAAAAAGGGAACAAAGCCCTACTTGATCAATTACAACACTTTCCCTTCGCATTACCCCGATGTAATGAACATTAAAAGTACTTTTCTGCTACACACAGTACGAAGGTATGAACTGCACCTTCTCTAGAGAGTTTAAACCCAAAAGGGGTTACAGAGCGTCGCGCCGGGTGTTGCGAAATTCGACGTGAAAAAAAAACGTCGCTTGTATAATCGCGCTTCTATTGTCTTCCCCTATATTTTACTCTTGTTACGTATTCGTTTTTCGTACGCTGTTATCACTACTGTTTTTGAATAGAGAAAATATCGTGAAAAATTGTTTCATGTAGACTCGAATATGATCAATTTAGCGATTTTTGCAGTTGAGACGAAATTAAATGCACACGAGATGAATTTTTCATATCAAAAATCGATCTCACGAATACAAGGGAATGATAAGAGCTGTACGCAACTCTCTTTGAAAATCCTACAGAGACAGAGGCAATACCCGCGGAAATTTCAATTGTTCGAAACATTTACTAATTAAGTTCTTATTTATATCAAAAATTATGCTTATCCTATTGATTATTAAAATAAATACGTATAAATTCCATGAATAGTTTCAAAATACTTACAAGATCTATTTCGTCGAAAACAAATGATCCACAGCGTGAAAGAAATAATTCAATTGAAGCTTACAACGAAGTATATCGTAATTATACGGTTTTAAGCAAAATTGAACATTAATAACGAATTTGAAAAGTTCACAATCCTTCAAAGTTCTAGTAAAAAGGTGCATAAAAAATTTACGAACAAAAAGAAAGAGATGAACTTCGAATACGATGCATAAACCACAGAAACAGAAAAACAAAATTAAAGTTGAAACTGGTTGGCTTTGCGAATACGATCTAATAACCAGTCGAACAAATTCACAGATTAGATCAGACAATCCCGCGGAACCTGTCATAAGCTTTGGAACCACTTATGCCATTTAATGCCATAGATGTACTACCTAGGACTCGACAATTCTCAAGCGCATGTTGGAACCCCCTCTTTTTCCCATAGGTGGCGCTGTACACAGACAAAAAGTATGAGATACAAAACAAAAAAAAAAATTGAACAGGATGAACACGATTCTGATAGTACTCGAAAAACTGAACAAAATGGCGTTTTCAAAAATTTTCCCCCACCCTTCATTTTCTCTCCCACCACTCCAAATTTTACCAATTTAAAGAGGGAGGGGAGAAATTTGAAAAAAATTGAATTAATGAACACGATATTTAATGTACTCGACGAGAGAAGAAAAATGGCGTATTCAGAATTTTTCTACCTCCCTCCATTTTCTCTCCCACCCCTCTGTGAAATTGAAAGAATCAGAAAAATGGAGGAGGGTGGGAGAGAAAATGGAGGGAGGTAGAAAAATTCTGAATACGCCATTTTTCTTCACTCGTCGAGTACATTAAATATCGTGTTCATTAATTCAATTTTTTTCAAATTTCTCCCCTCCCTCTTTAAATTGGTAAAATTTGGGGTGGTGGGAGAGAAAATGAAGGGTGGGGGAAAATTTTTGAAAACGCCATTTTGTTCAGTTTTTCGAGTACTATCAGAATCGTGTTCATCTTGTTCAATTTTTTTTTTGTTTTGTATCTCATACTTTTTGTCTGTGTACAGCGCCACCTATGGGAAAAAGAGGGGGTTCCAACATGCGCTTGAGAATTGTCGAGCCCTGGGTAGTACATCTATGGCATAAGTGGTTCCAAAGCTTATGACAGGTTCCGCGGGATAAAGCCCTGTTCACAGTCGAAAACGTAAAACATAAGACATAAGGCAACGCGTCGTGATTGGCTGATTCTTATGTTTCAACATAAGATTCCCGTTCTTACGGGTATTTCTTATGCGTTATGTCCAATCACAGCGCATTTCGTTATGTTTTACGTCTTGCGTTTTTGACTGTGAACTCGGCTTAAGAAGAAACGAGGGAGTTCGAAAAGAAAAAAAGAGCTTATAAAATATCAGTCTTGGTGCCAGTAAAGAAATTGAGCCTGAGCAAAGCGAGAGCAAAAGATTTTGTGGAAAAAAACAATTGAGTAAAAGTTAAAATTTCACAGTTTTTTTCAACATTCCTGTTTTCAACCAAAATTTGTATTTTTTCGAACTTTTTGTACTTATTTTCGGACTCGTTTGACAAAAATTTTCAGGCAAAAAATATGAATGTGAAACGACAATTACAAATCTTAAGAAATTATGTTTTAATCGATTAAATATGACATCAGTACGGACAGTCTGCATGTTAGGCGTTTGAGTTCATATGAACCATTTTTAATAACTTTTTCAAGGCTAGAAAAATCCAAAAAAAATTGAAAACTTCGAAACGTTTCGAAACCGCTTCCAATCGATTCGGGAAGTCAAAAATACATATAACTAACTACGAAATTTCTGTTTGATTTAGTGATTGGATCAAATTTACAATTGCAGAGCCATACTCTTTCATTTCTGAATCAGTGAAATTTATCAAAAATCACTGAAAAACAATCAGAATTGCAGCGCAGCAATAAATCGATGAAATTTTTTTTCACTAAAAACAAATCAGTGAAAGAAAATCACTGGAAATCAGTGAAAATTCACTGAAAACTCAGCGATATTTATGAAATGTACTGAAAAATCGTTGAAATTCTATGAATAATCAGTGAAAAATCGTTGAAAAGCAGTGAATTTTACTGATTTTTCCTGTTCTGCAATTCTGACTGTTTATCAGTGATTTTTCACTAATTCGGAATGAGAGAGTAGAGTGATTTTGAACTTTGAAAAATTTGCCAAAAATTCGAAAAATAAACTATAACACCTGAAAATTTGAATATGGTTTCCTTATATGATTCACTTTCGATATATTTTTGTTTCAGCCCAAAATTTTACTGACGCATGACGGTTGGGATACATATTTTTTAAGGCGAGTCAAAAATCAAAAAAAACTGAAAATTACTGTACCCTGATTCATTTGAAGACATTTATTTTGAATCTCGAAAAAAATATTTTAATCTCATTTTCTTTTTTATGAAAATATTCAAATACAACGAAGAAAAGTATGCATAATTCCCAACTTTTTTATTTGAAAAAGTTATTATGATGAATTTTTTGATTACAATTTAATGATAGTTACTAAAGAAATTGAAACAAAAGTCGGATCTTAGCAAGCCTGAATTCCCAATAATATTAAATTTTTCAATTTTCCAGATAAGGTCCTTTTTCGAACCAAAAAAAAATATATTTTTCTAGACATCGCAAATATAAAATTGAAAGATGTAAAAAAATTTAATAACTCATAATTAAGCAAGCATCGATTACATAATTCATATTGGATAACTGAAAAACCTAAATCAATAATGCTGATGCTGGTCCTAAATCACCTACAAATTGTCAATCCAACTTAAAATCTAGACATCTTCGTAACAAAAATTAAATGATGGTACACTATGAAATCATTCAAACAACTGAAAATATTACACAATTCAGAACAACTAAACGTAAAATTAACAAAAAAAAACTCGAATTTTCATATTTTATCGATTCTTTCCACAATCTTCAGAATTTTATTCGAAAGAACTATATTTACGGTACAGCGTGTTTTTAAAAATCGATTTTGTCGTACTTTTTTTTAGCTTTTCAGAGGACATGATTAATTTATTTTTGTACTTTTCAGCATCACTCTCGTCAAATTGAAAAATCTAAAAAAATGATCATTCATTATCAAGCAAGTTTGATTACACAATTCATATTGTATAAGTAACTAGAAAACCTAAATCAAAAATGTCTCTACAGATTGTTAATGAAACATAAAATCTAGGCATCCTCAACAAAAATTACATGATAGTATAGGAACAATGAAATTATTCAAACGAGTTATTTAGAATAACTAAAAACATAACACAATTCAGAACAACTAAAAGTAAGTTAACAACAAAAAATATTCGAATTTTTATCTTCTAACGATCCTTCGCACAATCTTCAGAACTTCATTCAAAAGTACCACATTCAAGGTACACCGAACATTTTTTTAAATCGATTTTAGGGTACACTTTCGGTAGATTTTTACAGACCATTATTCATGTTTTTCTTCAGCGTCATTCTTGTAAATAAACGTGCCATCGAAAAACTGAACAAAAGCTATCAAAGCATCATGACGAATCCTGTTTTTTAAAAAACTTAACAGTATTCTGGGTGAAGCAATTATTTCACGTTTTAATGCAGAGACCTGTTCAACATCGGTTGTACAGAAATTTAAAAAATCAGACAACTCCTTGAAATATCCTAAATGAATCAACCCGAAGCAGAAATCTTCGATGTTATTGAAATTCATCATTTCACTTTCTTTGAATCGAATTATTTCATCTTCATTATTGAAACATAATTGCATCATTTCATTTAAAAAATTTGCACCGCAGCAAACTATTAAATTTCGCCAGTATTGACGTCCCATTGAAATCCTCAGCTCAGGATGTAGCTCAGCTAATAAGGCAGAAAAAAATGACATATCGACATAGTACACGTCTTCTGCCAATAAAATTGCCGATTTTTCATAAAAATTAGAATTCAACTTGCGAAAGATATCTTCCACGGCTTCTACGTTGCGTAAAACGAACCGCTTCAAGTTATATGGCGCACCAGCCCACATTTTCGAAAGTAACGAACACGAAAAATCCCAAGTAAAACATTCATTATCGTTGATTAAAAATTGTATAACGGCAAGGAAATGATCTTCCGAAATGAAATGTACCATGAAATCCCACACTTGAGCTACCAAAAAATACGCAGTACATAAATGTTTTATCACAATTCGAGGATTGATTTTTTTCATAACCTCTTCCATCAGGATTTCATTTTGGTTCAATTTTAGAAAAATCCTTTCAATGTAAATATCTGTTTTGTGGTATATTAGGAATATGATAGCCTCAATCCGCTGTTCTTCGGTTATCATATCGAAAATATATTCGTTAGCAGGCCATTCGCTCAATTCCAAAATTGCTTCACGTCTTTTAGCCGAATTGGCATCAGTACCAGACAATTGTTGGGGTATGCCTCTCATAAGATAGTTCCAATACGCGATCAATGGTCTTTTATGGCAATTAATACATTTGGATATTCGAGGATTATTGAATACCAAAGGCCAGAATTTTTCAATATCATCGACTAAACAATTGGCGCATGCGAATCTGTATTTTTCCACGGCACCTAATTTATCGCAAATTAGTAATTTTTTCGCTGTATTCAAGTAACAAACCGAACCGTCAGGTTTCAATACCAGGTGTTCTAAGCAGTGTAAAATATCGAGTCTTCGTTTCGCATCGAAATAAACATTTTGTATGTTTCTTTCGATCCATATATTGATTGAAAGACCTACCGGCCACATTACATTAGATGCGAAGATGTTTTCCAAAAAATTTGTGTCAACTCCTAACTTGTCTTTGATCTTGAGATCCGAACAATCGAACCAATCTAACCGACGAATACCTTTTTTACAATGATCTTTAATTTGATATCGATAATTCACTACAGCTATCTGTTGTGAAGCAAGCTCCCTCAAAGTAGGAGGCTGAATGATATAATATCGAGGCGATTTCGTCAAATTTGAGTCATTTAGGTTATTCATGATGGACGGTCGATCAACTTCTTCTCACCAATACTCAATAATCTAGAAAATGCCATGATAGAGAAACCCACAAGAAATTAGAAAATGATAATTATTATAACATAAATAAACAATGTAAGAAAAATACTCCGAATTTCTACTTCACTTAATACGAGTGGAGGGTGGAGACCTTTTCAGAAAAATTTGAGCCTCTCCAGCTATAAGAAGCAAGGAAACCCATGAAGAACAACTTTAATTTTATACATAGTGAGCATCCGAGTCATTTTTCTTGAAAGATGTTATCAAAATTTATTTTTGGCAACCAAAAATATTTTTAGCTCGATTTTCATATGCCTAGTAAAGATTTCAATTCAACCAAAAATAAAGAAATTTTCAAATTCGCAATCTTCAACTTTTCACACCTTTGTAAAAAGGCTCATACCAGGTTTTGACCTTGGGTATTCCGATTTTGCTCAAATTTTTTTTACGAGTTCTCCTCGGTGGTCTATTGAAGGAATCACCGTCATTCCGATCCTAATCCTTCAGGGGGCGGGGGTGGCCCTTGTAATTTTCGTATGATTGGGATTTTTTACGACATATCTCGAGATTGGTTAGGTCTAAGATAAATCTGCTCATGCTGTTTTGTAGAGAATTGAAAGGAGATTCAAAATTAATAATCACTTTTTGAAAAGTTCAAAGTTCAGCTTTTGTGATTGAAGCTCAACTTTCACAATAAGTACAAAAGATGAAGGGCCCCATTAAAAAATCGGAAAAAGTTACTATGAAGAGAACATTTAATGTATTTTTCAACTAATTACTTTTCAAGATGGGATCTCAATACCCCTGGGGGGCACAGGGTCCTAAATTTTGGTCAAAATTCAAAAAAATGGGAAAAGTGAAGTAATATATCAATTTCTACTAATTCGAAGGCGCTGAGTTCGAATATGTGCTTAATTTTTTCATTAGACCCCCCTGAACCCCCCTATCAGCCCCCTAATGAGGTCAAAATTCAAAAAAATGAAAAATAACGTATGACGTGTCATTTGTTGGGTTTTTGAGGGCGCTGAGTTCGAATATTTGATTATTTTTGCGATTCGACCCTTTAGTGCCACCCTAGCCTCCAATTTAAAAAAAAACACATTGATTTTTTAAATGATTTAGTAATTTTGGAGTCAGTGTGGAGAACGAAGGAGGCGGATCGAGAAAGTAAGTTGATAATCGAGCTCAGCACCCTCGAATTAGTAGAAATTGATATGACACATGCTATTTCCATTTTTTTGCATGTGTTTTTTCAAAATTGGGGGCTAGGGGGCACTAAAGGGTTGAATCCCAAAAATAATCAAATATTCGAACTCAGCGCCTTCAAAAACCCAACAAACGATACGGCATACGTTATTTTTCATTTTTTTGAATTTTGACCTCATTAGGGGGCTGATAGGGGGGTTCAGGGGGGTCTAATGAAAAAATTAAGCACATATTCGAACTCAGCGCCTTCGAATTAGTAGAAATCGATATATTACTTCACTTTTCCCATTTTTTTGAATTTTGACCAAAATTTAGGACCCCTGTGCCCCCCAGGGGTATTGAGATCCCATCTTGAAAAGTAATTAGTTGAAAAATGCATTAAAAGTTCTCTTCATAGTAACTTTTCCGATTTTTTAATGGGGCCCTTCATCTTTTGTACTTATCGTGAAAGTTGAGCTTCCATCACAAAAGCTCAACTTTGAACTTTTCAAAAAGTGATTATCAATTTTGAATCTTTTTTCAATTCTCTACAAAACAGCATGAGCAGATTTATCTTAGACCAACCAATCACGAGATATGCTCCTTCAAAGTTAAGCAATTTCGCAAAAAATCCCAATTATACGAAAATTACAAGGGCCACCCCCCGCGCCCCTGAAGGATTAGGATCGGAATGACGGTGATTCCTTCATTAGACCATCGAGGAGAACTCGTAAAAAAAATTTGAGCAAAATCGGAAGACCCAAGGTCAAAACCTGGTCGAGTTGACATAGAATGAGCCAAAAGCAAATAGTGGGATTAATTTTGAATCCATGGGATCAGTTTTTTAGAGGGATGCATAACGCATAAAAAATTTCCAAAAATAAAAGAAAAATGTTTTTTCACAAATAACATTTTTTTGAGAATCCCTGACCCCCTCCCAAATTTATAGCTAAAAGCTACAAGTTTTCTGGGTATTCTTTCTTCAAAGTAATAAACTTCCTCAACCTGTTTTTTGGTCAAAATCCATTAAAGTTTTTTTTACAATAAGCCTAACACATAATTTTTGGGTATAAATTCCATGAATAGTTTCACGTACTTACATGATCGATTTCGTCGAAAACAAACAATCCACAGCGTGAAAGAAATAACTCAATTTGAGCATAGAAAACACTACATACGACGAAGTGTATCGTATTTATACGTTTTTATGCAAAATTGAACGTTAAAAAGTTCAAAATCCTTCAAAGTTTTAATGAAAACGTCCATAAAAAATCTACGAAAGAAAAGTAAAAGACGAACTTCGAGTACGACGCATAAACCACAGAAACAAAAATACCAAATTGAAGTCGAAACTGTTGGTTGGCTTTGCAAATGATCTGATAACCAGTATGAACACAATTCACAGATTAGACCCGACAACAAGAAGAAACGATGTTAATTCTATTTATATTTTTTGTAATGAAAGTCTATGGAATGTCGAAAAAAGATCGAACAGGGCTCTACCTGCAATCGTTTTTCAACATGATATTTTTACGTAGAGATAACAAATTATCCATTCGCGTTTTTCAATATACGATTACTCCTGATAAATGGTACCTTGGTACTCGCTTGAAATTTTACTTTAAAAATATGCGAGTACTTTTCAAATAAAAATGCAATTATCTGCAGAAATAAGGTGGCCAAAATATAAAAGGGAGAGGATAGAGATACATAAAGTTATAAATGAGGAGAAAGGCTCATAGCCTGTTAAAATGCTTCAAAAATGACCATTTAAAATTTAAAAACTTGGTTTCCCCCTCCCCACACCGCCATCTGCTTATTTGGGAGCCAATGAACAAGTTCTGAAGTTTTCTCCAGCAGGGTGTCTACTAATTCACAAAAAAGAATTTCAGACAGGAAATTTTACATTAAAAAAATTGTTTACCTCCTCCTTGAAAAATTCGTGCTTCAAATCGATAAGGTAATATGCAAGTTCTGGTAAATTTTCCAGCTAGGCCCACTGAATATTTAAATAATCAAAAAGGGAATTCGAGACGAAAAAAATAACTTGAAAAATTTTGACAAATAAAATCTAAAATTTCATAATTTTTCCAACAATTTAGTTTTCTACCAAAATTCACATTTCTTCGAACTTTTTCGTATTTTTGGACTCGTTTAGCAAAATTCGTACTTTCTGGGATTTTCGTATTTTTCGTACTCAGTATAGTATTAGATACCTTGTGCTGTAATTTTTTTCAACGAGTTCTCATGATTGAAAAAACTAAACTTTTTAAACCTATTCATTACCAAGCACGCTTGACTTCCAACGAATGAGTTACAGACATTTCAATAACTCAAATTATTTTTCAGTTTTACTACATAAATTAAACATCAAATTAAAATTGTTTTATTGTACATTACCAGAGACGTACTGATAGGGGTAGGGGTAGGAGTAGGGGGAGTGATTCCTCAAAGGGATTTTTTCGCATTCAGTTGAGGAAATTCATCATTTCTACCTATACGCGTTGAAAAAATTTACCATTTGTACACAATATTTTCCAAGGTAGGAAAATTGAACAGTAGTACTTTCAGTTTTCTGGTGAAAAATTAGAAACCAATAATAATTTTCTATAGGGAGATTTACCACTCGTGCTCATATTTTCTTAAGTAGGAAAAATTTTTATGTTTTCCCAAACAGGGAAAATTACCATTTGTGCCATATTTTTCCAAACTGGGATAGTTGAACATCTGTACTTTAATGGTTTTTTTAAATGAGAAAGCAAAGTAAAATCATAATTTTCTAGGAAAAATTGAACATTTTCATACTTTATTTTTTTTACATATGAAAAAGCAGTCAAATTTTTAAAAACTTTGGCTTCGCTGCTCTCGGTCTCATTTTATTTCTCCTTTAATAGTTTAAAAGTAGAAACGGTCGATTTTTTATTCAGGTTTAATAATCCAAAACATTGTTTTATTGCAACTTGTATTTGAGGTTTCCTGAAAATTTTTTCTTTCATTTCACTCAGGCCAAATTTATCTCCCTCATACTCACACCGAAACTTCAAAATTTTATTTACAAATTAAAAAATTTTCTTCAAATCTTCAATCCTTTCTTCGCTTAGGACAAATAGACAATTTCGTAGGTTTTTCAACTACGATAAAATCAGTGAGATGTTTTTAAAAAACGACAATTTTTGAATACGCATTGAACTGAATAAGAAGAGAGATCAACTTCTTTAAAATTTAGTTCAGTGGGCAAATTTGTGCCATCCACTCCCACCCCAAAAAAGTCAGTCTGTTTCGTGCCTGAATAAATCGATTTTCAAAATTTTCAATTTTTTTCGCCGCAGCTACCTTCTACATACATGAAATTTAGTTGTAGGTCTAGGTACATAGCAAAAAAGGAGCTTTGTGGAAGGGGAAAAAAAGTCTTATTGATATAGGTTTCATAATATGTAGTTGGGAAAATCTAAATTTTGAGTTGAAATTTCCACAGATTACCCCCTCCCCCCCCCGCGAAATTCCTTTGAAACATCACTTGCTCTATATTCTTATCAAAACTTTGAAAAATTAAAATAAAATAGAATCATTTTTTTTTTGGTATATTTCAAATTACAATAATTCATGATTATACCTATGCAGTAGTTGGAGATTCCTCAAGTATTCATTTCTCATCAATTTCTATGCTATTTCAAACATTTCCAATTCATCTTTCCCGAGGTGCATTTCACGAATTTGGAACTCACATTCATTGGTGGTGCACTGGTGCACGATCTGCATTTTAATTTTCCAACTGTTAGATTCGCCACGAAGGAAGAGGTGGTTAGGATGTTGTTTTTTTCTCAAAACGCCGTTCTCAAGAGGTGAAAAACTTCACTAGAAATGCAATCTTGATCAATTTTAGGAAAAACATATGGTTCTCAGTGTTTTTCCAAGTTTTATTTGAATTCCTTCGTTTGAAAATTTTTTGAAATCATTGCTTCATCGATTTTGAAGGTTGCACACGATCGTATGGATAATATCAAACTCAAAAATGCTTATTATTTACTTCGATAATATGAGACGCAGCCAGGGATACCCGACCATATGTCGGAAAAGTAAATTTCGAGATAAACGCAAATTAAGAAAAAATGACCAAAAATATGGAAATTTTTTTTTTTATCAATTTGTATACTATGAACCCTCTACTTTCATATGAGAATAGGTTCAGGTCCCAAAAGTGTCGTCTTCTTGGTTAAAAAACGAATTTTGCTGAAGGCCTCTGAGAAATTGAAACCATACCATATGTCGGAATTTTATAAAAATATGTTAAAATTTACAACTTTCATTATTATTGAAACGTAGTAGTGTTCAACAAATATCCGAGTATCCAAATAGGTACCAAATACTATTTGGATTATCCGGATATCACACGGAAATTGCCGAACAGCTCCGAAAACATCCCGAAAACGGTTGAACTTTTCCGAGAGTTCCCGAATTCTTTCACGAACCCTCACAAAATTTAAAGGTCGATTATCGAAATCGAAAAATCAAAATTGAAAAATCGATTATCGAAATCGAAAAATCGAAATTGAAGAATCGATTATCGAAAACGAAAAATCGACTATCGAAATCGAAAATTTAATTTTTTTCCGTTGAAACTCTTCATTTCGATTATCCGGATATTTGTTGAACACTAATTTTCAAAGCATGATTTTCACCGTTTGGTTTGTAAAGTTGTTTGACTTGCACTATGATTTCATTTCTCAATGCACGTAATTTCAGGTTCGTTTTAATGAACTACAGTGGTGTACGATTATTAAAAAAACAAATTTTGTACCAAAAATGTCGTTATTTCTTGAAAAAAGATGATTCTCGACATATGGTATGGTTTCGATTTTTGATGCCGGCAACTTCTGGAAGGGGTCAATGACCTAAAGTGATGTAAGAGGACGTAAATAAACCATTTCCGATAAGAAAAGTCGTTTACAGAACATAATTTTTTTTTTATTCATTGAAAACAGTTCCAAATTTTGTTTTGCGTTTTTCTCAAAACTTTGATTTTTGAAAATCATTTTTTGGTAAACTTTGAAAAATCATAGAAAATTAATTTCTCAACCTTTTTTAATGTGGTTTGCGCTATTCGAAAGGTACAAGTCTGTACTATTTAAAGAGTCAAAAAAACGAAAAAAAAAATTTCCGACGTATGGTCGGGTATTCCTGGCTGCGTCTCATATTGGATTCGTAGAGTAAAATTTATGATCATTGTTTTTGATCTTTGAAGAAAATTCTGAGGTAGGTTCATAAGCGCACCCAAGGGAGGTGCTCAGGGGGCTCGAGCCCCTACCTTAAGTTCGGACAGGAGATTTTTTATTGGAAAAATGTAAAAAAAAGTGAATTTTTTTGCTCTTGAAACATGATTTTTCGAAAAAAAATTCGCCCTCGCTTCACTCAGGCAGTATTTTAATCCTTCTCTTTTAAAAATTGATGATTTTTCACTGACCTTTCGGTCAAAAATCACTGATTTCTCAATCAATTCCCAGTTTGTCTGAAACAAATCAATAATTTTGACTAAAAAATCAGCAAAAAATAACTTAAATTCCGTAATTTTTTAATTTTACTTGGCTCAAATCCGTTTATGAATTATCAACCTAATGAAAATACCCCGACAACGCCAGCGTCACGGAAATAACAAGTTACTGAATTTTTTCATTGAAATTTCACCCTCTCCCATTTTTTCAGAATTCTGAACCCCTCCCTTAAATAATTTCTGGGTGCGCTTATGGGTAGGTTTTTATTGAATTCAATAATAGGAAAAATCGCAAAACATAGGTGATCATCTGATCAACAATTCTACTTCTCAGAAAATTAATTTCTTTCAAACACCAAAACCAATTTTACCACTCCATTCATATTCGCATCGCCAAGGAAGCCATAAAAAACAAAGTAAAAACCCCGATAAAAAATTCACACCAGAACCTATTCCATTGCCAAAGATCCACTTTGTACACATCCACAGCCGGACACTCACTCGACTTATTACCCGTCGGTTGGAAATAATTGCGGCGAAAATAACGACTCGTTGTATTATCAAAAGTCCCATCATTACATACGTTATTAGTATAGGTATAAATGAGAAAAAAAAATGAGACAAGGCGCGAAGGCTATTTTCTAATAAATTTATAACTTATTCGGGTTTACTAATGTCTTCATTATCGCGTACACTCGACAGTCATCCTCACATCGGTTACGAAGCCGAACTACTGCGTGGTCGCAACCGGTTCCCTGCACAATACCAATCCAAAATACAACTCCGCTGGAGAGTAAATTAATCTCCTAGATGTACCAACATTTACATACCGCGAGCTAGACGAAGAAATGCCGGGCGTGATCGAATTAATGACTCAGTTACGGAATTCGTAATACCGGTTCTTTGAAGAGCTGTGTTTTTTCAGTATTCGAATTTTTTCACCGTGTACCCAAAATTATCTAATTATGTTTAGTAAATATTCAAATTTGTACGGTCGATTAAACGAAGCACCGGGGAAACAATCTCGTCCGTTTGGCTAAAAAGAAACCAGCGGAGGAATGGAAAAAAAATGAGAATCTCTTAATCTTATTTTAATAAAGTTTCATTCAAAGTACGAGCTCGTGTACGCTGTTAAATGAAATTACCAAAAAACGAGACGGTTTAATCGCGCGTAAAAGCACGTTATACCTTTCACAATACACCGGACCGAAAATTTTTCCGCTAATAAAATTCAAAGTTAGGTAAAAAGAGAGTCAGCGCAGCCACAGCAAAGAGTACGCCATAAAGCGAATACCCGGAGCGAACGTAGGAGGGTGCTGCCCTTCTTCGTTGTGTACAAAAAGATATTCATAATCGAAGTGGCTTCATCCAGCCGAGTTCATCTGAATTGCAAATACGCCGGAATGAGCAGACGAAGAAAGCAGCAATGAGAATAAGTAAAAAAGGGGTAGAGGAAAAGTAGGACCCGAAATCGAGCTGTTGAGGTTGTTTTTTCGGCCTTGGTCGTCCGCAACTTCCACCATCCCTGTTCGGGCATTAAGTTTATGTAGTCTCGGCATGATAATGTATTCTAGAGTGGAGCGCGAAAAAAAAACATACCTCAGATTTTGACCAAACTCGGTAGGGTTGTTGGGTCACTATCGGAGACTACCCCAAAAAATTTGAGCCCCCCAGGTGGAAGTGGAGCGGAGCTAGGGGTCTCCAAAGGGTACCTACTTTTGAAAAAAGCACGTTTTTTTTGTGTTTTTAAGGTCGAAAATATGGCGTGAGATTCATGACACAGCACTAAAAATGTGCGATTTGAGTTTCTACATCTCCCTAAACCATCGCCATCCTTCTCCGATCAAAACTCAGACGGCTACCAGGGGGTCGAAAAGTTGCAGATCGTGAAATTTCAATATTGCGGAATTTTCTCTGGCCCCAAATTAATCACTTTTACGCCGGGTAATTTTACCTCCTTTTCAAAATAAATTTTTGAAGATAATTTTCAAAATTTTCTCGATCAGTGTAGCCAATTGGAAATTGTGAAAGTCAAATTATTGGAATTCGCGTTGATCTGATCATGTTGTATCTTACTCTTATCCCTGGAAAAATTCACAATTTTTTTTGTTTTTTCAATAATCAGAAACAAACTGAGGAGAAAATTTTTCGTACCAGTGCAGTTACTTGTAAACCATAAAACCCCTGATTTTTAATTATGAAAAAATGAATTTCGAGACTTGAAGCAAAATTATCGCGGAAAGGTTGTTAATCGGGGTATTTTGACCTGCTGAACACGAATATAAGATTGGTTTTTTCATTTGACAATTTCTTCTCTGAAAATTAGTCATTTTCAAGTTAAAATTTCGCATCTTGAGCAAAAAATGACGAATTTTCAGGGAAGAAATGGCCAAATGAAAAAACCAATCCTATATTCGTGTTCAGCAGGTCATACCTAATTCCCCGATAAACACCCTTTCTGCAATAATTTTGCTTTCAAGTCTCAAAATTCATTTTTTCAATGAAAAATCAGAAAAAAAATAATTTTTATGACTTTACGAATCCCTCGTTAGTTTCTTGACCTAAAATTACCTATCCGCATAAAACGCTCAAAAAATGTGCTAAATTAACGTCATTTCTGTATCGTTTTTCGAAATTTTCAGCACTTAGTTAATATGTGAAATTTTTCCTGACCCTGAATTAATTTTTTTTGCACCGGGTAATTACTTCTCATATTTTTCTTTTAATTTTTGAAGAAAACTTTTGAGAATTTCCTCGAATTGGTGAATTGCGAATTATGATATTCAAATTTATATTTCAATACTTGAAAATGACTAATTTTCAGAGAAGAAATTGCCAAATGAAAAAACCAATCTCATATTCGTGTTCAGCAGGTCAAAATACCCCGATTAACAGCATTTCCGCAATAATTTTGCTTCAAGTCTCGAAATTCATTTTTCCATAATTAAAAATCAGGGGTTTTATGGTTTACAAGTAACTGCACTGGTACGAAAAATTTTCTCCTTAGTTTGTTTCTGATTATTGAAAAAACAAAAAAAATTGTGAATTTTTCCAGGGATAAGATACAGTAAGATACAACATGATCAGATCAACGCGAATTCCAATAATTTGACTTTCACAGTTTCCAATTGGCTACACTGATTGAGAAAATTTTGAAAATTATCTTCAAAAATTTATTTTGAAAAGGAGGTAAAATTACCCGGCGTAAAAGTGATTAATTTGGGGCCAGAGAAAATTCCACAATATTGAAATTTCACGATCTGCAACTTTTCGATCCCCTGGTAGCCGTCTGAATTTTGATCGGAGAAGGATGGCGATGGTTTAGGGAGATGTAGAAACTCAAATCGCACCTTTTTAGTGCTGTGTCATGAATCTCACGCCATATTTTCGACCTTAAAAACACAAAAAAAACGTGTTTTTTTCAAAAGTAGGTACCCTTTGGGGACCCCTAGCTCCACTCCACTTCTACCTGGGGGAGCTCAAATTTTTTTGGGGTAGTCTCCGATAGTGACCCAACAACCCTACCGAGTTTGGTCAAAATCCGAGGTATGTTTTTTTTTTTGCGATCCACCCTAATGTATTCGGATGTGTTGGGCTTCGGTGAGATGGCTGTTTACAATATCTTGTCCGATGTTGATACAGTCTGGCATCCAACGAGATATTACAGGGTTAAGCCGGTCCGGTCAGGTCCCTTCGCCACCTCGGTCCACTGGTCTGTTATTCACGCCGAGCCAACCACCTTCTCGGCACATTACCGGTGAAATATCTCTTAGGTGTGTTCTCCACCTCGTTCCCTCTGCTTCGCTCTTATCTCCTTACAGCGTTAATTATTTCGCGTAATCCGAGCTTACAGTCGACGAATTACCAACATAATCTGGTGCTCGCTGTCGTAATGGATGTCATCTCCAACGTATAGACGTCGCAAAACAAGATAGCTCTGTTATCTCATCGTCTATCTCATTCGAATTTCTATTTCTCCATACAAATCAAACCATAGGGATGATTTTTCCCTGCTTTGCTTCTTGCCAAACTCGTCACAATTCTGTTTCTGCATCAGAACTAGAAAACCATAGGGAGCTTACAATGTCGTCGGAAAAAATTCCCCATATCGTCGTGAGAAAACACAAACACATGCAATCCTGCAGAAGGGACTCGACGAAGCAGAACGAAATACGAAATGAAAATCACTTATCCGACTGATAGGTTTCGCGTACACATACAGACAGCAAACACTAGAAAACCCAATTAACCGAGTCGATTCTGGGCCCCTCTCGTCCCTTCCTCGGCGTGTTATGTTTGATGTACGAGTATATACGGAAGCGAAAGCAAAATCACGACGAAAAAAAAAAAGAAGTAAACCTTTCTTAGTTACAAAACGCTTGAAACTTATTTCCTCTGCGGCTCTCGTCGGAGACATTAAAGTAAACTGCTTTACAACTAGACATACCAGATTGGAAAGACGCTGCTGGCGAAATTATTCCTTGAGAAGAGAATCACCTGGTTGACGCTTTTCTGTTATACGAGGTGCTTTTTGGGTCTAGGTGTAAGAGGCGAAAATGGCGAAAGTTTGGTGTGTTTGGAGTACTCTCCTCCGATCTTTGGTGTTTTGGCTTTAAAATCGTACGTATACTTGGCCTGGTGCGTTTTCTCAAAAGGGATCATTATTTCGCGATCAGGCTTAATTATAAACCACTTGTGTTTTAAGGCGGAGTCGAAAAATACGAGGATGGTGTTTTGTTCGGGTTACGTGATACATATTTTCATGTTTGTTGTATTTTTCGCGAGGTTGGTAGCTGTATGGTTTGTTTTTCATTTTATCGTTATTTTTTTCTTCGGGAGGGATTTTTCGATGAGGAAGTCTGGTGGAAAAATTCTATGTATTTTGGAGTAAGTTTATCTGCAGAAAGGAAATGGCAAAAACATACCAATGTACCGTAGGTTACTGCAATTAATTAATCGATTTGAGATATGACATTCGTGATTTGTAAAAAAAACTAATTTCATAATTTTAGAAAAAATCCAACATTTGAAAAAACACCATGATGATCCTCTCGGATCATTATAGATTACCAAAAGAGTCGAATTTCATTTTTCAAATAATTCATCGAAAAGTCAAATAATTTTTCAATTTTCATAATAATATATAAATTAAAATCGCTCATTTTTGATTTTTTTCAATCACGTTACAAATTAACAAAATACGATGTTCTAAAATTAAAAATCTAAATTTTTGATTTTCGACTTTAAAAAACCTAAAGTCAATTTTTCTCAGTCGAAAAAACAATCATAGGTGATCATCGATCCAAATTTTCAACTTTTTTCAATGTCGTCATAAAAATTTACGAAAAATCTAGGTAAATAGGTAATCAATTTCTGATTTTCAATCCAGGCATCATAGCGAAATTCTGAAAAAAAAAGGGACTTTTAGTGACCTTTTTTGAGAAAAAAGTGACCAAAAAGTTACCAAAAATTCAATTATTTTTTTGGGGGGGATTTACAGTTTTTGGGAGGATTTTTTAAAACAGGTATCACAGCGAAATTTCGAAGAAAAAAAAGTGACTTTTAGTAACTTTTTTTGAGCAAAAAGTGGCCAAAAAATGGCCAAAAAGTAACCAAAAGTAGCCAAAAATTCGATTTTTTGGGGGTAATTTTTTTGCAGTTAAAATAGGGCTGTAAATTCAAGAAAAAATGAGGGGAGGGGGTAAAAATTCAATGAAAAAATTGGGTAATCTAAAAATCAAACTCTTTTTAGTGGCATTTTCGGAGGCAGATATAGGTACATAATTAATTTAATTATACAGATTTGGGCAAAGAAAAAACAATTAATATATGACCTATATCTACTCTCTAAATCTAAATCAGTCAATTTTCGTAAAACTGTACCTTTTTGAATCAGTGAAATGAATTTATTTGAAAATCTGTGATATTTCAATTGTTTGATTGATTTATTTTAATCAAAATTATTGATTTATTCTGTCAAATGGGGAATTTATTAAAAAATCAATTACTTTACTGATTTAAAAAAACAGAATTTTTTCAAATTTAGAAATAGAATTATTGAAATACTGCCCAAGCGAAGCGAGGGCAAATTTTTTTTGAAAAATCATTATCAACTTTTAATTTTTTTTCTTGGAGAATTTTGAAAAATTGTAATTTTTACGTGAAAATTTGAATTTTTGCTTGAAAATGCGAAAAAAGTGACTTTGGGAGGGAAAAAGTGACTTTTAGTGACCAAAGTTGAAAAAAGTGACAAACACCCTAAAAAAGTGACCTGCTATGATGCCTGTCAATCTCATTTTTTTTGTCGAAATTTGAACAATTAGTTGTAGGTATACTCTCTCAATTATAAATCAGTAAAAATTATCGAAAATCATTGAGAAACAGTCAGAATTGCAGCACAGGAGAAAAGCAGTGAAAATTTTGTCACTGAAAAGAAATCAGTGAGAAAAATCATTGAAAATTCAGTGAAAATTCACTAAAAAGGCAGTGAAATTTATGAAATTTGCTGAAAAATCAGCGAAAATTCGCTTAGAATCAGTGAATTTTGCAGATTTTTCCTGTGCTGCAATTCTGACTATTTATCAGTGACTTTTCACTGATTCAGAATGAGAGAGTGCCTACCTGATTTATCAAGTGAAATTATCAATTATCGAAAGTGTCGACTTTCGATTTTCTCATTTCGATTTTTTTGTCGAAAAATCTAATACTTAATCTTTTAATTTCTATAAACACCAATCAGAATTATTGATTTCCGATTTCTTCAATATTGATTGTTCGAAGAAAATCTAAAATCGATTTCACACCGAAAATCGTCCAACTCTAATTGAGCATACGTATAAAATGATCAAAATATCGATTTTCATCACTTTCGATTATCGATCGTTTACAAATCGATTTTATACATATGTAACATCATCTCTTTTTAATCAAACATGAAAACAATCGGAAATATTGATGTTTAGAATACTTAATCAATTTCTCAATTTTATCAGCTTTATTTTGCATCAAAAACTTAAATGATCGACCAAGTCGAATTTCTTAAAAATCTGATAAAAATATTAAATTATTGATCGATTTATTACCAATCAAATTTTGACTCTTCAAAACTTTGATCGATCAGGGAGCAAAAAAAAACCTAAAAAAATTAATAATAATCTAACCGACTATGAAGACGATTTTTGAAATTATTTGATTTCTTCGAAAAGAATTATTACTCAACTTTTAAAAAAATCGAAAATTTATACCGTATTTCAAAATTTGATTAATTTTTATTTCCTTTTTTTGAAAAAAAAGTTTAAAAAATAATGATATTCAATTAAGATTGAAATGAAGATGATGAAAAATATGAATGATCGATTTATGTACTTGAAAATCAGATAGAACGATTGTTTTTTGCGAAGTTGAAAATTAATTGTGCTTATGGTTGGTCGTATATTTGAAAATAATTTTGTTTATCAATTTTCAAACAGCTTTATAGTCGATTATCACCTTTCAAACCTATAAGAATCCAATTTGATCGATTTTCACAATTTTTGATTTTCAATTTGAATAAGTACATTTTATGTATGAAGAAAATTTAATTCATCCTTCTTGTACAAATCAGAGCTTGGAACTAAAAAAATTATACTTTAAAAATCGACTAAATTGATCAGTTTCACAGTTAGTACGGACTTTTTAGCTAAAATAAAGCCCAAACCCAAAATAAATTAGCAGAAAGGGGAAGTTTCGTGTATAAGCTCAGTAAAACATGTATTTCAATATTCTCGAACTTCCCTAAAATTGGTGAATATTTTGATCCCTTTTTGGGGGGTGAGGGGGTTCAAATTTTGGTTTTTCGGCCATAACTTTCGAAATTACGCATTTACTAAAAATAATTTGAAACAAAAGTTGTAGAGAATTAAAAAACAAATAATTTTGTTATTTACAGTTTTTTCCTAGGACGTCATGGAAGGGAGCTGGGGTTTTCCGAAAAAAATCAATTTTGAAAATTCCCTATTATCAGAAATAATTATCAAAAATCGGATTGATCGACTTTTGGAAGCGGTTTTTTTGCATAGTATATCCCATTACTATGTAGAACAAGAAAAATGTATAGCCGACCCCTCATCTCAGAGTAGGGGGGTGGACCCTCCGTAGAAAAAGTCGCGCTTTCCCCCAAGCATAGCTCAGCTACAGTGAAAAATTCGAAAAATTGGTTCAAACAAACATTGTAGAGCGTTAAAAGACGAACATTTTACTTTTTTTACTTTTTTTCTACGTAGTCTTGGGGGCGAGTTATCGCAAAAAGAAAAAAAATCGGCGCAGCGTTCAAAAATGTTATACAAATTTTATGCCTTGTCTTTTGGGGTCCAATTTAGGTTCAAGGGTTAAATGATAAAAAAAATCGAGTCAAGTGATCACAAAAACCCCAGAGATTCACGTTTTGGGCTATTGGTTCGCTACATTTTATACCAGATCTACTTTTGCGTAATTTATTGAGTTGATGAAAAATTTTTGAACGCCGCGTCGCTTGTTTTCTTTTTGCGATAACTCGCCCCCAAGACCACGTAGAAAAAAAGTAAAAAAAGTAAAATGTTCGTCTTTTAACGCTCTACAATGTTTGTTTGAACCAATTTTTCGAATTTTTCACTGTAGCTGAGCTATGCTTGGGGGAAAACGCGACTTTTTCTACGGAGGGTCCACCCCCCTACTCTGAGATGAGGGGTCGGCTATACATTTTTCTTGTTCTACGTAGTAATGGGATATACTATGCAAAAAAACCGCTTCCAAAAGTCGATCAATCCGATTTTTGATAATTATTTCTGATAATAGGGAATTTTCAAAATTGATTTTTTTCGGAAAACCCCAGCTCCCTTCCATGACGTCCTAGGAAAAAACTGTAAATAACAAAATTATTTGTTTTTTAATTCTCTACAACTTTTGTTTCAAATTATTTTTCGTAAATTCGTAATTTCGAAAGATATGGCCGAAAAACCAAAATTTGAACCCTCTCACCCCCCAAAAAGGGGTCAAAATATTCACCAATTTTAGGGAAGTTCGGGAATATTGAAATAGATGTCTTACTGAGCTTATATACGAAACTTCCCCTTTCTGCTAATTTTTTTTGGGTCAAAACCTAAAAAGCCTGTATTAAGTAGCCAAATCGATTATTCAGAATTTTCACTTATTATTTGATTTTCTATTGAAGATGGCTAATTTGCTCTGATTTTCTACACATAAAATTGAATATTTTAATAAATTGAAAATCTACGATAAAAATTGTTTTCAGGTATAATTTTAATTTTTCAACAATCAGCTGTTCAAAACCTAAAATCAAAACTTTTGAACTTCTTTTAACAAAAAAAAATCATAGAAATTAATACTCAAATGAAGACCGTAAAACGATTTTTAATTATTCTACTTCTGAAAAAATCAAAAATTGACATTAGTTAAAAAATTGAGTGCAATTGAGGGATTGTCGATTTTTCTGTCAAAAAATCAAAAATCATGTTCATAATTAATCGAGCTTGAAAAAAAAAATCAAATCTATTAATTTTCCAAAGCTTTCATTTTCGTATTATCCAAAATCGATTTTATTGCAAAAAATTTGAACGATCTTGTGCTTTCAAACCAAAAGACAATCTAAATTGTCGATTTTCAAAAATTAAAATTTTCAATTTTTCGAAAATTAAATTCTCGTTGAAAAAAAAACGTACTCATTTTATTAGTTTACATTTTTTATACCTCATTAATCCCGAAGACAAAAATTAATTACGAGTATGTTTGTAAGCTTTGACTTTCATTTCATCCAATATGGATTTTTTTGTTAAAAAATCAATCTTCTTAACAATCAACCTTGAAAATTATCTTCTCTCTTTTTCTACAAACCCAGCCTACTGAACTAATCAAACTTACAAAATAGGCATTTGACAGAATTTCACCACGTTTTCGAAACTCTTCCAAAGCCACCGAGCAGAGAACAAAAAATCAATGAAAATAACCACCGCGTTAATATTTTACGCAATGGGCTCTAACTCTATAACGTAGCTTTCCAATTTGAAAATTTTCACCAACTTTCCTCTACTCTCAACTATTTCATATCCTATTACCACCCAACAACTTGGCACCCATACGCCAGATTCAAGTTTGATTTAAAGAACACCAGGGGCGACAAGACCACCGACCAGGTCACCATTTCCGTCCAAACAACCGAGGCAATATTCGCAATTACATAAGACAAAAACCTCGAGACACGAAGTTAGATTGTCTATTTTCATTACGTTCGAAGTCTGCACGAGGGGATGCGAAGAAGAATGTTGATAAAGTTTTGTCTCGTTCCCTTGACACTCGTTGGTTGGAAATAAATACAAATGAAGCCTATCAAGTTTAATAAAAGCGCGTCGACTAACTTTGATATAGTATATTTCAGCTCGGCATTGCATAGGTAAGAAAGAGCACGAAAACGTTAACGTACCTGGCTTATAACACCTTTAAGCGTAAACGATAATAACGCAATAGTATGCTAAATTTAACGCTACAATATGAAAATTTCACGGTATACGTTCGCCACGAAGGGCTGTCTGTGTGTTCGTATGGTGTCTATGTCTGTGTAGATGCCATGCCACGTACTGTATAGTCGAGTTGTAGGATACCCGTATATCGAACGAAACATTACACATACGAAAAATATAGAGCTAAAGAGACGAAAACGTGGGAGAAAAGAGGACAGGGGGCTGAAAAGGCGAAAAAGATTACTCGAACAACGTGTCATCTTCATGTGCGCTACACACGTTGGTAATTTTTTTATACACATACAGGGTGCCCGGAAGCTCTCTGTGATCTTTTTCAAGCAACTTGAATAACGCACGTGTGCGATGGTTTGCCTAATTTACGACTATCAGGGGTAAACTTTACGGTTTTTTGCGAACGCTATAACATGAGTTATATTTGATGGATTGAATTCGAATTTGAACTATGGAGGGTTGGAATCCATTTTCAAACTTATGATGATTATTTAGTGGCCTGGTTGATAATAAAATTTGAATTTTTGAGCTTCTCGTAGAGTTTTTTTTGGTTTGAAATTTTGAAGTAATAGAGCTTGGAGAAAATGAGATTTTCAGAAACTAAAATAGGCTATGCTTCAATTCAAAATTCTGTTTTTGGATTTTCTAGACCAAATTCATGACCTTTTCATAACCTACGTTTTTGTACAACTTATATGATTCATACGAGTGATACTACATACGAGGGCACAGGATTAGAAAATAATGACAAAACTGCATTTTTAATCTAAAAATTTTCAAAAGTGACGACTTCTAGGGAAAATTTTAATTTTGAGCTAAAAAAACAATGGAAAGAATCGTACTTTTGAATTTTAAAAAATCATAAAAATTCCATTTCAGTCAGAAATTTTTAATGCTTTTAGCCCTCCTCATTCAAATAAAACAATTTCATTCATTCCAGTCAAAAAAAATGAAGACATTCGAAAACTGAAACACAAATCAAATTTCAAATAAAAAATAATAAAAAACCTCAAATCTCAGAATATTAAATAGAACTTTCAAAAACCTTCACACATGGAAAGTATCGGGGTAGGAGGGGAGGGGATGGGTAGAAAGGATAGCTCGTCTCTCCCAACAATGACAATGCAAAATTTCATTTTTAGTCGAAAAAATCAGAAAAAAGTAATCACAGCCAGAAATTTTGAATTCTTTTATCCCTCTCCTCTCAAATAAGCCAACTTCAATTCGTTCTGACCAAAAAATGAGATATTCCAAAAACTAAAACCCAAATGAGGTTAATTATTTCAATTACCTATTCAAAAATCGTTACATTTAAAAATGATGAAATTTCTCTTTATTTGTTCAAATTAATTTTTTTGACTCAAAATGCAAGATTTTCTCCAATTTTTATGCCAAAATTCAATGTTTTGACCAATAATTAAATTTTATGATATGAGCATTTTTCATTAGCCCTGTTTCCCAATTCATTCAGTCCTGTCTTGAGCTAAAATGGACGCCTGTAGTTTTGAAGTACATAACATTTGGGTTAAAGAAATAAATACATTGATTATAACGAAAAGTAACATATTAGCAAAAAAAAAATGAAGAGATAAATTTTAATTTTCTTTAAATATCTACTGACCAGAATTTTAGTAAAAAAAATAGACAAACTGCGAGGAATTTAAGAAAAAAATTTTCCAATTTCATTTGTGTCAAAATTTCAAAGAAAAAAAAACAATTCTTAAAAATTGATCACACTGCCAAAATTTCACAACAACTCAAACAAAAAATCTCCACTTTCAGAATCTGAATTTCATGAGATTTTTTTATACAAAAAGTGAAGGGTACAGGGAAAAAAACAGCCAATTACAAAAATTTTATACTAGAAAAGGGACTTAGATGCAATCTTCTTTAAATTTACGCCTATAGGTCTCTATTCAGTAATATAGCTGCTTTTTTCCCTGTACCCTTCAAGTACAAAAACTCAAACGTTCAAGTTTGTCGTTTCCAAAGAATTTTCAAACACTGGAAAAAATTGAAAACAAATTAACACAAGCATTTGATTGATTTTCAAAAAAAAGTTGAGCCTGTAAAAAAAACATTTTTTTAGATTTCAGCGTTCAAAAATACAAAACTCCTGAAAAACTTGAAATTTTTTCCACCAAAGTCCAAAAAAATCTTCGAGGTTTTTTTCATTACATTTCATCTAGTACGTTGTCGATGATTTTGAATGAAAATTTAAATGACATTTCTGTTCTTATAATTTCAATTCATCGAGTATTCGAGAAATAATTCACAAAAATGGCAGTTCTTATCCTTCAAAATACTTTTTTTAAAAACTTAAAAGTCAGCATAGTGATTAAAAAGGAAAACAAAACTCTATGAAAAATTCCAATTTTCATGACTAAAATGAATATCAAATTTTTCAACTTTTTTTGAAAATTCCATAAAAGCCATAAAAAAATCATTGCTTTGTTTTAAAAAGTGACCTTTCTGAATAAAATGCAACCAATAGAGATTTTCTAATTTTAAAAAAGTGAATAAAAGTACTTCTTATAAAAAAATTCTCAAGTTCCTTCAAAACTAACCCACCACAACGTCTGAATGAATAAAAACAATTTTTTTAAAATAATTTTGGATGCGGAAATTAAGAAAATTCAACGCATTTTGTGCATTTTCCAAGGATCTGAGATCTGCAAGCCGTTTTTCAAAATAATCAAAAATATTGAAATTTAAAAAAAAGAGGGAAAGAAATGCACATACCAAATTACCAATTTATTCACTTCGGCCAACTAGATTAAGATATTCATCAGGCATCATAGTGAAATTTGGTGGGAAAAAAGTAACTTTAGTAACCCAATTTGGGAAAAAAAGTAACCAATGTATTACCAAAAAGTAACCAAAAACTCAATTTTTAATGGTAAAATTTGTAAAAAAAAAAAAAAAAAAAACACATGTATGTACTTAATGCAATTATTATAACTTATAAGCGTTCCCAGAAATTATATAAGGGAGGGGCTGAGAATTGGAGAAAAATGGGGTGGGGGGGGGTAAAAATTCGTAACAAACTTCAAAATCTATTTTTACAGTAGTGCTCGTAAAGTCAGGTTAATTTCAGTGGATAGATGAAAAAATGTAATACAGATAAAAGCGAAGAAAAACTGAAAAATTGCAAGAATTCTCTAAATCTGAATCAGTGAGATGAATATAAATGAAAATCAGTGATTCGCATTGATCGTTTAGTCAAAATTACTGATTTTTTTCTGGTTAATTGAAAATCGACTAAGAAATCAACGACTTTTGACTGCAATATCAATGAAAATTATTTTATTGGTTCAAAAAGGAAGAGTTTTTATAAAACCTGATTGATGTCGATTTAGAAAGTTATATTCTAATGTAAGAAATAAGAAAAATTATTTTTGAAGAGTAATAAATTGCACTTCTCTGAACACTTTTGAGGTAAAATTTCATTTTTTTATTGAGCTTGGATTGAATCTGCTCGACTCCGGGATTTAATCAGACATTATGCAAGGGCGGGGAAGAATTTGAAAAAAATGAGGGTGTGTCAAAATTCAGTAAAAAAAAGTGAGTATCTAGCCTACCTACCCTGTAAATTTATATGAAAATCAGTGATTTTTCATTGAAATATTAATCAAAATTACTGATTTTTATTTGACAAATTGGAAATTGATTGGAGTTTTGACTGAAATATGGGTGAAAATCTCTAGTTTTTGATGAAAATTATTTCACTATACTTAACCAAGAGAATGAAAATACACCAATTTTGACTGATTTAAATTTAGGGAATGATAGTGTATTCAAGAAACAGAGGTATCAATGTACTGCCCGAGCGGAGCGAGGGCGAAATTTTTTGAAACAAAAAAGTCTCCAAAACTCGACTAAACCGAAACTAATCAGACACTACGCTTGAAAAAATCAATTTTTAGAGAAAAATTGTGAAGAAAAGGTAAACTTTTTGAGAAATTTTGGAAAAAAGTAACTTTTAGAGGTAAAAAGTAACCAAAGTAACTTTTGAAGTGGAAATAGTAACCAAAAGTAACCTGTCTCGAAAAAAGTAACCAAGTTACTAAAAAGTAACCACGCTATGATGCCTGTATTCATACTCTCTCATTCTGAATCAGTGAAAAATCACTGATAAACAATCAGAATTGCAGCACGGGAAAAATCAGTGAACAAAGAATTTCTGATTTTTCAGTAAATTTCATAAATATCACTTAGTTTTTAGTGAATTTTCACTGATTTCCAGTAATTTTCTTTCACTGACTTACTTTCAGTGAAAAAATTTTCACAAATTTATTACTGTGCTGCAATTCTGACTGTTTTCAGTGATTTTTGATAAATTTCACTGATTCAGAAATGAGAGAGTAGAGGATTTAAAAAAAAAAAATGACATTTCACATCTCAGCACCTCCTCCACAAATAGCAAAATGATAGCTATAATAATAATTTTGAAGATTTTTCAAAAAATCCTGAAAAATTAATTATTTTTAACTTCTTTACGAGAAAATGGAACTAACTTTATCCCTGAAATTCAGAATTCCTCACAGTCCCATTCTTCCATAAATAAGAACTAAAATCCTCTAAAAAAAATGAATCCAAATTCTGAAATAATTTATACAGCAACGACAAAAAATAAATGAAAAAATTAAGAATCGAGCATTCCTTCGAACAAAAAGTATCCTTACTCCTGTCACCATTCGATTATGCAATCTCTCAAACACACGTGTACCTCTATCTCTATCACTTTCCATTCAAAGGCTCGTGAAAATTTACCAAACACCCTATACCACACGTATAGTCATACGAATGAAGGTCTGTATGTTATTTTTTCACCCGTCTCTTTTTTATACACACTTAAAGTCGCTGGCTCGTAAATGTATTCAAAGTGTTGCTTTTCCTTTTTCGTGCGGGTGATTGATGCGCGACGCCCAAGAAGAAAATCGAATTCCAATGAAATTGACCACGCGCGTCGTTGGGTATTTTTTTCCACATTCCAACCCTCGCCGGCGCTGTCGAACCGACGACCATCGCGAAATACGCTAAACAGCACACGAAATTTTGGCAGCATATTTTTTATCGCCGTACGAGTATTTTTTCGCACAACGCCGACACGTTGCTAAGGGATTTACGACTGCATAGTCCACAGGGATCGGTGCCAAAACAAGGTGAACGATATAGGATGGAAAATATCCAGCAGGGTGGGCGGCGAGGTGGGATGGCATCAAGCACGAATCCAAACAGGAAGCCCTACGGTATAGGGGATTAATGAAGCCGATTAAAAGGAGTCAATTGAGATTGTTTGTTTGCCTAGTGTGCGGTTTAAAGGCACCAGAGGCAGGGGATCTGGCAGGATGGTACCCGGCTGAAAGTGTCGAGCTCGTTTTAAATAATTCATCGGCCGGTAAAATTGGTCACATGTATTGGGGCTTGGGGCAATGTGATCGTGGTAGGAAAGCTTGTAGTTCAAGAGTGGATTTTTTTGGCGAATAAATTACAAATTCGAGGATTGGTCGGCACGATGGGTATTTCTTATGGAACTGGAATGTGGATCGAGGGAGGAGAGAGGGGAATTCGTGCAGTATATTCAAATTCTTGTAAAAAGGATTCGCATTGTTTTTGGTTTAGGAAATTGGCTTTTATCCAAACGTCTTTATGGAGGATATTCCATTACGATATCCAGCCTGCTGCCGGTGAAACGGCTAAAAAAGACAGATGCACGATGATGAAAGTTGCGAAGTATCGCTTTTAGCGAATTTTCATCCAGCCACGGTTTCCTTCTACTCTTTTTATGATGCCCGGTTTTTTTTTTGGCAGTGATTCCAAAAGATGTTTTTACTTTGAAATTTAACCTCGAATGAAATTGAATTAGGTTGATTGAAAAAAAAGCTTCGCAGATAACACGCCGACTATAGCGGCGAATTTTTTTCGCCTTTTATGTCGGTACATTCGCGAAAAAGAAATTAGACCGAGAGCTTTTTTCCGCATTCGGCGCGGCAAAACTAGCGAGAAAATTAAAAGCGATGTAAATGAGATTACTGTTTTTTTTCGAGGTATTTTTTCGAAGCTTTTATTCGCGAAATGCGGCAGCAGCGTCAGCATCTTGGGGCTTGATCGTATTATACCGGTTAGAAAGAAATTTCGTACGAATATAGTTATATAGTCGACATACCAGATATACGATTTACCTTTAATTCGAGCCAGATTTTTGGCTAGAGACGAGGCAGAAATTTCGGCGAAAAATTTAATCTATTTACATCGTCGTTTCTATATAATCAACTAATGGTTTTAGAATCTCTTTTAATTACAAAAGTACGAGTCGTCTTGAGAACATGCTGCTGCGAAGAAGGTGGGGTTCGAATTTAGAGGCTTATTCGGAGCATTTCTCGTATACGAGTGTGAGAAAGAGACCGTGAAAGCGATACATACTCGTTCTCCGGCAACGAAGGCATTATAATACGCGACGATGTAAAGGTATATAACGAAATATACACTTATAGCGACTTACAATACGCGAAAGTGGAACTTAATCTGTGCATTTTCATCAACACCCCCTCTTTACTTATTTATACGTCGTATAATAGACTAACTGCATTATAACTTTTCACCTCTTAATTTCATTCGTATACGCCGAAAGCCATTACTTGGGTATATTCCACATCTACGCCGGCTTTGAGTCGAGTTACACCCCCCCACGCCGCACAGTGGGATATTTTAAAATTTGAGAGTGCAAAACTCGAATTCTCGACACATGTACCAACAAACCATCAAATAATGGGTTTTTCGATGTGCTGAATTCATTTTTGAACTTATTTTGACCCCAGCCCCAGAGGAACCTCCCCTTTGGGGGGTTTTAAACTCAAAATTTTGAAAAATATCGTGTTGGGTGTCGAAATATATGTTTTTCGATATGCTGAATTCATTTTTGGATTTATTTTGACCCTAGGTCATGAGCAACCCCCCCTCCCTGGGGGCAGAATCTGATATTTTGTAAAAATGTTGTGTTGGGTGTCAAAATAAATGTTTTTTGATATGCTAATTTCATATTTGAACATATTTTGACCCTAGCTCATTAGAAACCTCCCCTGAGGAGGGAAACCCCAAAAATTTTGAAAAATATCATGTTGGAAGTCAAAATATATGTTTTTGATGCGTTTGACCCCAGCTTGTAATATGAAAACGGGGACGTTGAGGGAAAAGTTACCTATTCTAGGTTGAAACCCAAGATATTACAAATTTATTGCCACTAGAACCATTTTGGAAAACATTGGAAAAAAAAACTTATGGACCATAATATAAAACAAATTAACATGAAAATTGTACATGGTTCATTTTCATTTCATTCAAAAATACTACATGAAATCGCGAAACCAAATACACCATGTGAAAGGCCAAGAAATTCTCTTTCTAATGATGTGTTTAAAAACCACATTCGACAAAACACAAGCGAACCAACACGCATTCAACTAACACACAGTGGCAGCCGCGTTACCAAGCAGCATGTAATGTAACTTTTATCACGTTGCCAGAAGGACCAAATAATTTTTATAGGTCCCGAAATTGTTCGGGGGTTATATTTGGAGTGTTAACTAGCCCCCGCGACATTTTTCGCATAATTTAAAGAAACTAAATTTTTGACTTTTGAACGCTCAAATTCTCAAATATCCCACTGTGCGCCGGCGTAAAATAAATATTTTCCAAGTTTTTAATTAAAACAAGTGCTTTCGCCGTTCATCCGTCAAAATTGTTCGTAAGTGTCCTTATAGATAGGTACGAGAATACACCGATCGTGGAAAAAATTCGGTCCGTCAACGTACGTATTATTATGGGTGAGGTGGTGGGAGGGGAGAGGGGTGAGATCCTGATTTGATAGAAGGGCCCGAGGACCCGAAATAGCTGATAAGTATAACTAAATACGAGCTACTGGCCAATAAATAAGTGATATTTTCAGCATGGTCGATCCAAGGCAAAAGCTGACTATAAGCGACAAAGACGTGACCACAGCTTCTTATATTTTAATGAGATTTCTAGCCGAATTTCTACAGATACCACGGTTGGATCGGATGTTGACCACGAAGAACGCACCTTTGTAATTTGATATTAAAGAGAAGATGGTATATAAAGTTACATTATTGACCGATTACGTAAATAAAATGTTGAATAAAATAATGGTCTCGAGGATTTCAGATCGCGAGTTGTGAAAGTATCAGAGAATGGTAATAAATGGAAATTTATGATTCGAAATTTTCAGAAGAAAACTGCATTAAAAAACATTACAAATTTCATGTCTTTAATCAGAATTTACGAACCCTTCACATCCAGCCTATCCTGATGGAGGTGAAATTGGACTCACTGAAAGAGTATATTAGCTGCCCCTCAAAACCAAATTTTGAGCTATCGAAATTGATTTTTCGATTTTTGGGGAATTTTTGAAAATGCCTAAAATTGCTTACTATGTAATATGTTGATTTTTCATAGAAATAGTAAACCACGAAGCGAAAATCTTAAAATTGGATTTATACATTAAAATCGACCTTGAGTTGATCTGGAGAGTCTCCAGCAAAAATTTACTTTTCTCTGCCGCACTGGAATCGTTCCAAAAGACGCTATAATCAACTTTGGCATTTCGAAATTTGGTTCTTAGATAAAGGTGGCATACTCTTTCATTGAGTCAAATTTCAGCTTGATCGGCGCAGATAGGTTGTAAAAATTTCATTGTTAGGAAAAATGAAGAGGCGTCGCGAAGCAAAGTGTTTACTTAATCACAATAATAAAAATTCGTATACGGAATTTTTCAGACTTTTTTCGGACTGAAAATAAAAATTGTTTAATAATTTTTTGCCCCCTCCCCCCTCCTTTAAAAATATGACTTCAAATTCAAATCGATAAATTCCATTATTTTAAATAATCAAATAAAGGAAAGTGGTTCGTGAAAAAAAAGAACTTGGAAAATTTCGAAAAATATCACCAATCATTTTTCGGTGACCAGAGTGATCGAGCCCGAGCGAAAATTTTTTCAAAAACCAAGACAATCAAAAGCTAAAAATTCATAATAATTTTTTTTTCAAAATTTCGGTCATCAAGGAAAAAAATTCTGATTTCCAAGATAATTTCAACTGTATTATAAAAAAAATAAGCAAAAGATGTCAGGAAATTAAAAAAACCAAGTGAAAAATTTTAGAACTCTTTTCTACATTTCAGCCAAAATTTAAATATTTTTCCAACTTTTTCGTACTTTTGGTCTCGCTTAGTAAAATTTGTATTGTTTTCGGATTTTTGTATTTTTCGTACCAAGTAGACAAATTGATTACGCAAAATACCAATATTCAAAAATATAAATGCAATAAAATGCATACCTACATCAACATTTTATTATAAAATTTTTTTGTTTTTTCGACCATAGTTTTCAGAGAATCCTTCATCACGAGAGAAAAAAATACTAAATAATTTTCGACCGATCCTGGAATGTAAAATTACATTCAAATGCCTCAAAAAAATCTCCCCAAAAAATTCAAAACACCTCAAACAACGTCTAGAAATTTTTTCAATTCGTTTCGTTAGTACCAAAATGGCCTCCGGCAAATGGAATCAAAGTTTCACTCAAAAAAATAAATAATAAATTTTATTAAACGTAATAATAAAAAGGCACCATTCACAAAACTAGTAAAATTTATTCAAAAAATAATAATATTTATCGCAAAATTGACAAACTTTATTTTCTATGTAATAAACTTTACCAAATTTCGTGATAAATTTTATTATTTTTTTTGATAAAAATTGCTAATTTTGCGAATGGTGCCCCGTTATTATTTTTTTTGGATAAACTTTATTTTTTTTGATAAAATTTATTATTTTTGGATAAAATTTATTTTTTTTGGATAAAATTTATTTTTTTTGGATAAAATTTATTTTTTTTGAATAAAATTTATAATTTTTTGCAACACTTTCTATTCATTTTTCATTCTCCATTTTTCTCAGTGTTCAAACTCATTTTCTAGGTTACCTATTTTAAAAGTCAGAATTTAAAAAAAAAACAACAATACTCACTGTAGTCTTTTTAGCTACATGTAGGTATGTATCATATAGTACCTATCACCAAATTGAATATGAACCCATTTAAAATTTGAGAAGTTGAAAATTTACGTTTTGCGAAGGCTCTCTCCTCCTCCTCCTCCTCCTCCCCCTACACCCGTTATAGTGTGATGATCCGGATGAAAAATCACAAATACGATCGAAAACTGTTTTTTACTTCCAGCACCTCAAAAATTAAAACTTTAGATCAAGAGACAAATCAACATGTTTCAAGCTTTTCAATCGTAAACAAAAGTAAAAAAAAATATGAAAAATTTAAACTAAAACTAACATATATCTGCAATTTTGACAATTTAATCAATTCCAATTTCTTTTCAAAAATTTTGAAAAAAATTCTTGTTTGAAAATTCTATCTACAATCACAAACTGGAAAAATTACAAAACAACAAGGAAAACGAATCGTAAAAATCAAAAACATTCGATCTTTTTAGAATAATGAATCCCTCAAAAAATACCTTACGGTAAAAGAAAGGGGGATTGTGAAAAAGAATGTAAGTACACAAAAATTTCCATAACACAAAATTACTGATATCGACTTCACGGTGAGTTGGAAATTAATTGGAGGTTCCTACAAACTGCAGGATAGACTGTTGAATACACATAAGAAAATGAAACACTCACTTTGAAAGAATTATTTGAGTAACAAAATTTTCATCACTGATCAAAAAAAATTTCCCAACTTCTGATCGCTTTCAAATGATGACAAATCAAATTTTAATCAGAAGTTGGGAAATTTTTTTTGATCAGTGATGAAAATTTTGTTACTCAAATAATTCTTTCAAAGTGAGTGTTTCATTTTCTTATGTGTATTCAACAGTCTATCCTGCAGTTTGTAGGAACCTCCAATTAATTTCCAACTCACCGTGAAGTCGATATCAGTAATTTTGTGTTATGGAAATTTTTGTGTACTTACATTCTTTTTCACAATCCCCCTTTCTTTTACCGTAAGGTATTTTTTGAGGGATATCAATCATTTTTCTGATTTATGCAACTAATAAAATAATTTTTGAAGTCGAAAGTAAATAAATAAATGGTGATGTAATATAACTAGAATTCTAATGGTACCAAAACATAGCCAAATATTCCTCACAAACGTTTTTTTTAATAGCCAATCAGAAACCAGGAAAATATGTAATGACCAAACTTTCTTGCTAGAATTTTCAGAATAAATGGAAAATATTCGGCCGCTAGACAGTAACTTTTTGTTTTGTGTAAGATGCATTTTTCTACTCAATTTTTACGAAAAGTTGAGTTGAATTAAACAAGCTACAGCTTTTTCTATTCAACCAAATGGAATGAAATTTGGTATAGACATTCCTAAAAGATTGGAGATGTGCCTTTTGCATGTTTTAGCAAGTTTACAGTGAAAATTTCCGAGTAATGGGCGTTTAAAATTTTTAAATTGGGGGAAAAGGGGGTTAAAAAACGTTTTTTCAAAAAATCGCCACGACATGCACTAATGGGTGTTAAAATGTACCAGCATGCGAAATTTCGTGGAATTTGGCCCAATAGATTTTCTGGAAATCGAGTTGAACACAATGAAGAAAAATGTAGCAAAAACGACATTTTTGAGAGTCTCGTACGCCTTCAATTTTTATCGTACGGCTTTAAAATTTTAACAGGTTGATCAGTTGGACGAGATCTATCAAATGACGTATCAATCTTTAAAATTGGTGCGATAGTTTTTGAGATCGAGAGATACGAATTTCCCAGTTTGTTGGTCTCAGAATAATAGGCGTTTGCGGTAGCGGCGTCGTTCTTTTTCCCAATCCCCCTCGCCGTGCTACCGCCCGGCCTGATTTTTTTGAATTAGTTATTTTTTCTCATATTTTCCCTTCTCTTCCCGTCCCTTCTAGCTCGAGAAAATTTTTGTAATTCTGATCTCTCGAGAAATTTCAGAAATTTTCATTTTTTAGCTGAAAAAGTGAAATACGGAGTAATTTTGGACAAATACTGATAAAAAATGGGCGATTTTTCAGCCCTTTTGGCTACAAATCTAACTTCTTCAGAATAGAGAAATACATAATAAAAAATTTCGTCATCACAAACATGAGAAATTATGCGTTATTTCAGAACATCACAATAAAAAGTTACTCTCTCAATTATAAATCAGTGAAAATTATCAAAAATCACTGCGAAACAGTTAGAATTGCAGCACAGGAGAAAATCAGTGAAAATTTTTTTACTGAAAAAAATCAGTGAGAAAAATCACTGAAAAGTCAGTAAAATTTATGAAATTTATGAAATTTGCTGAAAAATCAGTGAATTTTTTTGAAAAATCAGCTAAAATTCGCTGAAAATCAGTGACTATTGCTGATTTTTCCTGTGCTGCAATTCTGACTATTTATCAGTGACATTTTCACTGGTTCAGAATAAGAGAGTAGATTATGAATTATTAGATTTCAACGGAGTAGAGAAAAATATTTTTCACATTTTCAAAATGGTAAAAAAAATAAATATAAAATTTACATAAATGCAAAATAGAAAAATTCAGTGAAAAATATTTAGAATCACCTCGTTGATTACAAAACGAAATACTTGAAAATAATACACGTTGAAATTATCGTTTGAAAAAAATCAAACAAAAATCACTAAAAAATGAATTTTTTATAAAAAAATTGCATTCAAAAACAAAAATATTTTTAGATAAACGATTTCGTCTTTTAAAAAAATTTTTGAATCCATGCGATTTATATTTTGGGAGATAAGGAAATGCAGAGCAAAACTCAATTCGGCAAAATGCGTAATAAGTGATGTTTTTAAAAAACTGACTCAACCTAGGAAATTATCAACATGACTAGCTGTTAAATCATAAATTTTCCCAGAATTTTATCAAAACACAAGCGATAAACAATCGTAAACGAAATATCACATAGGTAGTAACTTCAACACGTGAAAAATATTAATCTTTCTATTCGACACAAAAAGACCAGGAGGGAGTATTTCAAAATATCTAAAATTCTTTTAAAGACTTGGGTAATTCATTGATCCTCAATTAATTAATCGTATGCATACACACATCGTAGGTACCAATTGTCATTAACCAATTTAACACATCAACGCATCGGATACATAATGATAAAATGAATGAAATGATATGAAAAGCGCAGTATTATAAAAATACAATACATATAGACCGATTTCATCCACCCCACGATTCACACATTTATAAATAGATAAATATTCGTCGAGATTCAATACACCGAATATTTCACCAATTACCACCGACACCCAACACTATACAGAAAGTGCCGAATGGTCGGCTGAAAAAAATCAAAAAACCATCCCAAGGGAGCCAGGAAAACGCATAATCCTTGACCTTGTATAGCTTTTACCATTCACTCGACGATAAGCTAATCCCTCGTTGGATCTGCAAACAAGAGAGTGAGATTCCCCTCGATGACGAGAACCGAACGCAATACACGCGTGAAAATAACGCAGACACGTATCGATATCGACATTTTGTTATAATGAGCTACGTAATGCGTATGCCCCCAGACAATCCTCTCATAAGCCTTATGTTTTCTTCGTATGTACGAACAATTATCGAGATTATCCCCCGTCATATACAGATACCTATTCGTACATATACGAAATGGAAAATTGGTAGAAGCTGGAAAGTGGAAATTCGACCATATGCACGTGTAATCCTCTTATGTCCATCAATGTACTTGACCCCTTCGTTTCGACGTCCAGTGCAATTATTCGCTGCAGACGACGAAATTGCACTCGTACGGAACACGGGTATGGAATATTTTGGTAAATTGGGGAGGAAGGCTTTCGAATTTTTTCCATCTTTCGTTTCGCCATTTGCGAGCGTATAAATGAAATACGAGACGAAAAAGGAAGCTAGACTACAAAAACCGCTATTAATATTAATGAATACCATAGCGATCATTTTCAACATGGTGTAAATGTAACGTAAACTCGGCTCTTGTATGCGGTATTTTTGGGAAGATTTTACAAATTAAGGCGACCGTAGATGGATTTTTTTCGGTAGAGGAAAAACGATACGGGCTAATTTTTTCTCGACAAAATTCACCTATCTTGATGGGAAAAAAGTAACACGAGTTCTACTTTCGTTCTTCCTGAAATAGCGCTCGAACCGATGGAAACAGTTTGTCGACAAAAAAACAATAAACATTTTTTAGGTCTTGGAGTTCATTTTTCGATTTTTGGGGAATTGAATTTTTTTTTAAATTGAACAAAATTGGAAATGTTTTAAGGAAGAGGTCTGAAAAATATTTTTAGCAAACTTTTACCTACAGAATTGGTCGTATTTCTTTTCAATAATTCTTAGGTTTCCCTGATTTTCAGAAAATTTTTTAAAAAGTAGATTTTCAAAATTGTTTGAAAATACTCCAACATAGTTTTCAACTGATAAAGTTCTTTGTACTTTTTTGGTTTGAAAAGCTGAAATCATCAATTCATCATATTTTGTTTTTAGCGTCAATTTCTCATTAAAAAGAACTTCACCTCTTTTCGACACCTCCCCCCCCCCCCTCCAGCTCAATTCAATTGTGACCAAGCTGAGGAGTCTGGAATATCGAATTAATAAATTTACAGAATAAATTTCATCTCATATTTCAAAAAATTTAAGAATTTGAAGCTATTAAAAATAGATACCAAAATTCTACTAAACTCTTCATAAATAGACACGAGTCAAATAGTAAATTTCGAATTCAATTAAAATTAGAATGAAAGTAATTCCCAATTTTCTCAATTTGCAAGAAAACAGCGCAAAACTGTTATAAGAAAGTCAATTTCTCATTAATTATGAAAATAAATAACATTTTTGGATTTAGTGACCACAAAAACCATGAAAGTGATACGTATGAATAATGAATTTTAATCACTTTTCAGAACAATTCTACCCTGCACCCCCCCCCCCAATACAATTCAACTTGAAAACATTATTTATATATAATTATATAGAATTCAAAAATTAATTTTTTGGACATTGAAATTTACAAATTGAATGTCATCGACAGACCACAATAGAGAGATGAAGGTATTCACCTTTCAGTCACAAAGCATGTCAAATCTCTTCTAGAATTTCAAGGTTTAATTCTATAAATTTTTCATAGCACGAATAAAAAACACTTCTTGGATAAATATTTTTAGTTAAAAAGTGTCTTGGGGGGAAGGGGGTGAAAAATGAATTTTTTAGATCAATATTTGATAAAAAATTTACTTGATACTGAAGAATTTGAATATTTTTGGGTCAAAATTAATATTTTTCAAGCAAACAGGTATAAATCGAATAAAATCCTCTTAAAACTGAAAATATTCTCGAATTTTTAATTCAGATGGTTCATTACTTCATTAGAATGATTTTCTCGACTAGCTGGTAGGACATCAAAGTTTCACATAATTTTAATTTTTGTTTAAATGAACTTATAGTCAACTCGCTCTGTTGAAATATCATCGAAAAATTAATCGACAAAAACACATTCTGAATCATTGAAGTCAAGAATGAATCAAAGCTGGCAGTATAATAGAAGTTAGAGCGGCAAAGAATCGTAAATTTTTGACTGAAATCGAATTTTCCAACTCGAAAAGCAATTTTAATCATTTTTCCATTTCAAACAAAAATTTCCTCAAAAAACGGCCATATTTTTGCAAATTTTCTGACTAGAACTCAATTTTTTAGTACAAAAAAGTAACCCCACCTTTTGATCAGTTTGACTAATTTTAAACTAATTTTTAAAGAATACGAATTTCTTCAAAGACTTCGAAATAACTGAAAAATACGACTAATTGATTCAGGAAATCACAAGATGGCGTTTGAAGCAGAGCTGGACATTCGTGAAAACGCGAAAAAAAATTATATTTCCAATAATTTTGAATTTTTTGTTGGAATTGAAGGGAGCAGTCAAAGATATGAAATATTAATGATGTCGTTTCAAAGAAGGGAGGGGGGAAGCTGTAAAATCAATTTTTCAAGTAACTCATATTTGAAAAAAATTACCGAATTTTTTATATATATTTTTGAGAAATATTGATAAGAGATTTTGCGAGAAATCCGAAACAGGTATAGTTTGAAGGGCATACTATGCCCCCATGTGTCCCAAAAAAGGTTCATCCCCAAAAACTGTAGAAATCTTGGTTTCCTTTTTTCAAAATTACCAAATTTTCGGACCAGGGAACCATATGGGGACTCTTGGGAGCATGATACAGTCATTCAACTAATTTTTTTCAGATTCTTCGCGAAATTTTAAACCATAATCAAAAACAAATTAGTATTTTTAACCTTTTGGTAGTTGGGAGTCTTTTTGGGATGCTTATGGGATAATGGACGGCTCTCCAATCTAACTTTTTTGAATTTAAGGTGATCTCAAATCAAAATCAGTAACAAAAAAATTTCGAAGATAATTTTTCAGAAGCAAACTTACCGGTTTAACAAATTTTTGAAAATAGTAACGAAAAAAAAAACGAGGAAAATACATAAAAAAAATAAACGAACAACAGAAAATGGTAAATTAGTACGCCAAAAATGAAAAAATCGAGAGAAAAAAAGATCATTTCGTAACAAAAATGAAGTTTAAAAAAAGCAGTATCGTTTTGGCGACTTTTGTTTCAAGTGTTTTGAAAATCGAGGAAAATCTGGAAAAAAGAACTTACTGACTAAATTTTATTCTTAAATTGACGAAAAAGAAAAAAAAGAATATAAAAACGCCAAAACGCGATTTTGTTTCCGTTTCTGTTCTTGTTTCTGTTTCAATTTCTCTACAATACTGGCATTTTCAGCTGTTTCTCGGAAACGTTTCCGTTTCGTTTCCACAGCACTGCCTTTTTGAGAGATTTTCGTTTTGAGTTTCGAAAATGAGGAAAATCGTAATGCGAGTCAAAAAATCAGAAAATAGTTCATAGTAGTCGGAAATTTCCGATTTTTTGTTCTTCTAATAAGTCAAATCTGGTTCGTTTTTAGTTTGGAGGTGGGGAGGGGGAGGGATCACGTTTAAAAACTGTAAACTTTAAATAAAAAATTTGTTAATTCAACTTTTCTTCAAAAACAATTTTAAATTTTCAGAAAAATGGCATAAATTGAAAAATCAATATCAACAGCTGAAAAATTGTGTTTTTCACAGAGATGATGGGGAAATGAGAAGACCGTTTGATATGCTCTTTCTACCTACGCAAAAATTCTCTCCATAAAATAAATTCCAAAGCATCAAATGTCAAATGCAAAAACAATTTTCGAATTTCAAAACGCAGAAAAGGCTTTCAGCAGAATACTCCTTCAAAAACGAAACAAAAATCAGGTCTAAAATACTCGATTAAATATTCAATCATTATCGAAACCTTTTTCGCAGCTCATAATTATTCGTTTAGAATTTCTATTTACACAGGCAGAGTTTTCGAAGTGGTCGGTCGTCAGAACGTGATTTTTAATTACATCGTTGTCACGCCTCGATGGAAAAGCTTTTCATAACCAGAAAAAGAAACCGAGGAATAAGGAAAAGTATACCTCGTACAATAAACCAACATCAACGCAAATGAGGGACCGTAGCTGTACATCTCCAGAAACCAAACAGCTTTTCGATTTAAAAAAAAGACATCTACGCTTAGCACATTTGCACGTTGAAGCCAAAGCTTATGCTACAGATTTTACCTAGAACGAAGTGTGCCAGATATGTGTGTCTCCTTTGATACAAACTAGGCATTTGTCTGTTCATGAGGGTTGGCCCGGTAAAGGTGGAATCATAATTAAATATAAAAGGCGAACGAGACATGGAGCTGGCGGAGAACACGCGAGCAAGGGTTTGTATTCATTAAGTCGTTTAAAGCTGCGACTGTGTAGTAATAATGGAAAAAGCGCGTTTAGTAAGAGAAACCGAAACTTACAGCTCGTTAAAAATATTTATGCGTTCTCGAGTGAAAAGCATTTTAATTTAATAAAACTTTACAAAGGATGGAAATATTTCGGCATCTCGAAGCACAGCAAAGAGTCGAGGAAAGGCTCGTACTCGTAGAACACGACGAGAGTACGTTTGCTACGTGGCCACATCTCGTAGAGTATTTTCTTAACCCGAGTCAGAGAATTAATTCGCTTTAAACTGTATACCCTCAGAATGTACAGAGGTTCGAAAATATGGGGGAAAAATAAACTCGCCGGAGCAACGGTGACGTTGTAATCAATGGACTACGTTGACTGAATTGTTAACGCCATCGTGTACTTTAATTTGAGAAAAATAAATTGTTAATTGGGTATCGAAAGTAGGGCTCGTTCGACAAATATAGATGATTCCAGCGACGTGAACTTCAAATTTAATTTATCGACTTGGCTAGGTACTTGTTGCATTGTATCTTCGATCTCCGGCGAGAGTATGAGTATCTATAAATTAACCAAAGAGCATTTTTAATCGTCGTGGTACTAAATTCACTCACGTAGCGAATCTAAAGCATCGGAGGATGATTTGGTTCCATTTAGATATATCATAGAGAATTCGTAGCCATTTCGAGTGACCGTTGTAGCCCCTTAATGTACCATAATCATCTGCGAACCGATATTAAGCTGTATAATTGACCAAACGTGATCCAACGACCAATCGTACTCGAATAACGAATTAATAAACGTCGACGATATCTAAATTGCATATATCCGAGTAAATGGGTATTTTCTATGCATAATTTGAGTAATTTTTCATCCCAAATGGCCATATACATCGATCTGAGATAACTGTAACGATAATGGTAAATAACTCGTGGTATTACATAGATAAAAAAAAATGCAACCGAGATATGACGATGAATTACGCACATGGCACCGAAAAACACGAGCCAAAGGGCTGAGAAAACATTAAAAAACATACCTTCGATTTCGAAATACCACAGATGCTTCCAAATTGGACGATTCCAGGTGAATTTCCGGTCAAAATCGTAGTTTAAAAACCATCACAAGAAAGATACACACCACACAGTACACTAAACCCGAGACACTATTAATTAAAAGCCGAAATCATTCGAATATAGGATTTTTTAAAACACTCGAAGTGAATTCGAAACGGATATCATAAGCGAGCGAAAATTTGGACTATAAACAATGTATAAACAAAGCTCACCTCTTCGAAATACTCAATGGTTGAAGAAATCTAACGACGAAATGCGCACAATAGCACAATTAACTATATATTAGATCACAATTAACCACCATTACGAACTAAACTACCGAAAACCCGATAATTTTTTCGAAAAAGATAATCTTTTATAAACATTTACGAAGATAGAAGTCGAAACCGCGGCGATATAAACCTACACGTTCGGAAGCGACGAAAGTAAACAGCTGCGTGCAGAATTCACTGGCATTCTTTCCCCCTCTGCGCACAACACCGGCTAGCGGACAAAGAACCGCGTTGATCAGGGGTGCCAGCAACGTCGGCGTGAAATTTCACTGATGTCGAAGCGGCGTTTGGGGGTTTTCGGAGCTTTTACAGGGTTGTGCCGGTGAGAGCAGGTATTGACTTGAATGAGCTTTTGTGCTTTGGAAGCGGTGCTGTAGGAAAGGTGCGAATGACGAATATTATTATTCGTAATCGTAGTAATTTGTTTTATCGCGGAGGGAGTTGCAGAAGGTGATTCATAGATAGGTGTATTTACGATAGCAATGCGTAGTGTGGTTCTTGTTTTTGATGTCTATTTCGTTGCTGTTATTATGCTGCAGTTGAACTTTATTTTTATTATGCATGAGTTACAGCTATAAATTTTAGGTGCCCGGGTTATTTTTTATCAAGCTTTGAATATGTAATTATGTAAATTGACTTTAAAAATGGGATATAACGCAACGTGAGAAATGCTTTTTCTGAGTAAACAATGTAATGTCAACTGTCAACTCTGAGAGATATAATTTAGAAATACAACATGTACGTAGACGTATATCTCGAGTGTACCTAAGAAAAAAAAGTGAAGTAGAAATTGTCAGGACATTGAAGCTTATATTTACTAACTTAAAAAAAAAATCTTTCCAAGGATGGTAAAATTCCAACCAACAGTATAAGTTTTGGCCTAAACAAACTCATATCGAAAGTACAATTTTTTGAATTTTGGCGAATTTTTGAAAATTTAAAATTACTCCATGGTCCTAAAAAAGATGAAAATTTAATCTAATCAACGAAAAGAACCTGAAATTTGGTATCTAGGTAGTTATAGGTACCTTATTTTTGACTTGAATCAATTGGAAGTGGTTTCGATCAATAGCAAAAACAAAGGCGGGCCAGGATGAGACGGACCCATTTTAAAAAAATTTTTGGCTCGACCAGTAATTTTCAAACAATTTCTGATTTTTTTCTAAATAAGAAAAAAAATAGGTACTTAAATCATAACTTTTTTTTAGTAGATAAGCCAAATTTTGATTATAGTTTTTTTTTTTATTATTCAAAATATGGAAGATTGCCTACAAGAAAAATAACAACTATTTTAATGAACTGTATAACGAAGCTATTAACATATACTGAAACTGATATTGAAATTGAAATGTCTGAAAAACGTTATAGAAAAATTTCGAAAAAATTGAAGTTTTCTTAGATTTTGTAATAGAATCTCGTTAGAATCTGATAAGTAGAGTCAAGAGATGATTTTAAAGTGAAACTTTTATTATTCTGATTTAAATTTATTCCTAGTTCAAATTTTTCAACCCTATTTTTTCAATTTTTTTAATTATAAATTTTTCCTGAAATTGTATTCAATTTCAAAATTTTTCCACCAATAACATTTTTTTAAATTTAATTTTCTCAAAATTTTTCCAAGTTTGATTTTTAAAATTTTTTTCTATTTCGTATTTTCATTGAGGTAATTTTTTAAATTTCTTCTGTAATCATTCGTTAAATCGAAAGAAATTTTGAAAAAACATGAAGTTTAAAATTGTTTTGAAAAATTCAGAGTAAGAAAAAATTCAAAAATTGAAAAAAATTGAGGAAAAATTCAAAATTTAAAAGAAAATTTTGGAAATACAAAGTTGAAGAAAATTTAAGAAATCAATCAAAGTTGGAAAATTTTTTAAAACCCAGTACAATGTTTTCCAACTGTAACATTTTTTAATTTAGATTTTCTCAACATTCTTCTCAACTCAAGTTTTTCAAATTTTTTCATCTTCTTCCAACTCAAAAATTATTTCCATTATAATTTTTCCTCGAATTTTTTTCATCTTTGAATTTTTTTTTAAATTTTTGTTAGATTTGTTAAAAATTATTCAAGATATTGGATGATTAATGAACTTACAAGCAAATTAGGTTCATCTTACACTGAAAAAAGTCGGGCCAAAAGTTTGAATTTAAACCACATATTTACATAGTTGAAGAGTTTGCTGTAGGTCATAAAAAAAAACGAATTGTTTTATATTAATTTTAGATTATAAAGCATTAAATTGTGTACGTACTTTCACTTTTTCTCCTCGATTATATTTTTTGAACGAATAAAAATTTAATTTTTTATTCGGGCGCTTGTTTACTTAAAATATCACCAGAGATTTCCTTTTTCAGCCCCCCCCCACCCCCATGCACTCAAAAAATATTTTTCTCCTTGGTAAATTGACCCCATCACCCATGTGCTTGGCTTTTCTGTACCTTTTCAAAAAAATTGGCTGAATCCGTCACTGGTCAGGAGTCTGCTTAGAAATCGTAACAAGAAGAAATTATTTTATTTTTGCCAATTTTCCTATTTTCCGAAGAAATTTGAAAATCGAAACCCGGAGAGTTCAAAAAGACTGGAAATTTTGCTAAAAATAAACGAACGATTTCTAAATTATTTTTAAAAATTCGATAAAAAATCGAAGAATCAAAACCTCAATATATTCGAAAATATCAGAACTATTTCTGACTCAAAAACAGAAACACAAAAAATCCTACAACTAATCCTCCAACACCAAATTTAAACTCCCCCCCCCACCTCCCCTTCCGACACTGGACGTAAAGATACTGGCAATTAAACACACTCAGTATAATAAAATTATTTGAAAAAAAATTTGACCAAAAAGAATTTTGGTTGTAGGTGTTTTGAGACATGTTTTTTTTTCAAAAAAATTCCACTCTCGTTCAAAACGAAACCTACAATAGTTTTTTATAAGTTCTTTTGCTCTGACAAAATAACATTATATTATATCTTTGTCAGGTAATTTTCTAACTTTTCAAAAAAAATGTTTGAGTCAATTTTTTTCTGATGATTACCTCTTTTGTCGTTTAGCCTTAAAAAGTAGGTACCCAGATCAGTATATTTAAAAAAAAAATACAATACTTGCGATCAAGATTTTATTTTCTATTGTGCATGATCAAGTGTTCAGATTTTGTTAAATTTACTAAAAAAAATACGTAATATTTTATCAACCATTTTATTTAGTGCCACGGAATGAATATTAAACTCGTATAAGCTCACTAAATGATTTTTTTTTTGAAATTCTGAAAGACTCGAATGAGAATAAATTATGCTTAAACACGTTCTAAAAATTATGAACACATCTACATTACATTTTAGTACCTATACCTACGTAAATTACCTACAAGATATTATTGTCAAACACAAATTGGCGAAATGTCTCGCTAATTGACAAGTTGCAATTTTCTATAACTTCTGAGAAACTAATTTAGACATTAAAAGTTTAGTTTAAAATTTATCCGACACGTTCTTTCCATTTATTAAGATAATTAACGAATCATCTCCACATTTTAATTACAGTGCTTTTCCATTCGCATCACAGTCGAGAAAAATTTTTCAATCATCGGCGTATTTTTTCAAACCCAACAATTACCCAAATAAAATAAAATTCGACTCGAATATTTATCTAGCATCGCGCCGATCCTCCTTTATATTTACTCAATCCAATAATTGAACTTATATAAACACAGCGATGAAAAAAAATCCAAATATTACGCAGCATATTACAAGAAAAATAAACGCTAGAGTAATTTTGACGAGATAAACTTTGGCGAACTGGAGAGAACGAGCCTATCGAAAACAGCAAAATTGTACAAATGAAGCTGGTAAAGCCAAAACGTTATGTGAATAATAAAGAGCTATAATTCTCGAACTCGTGTATAGAAAAAATAGCACAGAGAGAGAGAAAAAATGGTCAACTTGTAAAGGATGTGTAATTTAACAGAAAAAACAAACAATCGAGAGCTTTTTCCCTAGTGATATTATGTCTCCCTAAATTTAAGATGCTTACTAGACCAAATAGGGTAAATTTATACAATGGATTGCTTTCCATGTTGACGTAAAGAATTACCGAGACTGGCGACGCGATCAGAAATTCCAACGTGGATATATTTTTAAATTTAATTTACTAAATTGTTTATCGAAGAAAAAAATTCGCTAATATTTACAATATCTTAATACTTATAAGACGAGGGGAAAAAAATCTTAATGTAGAATTCGGGCAATATATAAATTTTACATGTTTTTCTACATCATGGCTTATAATCTAATATCACTTTGGTTTTTAGTAATTTTAAAACCTTGTATTATCCGGCATTCGAATAAAATACGGTACTTGGTTTAACGACGCTCTGTAATGATGCAACCAACGTGATCCTTTTCTTAAGCTGCCGTCGATACCATCTTGCCATACTCCGGCTGGTAAATAAACCTCTCTCATTGTCGTTTTCGGTCTCAGCATCGGAGCCACAATTAATTCTTCGCCGACGCAGAATTCGTCTTTGACTGTGTGGCATGCTGTGTCTGTAGGATCGAGCATCCATAATGGTCGAATTAACGGTATGCCCGTTTCTAAGGCTTCTCTGACGTATTTTTGTAGCAAAGGATTCACCTAAAATGAAAAAAAATCGAGTGGAATCATTTTCCAGATTTTTTTAATTAATTGGTTTTCTAAATACTCACTTTTTGTTGCCTCAAAGCGGTTAAATTTTTAGCCAAATCGATAACCTCTTTATCATATTGGCTGGGTAAGTACGAAAATCTTATCACAGGTAAGAAAGTAGCTAATTGAAGCCACCTTATGTATAATTCTCGTTCTGGTAACTTGTTGGTACTTTCATCATCCGAAAATATACTCAGCGTTTCATTACGTTCTAAAAAAAAAAAAAAACATATGGAATAAAACGTAAATCGATAAACTTTTTTAACGATACAACAACAAAGTGGAACTAACCCTCGTGATTTTTCGTAATTTCGCTAACATAATCTCCTCCTACAGGACCCGGCATTAAAAAGGGATACCCGACGATACCGTAGGTCAGCGTTGTCGGAATGATGACTTGTAACGACTCCCAGGAGGACTGCAACGAAGGTAATGATAAAAATACTGGAGCAGGTGGCCTATTAATGGTTGATGAAATCGCCAGCACTGGAACAGCGGCTAATACGCAGTCGGTGAATAATACTTTGTAGCGATCTGGATTGGTGAGGTTTTTTTTGAATTGGTAGTATCTCGGTAGATCGTAAGCTGATCCTGGAATCAAAAGTATCGTTGTCAAGTAGGTAAAAGTGTCATATTTTATACTTAATTTATAATGAGAGAACAGTTTTTTTGTAGAACTTCTCAAAACGAGGTGGTTTCAAAGAAGAGAATTTGAGCAAAAAATTTTATGATGCCAAAGTTTCGTTCCCTTGAATTTGACAATTGAGCAACGCAAGTTATACAAATGTATGCTAGTTTGCATGTTTTGAATTTGAAGGAGCATGAAAATTTGATCGGAATGCTTTTCAGCAGGGCTGGTAAGGCAATCAATAAAAGTTAAATTAGAGCTTAAAACTTAAAATGAATTTTTAAAAATAAAGCTTGAACTTACGTTTAAAGCTTAAAGCCAAATTCTTTAAATCTTAAACTTAAACTTAAAACTGAAAGGCCAAAAATCATTGGCTTACAGCTTAAATCCATTTTTCATCATTTTTCTTAGGAGGGGAGAGGGGGGCGGTGAAGGATCGATTTTTCACTTTTTTTTGTGATCAGAAAAGAAATTCAAGTTTTTTCCTCTAAATTTTCTCAAACTGCTAAATTTTCTTTTCGAAATGTTTTCAAACCAAATTTTTCCCTAAAATATTTTTAAACCCAAAATTGCTTCTGAATTCTGAAACTTTTTCAAACTCGATTTCTTATCTCAAAATTTTTTCAAACCAAAAATTCAAAGTTTTAAACTTCTTTTCAACATTTTTCCAACTCAATTTTTGTATCCAATCCTAATATTTTTTCATACTCCGAATTCTGTAATTCAAAAGTATTGTCCGTCCAAAATAGCTTGAGCCAAATTGTGTCAGTTTCCTGATCAAAAAGCAAACAAAATTTTGATTTTTTCCCATTTAACTACAGAAATTTTATTTTTGGCTTTCGGATAATGAGACTGACACAATTTGGCTCAAGCTATTTTGGACGGACAATATTAGGTAAAGTAATGTTTCCTGTTGCACACCTACCCTAGTCACATCATGAAATTGTTTCTCATTTATTGAAATTTTTTTGGAAAATGAAAAAATGATAAGTATGTGAAAAAAATCAAGATTCAAGTATAAAAAATGTCAACAAATTGTAAACTGGAAAAAATTTCGAGTTGAAAAGAAATTTCAAATTGAAAAAACTTCAAGAATGTAGAAAAGTGTTTCAAGAAAAATTCCAGGGCTGAAAATAATTTGAGTTTAGAAAAAAATGATTTCAAGGTCAGAAAAAAATGGGGAAAAATTCTAAAATTTGTAATAATTTTAAGTTGGAATGAAATTGAGAAAAAAATTTTTAGAACAATAGATGAATAGTTTCAATTTGAAAAAATTTCTTAAACTTCAAGGTTAGGAAGAAAAGAAAAAAGTTAATACTTGGTTCAAAAAAATTGAAAAAATTTAGTGAATATGGAAAGACGGAGCAAAAAATCAAGTTTTAAGCTCAAAAAAATAAAACTTTAACTTAAACTTAAATCTTAAAATTTTAAAAATAAAGCTTAGGCTTATTTCTGAAAAAATCATTGGTTTGACGGCTTAAAGCTTAAAGCTTAATGCTGACTTACCAGCCCCGCTTTTCAGGAAACACAATCAAACGTAGATCTATCAAAGTATGGTGGTGGAGCCTTCCCCCTCAAGGCCGAAAATGGCTTATACATTTTTTTTAATGCCCATTCTATGCTTTTCAAAGGGAATTTCAAAAAAAAAATTGATAACCTCCATATTTTTGTTTTTTTTCCTTCAAGAAATACATTTTTTGCTATTTTTTTTAAATACATAAACATAATTTTTTCCCTTTTTTTGGCATCGAAATTTTTGATACTTGAAAAATTTGTCCCCTCCTTGAAAAAAAAAAGGAAAACGTTGACAAATAATTGCACGCTTTTTTTTTCAATAATTTTCGTCCGAATCTGCAGCTTCGTCAACTGGTGATTTGATAAAATTTTGATAATGATGAAAAATCTGGGATTATACCAGTTCAATCTACGTTCAATTTTTACTCTTTTAGTTTCAGATGCGTTTGAGTTCGAGTTTTCAAACTTCAATAGTGGTTTTTATATTCAGGCTCACATTATATATATTTTGATTTTCTCTCATTTTTTTCAAAGTTGAGTTTTTTACGTTAATAAAAGCAAAAATTGATTTGAAAGTTAAAAAAATTGGTCAAAATTGAAAAAAGTTAGTTAATAGGATTAACTTATTGAAATTTGAACCTCCACAATTTAAATAAACATACTTCAAAAACAAGTAAGCAGGAATGAACTGAAGTTGACATTAATGGAAAGGTAAAAAATGGGAAATTTTCGATTCAGACAAAATTCCCCTCTTTTTTAAAGCAAAATACAATTTTTACTTTTCTATTGGAAGTGTAAATTTTCTCAAGAAAATCTCATTACTTTCTTAGATATTCAAGTCGGAACTTGATTTTCTCCAATTTTAGGATCATAAAAGGGGGGAGGGAGAGGGATTTTCGGTACAGTCGGAAGGGAGTCAGAATTTTTCGCAAAAATGAAAATTTCTAATTTTTTTAACTTGAATTATACGTAATTCTATAAATGATTTCTCCAGAACAAACTTTTTCACTTAAATCCTCTAGAATTTTCTCGACTATTACCGAAAAAAATTGACGATCAATTCAAGATGATTTTTTTTTTAATTTTGAAGAAGGGCGTCTTTTCGAGAAATAGAGAAAATTGCTAAATTTCACATCCCATTCCCCTTCAATTCAGACTAAACTCAATTTGTATATCTGTGATATTAAAGAAGTTGTTTTGCTTTTTAACAAAAAAGATCAAAAAGGCTAATTCGTCGATTTTTGAAACTAGAAATTCTGGAATATCTCTTCATTTTATTTTTTATATAAAATTTTAAAATGGGCGAGATGTCTATTTTAAAAAAAATTGAACTTGATTTTTGATTGATTTTACGTATTTAATTTTCTGTTTTTAATTTTTGATTTTTAATGTTCGAAATCAGATTTTAGATTTCTCAGTTTGGACTTCTTATTCTCAATATTTGATTTTTGAACTCTAGTTTTCAATTTTTAATTTTTGACATTTAATTGCCGATATCTTATTTCCAATTTTCCGTAGGTAAAAAAAAATAAAAACGAGAAAATTTGCTAATTTTTTTGTTGAAACTCGCTCATTTAATGTAATGTATAATTTCTACTATGACTCTGACTTCTGGCATTGATATCATGGGTTCCCAAAGCAGGGTGATTTTTCAGAAAAATTAAGAGTTTCCTCCGTTCCCCGTTCCCACTCTCCTCTAATTTAACATTAAAAATAAATTGTTTGAGATTTTGCGACCCTCTGTGTAAATGGTTTGGTTTATAATCTAATCCCTTAAAAATTCGCAAATTGCAATTTTTTAGATTCAAAATGATTTTGGTAATTTTACGTGAAAATAAAGTTTACTGTCAAGAAATTTGTAGCAACCATTGCTGCAGAATAGAAAATTTCCTATCAAAATTGGTAATTAGGAACCAACTTTTTTTTTTCATACTCTCAATTTAAGAGAACATTTTTAAACATTGAATTTGCAATTTTCAACCGTGGGAATACTTTTTGAGAGAATTGAAAATGAACAAAAATGTACATTAGTTAGGTATTGATACAACTTTTTTTGTAGCAAAGCTCAATTTTTCCGAGAATCCGCCAAAATCGCTTCGAATTGCTGAGAAACACTGATCTTCAAATTTCCAAAAATAGGTACAAAGGCTAAAAATGTCTCGAATTTAAAACCGAATCGTACCGAGGAGGCGTAGAATGTACAATCTCGAAAATTTTATTTTCATAATTAAATTAGGTGAAGAGAAAAGGTGAAGAAAAATATGAAAAACTACCTACATCATCTTCGAAAATGCCCTCACCTTGGGAACCCACAGAGTCCAATACCAGCAGCCGAAGGGAGTTGAAATTTTGTGCGGATGAATTACAATATTGAAATACCTACCTGTAGGGCTCCCAAAAAATGAGTTCAAAAAAATATTTACCTAAATCTAGACACAAAGCATCGACACCATGCGATTCGAATATCTGCCTCATACGTCCCTGAAGCCAATATCTCGTTTCATTATTGGTGATATCCAACATTCCAGCACTTCTCAGCGATTTATACCTTGTTAATGCCGGAATCTGTCTATCTTTATCACTTCCACGTTCATTGATCTGGAAGAAAAATTTGAAAATTAATAAATTCAGGTAATTCCACGCCCACTCCTCGATTCCATCACCAAATCCCTCACCAATAAATTCTTCTCAACGGTTTCGGCGAAATTAACAGACTCGGTGCCGATGAACGGTTGAATGGTCAAAATGATCCTAAAACCTCTCCTATGAATAATATCGATAGTCTCCGTGATTGTGGCGAATCGTTCCGTATCAAAAGTAAAATCTCCGATTTCCGTTTGCCAGAATTCATTCAACAAAACATGCCCTGCGAAAGATCACTATAATACCATTAGACTACGGTCGGCCTCCTTTTCGTCGGTGAAAAAATTCAATACGATGAAAAAAATCCATCCGCTTATTCCCTAATGGACGACATTTCGAGTTGAATTCTCGAAAATGAAGATACTGTCACCCTTGCAATAAGCGCAACAAAAGAATCAACAGCGCGACAAAGCAACATTAACGAGCCTATAGTTTACCCACAGCTATCTTTCAGCTTAATATGACGTTTTTATGAGGCGCAAATTAAAAATAGCTCTTCGTATAAAAAACAACTCGCGAATACGACTGCTATTTCTTGAAAAAATTACGAGTTGCCGAGAAGACGTAAACAATTCGCAATTCAGTTCGGTAGGTAGGTACGATGTAGCAAAAATATGGGTAATTATTTGAATTTTATTATCACCCCGGCGACGACGGCGACATTTTCACCTCGTATTTCGCCACCGAATAGGGCCTCCCTTTCAGCCATGGAAAAAAGCTACCTTCTATATTTATAAGTGGAAATAACAAAAACATAGGCTAATTCGAAGCGCGTTTTGCAAAGCGAATAATTCCAAGAAAAGCGGATTTTCAGCCCGGATTAGACGAAGCGCTAATCTACGCGTTCTGAGCGAATAATTTACAATAAAACGTTACCTAAAACGCGGCGCAGTGGCGTTCTTTTCAAAATACTAATGTCTAATTACTTTCTGTTAAAATTGCAAATTACCTTGTCTGAAATATCCCAACGCTATAACATTTTCGGTAAAGTTAACAATGGCCGTATCTGTCAACATTTGCTTATCTTTAGGAGCAATTTGCCAAACTGGCTCGGTAAGTAAAGAGTTGATGATTTCCAAGTCGGATTTCTTTAATCCGTCCCATAATGATTTTTCCGATAATGCCAAGTGCAGGGTTTTCATGTTGCTCGATGTGCATACTGTGTAGTTCAGTGTCGGTCGGCCTTGAGTTGTCATGTAAGTGAATTGATCGTGCTGACCCTGCAAAAAGTTCGAACGAGACTTGTTACATGATCCTATTATATTTTCTCGAGACAAAAAAAAAAGATGAAACAAGAAAAGACACAATTTGACGAATTTTTACATTTAAAATATTTAATACATATCAACATATCACAAGAAAAAATTAAAATTCGAAACCAGAATGAGTCGAATTTGAAAATTTTGTAAAATTTATAACCCCACAATCGATTCGTTTCGATCTTCAAATTCAGAAAATAGTTGTTCGTGAACATAAATGGTGTTTTCAAAAAAAAAAAAGTTAGAATACAGGAGAAAACAACAAAATAAAACAGAAAATCTGGAAAGGTAACGTAAAATTATTTTTTAAAAAACTATCTGCATCATTTTTCTGATTTGTGTGTGTGTGTGTGTGGGGGGGGGGGGGTGAGGTTCACACTTGTGGGGAAGGGTAAAAAAAGGTTCAAAAAATCAATTTTCAAAAATTCAATACCTAAATCTTGGACACTTTGCTGAACCAAAATGAAACACATTTGGTTTTAAAAATAAAACAAGATTTTACTTTATTTTCAGTTTATTTCGAGCTTCTCATTTAAGTAATAAGAATAGACTCGATCGAATTTTTCAAAAAATATGAAATTTTCTAAAAAAATATTTATGGGGAAAGCGACAATTTTTGAAATCGAAATCGGTTGTATTTGTCTATTTGATGAAAAATAAAATTCACACCCTTTCTAATTCACTTGAAGAAGAAAAGTTGATTAGAGGCGGCTTGGTTTAAGAAAATGGTGGGAGGGGAGGCGGTAAACTGTAAAAAAAAAAATTTCTTAAGAAAATCGATCAAAAAGCTCAAAAAACCGGATCTTGCCCTTAAATGTTCTAAAATGCTTCCAAGGTTTTTAAAAAAATTGATCTATCATTCATAAACACACCCAAGAGGGGCTCAGAGGGCTCAAGCCCCCCCTCCCCCAAGCTCGGACAGGAGATTTTTTATTACAAAAATGTGAACAAAAGTAGTTTTTTTGCTCATGAAATATGATTTTTCAAACAATTTTCGCCCTCGCTTCGCTCGGGCAGTATTTTAATCCTTCTATTTTAAAAATTGATGATTTTTCACTGATCTTTCGCTCAAAAATTGATGATTTCTCAATCAATTCCCAGTTTATCAGAATAAATCAATAATTTTGCCTGAAAAATCAGTGAAAAATAACAGAACTTTCGTGAATTTTTAATTTTACTTGGCTCAAATCCGTTTATGAATTGTCAACCTACTGAAAATACCCACTGAAATAACAAGTTACTGAATTTTTTATTGAAATTACCCCCCCCCCATTTTTTCTGGATTCTGAGCCCCTCCCCTAAATAATTTCTGGGTGCGCTTATGTCTATCATCAATTCTGAAATATTTTACCAAAAATTCGAAAAAGTTAGTTCGAAGGCCTATCATGTTTCCAAATGTCCCAAAAAAAGGTCAAAACAAAAGAAATTAAAAATTTTCAATATTTTTTAAATTTTGATGCTAATATGAAATTTTGCAGAGAATTTGAAAAAATTGGTTAAATTGTCTAATCATGTCCATCAAGTGCTCCAAAAGGGACCCAAATCCTAAAACTGAAAATATTGATGTTTAATATTTTTGGTTCTAGTTTGAAATTTAGAGAAGAAATTGGAAAAGTCGTAAAAGGTCCTGTACCATTTGCAAATTTTTCAAAAAATGATCCAAACCATAAAAATTTAGAAATTTTGACTTTTCAAATTTTTTTATTTTATAGTCTGAAATTATGAGAAAATTTATAAAAAAACTGATCAAGAGCTTAAACCTCGCGGTGTCTACGAAATCTGAAAAATGAAAATTCTTGCTATTTTGTAAATTTTTCTTACCATTTTCATACTATTTTTCTTACTTTAACTTTACCCCCCCCCAAAAAAAAACTTATTTTTTATCCTTCGATTAACTAGATTAACTAAGGTAAAATTCTTTCCAATTTCTGGTTATTTTTTGTTTTTATTGCTAGGTACTGGGCATCTTAAATCAGCATTCGTGTACCCCAAAAAGAGCCAAAATCATACAAATTTGTAAATTTCATTATCTTTTTAAATTTTAAGCAGAATTTTTTCAATGCTGGAAAATTTTTAATTTTTTGCAGATTCCGAAACGTCTTAAAACCGTTCCAATCGATTTCGGAAGTAAGAAATAAGGTAGGTATCTACTAACTTTCAGCTTTTTACCTCCATGCGCAGGTTGTTGGCGTATTGTTAAATTTTTTCCAGGAAAATTTTCTGCCAAAAAATATGGATTTGAACTGAAAGTAACGAATTCCGGAAAATTATGCTTTAATCGATTAAATAGTAGGTTACCAATGTGGGTAATTGGGTAATCCGTGATTAAGTATGAGTGCGGAAGATCATATGGATAACTTTTATAGACTTTTCTCCAGTGCTAGAAAATTTCAAAATTTTATGGAGGCTCCGAAATGTCTCAAAATCGCTTTCAATCGATTTGGGAAGTTAAAAATGGGGTATATACCAAATTTCAGATTTTTTCGTTGATTAGATAAAACTTTCATACTTTTTCAGAGCGCCAAGATCAATTTGAAATTTTAAAAATTACCTACCAAAATTCGAGAAATGAACTTTACCACCTAAAATTTAGGATTTACCACGTCGCGTCGTTAAGGTCTAAGCACAACTTCCTAGCTACTTTTTTTTCAACTTCTAAAGAAAAGTGCAAAACTATCACCCCTATTATTCAGCCATTCTTTATTTTAAAGTAGGTAGTCTTTTTTACTCTCATTTTTGTAAAAAAAAAATTATGGTTCAAAAAAATTCAGCATGTTTGGAAAATATTTAACAATTTTTAATAATTTTTTCAGGATTGGCCCATGTAAAAATTGTTACATTTTAGTAAATCTTTTCACTGATGAAAATTAAGGTACTTTTTCAGAATTTTGTCAACTTCTAAAAGAACCCAATCAACTCTAGCACCAATTAAAATTTCAGACTCACCCTCAAACAAAGTCTATTCTCTTGGCCAGCATTAATCGATACATAGAGAGGTGACTGCGGATCGACAGTAATAGCAACTCCTTTGGAATTGATGAAATAACGCTTGAGCACAAGACCCCAACGATGATGACCTATATGTCCGGTGATAAAAGGAGACATATCAACTCTGCCCAGTTCGACAGGCCAAGCCATACCCAAAGTTCTTCCTCCACCGTACCTGCAAAGAAATCAGAAAACCGATAAGTCAGAATGACATTCTCTTCTAGTACAACCCTCAGAATCAACTAATAAAGCAAATAAATAATAAAACAGATACCTTACCAATGCCCATACTGGTCTCCATCTTCGTAACAATCAGTAGGATTAATGGAACTGGATAAACTATACCACCGAATATAATAACAATTCAAATTTCCAGATTTTTTCACATGATTAAGTCTAATTCTAGCATGATCCATCCATTCAAAACACAACGACCCGTCTTTATCCTCTTCCGAAGGTAAACAATGATAAACCCTGTCGGTATCCGGTAAATCGACTCCCAAATGACCCAGGGCTATTTCCACTCCTTCGTTGCTGTACAACCTTAAATATTTGGCTTCTTTATTAAACCTCGTATAAGGAAAATATTCCCTCTGAAAGTTAACGAGGTTATCAAATCAATACAATTAGATTGGTAAAAAGTGCACTTATCATAGAGAAACGTCACAGTAATAAAAATAGGTATCGTACTTGTAACACTTGCTGATAATAGTAGACATGGGCGAATGAAACGGTGAAAACAATCAAAAGAAATAAAAATCCGACGAAAAATCTCAAGTGGAATTCCGAATTTGGTTTTCTTCTTTTATTGTACGGTAATGTCATCTGGTTGACGAATGACACGCGAATAATAGAATTATTTACCTTTCCACACTTTCTAATCGTTTCAAAATGATGATAACGAAATTAAAAAAACTCATTTACTGCGTAACTAAAATAGATACCCAGATAAACGAGCCAAATTTATCACAAAAAAATTATCAATCACCATTATTTTCTCTCGAAGTAAACTAGCAATTGAATTGATACTGGTGACCGAATGTTGTGGCGAGTATTCGTCATCGTCGTCTTTCAAACGGAAACCAGGAGGAGCAACTGATTTTCTTCGAGCTGTCCTGTGATGCGATCTGCAAAAGAATGGGCTCAGTTGGCGATAAAAAAAATATTATTTTTAAGTAGGGAAGTACCTATAAGCTCTGGATCCTGTACCGCCGATATGACAGCTGTCGTCATCGGATGTAGGGGCATCGCTGAAAGTATCACTGGTATCATATCCTCCTCCTCCTCCATGTCTCATATGCTCCGGCGTTAGCTAAAAACAAAACAGAATTTTTTTTCATAAGTTTTTTTTAAAATTAATTTCTCTAACCTATTTGTTCAATATTGAAAAATAAATTTACTTGATTGATTGATTGATTGATTGAAGTTTTTCCCATAATTATTTTCAATTTTTCCCAAAATAATGATTTTGAATTTTTTTCCTTAAACTTGTTCACAAATTAATTCCAAATTATTTTCTTGAATATTTTTCGTAATTTTTTTATTCCAAATTTTTGTCTTCAATTTTTCCCATATTTTCAATTTTTCCCAAAACATTGATTTTGAATTTTTTTCTTCAATTTTTTCTCAAAACACGAATTTCAAATTTTTTAATAAATTTTTCCCAAATTAATTTTAATTTTTTTCTCAAACTTTTTAAAATCATTTCCAAATTTTTTTCTAAAATTTTTTTCCAAAGTTGATTTCTTTTTTTTCATATTCAATTTTTTCATTTCAGATTTTTTCATCAATTTCTTTCCAAATAGTCTACAGTCCAGACGCAGAAAAGTGCTCAGGAAAGTGAATATGCTATGCTTTTTTGGGGAACAAAAAAATCAGTTGGTTTTTTGTTGGTATGGATGGGGTATTCACGAAAATGAGCATTTTCGATTTTTGCCGGGTCACTATAGGGGGCTGGAGCCTAAAAACCCCCATTTTTTCAAGTTGGCCGGGAACAAATTTTTTTTTGCCATTTTGAAGCACATGCTCCCCCGAGTCCGAATATGTGTTTCATTTCCTTGGGCATGGTCACAATGGTCCCCTAGGGCCCCCAAAGTGGGATTTTTGGTGAAATTTGGCCATTTTTGAAAGTAAAATGATTGTGTAGACGTCATAAAGCTCGCGGAACAAGAAAAAACCACCTTCATGGGGACATGAACTCATTCTGAACCGATTGAGCCTAAATTTTTGGAAAACGGCTGGCACAATGAGCCGCAGGCGAATTTTAAAGATGCGCCCCTCGGCGATTTCTCAAAAAATAAACAGCTACAAAATTTTTACAAAATGGCTATGAACGCGTGTAACATATCAAAATGGGGTAAAATTTCGCGAAAAACCCGAAAATGACAATGAATTTTGATTTTGACCCCTTCCAAAAATTTTAAGGGGTGAAATTTGGTCAATTTTTGACCGATTTTGAAAAATTGTCGTGTTACCTATCAAAATGGGGTAAAATTTCGCGAAAAATCCGAAAATGACAATGAATTTTGATTTTGACCCCTTCCAAAAATTTTAAGGGGTGAAATTTGGTCAATTTTTGACCGATTTTGAAAAATTGTCGTGTTACCTATCAAAATGGGGTAAAATTTCGCGAAAAATCCGAAAATGACAATTAATTTTGATTTTGACTAATTCCAAAAATTTTAAGGGGTGAAATTTGGTCAATTTTTGACCGATTTTGAAAAATTGTCGTGTTACCTATCAAAATGGGGTAAAATTTTCCGAGAAACCCAAAAATACCAATAAATTTGTAATTCCACCTCTTCCAAAAATTTTAAGGGGTGAAATTTGGTCAATTTTTCAGTAATTTTGCAATCATCACTATTACGTGATGTATGAGAAAGAAAAATTTAGAGAGTAAAACAGCACGCACGACGATGAAAATGATTCCGATTGAATAATATATATATAAATACCTACCTATCCTTAAAACTATATTTTTTATGTTCTTTTAAAATTTCAAAATGTTTTAAAAAGTAACAATGATTTTTCACAATTGTTCAAACATTGACTAAATTTTTTCTGTAAACCTTTTGAAAAAAGTCAAAATCAAAATTTATCAACATTTTTGGTTTTTTCGCGAAATTTTACCCCATTTTGATAGGTAACACGACAATTTTTCAAAATCGGTCAAAAATTGACCAAATTTCACCCCTTAAAATTTTTGGAAGGGGTCAAAATCAAAATTCATTGTCATTTTCGGGTTTTTCGCGAAATTTTACCCCATTTTGATATGTTACACGCGTTCATAGCCATTTTGTAAAAATTTTGTAGCTGTTTATTTTTTGAGAAATCGCCGAGGGGCGCATCTTTAAAATTCGCCTGCGGCTCATTGTGCCAGCCGTTTTCCAAAAATTTAGGCTCAATCGGTTCAGAATGAGTTCATGTCCCCATGAAGGTGGTTTTTTCTTGTTCCGCGAGCTTTATGACGTCTACACAATCATTTTACTTTCAAAAATGGCCAAATTTCACCAAAAATCCCACTTTGGGGGCCCTAGGGGACCATTGTGACCATGCCCAAGGAAATGAAACACATATTCGGACTCGGGGGAGCATGTGCTTCAAAATGGCAAAAAAAAATTTGTTCCCGGCCAACTTGAAAAAATGGGGGTTTTTAGGCTCCAGCCCCCTATAGTGACCCGGCAAAAATCGAAAATGCTCATTTTCGTGAATACCCCATCCATACCAACAAAAAACCAACTGATTTTTTTGTTCCCCAAAAAAGCAGACCCATTGAACACTTTTCGGGGTCTGGACTGTAGACTAAAAACTAATATCAAATTTTTTTCATCAATTTTTTCCAAATTTTTTCTGAATTTTTTTTCCGAAGTTGATTTCTTTTTTTTTCATCTACATTTTTTTTATTTCAGATTTTTGTATTAATTCTTTCCCAAATTAAATTCTAAATTCATCATTTTTTCCCCAAAACTAATATCAAATTTTTTCGTCAATTTTTCCAAATTAATTCCAATTTTTTTTCGAAAACTTTTCTCCAAGTTGATTCCATTTCTTTTTCATTTTCAATTTTTTTCATCAATTTTTTCATTTGAAATTTTTAAATAATTTTTTCCCAAATTAATTTCAAATTTATTGCTTTTTCCCAAAACAATTATTTTTTTCATCAATATCTTACCAAAACATTAATTTTCAATTTTTTCATCAATTTTTCCTAAATTGATTTCAATTTTTTTTCTTCAACTTTTTTCCAAATTAAGTAGGTAGTTCCAAATTTTTTTCTAACATTTTTTCCCAAGTTAATTTTTTTTCATTCCTAATTTTTTCTAAAATTTTTTCCCAAATTAAATTCTAAATTCAACACTTTTTTCCCAAAACTAATATCAAATGTTTTTCGTCAATTTTCTTCAAATCAATTCTAAATTTTTTTCAAAAACTTTTCCTCAAGTTGATTCCAATTCTTTTTCATTTCCAATTTTTTCATCAATTTTTTCCCAAATTTAATTCTAAATTCATCACTTTTTCCCAAAACTAATATCAAATGTTTTTCGTCAATTTTCTTCAAATCAATTCTAAATTTTTTTCAAAACTTTTTCCTCAAGTTGATTCCAATTCTTTTTCATTTCCAATTTTTTCATTAATTTTTCCCCAAATTAAATTCTAAATTCATCACTTTTTTCCCAAAACTAATATCAAATGTTTTTCGTCAATTTTCTTCAAATCAATTCTAAATTTTTTCAAAAACTTTTCCTCAAGTTGATTCCAATTCTTTTTCATTACCAATTTTTTCATCAATTTTTTCCCAAATTAAATTTTAAATTCATCACTTTTTTCTCAAAACAATAATTTTCAAATTTTTTATCAATATCTTACCAGAACATTTATTTTAAATTTTTCCCTCAATTTTTTCCCAAATTAATTCCAAATTCATAAATTTTTTTGTCAAAACATTAATTTTGAATTTCTTCATCAATTTTTCCCCAGAACATTATTTTGAAACATTTTTCATCATTACTTTCCAAAATTAATTTCAATTTCCGCAAAAAATCAACAGATGGATTAATTTCTACAAATTTCACCAATATTTTTGGAAACCATGAAAAGTACTTTGAAATGGTCGGCACATCCGGCGACCCAATTAAACCCGCTAATAACTCGGTAATCACAGACTCGTGGAAGTTTTCCATTTACAATTTAAATCCTCGACGCAGAACGCTGGATTGGAAAACTTCGTCGATACCACTTAAGTGCTCCGAAATCCCCGAATGCTTTTTCAATCGCTTAAAAACTTTCACGGGCCTGATTGCAGCGAAAAATTATACGAAAATAACTAACCTGAGGTTCGTATTCCGGAGGTTCGGACATAATTGCATCCAATCCGGCCGGCAACGATACGGAATTACGTCTTGTCCACGCGTTACGATTACTAGTGCCAGGATTTGGTCCGGTTTCTGGATCTTGGTCTGGCGACAATAGCCGAGTCTCCTCGCAATTGGCTTCATTACTTGGGTTTCTTTCGTTATGATTGTCACAATTAGTTATATCCGCCACCGTCGTTTCGGGTCTCCCATTTTTACAGCTGGTAATCTGCACTCGTGATGAGGAATCTTTTATCAGCGGAGTTGACATGATACCATGTCAATATATTTCGAGTGGTCCGACGCGATGCCCCGATCGTGCACACTGCGTAAACAAAACCATAACATAGGTGTAATTAACGCACAAAACAATACGAGTAGGTATTCTATCGCTGTGTTTAATACTGCCGCTGATAAAAAAAAGAATATCGTACTTATCACTTTTATAATGCGTTTATCGAAGTATTGATAATAATTCTGTTCGTCGTATGGTATTTTGAACCTACCTACGTAGGTATCAAGTACTCGGCGTATAAATAAGCGAAAATAATAATTATAAATCATAACACTTCAATAAATTTTATCTCACGAAACCGTCAATAAAAAAATTGTCAATAATCGGGGTTTTTTATTGAGCATCGCAATTGGTACCAACGTGGTAGATATTTTAGCCTATTTTTAATGGTGCCGTAATTTTGGATTTACCCAAGTAACGTTTCTTGGAATAATAATAATTTTGCAAATTTAATTTCTCAATCGTTGAATTTTTCGTTATCCGCTACCGCCATACGTTGTGAACCTTGCTCAATACAATGTAGATATGAAAATTATATCTGTATTACATGGGTAGGTAGGGGTACCTCTGTAGTCGGTACGTTTACAATAATAATATCGTACGCATGGCCTTCATCAGGTTACCAGTGACGTCTCCAATTAGAGTCTTATTCAATTCAATCATTTTCTGCAGTAAAAGAAATTGAAACTGATGTTGCACTTGGCTTACGTAATATAACAATTTCCCAAAATTAAAATTTATGACTTCTTGATTAGTGATGAATTCAGTAAGTCGACGGCTCGTGTGCAAGTGAGCATCCTTTATCTCATCCCAAAGTATGTACCAACTCGTACATAGACTTGAAGACTGGGGCAAGAGAAACAAATTTTTTTTCGAATACATTTTTTTGTGGAGATTATTTGATAACTGACAAGTATTTTTTATTTTTTTCAAATCATGACTTTTAGAAATGATTATCAAGTAAACATTTTTTTACTTTTCATGGTGTCTGCTGGATCTGAAAAATGAAAATTTTTGCAATTTTTTTGATTTTTCTAGCTATTTTCATACCATTTTTCTTTCGTCAAAACGAGAGTCTAGTTTGTGAGCACCGATGAGGAAATTGAAAACGACTGAATCTTTCCTGTTTGACTCATGTGATCCATCAATTACTAACCAAATCGATTTTTTTTTTTAAAGTTCATATCATTTTCAAATATTTTTCAACCCAAAAATTTTTTAATTTCGAATAAAATTTTTTCTTAACACTAAAATTTCTCCCTCCAATTTTTTTTTCAGGTCTAAAATTTTTTAAACTGTGTTGAAAAATTGTAGACCCGAGAAAAAAATTGGGGTGAGAAATTTCAGTAAGTATTGAGAAAAATTTTTATTCGAAATAAAAAATTTTAAGGTTGAAAAATATTTGAAAGTGATATTGACTTTCAAAGAAATCGAGTTTCTTGGTAATCGATGGATCGCACGCCTTTTCGATTTCCTCATCGGTGCTCACAAACTAGACTCTCGTGCTTCAAATTGACCCAAGAAAATATCAATTCAAGGAAGAGCAAAATGTTGAAAATGTTTGCTATTTTCTGGTTTTCTTTCTACAAAAGTAAAATTTTTGTTGATTTCTGATTTTTATGGCTTTTCTGGCTAGTAGACAGTAGGTAGACATCTGGCTTTCTTGACCAACATTTAAATTATGATTTCCTAAAACTACTGTCATGACTGAAAGGCACCACCAAATCCTTAAAATTCAATCTTCTTCATTTTAAATGAATTATTTTGGAATTGATTGGTTCGAGGTATTGCGTAGAGAAGATAGGAAATTGCAAGTTTGAGTCGATTTTAACGAAAATTGGCTGTTTTTCACTACCAAAAATCGACGATCAAGAAGCTATTTCACTTCCTATGAGGAAACCAATAACAAATTTGAATTCAGAAGGTTTGAATTATATAAAAAACTGATTTCGAACCTTACTTGAACCACATCACTCATCTCAAGATGAAAAAAAATCGCAATTTTACCTCTTTTTCCTCAAAATTGGCCTCTTTTCGCGACACAAATCATACGATAGTGCGAATTCTACGCATCAGATCGGAAAACTAATTGCAGATTCGAGTTCAAGAGGGTCGAATTATATGAAAATGACACCAAATTTACCCCAACCCCTTCATGTGAAAGAATATAGGTAAAACCTCCCCTAAAACTCCACCTCCCTTCACTCATAAGGGGAAATTTTCACGTCTCCACTTCTCGAAAATTTTCTTTTGGATCATACTAAAATAAAAACCACATTTCAACCCGTGTTCAAAAAGTGCAGTATGCCCGAGCTAACCGCAGGGACTAGTATTTTTATAAGGTCCCTCTTCTCGTTTCATCTAATTTGGGCCGATCAATTCCAAAATAATTCATTTAAAATGAAGAAGATTGAATTTTAAGGATTTGGCGGCGCCTTTCAGTCATGACAGTAGTTTTAGGAAATCATAATTTAAATTTTTGTCAAGAAAGCCAGGTGTCTACCTACTGTCTACTAGCCAGAAAAGCCATAAAAATCAGAAATCAACAAAAATGTTTACTTTTGTAGAAAGAGAACCAGAAAATGACAAAAATTTTCAACATTTTACTCTTCCTTGAATTGATTTTTCTTGGGTCAATTTGAAGCACGAGAGTCTAGTTTGTGAGCACCGATGAGGAAATCGAATAGGCATGCGATCCATTGATTACCAAGCAACTCGATTTCTTTGAAAGTCAATATTACTTTCAAATAACCTTAAAATTTTTTATTTCGAATAAAAATTTTTCTCAATACTTACTGAAATTTCTCACCCCAATTTTTTTCTCGGGTCTACAATTTTTCAACACAGTTTAGAACATTTGAGACCTGAAAAAAAATTGAGGGAAAAATTTTAGTGTTGAGAAAAAATTTTATTCGAAATTAAAAAATTTTAGGGTTGAAAAATATTTGAAAATGATATGAACTTTAAAAAAAAAATCGATTTGGTTAGTACCTAATTGATGGATCACATGAGTCAAACAGGAAAGATTCAGTCGTTTTCAATTTACTCATCGGTGCTCACAAACTAGACTCTCGTATTTGACGAAAGAAAAATGGTATGAAAATAGCTAGGAAAATCAAAAAAATTGCAAAAATTTCCCTTTTTCAGATCCAGTAGACACCATGAAAAGTAAAAAAAGGTTTACTTGATGATCATTTCTAAAAGTCATGATTTGAAAAAAATAAAAAATACTTGTCAGTTATCAAATAATCTCAACAAAAAAATGTCCTGCGGGGGTCCACCCTCCACTTCGAGATCTGAGGTCCGTTATATGTACATTTTTCTTATTCTATGTAGTAATAGGATGTACTACGCAAAAGAACCGCTCCTAAAAGTCGATTAACCCGATTTTTTGTAATTATTTCTGTTACTTAATTGGAAATTTTCAAATTGTGATTTTTTCAAAGGCTCTAGCTCCCTTCCACGACGTCCTAGGGAAAAATTGTAAATAACAAAATTGTTTGTTTTTTGATGCTCTACAACTTTTGTTTCAACTTTTTTTTCCATAAGTGCGTAATTTCGAAAGTTGAAGGCGAAAAACTGATTTTGAGGGGCTGTGGCATCGAAAAAAGTGACTTGGGGGGGAGGATCAGGGAGGTCTTTCAGTATGTGATAGGATAGACCATTTTTTACAGAATAAACCAAAAACCGCTTTTATAGCAATTTGTTGGGGTATGGCCATCCCCCCTCCCATTTCTACTGTACTATAGGAAGTTATTGGGACGAACGGGAGGCCAAGTGACACTTGACAGTATAGTTTTGACTCATTCTTAAGTAGGTATCACTTCTTAGTTCTTTCTTATGTTTTTCAGTTTTATGACCTCGTCAATATTTGATCAAAATCGTTATCTCTTACCCATGATTTCTTGTCTATTGACAAATATTGATTTACGATTTTGAATTTCTGTTAACGAAAATTGTAATGTTTGGACTGTTTATTCAATATTTTAATTACTTGTGTATTTTGACCTGAGTGGAAATTGACTTCTGACTTTTTGATCTAAATTTTAACTTGATTTTTTTTTTATCAATTTCGAATCTGAATCGTGAAATTTTAATCATCAATCAAAATTTTGACCGCATCTTTGGATCGTAGTTGTTTTTGGTCGACCAAAAACGACCCTTCCAGAATATTAGAAAATCGGAAACAACCAAATTATAAAATTGCAAAATGGTCGTTTCTTGTCATTTTTGAAAAAACGACAATAAACGACACTTTTAGACGATCGGAAGATGGTTGTTTTTCGTAGTTTTTTGAAAAACGACGAAAAACAACCATACTCAAATTTTGTAACTGAAAACTTGAAACTTTTTTCAAAAATGATAAGAAATCACCATTTTTCGATCTTGTTATTTAAACGTTTCCGGTCGTTTCCTCGAAAACGACAAAAACAAACATTTTCTAATATTCCGAAAGGGTCGTTTTTGGTCATTTTTTTAAACGACGAAAAACGACCACACCCGAAATTTCGACTAGAAACGACCCTTTTAAAATATTGGAAAACGGTCGTTTTTCTTCGTTTCCGAAGAAACCCCCAGAAATGATGTAGAAAATTCAAGAACCGTCGTTTTTGTCACTTTTAAAAAAAAGTTTCAAGTTTCATTTCGAAAAAAATCTCAAAAATCAAAAAACTATCAGAGCACTACTTATTATTCACCACCTTCCATTTAGTGATGCCGCAACTCAACCAGCATAAATGTAAGGCGATTACTAATTTGAATTTGGGATTTGATTTCGGACGAAAAATAATTGATTAATACGTCAGTCAACTCAAATCTAAAGGAAATTAAAATTTTACATTAGTATGGAACCGAATGGCCCAGAGGGAAGATTTTTCCCACAGAAAAACTCTCAAATTGGGTAATTACATTTAAAGTCTGAAAAAATTGAATTCGTATTAACAAATTTAATGTGACTATGAGAACTCTTCCTTCCCCACCACAAATAATTATTCTCTATAATTTTTTTCAGTTTGCCTCCGATCATATCACATCTTTTCCTCCAGGTGCTTTATGTTACCTGGCTAATCTTATAGGTAAGTACCAATAATGGAAATAAATTTCACATATTTTTGCACTCTTGCATCTCTCAGTCAGTTTCAGGGAATTCCCAAGACTCTATAATCTTTCATACTGTATCTCAAATCGTGACCTACCTGTTTTAACATACCAGTTAGGCTTACGTAATTATTACACTCGATTAATTAAATTTCCTATACCTATGTTCGCAGAGTTATTAAGCACAAAAACTTATTAACTTCATAACGCAGCTTAGCCTTTTCAATATTTATAAAATTTGACGAAAAAAAGAGAAATAATTCAAATACCTACTTAGAGAACTAATATCGATAAAACCTAAATTATCCTGTCCCATCAAAGAACTCGAGAAATCACCTTTTTAAACCCCTATATAAATATTTCTTTTAACTAAAAAAGTAATTTAATCATCGCAATTAAGGTTTCAAAAAGAAAAAAAAACTTCAATCCCAAACCACTCATCCGATTACTCATTTTCGTTTCTCTTTCACGAATATACCTTTCAATCATATAACCTGATTGGAAACCCCATCGCAGGGTATAAAATTGATTAAAAATTTACTAATAAAGATATCCATTATATTGATAGAAAACTCGGTCAGGTTAACAGGAGTGAAAAGTTACTCGAACTAATACCCTTGCTTTTAAAAAGTATATAAAACTTGAACGAAAGCAGGAAAACTTTAGGTAACATTTTCATTTTCTAAAATGGGCTTCCTCTTATACGGCAGCGTTGCAAATTTTATCATTCTTGACCAACTACCTACATAAACGTTATTTCAACGGACGATCAAATATTAAGGAGTACACTCGACGTAAATCAAAGCTTTTTCCAAGTTCTAATACTTTGATAGATTTTTAAAGCACCTCGGTCGTTTTAAAATGTCAAAAGTAATAATCCATTTATTAAAGAGCAACACCGTAAATGGAAAAGTTGGGGAAAACTTTTTTTTTGCCTTGGTTCATTTAGAAATGAAAAATTTTTACTTTTTCCAACGTCAATACGCGCCATTGTCGATAAAATGTTCAATATTTTAAGCTCGTAAATAGCTAAAGACACATTTCGTAGATACCAAATAAAATGAACTATTTTGCACACTAAAAATTAAACCGGTTCTAGTTAAAAGAATTCCAATTAAATCGAATCGCGATTTATCGATACGAAATATTCGCACGAAACCAATGGAGCAAAAAAAAATTAACCACTTCAGTTGAATTTACCTGTCGTGAGTATTAAAAATCGTACGAGCAACGACACATCACTATACGATAAAAATCTACCAGACTCGTACACGCACTAATCTTGTCCGGTTTATTCGACAATTAAAAAAATTAACTTAATCAGCGAACGAAACAGTAGTTTTAGAATCATCTCCATCCCGACTATAGTAAAATACCTTACGTCATGAACGCCGAGTAGAAAAAAATAAAAATTTGCATTTGTTAACGTTTCAATTAACGCGCAAGTTAAAAGTGCTTCTAAACAAATGATTAAACTTGAAGGTCAATACTTCGAACTATTCAGCGCTTTGAATGAGCATCGAGATGTAGAAATCTTCGAGATTAGTGGAGAGGATGATGGATTTAAAAACAAGAAACTTTCAACATTTCTTAGTAGGTTTTCATCCATCTGAACGTAAATGTAACGTTAATATATTTGCATAAGCGATTAAACGAGGCGCATCGATAGCGACGTGGAGCCGGTTTCACCTGTATTTTGTATGGATTTTTCACCAGAGTGCTAACCAGAAACGCGAATGAGGAGATAACGAGTGTTTGATGGTAGAAGGAAAGGAGCGGCGGTGAAAAATCGCGAATTTTGTACGCTGCCTATTATTTCATCCGTAGAGCTATTCACGTATGTGTGTTCGACGAATGGATATTTTACACTGAAAATAAGTAATTTTTCAAGACAGATATCATTTCTCAAGGACGTGGATCATTTAACACACCTAGGTCTTTTCAATCCTACATCGAGCAACGTTGATTATAATTATTACTCTTTGGCAGATTTATAAGAATTAAATGGGTTTAACTCCGCGGAGTTTATTCATTTTTATTTTTTTACGAATAAATGCTCGAAGTATGTGGTCTGGTTAGGTACTCGAGGGATAAAAAATTTATAAGCTGCAATTAAATTGTCAGTTGAATACGTATACTAACCCATCATGTACCTATTCTTTTTAAACAAATGATTTGATATAGAAAATAACATGTGCCTAAAAATATGATACAAAAGAACTCAGATGGCCACACATGTCCATATTCAGAAAATTATACCTAACAAGGAAAATATCCCTATCGGCAGTAAAATTTTGGACCGAAACAAAAATAACTCGAAAATAGGTATTAGGTACATCATAAAAGAACGCAATATCCAAAATCGAATTTTGGCGAATTTTTCAAGTTTCAAAATTAGGTACCCCATTGCCCTGTAAAAATTAAAATTTGGAAGGGGCAATTGCTGCTTCCAAAAAAATCACGTCAAAATTTTTTTTCAATCATGGAAATGGGTAGTACTTTGAAAAATGAACAAATTTTCACTTCATGATGCCTAAATTTAAAATTGAAGGAGCAATAAAAAAATTGTTCAAAAAAATTCTAAGAAAATAAACTGATTAAAGAAATGGATAGTGCGTTATAAGAACTGAAAAAATTTTGTTCTGTAGACTTTTTGCCAACACAGGCATCATAGCGAAATTCCGAAGAAAAAAAGTGACTTTTAGTGATCTTTTTTGAGAAAAAAGTGACCAAAAAGTGACCAAAAATTCAATTTTTTTGGGGGGAGGGGGCAATTTTACAGTTTTGAGCAAAAAGTGACCAAAAAATGACCAAAAAGTAACCAAAAGTAACCAAAAATTCGATTTTTTCGGAGGGAATTTTTTTACAGTTAAAAGAGGGCTGAGAATTCAAGATAAAATGAGGGAAGGGGGTCAAAATTCAATGAAAAAATTAGGTAATCTAAAAATGTAATTTTTTTAGTGGAACTTTAGGAGGCAGATATACATAATTAATTTAATTATACAGATTTCAGCAAAGAAAAATTGAAAAATGACGAGATTTTTGGAACAAACAATTAATATAATATGACCTATATCTACTCTCTAAATCTAAATCAGTCAATTTTCGTAAAACTGTGCCTTTTTGAATCAGTGAAATGAATTTATTTGAAAATCTGTGATATTTCAATTGTTTGATTGATTGATTTTAGTCAAAATTATTGATTTATTCTGTCAAATGGGGAATTGATTAGAAAATCAATTACTTTACTGATTTAAAAAAACAGAATTTTTTCAAATTTAGAAATAGAATTATTGAAATACTGCCCGAGCGAAGCGAGGGCAAATTTTTTTGAAAAATCATTATCAACGTTTAATTTTTTTTCTTGAAGAATTTTGAAAAATAGCAATTATTACGTGAAAATTTGAATTTTTTCTTGAAAATGCGAAAAAAGTGACTTTGGGAGGAAAAAAGTGGCCTTTAGTGACCTTTGGATGAAAAAAGTGACTTTTAGTGAACAAAGTCGAAAAAAGTGACAAACACCCTAAAAAAGTGACCTGCTATGATACCTGCCAACATCAAAAATGAAGTGGTTAAGGGTCATTAAAAATTGAGAAAATTTGAAAATTTTTGGAAGCCCGTTCATTTTGAGTAATCCGTAGCCCCTTCATTTTCGATGTTAGGCAAAAAGTCTACAGAACAAAATTTTTTCAGTTCTTATAACGCCTATCCATTTCTTTGATTAGTTTATTTTTTAGAATTTTTTTGAACAATTTTTTTTTTGCTTCTTCAATTTTAAAGTTTGGAAAAAGTCATAAAGTTGAAATTTGTTCATTTTTCAAAGTACTGCCCATTCCCAAGGTTTAAAATTTTTTTGATGGGATTTTTTTAGAAGCAGCATTTGCCCCTTTAATTTTTAAAATAGGCAACATGTTCATCTCAAGTTTTTTTTTAGTGGACCCGGTTATATCCAAAAAAATATGTTAGGCAGACGATTCATGGAACACCCTGTATACTCTATTTTCGACTATCCGAAACGATTGTAAGCGGTTTAGAAACATTTTGGAGCTACCAGAAAATTTTGGAAATTTCTAGCACTGAAAAAAAAGTACATCAGTAAAAGTGGCGATGATTTGTACTACGAATATTTTATACTGCAATTACATATTCAAGGGTAAGTATTCCACCCGATTAAAAAGGTTGAAAATAAAGCATCCATCAAATCTCATCTTTTTACCTCAATGCATGTGCTGTGAATGTAGGTATTTTTTAAATTTTTTCAGAAAAATTTTTCGCCAAAAAATATGGATTTGAATTATAAGTTACGAATTTTAGAAAATTGTGCTTAAATCGATTAAGTAGATCATCAATACAAGTAATCCGTGATTACGGATGCTGAAGTTCATAATGAACCATTTCTATGAAATTTTCTCCAGTGTTGGAAAATTCCAAAAAAATTGGGGGCTCCGAAACGTCTCAAAACAACTTCCAATCGATTGGGAGGCTGAAAACAAGGTATATAGCAGATTTCAGCTTTTTTCGTTGATTAGATAACATTTTTATACTTTGCAGGGCGATAAGACAGGTAATTGTGAAATTTCAAAAATTCGCCGAAATTCGAGAAATGAATTCAAGCACTTGAAATTTTGGATGAGGCGTTGTTTTACAATGAACTTTCGATTTATTTTTGTTTCGGCCCAAAATTTTATTGCAGGTTGATAATTCTTTTTCGTAGGTTTAAAAATGGCAAATAAAACTTCAATTTGAAGTGAGAGAGGAAGGTAGCAGTTTCTAATTTTGAAATTGGAAATTGTCTTTTCAGTTTTCAAGAAAATTTGAATTGATTGGGTCGAAATTGATATTAACATGGATTCAAATATGGAGAAGAACCAAAATTTGGATTATTTATTCAATTAATTAACGAGCCATTCACAAGTACTTAGCCTCTGGAAGAACCAAAAAAAATTACATCTTGAAGAGGTTTACGTAAATATACTTACGTTCAATTGAGATTATTTTGAGGGATAAAAAACCAAATATTTCTGACTTCTATAATTTTTTCACAGACATTTTCGAATCGAAATGCAAAATTTTCCAAATTTTTTAAACAAAAAACACTTTGGCAAAATTTTCAACTCGAACGATTAAAAAATGAAATCTTGTCAATTAGATAAGAGGAAATTTCTGTCATTGCTCCTATTTGGTCGATTGAACAAAGCTGATGTTCATCAAAAATAAACGTAGGCAACATAATTGCAATTTTCACTATTTCTGTATCAAAATCTGAAATTTCAAATGATAAAATCAATTGAGAATTTTTTTAAGCCATGAAAAACCCCCAAAAAACCAAATTATCCAAAAAAATTTCCAAGGCAATCGTAATTTTTTCAGAAAATATGTATGTAGTTAGAATTATTAAAGTTTTGCAAAAGCATATTTTTCAATTGACAGTATTTCGGCACATTTAACATTTTGCAATGCATTATTTAAAAAAAATTCTGTAATTTCATCTCTTAAAAATTGACAAAATCGTCAAAGATATTTACTGCGAATGTCATAAGTCGGAAAAATCGATTTTGACTTCTTTGGCTGGTTTAAAATTTGTTTTACCTACCTTTCGAACAAAAAAAATTATTGAAAAATGGTAGAAAACTCTTCCTGTAAGTAAATGAATTTTAAAGTTTGAGCTTTTGCTTGCTTAAAAAAACAAAAATTTCGAGAAAACGAGCTTTTTGTAAAAAAAAACAAAAAAATTGATTTCGATTTATTTGGATCATCGGATAGTGTTTTTTTTTACCTTTCGAACAAGAAAACATTTTGGAAAATGGTTAAAAACTCTTCCTGTAAATGGATTTTCAAGTTTGAAATTTTTCTAACTTAAAAAAAATTCATCGTTTGATTTGAAAAAATATGTTTAAAAATAAAATAGGTAATGGATTTTTTTCAGAAAAAATTCCTCTTTTTGCATTGAAATAAAAATTTTAAACTAACTTTGATGTTTTGAAAATAGTGGAGAAGGGGAAGGAATGTTTTGAAAATTTCATTTTGAATTTAAAAAAAATACTCTGGAATTTTTTCACTGGGGCTCGCGCTAGATCTCGCCGGCTACAGGAATGAAAGAAGGAAGGGAAGGAAGAGAGAGTAAATTTGATGATGTGAGAAGTTCAAATAGTCAACATTGATGAAAAATTAGGTGAATATTGGACTTTCATTACATTGTAAAAAATCAACTTTCAATGAAATGGAATTTTACCAATAATAATTTATAAGTAGTATTAGGTACTCATATTTCTGATGAAACCTCCCTTTCGTCTCATAAGTTTCAAAATTTGAAAGAAACAAGTATTTAAAAAATCAAGTTGATTACATGTCATTTTACTTGATAGTTGAGGTACTCAATACTCAATTTAGATGCAGCTGTGCTTAAATATCAGTTTTTTATTTTTAAAACTTGTTCTCTCCTTAAAATGGCCTCATCAAGACCAAAATTTCAAAAAAAAAAAAAGAAAAAGAAATATCTATTCAAAAACATTAAGAGGAATGAAGGAAGATTAATGAGATGGCATAATGGCAAAAAGAAGCTCAAGCGAGCATTTCTGTCATTGGATTCGATATTCTGATACTTTCATTGTACTATTATTCAACTGTAAAAAATAGTAATGCTGAAATTTGTGTTAAAATAGGTACCTTATTTTTGTGTAACCAGCTAAGTATCTGTTGTAGCAGGTGCCACAAACCTTGAAAAATTGATAAACTTATGACGAAAATTGATAGGCGAGCAACGAACGGAAGTGATTTTGTTTTGAAGAAAAATGTGAAATGTGTAGGTAGCTAGGTACCCACCTACTTTTTTTATTAGGTACTTTTCAAAAAGTCATGAAAAATACTCCATACTAAAACAGACCAAAAATGAAGTCATGTCTTCCGATTTCGCTAAAAATGTTTTTACGAGTTCTCCTTGGTGGTCTATTCACAAAACCACGATCATTTATTTTCTTACCCAAATTTTCAAGCAATTGCGATTTTTAGCCAAATTACTCAACTTTTAAGCTAATTTGAAGACGCTGATTTCGAATATGCACTTACTCAGTTTTTTCATTCGACCCCTCTGAACCCCCCTATTAGCCTCCTTGATGGGGTCAAAATTCAAAAAAATGAAAAATAACGTGTGACCTGTCGTTTGTTAGGTTTTTGAGGGCGCTGAGTTCGAAAATTTGCTTATTTTTTGGATTTGACCTTTTAGTGCCCCTCTAGCCCCCCAATTTTGGGAAAAACTTTGCTGAGAAACGAAAATATCTCGTGGCATATCGATTCAAACTAATTTGAGGGCGTAGAATTCGAATATCGACTTACTTTTTGATTTGAATCCCTCTCCGTGCTCCAACTGACCCCTTCCTCCAGTCATCGATGATCAATACGGAATTGAATATTTCAAAAAATTACGGGGAGTGAGTTGAATCAAAAAGTAAGTCGATATTCGAATTCTACGCCCTAAAATTAATTAGAATCGATATGCCACACTATATTTTCGTTTCTCAACAAAGTTTTTCCCAAAATTGGGGGGCTAGAGGGGCACTAAAAGGTCAAATTTAAAAAATAAGCAAATTTTCGAACTCAGCGCCCTCAAAAACTTAACAAACGACAGGTCACACGTTATTTTTCATTTTTTTGAATTTTGACCCCACCAAGGAAGCTAATAGGGGGGTTCAGAGGGGTCGAATGAAAAAACTGAGTAAGTACATATTCGAAATCAGCGCCTTCGAATTAGTAGTAATCGATGTGTTACTTCACTTTTTCGATTTTTTTGAATTTTGGTCAAAATTGTGGACCCCTGTACCCTCCAGGGGTCTAGGGATCCCATCTTGAAAACTTATTGGTTGAAAAAAGGATTAAAAGGGCTACTCACTACAATTTTTTCAGATTTTTAAATGGTAGCCTTTCATCTTTTGCTCTCATTATGAAAGTTGAGCTTTCACCACTAAAGTTCAACTTCGAACTTTTTAAAATGTGATAACCGTTTTTGAATCTTCTATTAATTATCTTTCAGACCCCGCAAACCGTTTTTCCTTAAGTACAACCTATTTCGAGATATACGCCTTCAAAGTTGGGTAATTTGACTAAAAATCGCAATTGCTTAAAAATTTCGAAGCCCGCCTCCACGTCCCCTTGAGGGTTAGAAAATAAATGATTGTAGTTTTGTGAATAGACCACCAAGAGGAATTCGTAAAAAAAAGTTGAGCGAAATCGGAAGACACTCATTTTTGGTCTGTTTTAGTGACAAAAATAAGTCAATATGTTATCATTATTTTCTTTTCAAAGCGTTATAAAAATGTTCCTCGAGTTTTTTCCATTACAAAGAAAACCTAATCATAAAAATACAGAAATTTTCATTTTATTCTGTTCAAAAATTGAACAAAAATTGGGAGGAAAAAATAAAACATCAGAAAATTTCATAACCAATATCACCATTTTGAAAAAAAATTATATTCAATTTTCCAGACATGGAGGGGGGAAGGAAGGCTATATAATCTTGCTATCATATTAAAAACTTTCATAGCAAAATGAAGAAATCAACTAAAATTTTTAAATTATTCTTTTTAAAAAATGTTTTCCCATACTTTAGAGTCCTCAAGCTCTAGAGCCTAAGAAGAAACTTCTTTTAAAAAGCAGGTTCGAAAAAAATAGGCTGTGGTCTAAAATTGACCAGCAACCCTGGAAAGATGAAACTTTAATTTGCATTGCAAAAATTTTTAATCGGTAGTTTCATTTTATTGATAATTTTTTTCGAAAAATTAACGATGGTTTGATGGCCCTCCTCCTCTCTTCAATAAAACTGCTTGAAAAGACAACAATCTAATAACCTTTTCAAATAGACAAAGTTATTCAAATTCTGAAAAAAAAATTAATAACGGAGACCAAATCACAAAAAAAAATCAATACCGAATTCTCCAAGTTTCCATCAAGATGAAAATATTACTAAGAAAATTATACGACTGCGGCTTAATCGAAACCAGGAAATTTAAACTCCGAATGACATAATTATTATTATTCAGGATCAATAATTCAAAAAAAAAACACTGTTTTGACGTTGAATTTGAAATAAGCGAGGCATTCGGTCGACGTAATGTTTAGTAAACTTCTACCTTGGAATGCAAAACTGCATCCAAAAATTTCAACGCGGGAAGAAAGGCGTTAAAAATTCAGCCATAAATTACACTAGCAATAATAGGTTCATAAATAACGAAAAATTTCACGTACATCCCAAACCAATTACCATCCAAAAAGGTACTCGAAGATGAAAAAAAATAACATAAGAAAAATGCATTGCCCAGTCCCACTTCGCTATAAAACTTTCAAACGAGCTCGTTAATAACAAAAACCCATATCACATCTTTCTAGATGACAAAAATTTTCAAAATTTCCCATACGTATGTAGATATTATACGTTAAACAAACGCGAAGACTATTAATTAGCGAGCATTACATAATTTTTCACACGAAGGAGTGAAGAGTGGGAAGAGGAAATAGAATGGAGGAGAAAAAAAAACGAAAACGAATTTAAAGCATTATTTATGCATAGTCGTCATGTTTACATCTTGTGATTTGTCCTATTTGCATTGGGCGTATAAACAGCCATCACACCACCGTCGTTTCGCGTCGCGATACGTATTCTATCTATACGTCTACGTAACACATTTCGGAGCTTTTTAAACGCCGCTGCTGGCGCATCAAATGTAGAACTAGGCGGTTATGTAATTGTGGCACAAAACGAGGAAAAACTTAGTTAGATACGAGTATAATTTTATTGCGAAAATGTTCGGTGAACATGAAGCAATGATTATAAGAAACCAACTTTCGTATACTAATAAATAAAGAAACTTTTAATGAACTTTTCTTAATAATCGATTTCGAGTTTAGCGAGTGGTAAATTTTAAGTATTAAAGTTGCCGTAATATGTTTGAAATTGTTTTATGTTTTTATAGTACTACTGTTGGATTTTTTTTCTGATTCTTCGGGAACAAAAAAAAGTTATTAACAATACTGTACTTTTATAAGGGTTTAATTTAGTCGTTTGTAATGTTCGATATAATATGCTCGAAAAACTTTACCCAGTTATTTCACCCGAGTTGCGAATAAAAGGTTTAAATGCTTGGTAATGTCTTTCAAAAGTTAGACAACGTGTTTAATGATTCATCGTATGAGGATATTTGAACAGATACCTAAACTTCCTCTTTCGAGATTCCTTTGAGATATATTTTGAGACAGTGGAAATTTAAAGTTGAGAAGTGTCGCATAATTAATAATACTTGGGTTCACTGAGGTCAAAAATAGTAAAATGAAAGCTAGAAAGTTGTCCAAAATTACGAAACTATGATAGAAAAAGTTGATCCCAATAAATGTTGAGTGTGAATGCAAAAGAAGTTCTTTTTCAATTTTTTGTACCTACAATAATTTTTTTAAAAGTGATATTTTCATTGAAAATGGGCACCTAGCACCTACATTAATCAAGGCATGATCTGCAATGCACAAGTTATGCATAGAAAGATTATACCCAAGATAAAATTTTTAATTCAAATTAGCAGATTTCGAAGAAAGTTGATCTTGAAATTACGATTTGAGGTCTCCTAATGGTGGACACTTTTGTGCATGTTTTTTTTTTCACGTATCAAAATGTTGAAAAATTTTCAATTTTTTGTTATTTTTGACTCATAACGTTACAGATGAGTAAAGTTCGAAAAGCATGGATCCCCGAAAAATGAATTCCATGAAGTTTAGAAACGTTTGAAGGGTCCATATTAAGTGCTCAAAATTTTTTTTGAAAGATCACATTTTTACAAAAAAAAAAAAATGCCAAAAACCAGGGAATTAATTTTTTGGAAATCTGTTGGCTCTAATTATCTTAACGCAAAAAAGTAAGCATATAGGTATAGATACACGTTGTCCGATGATTTTTATGGTTTTTAAAGGCATGAGGGAGGGGGAGGGGTCTATATTAGGCGCTCAAAAAATTATTTCTGAAAATCACATTTTTACAAAAAAAATCGCCAAAAATCAGGGAATTCAATTTTTGTAATTCTGTTTCAGGGGCTGATAGCCAACCTTTCTAGCTACAATTTAAGCCCATTTTCATTTTTTTGAGGTTAATGAAGTCCTTCTAGAGGCAAATAACAAAATGGGGACTATATCAGGCAACCCTACCTAATTATACTTTTTACGAGATTTTTAGATGCTCCTCTTCGAGCCAAAAAATATTCTAATTCAATTCTGAAAATTTTTGAGCCCACCTAACTCCCCCTCACCACAAAAATTTGAAAATTTGAATTGATTACCTACAGAAAAATGTCAAATTAAAAGGAAAAACCAAGTATTCCAACGCAAAATTAAGTTTGAAAAATGAAAAAAATTATGCCAGGATGTCTATCAAATCAAGCAAATGAAAATTCGGATTTTTCCGGGCTAAAAATTCAAAAATTTCTTCACATTTTATCCCCCCCCCCCCTCATGAAAAACACATACCTCAAATTTATAAATTCACGCAATCCCCTGCCATTTTTTAGTACCTATGTAGTAAGACTCAATAAATAAAAAAGTCAATGAGGAGGTAAAATATAAATTATTTTATGGAAACATAGAAATGTGTTAAGCCCGAGCGAAGCGAGGGCGAAAATTTTTGTGAAAAAATATCTTCAAAAGATGAAAATTTACCACTTTACCCTCATTCATATTTTTCAAAAAATGTCCAATAATTTTGAATTCTGTTAGTTCTATTCCCGCTCCTTTTGTTTCAACATCGTGGTGAAGGGCATCATGGCATTTCTTTCTCATTACAGCCTATAGTGTAGGCGAATAAGGAAATAAAAAAACATTTTTAGCTAGCCAAGATTTTATCGCCAAAAATTGTCGAGGGTGGTCCCCTGACTAACCTCTAAAAAGTCCGCACCCCCTAGACCCCGTGCTAAATTTTTTATGTTGGCTCCACCCCCCTCAAAAATGGAGTTTCCCGAATAACTTCTCAGGATTTGGTTTTACGGCAAAAGTAGCTCAGTACTTTTTTGTTCTACACTCAATTTCCAACATTTTTTGTATGAAAAATTTTTTTGTATGACCAACAGCAGAGGAGATAGAGAGTCCGGAAGGAAGGGGGTTTTGGAAAATATGATATCATTTGAAAACGCGATAATAGGTATAAAATCGTACTAAACTGTATATTTTGGGTATGAAAATAGTAGTGTTATGTAAATTGATGGTATTAATACAACTTGACCCACCTTCCCCTCCCTATGTGCCTACCCCACCTTACCCACTTGTTTTTATTTAGCCTTAGTAATATGACTGAAGAGTGGGGAGGGGTGGGCATATAGGAGGGGGAAAGATGATCAAGAAGCATTTTTACCCTCTCCCCCTCCCATGTGTCCACCCCTCCCCACCCTTCAGTCATATTACTAAGGCTAAATAAAAACAAGTGGGTAAGGTGGGGTAGGCACATAGGGAGGGGAAGGTGGGTCAAGTTGTATTAATACCATCAATTTACATAACACTACTATTTTCATACCCAAAATATACAGTTTAGTACGATTTTATACCTATTATCGCGTTTTCAAATGATATCATATTTTCCAAAACCCCCTTCCTTCCGGACTCTCTATCTCCTCTGCTGTTGATCATACAAAAAAATTTTTCATACAAAAAATGTTGGAAATTGAGTGTAGAACAAAAAAGTACTGAGCTACTTTTGCCGTAAAACCAAATCCTGAGAAGTTATTCGGGAAAACCCATTTTTGAGGGGGGTGGAGCCTCCATAAAAAATTTAGCACGGGGTCTAGGGGGTGCGGACTTTTTAGAAGTTAGTCAGGGGACCACCCTCGACAATTTTTGGCGATAAAATCTTGGCTAGCTAAAAATGTTTTTTTTTCTTAAAAATTGTGCTTATTCGCCTACACGAGTTTTCAAAAAACTTTAAATTTTAAATAAATTTTGCAGAAAGAAAGAGTTCAAAGTACCCCGAGCGCGTAGCGAGGGGAAATTTTTTTTGAATAAATACATGCATTTTCAGTATCAATTTTATTGTATGTGCATTACGGTCAACAAAAAATTACGAATAAAAAATCAGATAAAAGACGTAATAATCCGGCCCGAGCGGAGCGAGGGCGAAATTTTTTGAAAAATTTACAATAAAATAAGCAATGAAACACTTTTCTAAATGATTCATCTTTTTTTTGAATTTTCGAAAAATTCCAGAGAAAATTCCAAAATTTCCTGAATTTTCCAGACCACCAAAATTCCCCGACTTTTCTCGGTTTTCCCGGTTTTCCAGAAAATGGACACCATGTTAACCTTTTTTCACGGATTTGAACAATGTAAGTATATGAATTTTTAAAATAATTACTTAAGAAAAATTACAACAATTTTCGGGGATTTTTTTATTTGTACAGAATTTTTGATGTTTCCAATGGACTTTTTCTGAGCACATTTCGTATTCATTACATAATTTTCAAGTAATCTTTTTTCAATGTTGGAATGGATATATCTACATCATTTTCAACGCCTTTCTTAATTTCTCTGCTTTAAAATTATTTCGTGATAATTCAGAAATGTCTAAAATTATTAGCGCACCCAGGGGGGGGGGGCTCAAGGGGCTCGAGCCCCCCCGTTAAGCTCGGACAGGAGATTTTTTTGCTCTTAAAACATGTTTTTTTCAAAAAATTTCGCCCTCGCTTCCCTCGGGCAGTATTTCAATCCTTCTATTTTAAAAATTGATGATTTTTCACTGATCTTTCGGTCAAAAATCAATGATTTCCCAATCAATTTCTCAGTTTATCAGAATAAATCAATCATTTTGACTGAAAAATCAGTGAAAAATAACAAAAATTTCGTAATTTTTTAATTTTACTTGACTCAAATATGTTTATGAATTACCAACCTACTGAAAATACCCTGACTACGTTACAAGTTACTGAATTTTTTTCCTTGAAATTTCACCCCCCCCATTTTTTTCCGAATTTTGAGTCCCTCCCTTAAATAATTTCTGGGTGCGCTTATGTCTAAAAAATCCAAATACTTAATATGAAAATAGGAAAAATAAAATCAAAGGTGATAAAAACTATCAGAAGCTCCAAGAAATGGTGAAAAAGTTGGTAAAAATTGGACCTTTGTAAAATCAGAATTGTAGGTAATTTTATTCAAAAAATTACGTCCTAGTCGAAAACTTTGTAGATGATGATTTTTTTAGAAAATTTGAAAAATTCTGTATTTACAGTTTAAAAAGTTTAACAATTCATATAAAATTCAAAAATTTCCTGATTTTTAGCCCCCCCTCCTCCTCCATTTCTTTTCCCGTACTTACCACTCGAAAATTTCAACTCCGTTTTTTTTTCACTAATAATTGTTCACAATAATTATATCTACGCCAAAAAAATTATACAATTCATCTATTTCTGATTGCGAATCAAAAAATTAACTATTGGGGAGGGGGGGCGAATGAGAGCCAGAAAATTAGTGTTCAAATATGAATACCAAAAATTAGCAGAAATGAATGAAACCTGTGATCAATCCCAATTTTTCTCCTAGAATGAATTTTTCACAGAAGGCTCCAGCGAATAAAACTGCCCCCTCCTCTGTAAACGTTTAGAATTATTTCAGAATTTATTAGAGAAAATTTTTATTCGTACCGAAATTTCTCATCAAATATTCTTAAAATCCCCATTCCCACATTTTATGAATAGATTTACAAATAATTTTCAACTCTGCTCTATTCGGGCTTTGGAAAATTCTTTTACAAATCGTGCACTTTTCCCTCGTTTAATTTTTTCCCTCGAATTTCTAAATAATGCTCCTTCCTCAGCAATGGCAAATTAAGGAAAAAGGGGTAGATACCTAAAGTGTCTAGGATCAACTCTTCCCTGGCAATTTCAGCTTATGAAATTCTCTCGAGCTGAATAAATTTCTTTTAGGTACATATCAAAATAATGAATTTTTTTTCAAATTTGTTACAAAATTATATTTCTAGCGAATCCTTTTCCTTGCTTATCTGGCTACATAATAGTCTCCATAAAATTTTGTTTTGCAATCCCATAAGAAAATTCTGCGGACGCTTCTATGCCCAAGTAGGCAATTTTTCCACAACTTAAAATTTTTATTTTTTATTAACAAATTTATTATTCCATTAAACATAATACAGAACTAATTTTTTAAATCAATTTACCTATTTTTCTTTCTGACACTCAATGGGTCATTTTTTCATAAATAGAAGCAAAATTTCTTAGATGTGCGAATTCAGAGAAAAAAGTGAAATCTGAGTCACCCTCTCGAGACGCTCGTAAACATTTCGCCCACTTTTTTCCAACTCCTCTCCTCTTCTTTTCAGCTAAATATTTTGCACAGATTTGAAATTTGAACCCGATTAAAGTTCCAGACAAGGCAAAAACGTCAAAAAATCAATCCTGGGACCGTACCACTTGAAAAATTCAAGACAGAATAAATCCGAAAAATATATCAATATTTTCAAACGATTAAATACCACAAATGACCTCATAAACTCACATCAACGAAGGAAAAATTGACCGCCGATTACCCATAGACCTTCGTCCATTGATAATGACCATTGACCAGATGACCACCGAGGCACCGAATGAGCAAAAATTCCAATACACGGTACGCATACCAAACCGGCTCGTCTGTGGGTTCACTATGAGGTAACTTCCTTCCTCATACACCCGAACTCGATATCTTTAGCGCCATCTCTCCGAGCTCTGACTCTACTACCAAAATATCTCGTTATGAGCTCTCGCCAATATTTATGAATGATCAAAAAAACCACCTCAGCTCATCTACACATAAAGCACGCGTTTCATTGACAATATTAGTCGGTCCTATACCCTTGAAAGCTTTGAAAAAATTTCTGCGCGACACGGGCCGCATTTCAATACGGCAATTCGTCGTACGTCTTGTGCGTACCCGAACCATACGGCATACGGTGTAAACAAGACCTTAAAAACTCGATTTGAAGCCGATCCCGTCATGAGTATGGGTAGACTGTACTGCATACGCGGATTGTGAAGCTGAAGCCTCACCCACGCACGCTCTTAATTTAGCGACCAAGTTTGGCTAACGAACGGACGCGGAGTCCGGAGAGGCAAGAGTTAATGTTGGCGGATGTTGGGCGTCTTTACCGACTCGGAAGCGGGGAGATAGTTTCCTCGGTTTCAACTTCTCTCTCTGTTGCTCGCTAGAGCTCGAATCTTAATACGAATTAAATCTTAGAACGCGAAGTTGAGCTGTCAGTGTCGAGTTTATTAAATTGCACGCTGTGACGAGTGCGCGTACACGTTCGTCCCGTTAACCTATTGCTGCTCTGTGCGGTGCCGTATGCGCGCTAAATTCGAAATTTTACCATTCGCTGGCGAGGGTCGAGTTCGATAACCGATTCGAAGTGATTCGTTTTCAAGAAATTATCGGTAAGTGTAAATTTTATTTCTAAAAAGATCGCGGTTTTGGTCAAAAAAACGCGAATTTCGCGCAGTTTGTGGGTTTGGTCGCGAAAGTATGCGAAATTTACCTATACCGATGGCGTATGCGACCATATGTCGACCTGCGAGCATATTTCAACATTCAACGTAGATCGGATTTCGTTATTGTGATTTTTTTCAGCAACGATTGTTTTTTTTCTCGAATCGGTTCCTCGAGAGTGAGTTTTTTATTCTATTTTTTCCAAAATTTGAGCTCTCCTCGTTGGCCAACCTTGGTCAATTTGAAGATCACACATGAGTAAATTCTTGATAGTTTCATCGTATCTCGAATTCGTTTCCAAAAGACCGATCACGTGTAATCCGGCATCGATCATCTTTTTCAAGTTCTCAAGACATCGATATTTTCGTAATTTGTACACATACTCGACATTCGTGTGTACCTGACAAGAGTATATAAACGGTGTATTAGATTTAATTACTTTACCATTCATGCTAAACAACCTATTCTCGTACCGTGGACAATTACGAGACCTGAGACCAACTCTATACTTCGTTATGCGTCGCCATAGTCTGACCTTTTTATGATGTCGTGCCACAAATCGTGTCTTGAAGTAAAAAAAAAGAAAAGAAACGTGCAATAATGAGTACTCGAGAACAGGACCAAAAGTAGATTAAGATTTTTCTCATAATTCTTTCTCAAATTCTACAGAATTTGGCTTCGAAATGTGTAAAATTTTGGACAATCAGTGCCAGCTGGAGATGTTATCTAAAAAATGAGTGGAAGTGAGTAGAAATCCATTAAATGAGCATATGAGAGCTCAAAAATAAGAATAAGTTTTGCCTTGAGGGAAAATAGGTAATCGAACTGTTTCAATTCGACCTTCTTCGTACGTTCTTTGACCCCCCCCCCTCAAACTCCAACATTAAGCATTCGAGCATCGATAGAAAAATATTTGTAAATCTAATCATCATTCTAATCAAAGAAAGATTCTTCTTACCCATCCACCCTTCCTAATTCATTACCAAATAAAACAGTCGAATAAACTATCAAAAGTTAGTGAAATTTAGAGGGAACTTCAAACGAATTCAGTAAACAGAAATCCAAGATCAGGTATTTTATATCAACATCAACTTCAACTGGCTTCTCTCATCTCCTCCTATATTATTTAGTAAAGGTCCTTGCTCCTTGGTCCCTCCATCGTCTGAGCCTTTTTTATTCATTCAACAGGTTTGAAAAAATATTTTTAATCTTGAGTCATAGGCGGAGATAGGGAAGGGAGGACTCAAGCCTCCTAACCGTTGAATTCTTGAATTATCCCCCCTCCCCAAATCATTTTCGTGTGTATCTTTCACTCAAAAAAAAATCTCAAACACCTAATTTTCAAGAGATAAACTATAATATGTGACGAATTTCCTGCTTTTTTCAAGTTACTATAAAGTGATCTTTTTGAAGAAGAAAATAATTAGGTGCTTCAAAAACGATGTACCTACAATTATCGATTGTTGAATCAGAAGTTTTTTCAAAAATTCTGTAAATCTTGTTTTACCATGTAGCAAAGTAAAAAAAAAACTTCGAAAATCACAATTACACCAAAGAAATGAAATTTTTTCAAGCAACCAACTATTAAAAAACGAATTATTTTCTTTCTGAAAATCATAAATTTTTCAAATTTTAGCTCTCGCTTTGCTAAGGCATATGAAAAATGAAAATAAAAATATATTTAAGAATGAAAGGTTGAAGATTTCGCCTCCATTTTAATACTAAAATTTTATTCAAGTGAAGAAATGAATAAATTTAGCTTTTGTATTTCTTTTTCTTCAAAAATTTTCGTTCTCGTTTTGCTCGGGCTCGATAACTCTAATTTTACACAATTCATTCTCAAAATGATGGTATGGACCCTGTTTCCTTCCATTGATTCTTCACATTGAAAAAAGGTTGAGTAAAAATCTCGTAATGATAAGGGTAGAACATTTTTCGAGAGGGTCGAAAATGAATATTTTTTTAAACTGAGACTGAAGCCCCCCCCAAAGTTACGGCCCATCTCCGCCTATGTCTTGAGTAAATTTGTGACGAAATAATTTCTACTCCTTTTTCTTTTTCAATTTTAAAGAAAGTAATGGATTGTAACGTAGTTATGAAGACAGGAGTTCAAATTTAAAAGCTGAAAATCTTTACTAAAATTTGTTATTTCTCCAATGGTAAAAAATTATGTTTTCCAGCTTTTCCAACTTTTGGAGTATTGTTGGAGAGGGGAGGGGGGGGGGGTTAAAATCCAAACATATAAGGACAATTGCTAAGTATAAAAGAACATAGGTACCTAACCTGCTTAGATAGATCACAAAAATGAAGTAAAATTAACGAAAGTGAATAAATTTTAAAGGAAATATCAAAATCTGGAATTGGGCTCAATAAAAAAAAGTCAATTACAAAATTTTCAAATCATGAAAAATGAATGATAAAAATCAGACATTTTATTTAAAAAAAATTGAGCAAGCAAGAATAAACATTAGAAAATTTATTTTAAAATTTTTTTCAATAATGTTGCTTTCTTGTTGTTTTTTTTTTAAATAAAAAAATCAACAAATGTTTCTCACATAAATAGAATTTTAGAGACCAAAACCTCGTTTTCTAATTTCTATTGAGAATTCATCGGAAAAATCAAACTTTAATAGCATAGGTATTTAGTTACTTCTGTTTTTTTTTTCAGAATCCCCCTTTCCCACCAAAAATTTCGAGTATTTTTCATTTCAATTATTGCATGACAATTCAATGTTCAAAGAACAGATTGGAGAGAATGAAAAAAATAACGAAATAAGAACCGAATCAGTAATTTTCACTTGAATCATCACTCGAATGAAGGTTTGAATATCCATAACTAATTTTTTTTAAATCATTCTCTAATTTTTGAAGATTTCTATCAAAAAATTAAGTTTTAAATCAAATCTTTTTTCGATGCATCTAGTTTTTCTGAAAACCTCGAGAAACGAACAAAAAAATTGAAAAAGCAAGTAATTTTCATATTTAAAAAAAAAAAATGAAAACCTGAAACCCAAGAAACCAGTGTTCTGATTTTATTGCATTTTTTAAATGAAAAGACAAGGTTTCAAAATCTCGTATGTATTGTTTGAAGGGAGGGCGAGGAGGGGTTGAAAAAAATGGGAAAAATCTAAATAAATTACTGCGACGAAAAAAATCAACAATGTCAGCGGAAAAAATTGCAAATATTTTTCATTGGAATGAAGATTTGAAAACCTAAAATCAAATGTAATCCAGAGGAGGGAAAATGGGAAATCTCCGACAGTCTAAAATGGCTTTTGAAATATTGAAAAAAATAGTTTTTGCTTTTAAAGCGCAATTTTTCAAAAAATTTCACTCTCGCTTATATTTTTACATTCATTTAGATACATAATTTATATGATTATATCTATTCAGTATTTCAGAAAATTTCTCCAAAAAAAGTTATTATTTTTCATTTTTTCCCCCATAAACTTTGTTTTTATTCTATTTTTTAATCATGATTTGACCTTCTTTTAAATAATCCAGAAATATGGCAAAAAAAATGTCCCACTTATCCCCTCAAAAAAATCGACGTTAGGATCTGTGCTAGATAAAACTCGTTTTTTGATCCATAGAGGATTTTAACTGAAAATTTCGAGTTTCCAAAAGTTTTTTATCGAAAAAAATGATAATCAACGAAGAAAACAAAAAAACCGAAGATTGTATGCACTGGAATGAAGGTGTGATCAGTATTGAGATTTTTTACCAGATACAAAAAAAAATCAATAGTCCATTAACCTTAGTTTTTTCGTGGGTGGGGGAGGGGAGGAGGGGTAGAAAAACTTCCAAAAAAGGAGGATTTCTCTTTTGAATAAAGTTTGGGAAATCTAAAACTCAGTTTCCTGATCTTTATTGAGATTTTTTTACCAAAAAAACTTCTTTTTTTTTAGAAATACAATGCATCGAATTTTGAAATTGGAAATTCTGAAGATTTTTCCTTTCCCTTCTATGTCATGAAACTCAAGTTTTTAGATCCCTGATTCTGATTATCACTTATCAGTAGTACAATGAACTCTTTTTCTACCAGAGAATGAAACGAATACCTATACGAGTGGATTACACTTCACTTTTCCATAAAAGTTGATATTTTGGGCAACAATTTTCGCATGCCTTCTCCCTGTGTAACTTTCAGCGCCAATTTGAACGTTATTTTTTTCAATTTCATGCATGATTATTTCTCTATACGAATATGTACCTCTTCCCTTCCCCTCCCACGTCCTCTATTCCTCCATCTTGCAACTCTTTCCTCCTCCAAAACCTTTGACATTCCTACGCATTCTCGTACAATTTTCATCCAGCTATAAATTCTCATTTGTCTGAACAAGGCACTTGAACTTATCGCAATAAAAACTTGAAAACTTGAACACGGTAGAGAGAAAAAAAACTATAGTCATTTTGTACGAAAACAAATTCGTTGAAAATATCCATCTTTGACAACTCCCACACAATTTAACGCACAACTACGTAAACGTACTGAAATCCCATACTCTTCGTATATTTCATAGACCTCCGTCAAACGTACATAGCACGCACTGCCGATAACACGATTCGTTTAATTAAGCTCATTAGGAGCAATTTCCAAAGGAACGCCTTTTTACTGTACATGACGATAAATCGATAAGAGTTTCCAATTATTTTTAATATACGAAACATGAAACGACAGCCGCTTCGGCATCACTTTTGGTATTTAGTTATGTACCCGCGCAAACGATGCTTGAAAAATTAATTTTTACGACCGGTTGAGCTCTGAGCTATTGATCACTTACCTAGAAAAAAATTTTGTTTCCAAAACATACGCTTTCATGGTCACCTCATCCCACTTTATCCTTATTTTGTTTTTTCCACAACAAAAAACGTAAACATTTCGTAATAATTCGTCAAGGTATGCAAAATGTCGTAAATCTAAAAATACGTACCGGAGTATAGAACAATACGTCGTCCTGATCATATTCTCTGGCATTTGGATCCGGAGTAAATGAAATGGCCGCATTTGGAACCAATATCGATGCATTTTTGCAATTAAATTCGATAACTGGATCGCAATAACGATTTTCGACACAATGCCTTCCTTGAAATAACACAATAACCTGAAAAAAAAATCGTGTACTTTATTTAGAAAATGACCTCACCTCTCACTTTCCGTTTCCATAAACGAATAAAACCGCTCATTAAATGCGCCAGTTCGCCGATCGTAAAATATTGCAGTGGAATGAGCAGAAGGGGAAGGGTAAATAGGGTAACAAATTTTCTAAACAAATCTCCCGTCATCGTGTAATTTTTACATTGAAGGTGAACACCTTCTGCATAACAATGTTGCACAAAAATGCTAAATCATGCGCTTTCCATCAAATTCATACCCGTATCTTTTAAAATTTATCATCCTAACGCGAAAAAAATTTTCGCAGAAAAAATCATATCCTGGAATTGATCCAAATTATGAGCCAAAAAGAAATGCTCGCATACGTTTTCAAGGTTACTAGATCGTATCAATGAAAAAATCAAGAGTATCTGTTAACTTCGCTTTATTTTTACAAATGTTTAAAAATGTTGCGAATTTAATATGGCAATGTAAGAGGAAAAGAGGGAATTCCTCGAGCTTCAGGTACTTTCTCTCGGTAGCTCGTACAGAATGTATCAGATTACCTGGGTACAATCGTGGACAATGTGTATTGACCTATGAATTAATTTAAATCTATAATCTTCGCAACATTGGTTCACTAATACGAAGTGATAAGGTTGATTTACGATCTTACGTACAGGCAGAGACACATCAGGGCGCTGGTAGGTATATTTTACGGCGATAATTCGATCAAGGACTAAATACGACGTAAAAGATGTACGAGTGTTCGAAATTTGTCATTTTTTTATAACATGGAGGAAAAAATGGAATGAAAAATCACCTCATCAGCACGATGAGTTCAACCACGCGAATAATTTTTAATATACTCGTACGAAAGGTATAGGTAGGTAATTCTATCTTACGGAATTATTGGATTTTATCCTCGGTTTATCGGTGTTAATTTATTACCATCCGACTAACGTTCGAATTTATTTTTCGATTAGTACGGAAAATTTTTTCATTGATGGATAAATTAATGCAAATATTATCGAGACCAGACCACACACCTTTATTTGGTCCGTATTGAATTACACGAATTAATATTTTATATTCTTCGTGTTTAATTTGGTACAATGCGATGTTATTTGTAGAGATTTGAAACGGTCAAGTTATCGATGAATAGATATTTTTTCATCGTCCAAGTATCTGTATGCCAAGGCTACATTGAAGTGGGCGAAATTGAAAAAATTCGTGCGAATTTAACTCGTGGTATTGGAATATTTATACTTTGGGTCTATAAATTGAAATTATTTTCTGGCACATGAGCTAATTGATTTAACCTTTTGTATGTTTAAAAAAATGTTTTATCGAGTGTATGCAAAAAGTTTTCAAAGTGTTGATGAGTTGTTTATATGGTTGAAATTTGCTCTGTATGGATTCGCAGTAGGTATTTATTGACATTGTGGTAGAGTGAGATTGAATTACAGAGCCAGAAATGTGATGTTGGTTATGACTAGTTCAGAGTTTGGAAATTTCAATGCATTTATTGCCTTTAAAATGCCAGATGACTGCACAGAAAGTTATTTTGAAGAATTGGTTTTGATGGATAAATTTGATTCAATGAAAATTTCTCGTATCTCTGATATTTGAAAAATTAACAAAATTGAAAGATGTTCCGCTGAATATTAATTTTTCTAAAAAAAATCGTTGTTTATTCAATTCAGCTCGAATTGAAATCTGGAATTTTCCTGCTTGCTCTTCACCTCCCACAGTATTGTAACAAGGAAATTTACACGAATATTTTGAAGAAAGTTCCATACAATTTTGATTTAATCGCCTGGATTATCAAAATCTACCTATAAAACGCAGTAGGTATAAATTTTACAAATTTTTAAATCAAAGGAGTTATTAAGGCTTTATGAAGAATAAAAAATATGCAGGTAATGAGTATAATTTTTCTCTTAGATTTAAAATCGAAAAATTTACGATTTTTACTCTCAATTTTGTTCACGAGTTGTATATTTTTTCCCACAACACGAATTGATTTCAATTTTCAAAAATGGTGATGAAAGGGGAGGGAGAAGGGAGAAAAAATAAGAACAAAATTTGTCAAAATTGAAAATTTTGTTCGAAAAATGAACATTATTTGGTTTTTTAAAAATAGAATTTTATAAAAACATCCCTGTAAGTCTTTACTTCGGAAAATTCTTTTAAAAATTATATTGCTATCAGAAAAATTCATATCATACTTTTTTTTCGAAGAAACAAAATATAAAACAAAAAAACACCAAGATCTTTTTTTTAAAAAAACTAAAAAATCATTCATCTTCAGAAAAACAAAAAAATTAAGTAAACTACCTATTTCATCTTGACCATTTTTAGAAATAATCAGAAAAATACTACCATCTTGATTTTCAGAAAAAAAAAACAATAAATTTTCAATGATTAAAAAAAACACAATTTACAGGAACTTCTTTTTTCAAAAAATACGAAATCATTTTCAAAAAAAAATCAAAAAACTGCCCAAATCATTTTAACAGAAAATCCGGAAAAATTAAACAATCTGAAGAGACAATTTCAGAAAAATAATGACATTTTTCGAAAGAAAAAAGAACGAACTATCTTCAGAAAAAGTCCAACCCTTTGGTTCTTTGTAAGTACAATACAATCATATAAAATCAATAGGTAGGTAACATTGAATCATGTTCAGAAAAAAATCAAACAATATCAAAAGGAAAAACAAAAAAAATACAAACTAGGTACCTACTTACTATTTTAGAAAAAAAAAAATCAAACCATTTTAGAAGAACCCTTCTCTCATACCAACACTACCAAGAAATTTTCAGGAAAAAAATTAGTTTTCAAAAGGAAAATAAACAATGAATTTTCGGAGAAAAAAATCAAACCATCAAACCATTCACCTACAGGAATTTCTTCAAAAAAATTAGGTCATTTTAAAAAAAAAAATATCATTTTTAGAAACGAAACAACCTCTATCTATCAACATTCAGTTATTCACTTACAAGGGAGGTATCCCAACTCAAAGTAAAATTTTGAGCCCAAACAAAAAAAAAATCGAAAGTACATCATAACAGGACCTCATACCCAAAATTTCAGGTGCTGAAGTTCATTTCCCAATTTTTGGCGAATTTTTGAAATTTCAAAATTACTTCATCGTCCCAAAAAATATGAAAATTTGATCTAATTAACGAAAATAACTTAAATTTAGTATATACCCTATTTTCGACCTCCCGAATCGATTGGAAGCGGTTTCGAGACGTTACGGAGCCACCAGAAAATTTTGGAATCTTCCATCGCTGGAGAAAAGCCCATAAAAATGGCCCATATGTACTTCAGCACCTATAATGGCGGATTATCCATATTGGTGACCTATTTAATTGATTAAAACACAATTTTCCAAAATTCGTAACTTTGAGTTTAAATTCACATTTTTGGACAATGAAATTTTTCTGGAAAAAATTGGAAAATTCACCTAATGTGCATACACCGAGGTAAAAAGTTGGAACTTGGTATATACCCTATTTTCGACATTCCGAATCGATGGGAAGTGGTTTCAAGACGTTTCGGAGCTACCAAAATTTTTTGGAATTTTCCAGCACATAAAAAAGGTTCTTGCCCAAAATTCGAATTTGAACTCAAAGTTGGGAATTTTGGAAAATTGTGTTTTAATCGATTAAATAGGTCACCAATAAGGATAATCCGCGATTATAAGTGCTGAAGTGCATATGGGCCAATTTTATGAGCTTTTCTCCAGCGCTGGAAAATTCCAAAATTTTCTGGTGAGTCTGAAACGTCTTGAAACCGCTTCCAATCGATTCGGGAGGTCGAAAATAGGATATAAACCAAATTTTAGCTTTTTTCGTTGATAAGATCAAATTTTTATATTTTTTAGGACGATGAGGTAATTTTGAAATTTCAAAAATTCGCCAAAAATCGAGAAATGAACTTCAGCACCTGAAATTTTGGGTACGAGGCCCTGTTATGATGTACTTTCGATTTTTTTTGTTTGAGCTCAAAATTTTACTTTGAGTTGGGTTCCCTCCCTTGTTAGGTATTAACTAAAATCAAATCATTTTCAGGAAAAAAGTAAGAAAAAAACTAACCACAGGAAAAAAATATCAAGCTATAAAATCCAAGAATTATACTTCCAATGCAATTTTCAAAAAAAAAAAAACAACCTTATCAACTACCAGCTATTTGTAAAATTCAATAACATCAAAATTATGTTTAAAATTAAAAGTGAAAAAACCACACCATTTTCAAGCACAGCCCCAAAAAATCAAACCATTTTAAGGGGGGAAAAACAGAAGAAAACAGGACTTCTTCATTAGAAAAAAAAAATTCACAAAAAAGCCCATCAACATTAGTCAGCTGCATGCTGCACCTTTAATCCTATATTTGGATCATCTTTTAAACCTCCTCCTTCCCTCTTGAATTAAAAAGTAAGTAGGTGTAGATACCTCTATTCATTTTGTGTCGTTTTTCAAACAGAAAATCAAGCAACATTCAACACATGCATAAATTTAAAGTTTATGATACTATTTTCAACAGTATTTCTTTAAAAATCATAAAAATTGGGAGGACTAGATCATAAACCTTAAAACGTCACAAAAATCTAATGTACCTGCTTTTCTCTGGTATATTTTTTTCAAATTCATAAAATCGTCAAATTAGATATTGGTAGTTTTTTTTAAACTGTTTTTTGAATATCTTAATACGCAAAAAGTTGAAAAAGTGTAGAATTTGTTTTTTTTTTAAATTTTTTTCAAACATTAAAATTTGTTCTTTTTTTCAATTTTTTTCTCATATCAACATATTTGACATTTCAACAGGAAGTCGTAAGTTGGATATACAATTTTTATTTTTTGAAGTCGTAAAATTATGATAAGCATATTTTGTTTCTTTTCCTAAAATTCAAAAAAATGACCCACGTACGAGTATTTTAGAAACATTTGTTGGAGACTCCAATTTTAAATTTATTTAACCTCTTTTTTTTCCTTCGCCCAAGCATTAGAAATCCCCCCTCCCCCATACGATCTTGTTTCATAGATTTTTTAATCAGCAATGACGAAAGAAGAAAGGAAGGAGGGTCAAATTCATTATTTCCTTTTTTTATTTTGATAGAGAAAACAACACCAAAGAAATTACAGATTTTCTATGAAAAATTATTTAAAATATTTTCATGCTGTAAATTCAACGAGGAATATCAATTTTTTTTAAATTTCTACATTTAACGAATATATACGCACGACAAATATCGTCATACGTATCGATAGGTAAAGCTCAAGTAAAACGTATTTTTCTATAAAGAACCGATAAAACCCATATTCGTCGTAAATTTTTCGACGAATATTTCGCTATTCACGATTGTAACTTTCATTTAACGAAATAATCGAACAAAACCCTATTCAACTCGCTAAACAATAGCAATAATCAAAATGACACACAGCTCTGCGTATCTGCCATAAGAAGAATTATCACCTAGTTCTGCAGTTGCAGGGAAAAAATGGAACAACGACAAATATTTGTCATTCGCCTTATAGAGGATTAACCCACCTAACACTTCGAATAATCGCTGACGATACGAATGGTTAAAAACGTGATAATTTCTCGCGTGGTATTTATCCATTTTCATTACAACACGATAAATGAAAGAATGACTCGTTGGCAAATTGTTTCAAGACGAATGCATTCATTTGCACGTGTCTCATTGCTAAATGCTTCTTGTTTACTGTGTGTATTTTTTCTAACATTCGGTGCTAATTTTAGTTAGACAATGATGCAGCCAACATGGCCAATGAAATCTTTACGACGTCTATATATTTTGCTGCGTTGAACTTCGAGACGACAGCTCGAGAATCAATACCCGATGTGCATATGCGAGGGCACAATTTCTATATATTTTCGTAGAATCGCTGAATAGGCATTAGATCCCACACAGGTGATCAAATGACGTCATTCGAATCGAACACCCTCAAAAAGTACGTGGAAATTGCAGGTTGATGAAGTTCCGAGGCATCTAAGTGCAGAAAGAACGGACACAAATCGTTTCTCACATTTTATATCGACGATGAAGCTGCGAAGGTAACTCGTTGCGGTGCCACTATTCCTCAAACAACCTTGTCGAAAGGCACGGTCAACGAGGTACATCTTCTATATATGGGCATAGATCTATGATTCTGGTATACCAACTCGAGCATATACCAACGTTTTCGTACTATTACGATGGAAAAATATACTACGTTGGATGAAACGTCACCACACAATCAATTCACTCAACAATATAGGTCGTTGTACGTAGTTTTTTTGCCTTTACTCTCCAATCAAACATATAATCGTCGTACTTTGTAAACCTGAAATTCTGAATTAGCCAAATCTACTAAAATCCTGTGTCTGTTTGAATCAGTGAAACAAATTGACTAAAAATCAATGTCTGCACTGATTTTTTAGACAAAAATTACCATTTTTTTCTGGCAAATTAATAAATTGACTAAAACTTGGACATATAAGTATAACCATAAGCGCACCCAAGGGGGGGGGGCTCAGGGGGCTCGAGCCCCCTCCTTAAGCTTGGACAGGAGATTTTTTTATTACAAAAATGTGAAAAAACGTGAATTTTTTTGCTCTTGAAACATGATTTTTCAAAAAATTTTCGCCCTCGCTTCGCTCGAGCAGTATTTTAGTCCTTCACTTTTAAAAATTGATGATTTTTCACCGATTTTTTGGTCAAAAATCACTGATTTCTCAATCAATTCCCAGTTTGTCAGAAAAAATAATAAATTGTGACTAAAAAAATCAGTAAAAAATAACTGAAATTCCCTAATTTTTTAATTTTACTTAGCTCAAATCCGTTTATGAATTATCAACCTGCTGAAAATACACTGACTACGCCAGCGGTACTGAAATATAACAAGTTGCTGAATTTCTTCATTGAAATTTCACCCTCCTCCCCCCCTATTTATAATTTCTGGGTGCGCTTATGAGTATAGCTAAAAATTTGGTGAAAAATCATTTCACAAGCTTTGACTAATCCATATTTTAAAAAGCAATTTTTCCAGTGAAAAATTACTGATTTCTTCAGTGTGAAAATTACTGATTTTTCAGTGCGGAAAATTACTGATTTTTCAGTGCGGAAAATTACTGATTTTTCAGTGCGAAAAATTACTGATTTTTTCAGTGAAAATGACTGATTTTTTTCAGTGAAAAATTAGATTTTTTCAGTCGAAAACCGCTGATTTTTCTGGTCAAGAATTAATAATTTTGTCAATCAAAAATTATACTGATTTTTCCAGTCACGTTACTAATTTTTTCAGTAAAAAATAATTCGTTTTTTCTGTCAAATGTTATTGATTTTTTCAGTCAAAAATTATTGCCTTTTTTTAGTCAAAAATTACTGATTTTTTCAGTTGAAAATTACTGCGTTTTTCTGTGAGAAATTACTGGGATTTTCAGTGAAAAATTCACAGATTTTTGCAAGGAAAAATTACTGCTTTTTTCTGTGAGAAATTACTGGGATTTTCAGTGAAAAATTCACAGATGTTTGCAGGGAAAAATTACTGATTTTTGCAGTGTAAAATTACTGATTTTTGCAGTGAAACATTACTAATTTTTGCAGTTAAAAATCACCAATTTTTCTGGCCAAGAATTTTTTTTCAGTCAAAAATTACTGTTTTTTGCCGACAAGTTAGTGAATGGAGTGAGAAATGAGTAATTTTTTTACTGAAAATTCATCTCACCAGCTTGACTGATTTGGATCAATGTAGAAGAGAGAATAATTTTTCAGTCAAAAATTACTGATTTTTCCAGGCAAAAATTATTTACAGATTTCTTCAGTTAAAAATCACTGATTTTTCTGGTCAAAAATATTCATTTTGTCAATCAAAAATTTATTTTTTCCAGTCAAGTTACTAATTTTTTCAGTCAAAAATTACTAAAAATTACTGTTTTTTCAGACAAAAATTACTGTATTTTTCAGTCAAAAGTTGCTGTTTTTTCAGTCAAAAATTACAGTTTTTTCCGACAAGTTAGTAAATGGTGTGAGAAATGAGTAATTTTTGACTGAAAATTCAGTGAAAAATCAATAATTTTCAATGAAAATTCGTCTCACTAGCTTGACTGATTTAGTTCAAGAGAGTATAATTTTTCAGTCAAAAATTACTGATTTTTTTCTGTGAGAAATTGCTGGGGTTTTCAAAAATTGTTGCTTTTTCAATCAAAAATCACAGATTTTTCCAGTCAAGAACTTTTAAATTGATAAACAAAAATTATGATTTTCCCACTCAAAAGTTACTAATTTTGCAGTCAAAAATTACTTGCTTTTCACTTCAGTCAAAAATTACTGATTTTTTCTGACAAGTTAATAGTGAATGAAGTGAGAAATGAGTAATTTTTGACTGAAAATTCAGTGAAAAACAATTGTTTTCAGTGAAAATTCATCTCACTAGCTTGACTAATTTAGAACCAAGGAGTATAATTTTTCAGTCAAAAATGAATGATTTTTTCTGACAAATTAGGTAGTGAATGAAGTGAGAAATTGGTAATTTTTGCCAAGAAATTGAGTAACAATTCAATTCATCGATTCAAAAAGGCAGAATTTCACCAAATTCGATTGATTTAGATTTAGAAGAGTAATTAGATAACACAGGGCGACAAAAAAAATTTTTTGCTCTGTTTCTGGGTTCTCATGCCGAAATTCTGTTTCTAGACATCAAAATACATAACCTTGCTCAATCCTGGCTTCCACAGTTTGCTTTGGGGGGGGGGGGGGCCAAAAAACTGATTTTTCGAGGTCAATAAGCCTGAGCATTACAAAAAAAATTGAAAAAAAATTTTTTTGGACTAATCTTGTAGGAAATTTTACGGCGAATCTAATGTCGCAAACTGCAGACCTCCATCTCTTTTTTTAAAAAAGTTACAGCTCATTCTTTTCAAAATTTTGTGAAAAAATCGCATTTTTTTGATTTTTTTTCGCAAAGAAGTGAAATTTAAGAGAAAAATAAGGGTTTTAAGGCCATAATGACCATGATGAGAGTTGTAGGAAATTTCACGGCAAATCAAATGCCGCAAACCGCGGACCTCTATCTCTTATTGAAAAAAAGTTACAGCTCATTCTTTACAAAATTCTGTGAAAAAAATCACATTTTTTGTGCCTTTTTCGCGAAAAAGTGAAATTTTAGAGAAAACTAAGGGTTTTAAGTATGAGCTGTAACTTTTTTTCAAAAAGAGATAGAGGTCCGCGGTTTGCGGCATTCGATTTGCCGTAAAATTTCCTACAACTCTCATCATGGTCATTATGGCCTTAAAACCCTTACTTTTCTCTCAAATTTCACTTCTTCGCGAAAAAAAATCAAAAAAATTCGATTTTTTCACAAAATTTTGGAAAGAATGAGCTGTAACTTTTTATAAAAAAGAGACGGAGGTCTGCGGTTTGCGGCATTGGATTCGCCGTAAAATTTCCTACAAGATAAGTCCAAAAAAAAAAATTTCAATTTTTTTTGTAATGCTCAGGCTTTTTGACCTCAAAAAATCAGTTTTTTGGCCCCTCCACCCTCCAAAGCAAACTTTGGTCAAAAAAAATATTTTTTCCTTTATTAGTTACATAAAAGCAACCCAAATTTCGCAATGAGAACCCAAAAACAAAATTCGTGTCGACCTGTGTAATGTATTAGTACCACCTAGCACCTACTTTGCCTATACACACAACTTGCATTCAGCTGGTGTTGTGATAACAACGAAGTTAATGATGTAATCGTTTCAAAATAGTAAATTGCCATCTTACTCGTAAAAACGTCGTACGAGCAAATGTTTGCGCTTTAGGCTTCGCAGGGTGCCACAGACGAGTTCCTTGCATCGTTCGAATACAGATGATATTCGATGATGGTTTTAGAACTCGGTGAACGATTTTTTGCATTTCTATCTTTATATTGTAGTATTTTTAGCCTTGAAAATGCGCTTCTTTTTATGTTTTTTCGCTATATTAATTTTATTGCTGCGCTCTAGAATGATGTGTGTGAAGAAAATACCCTCCCCTTTAACCCAATCTCCTCCTTTATCGTTGTAATTGTGTTAATGATGTAATTTTTCAAATACGAATTCTACAATTCGCATTTGCTATATTTAATTTGCGTACAGAGATAAAAACTCAGACGTAAATAAGCATAAGTATGTAGTCCATCTACATAATGATACACACAAACACATTCATCGAGACTGTGGCAAATTCTTATCTTAATATCATCGTGTAAATGACAAGTTGTGTGCTGGTAATTTTACTTACATTTTACAACGCGAGTGCTGTAGAAATAATACATTGTATGAACAACTAAGGAATCAATTTAGATAACGAAATTAGCTTGAGAAAAAATTAAAGAGTGGACTATGATTCGTATTAGGTGCCTAAAGCCTAGGTGGGTATGTAACGAGGCAAATCAGCAAACTAAATTGGGAAAATTAATAGAGAGATTGAAACTTGATCTGTGGGATAAATTCTAGTTTATTTGGAATTATTCATTAATATTATTTTTGACCCAAAAAATACCTTGAGAAGTGTCAGGTGTCAGGTTAAGTTTGAATGACGAGTTTGGTAAAATAAATCAGCTCATGTGTGTGGTAAAATCTTTCAATACCTATTACCATTTACTCGTGGAAATTGTAACAGGTTGTTTTCGATTAATATTTAGGTTAAAAAATTATGAAAATGCGATTCGAATGAAGTCAGGATCATAATAAGTGCAGAAATTAAAAATGCGTAAAAATTCGTTAATAATTTTTTCACACTTTCCTACGTATCTATTTTTTTGACTTTTTTTTTTGAATTTAATAATTTCTTGATCAGGAAAATCAGTTTCATTGATCAAATTTCGTCGAAATTTCGTAAATTTCGCAATTTTTCTAAAAAATTGTAGTGTTTTAGTACTTTTGTATTTTAATAGGCACCTATTCTGTACAAACATAAGAATTTTCAAAGATAATTACAAAAAACGGCAGTTGTTCGAAAACTTGGGCATAATATAATAAGAAGGTGAGTAATTGAAGTTTTGCAAAATTTTCAGTATTTTAGACACGATGAAAAAAATTGAAAAATTCTTGCTAAAATGAAATTCAAAACTGGAAATTTTTAAAATTTTCAGAATGAAAAACTATGACAACGATTTTTGATCCTTCGAATTTGGTGAGGAAGGGCAGAGAGAGAACGTTGGAAATTTATATATCTCGATTTAATTTTTTTCTACAACTTTTTTTTAAACCCCATAACAGAATGTCAATAAGTATGTCAGCGATCATCTAAATTTTTTCAAGCCTAAAAAAATACAATTACTAAGAGAGAGTTACGTAACCGTTAGGTACAGAAAAACATTACACTTTTCAAAGTATACCCTCAGCCCTAACACATATCCTTCTCAAAAGTCACAATTTTTGCAAATTTTCCTTTTCGAATCCATTTTTTTTCAATGAAAAAAATTTGCGATTACTCTCTTATTCTAAATCAGTGAAAAGTCACTGATAAACGATCAGAATTGCAGCACAGGAAAAAATCAACAAAATTCACTGATTTTCAGCGAATTTTCGTTGATTTTTCAAAGATTTTCGTAAGTTTTCCTGCTAATTTCATAAATTTCACTGCCTTTTCAGTGAATTTTCACTGATTTTCCAGTGATTTTTCTCACTGATTTGTTTTCATTGAACATTTTTTCACTGATTTTCTCCTGTGCTGCAATTTTGACTGTTTCTCAGTGATTTTCGATCATTATCACTGATTTATAAATGAGAGAGTAGACAAGAGCATAAGCTGCAATTTGTCCTTCTTTTCTTCCCTCCCACTCGTATTTGGTCTAGTTTCACGGTTTTGAAATACCTATTGTAAAATATCACAACCAGTAAAAATTTTGACAGTTGATAAATTGAGATTGATTCTGGAAAATTTACAAAAACACATACCCAACAAATAAAGAAGAAGAAAATTGAAATTTCATAAGTTTTGAGCTTGAAATTAAATAAATCATGAAGGAATTTACAAATTTTAATGATAATGTTTCAGAATTTTAGAAAAATTCTTATTTTGTAATTTTTATGAGTTTTTCCACGAATCAATGGTTGGAAATTCAAAAACGTTCCATTTGATTTGAACTTTTGAAGTTTTTCTCTACAAAGGAGAAACAGCTATCCAAGTTTTTTGCAAACAAATTAGGTAATAATGAACTTTTCATTTAATTTAAATAAACATTTGTACTGCAATATTTGGAGATGGGGAGGGGATGAAATGAAAAAGTAGAAATAACACAGCATAAGCATAAGTTAAAATTCGCTAAAAATGAAATAATTTCACCTGAACTTGAAAATTTCCTCCGATCAACCCAAACATACAAAAATGCACCCATCATCCAACTCTTTATATACCACCTCCAAATACCAATCTTTAATATTCAAAGTCACCACGCTCCATACACTTTTCACGCCATTAACAACAACAAAAAGCTACACCCCTCGATTAAGGCTGCTTTAATTTCGTACATCGTCAAAGACTAACGACTTGTTTGTTAACTCTTTGTTGCGACGTCACCTAAGAGCATCGTATTTGTCAACGAGCGACGAGCATCACGCTCAAGATTAAACTTGGGGTTGATTATGAAATATAATCAATGGAAAATGCCACCTTGGCGCATCGAAAGTAATGACTCATGCGAATTCCGTATCAAAACGGTTTCCGTATTTCGACGAATTTCACGTGAAAAAAAGTTATTTAAAAAAATTAGTACTACGTTGACGTCAAGCTTGTGTAGGTAGTCCATTCATAAACTCTGGCGTACAATACGAATGATAAAATGAACACATCCTTTCTTCAACGTTAAAAATTTTCAATTTTACGACACTTTGGCTTTAAACCCTCATAAGATACCAAGAAATGGCGCTGAAAAATTTTTAGACTTCTGAAATGAACACTAATGAGGCTTCAATTTGAGTCTTCCAAAAACTTGTACTTCACAATTATTAAAAAATTTGAAAATATTTATTTTTCAACGATTTTCTTAATGTAGTCTCTTTCAAGAAAGAAAATTCTGGAAAAATTTGAACCCATCTCTGGACCCTCCTTATAAGAAATACAAAGGGAAGGTGTGAAAATTTCGTTATGTACAAATATTTCATAAAAGAAAAAAATCTTCCATTTTTCGAAGGAAATGGTTTTTAAAAAATGCGAAGTTATTTTTAGCCTGGATGGACTACCTATGTCACGCAGTTGAAATGGAAAATTTTTTATTTAAAATATTTTTGTTAGTTAATTTTCATTAAAATAATTCACCATTGATTTTCCTCACTTAAAAATAGAAATTATAAAATTTCAATCTTACAGGAAACTTTGATCAAATGATCGTAAATTCGGTCACAAGGTATAAATCCATGAGTCATCGCAATGAAAAGGTAAAATTTTCATTCAAAACTTATCAAGTACAACGTCAATGACAAAGTTACGTAAGCAACTCATTCAAAAAGATAACAAATATCCTTCCAAGCACAATAGATAATTTTCAAACCAACAAAAAGGTACCTTTATCATTTACCAATAACTTTTTTTTTCATGTTATTGATAAACTTCTGAGTAATAGTTTTTCGAACTGTCAATTTTTGGTAATATACTGCCCCCTATCGCGAAGTAACTTATGTAGTTCTCAATCTAGTCGACATTTTTGAATATTATTTTCGTAATCCTTGGTGTAGAAAAACGCACGTGAATTTACTTGTTGAATTGTTTTTCGGTGACAAATTACTTATTTTTCAAAATGAAAGGCACGATTGCTGTGATCGCTCTTGTTTCCGTGTTCATCGATTTAATTGTTGCTGGACCGATTGGATTCTTTTACACTAAAAAGGCTTTGCTCACTGCTTTAGAATTTATTGGAACTACCTCGCCCGTAGGTCCAATCATCGCTAAGTCCCTGACTCCTCTTTTCATTGGAATTGCCACTATTGTGGGGTCAATGTGTCCATGCTGAAAATTTAGGCGCCGGTTCATTTGACCAAAATTTGTTCTAATCGAGAGAATTGGTCGAATTTCTTCATCATTTTATCGAGATAGATTTTGTTTTCAAAGTTTTCAAATAAATTTAACGTAAATATGCCCGGCGGTAAATTTAATAAAAAGATTTAAAATAATTTTATTTAAAAGTGTGGTTGAATGTGCAATATATAAAATAAATAAAAGTATGCAATTTTCGTAGTTTCTTATTATTTCGAATGCAGGGTTTTTACATTATTTTCAAAAGCAGATCAATTTAATCTTTTTCGAACGAAGCGGATCAAGCCATTAGGTACATCTACATGAGGTTTAGCTGACATTAAAACCAAAGTACATTTGCTGACTTTCCAGAAAAATTGAAGATAAGAAAATATTAAATGAAAAACATGTAAGATGCTCCAAAAAGTACCGTAAGACTTTCATCAAAAAAGTCACAGGTGACGATATTAGACTACATATTACCTCCTGCTCTTCTCCCTGACTGGGCCGTTTTCTCAAATAAAAAATTACTTTTTTCAATTCGGGAAACGATGGAAAGCATTATCAATGATTATTTGGTTTAAAATATTCATATCAAGATCAGTTTTTGAAAATATTTTCAATTTTTTTAGTTTTTATTGAAAATATCAGAAAATTATGAAAACGGGTGATTTTTTAAATACCCCTGAAGATTGAAATGAAAGTGAAAAACGGGTAGGTATTAATGATATTTTTGGGCAAAAACACCCATACCAAACCTATTCGTCAAATTTTTAAATAAAACTTGAATGCAATCAGATTTTATGATTTTAAAAGAGAGTAAGAAAAGATAAGAGATTGATTCAGGGGGAAAAGTAAAATTTTTACCAGATTTTTCTGGAGGTTGAGATACCACTTTTGCGTTTTTCCTTCTCCTCCTATCCAGAGGTTCAAAAAAAAAAAAAAGTAAAAACGATCACTCTATAAATGATACATCGTATTCGCAGAAATGCTTTACAAAAGCTTATTCAATTTTGTCAACGATTTTTCTATAATGTAAGTAAGTAAATGTATGTAGGTAGCTAGGTACCAATATGACAAGAATTATTTTATTTTATGAAACGTCAATAGGCCAAAATGAAAAATTGGGTTCAAATTTACCTGCAAAGATTTTTTTGTAAAAGTTTATTCAACGACAAGACACAAATAATTGCCAATCTATCAAAGTGGTTCTATGTATGTAGTTGCATGATTTTTTTAAAAACAGTATTGGCTTCTTCATATCCACTCAACCAAAAATTCCAAACTAGACGTGAAAAAAAGTGTCTCCTCTCCAAAATTAGTCCAGTAGAATTAGCCAGAAAAAGGGGGGTCATAAGGAAAGACTCAGCGGCCAATCGATTTTTGGCTCTAATGGTCTATTGTCATGTCCTCTGAACATGAATCTGAGGTGTCCGGTCCCGTCCGGTGTGCGCGTCTCCCGCAAATTGTGGATCTTTGCCCCCTAAATCAGCTTTTTGGCCCATAACTGCCAAAATATTGGCTCTAGAGCAAAAATGAGGTCTATGAAACTTATTCTACGTTAAATTTTCCATCAAGGGGGCTGGAGCTATAATTGATCAAAGGGAGGGGGTTTTCTCCGAAAATTTGATTTTTGGCTTATATCTGCTGAAATGATGAAAACCAAAATTGTAGAGAATAAAATTTCCTATCCGGTAGAAGCGGTTAGATTTTTTTGAAAAGCATAGTTTTCAAGATATTTTCGAGTAAAGTTGAACTTTAGTAGAGGCAATTAAGAGAAAAATGAAAAATAAATCAATTTTTGGCTACCAAAAGTTACTAATGTTCAACTTTACACAAAAATATCTTGAAAACTATGCACGCCAAAGAAATCTAATCGCTTCTACCAGATAGGAAATTTTATTCTCTGCTGTTTTGGTTATTATTATTTTTGTCGTAGGACGTTTAGTTTGCTCAGAAATGTCACTTTTTGGTAGGCAAGGCACTTTTTTCACAGAATTTAGGAAAGTTTAAGCTGTAACTTTTTTTCTAAATGAGAGAGGTTTCGGTTTGTTCCAAAATTTTCGTTTGTACTTTGTAGTTATGGTTAGAGAGGCCGCGGAAGCTCTCGCACAAATCTTTCATTTTTCGAAGGAAATGGTTAAAAATTGCAAGTCATTTTTCGCATAGATGAAACTACCTATGTTATGCAGTTGAAATGAAAAATTTTCACTTTAGTGATTTTTTTTTCAATTTACGATCTCTAAGACCCTTCTTTTTAATTTTTTTTTAAAGAAAGAATTTCTCCACACTTTCAGTCAATTTTCATTCAAGTATTTTTACCATCAATTTTTTTTCAACTCACAAACAGAAAAATAGAAAATTTTAACCTTGAAGAAAACGTTGACCAAATAACCGTGAATTCGGTCGCAAGATAATTCATGAGTCACTACCATGAAAAAAAAATTCGTTCAAAACCTGCTAAGTACGCTACGTTAATGTTGGACGTTTAATAATCGATAAATAGAAAAAGGCAATTATTCGGTAAAAATAATCGGAACAATCGATTGAACGATGAGGTACTTAATCGATTATTTCAAAAAAATAATAGATTATTTTCAAGTTTTCGTTTATATATCGTACCTACTTTGACAATTGTGGAAAAAAATAAGACATTTAAAATTTAAAAAAATCATGATCGAAAACTAAACTAGACACACTGTGTCAAAAGAGCGGACTTCCTATTATATACAAACTAGAATTGAACTTGTGAAGCTCAACTTTCAATGCACGTATCATCTTCAAAATTTAATCATTTCTTCCTCTATACACATTCTAATTACTACGGAAATTTCAAGTCAATCGATCAACTCTGACTTGAGTTATGGTGTCACAAAAAATAACTTTAAAACTTCAAAGCTCAGCTTTCCTTGCTCAAAATTTAACCTAAAAAATTAGGTCTTCTCCTGCACGATCTACACGTACTGTAAAAATTTCAAAACGATCGGTTCGGTTAAATGAGAGAAATCAAATCGAAAAAATTGACCTATTACAAGCTTTTGAACTTTGAGCTCACTTTTCTCGAAAAAGTGAGATTTTAAGAAAAATTCATGAGAAATAGAGCTTGAAATTCCTACCCATTTTTTGACCTCCATTTTTCTCTACAATGCACCGTTTCCGAGATATTTTTGAATAACTGAATAAATTTGAGCTTCAAAAGCTCAGCTTTCTATGCACAGATCGCCTTCTAAATTCAATCAGATTTTCTCCTAAACACATTCTTATCACCATAAAAATTTCAAATCGATCGGTTGATTTTATTTATCTTGTCAGAGGGAGGTTTCAGAAAAATGAGCTTTGGAGTCTCAAAGCTCAGCTTTCTATGCACAGAGTTATACCAAAACATAATCAGTTTTTCTCCTGTACGATGTAAACTTACTGTAAAAATTTCAAAACGATTGGTTCAGTTGAACGAGAGAAATTGAGTCAGAAATATTGACCAATCGCAACCCTTTCAACTTTCTCGAAAATGGTGAGCTTTTAAGAAAAATTCATGAGAATCAAAGTTGTAGAGCTTAAAATTCCTAACCATCTGTTTGGTCACCGTTTTTCTCTACGATGCACCATTTTCGAGATATTTTCGAAAACTAAATAAACTTTGAGCTTTAAAAGCTCGACTTTCATTGCACGGATCGACTTCAAAATTTAATCAGCTCTTCTCCTGTACACTTTCTAACCTCTGTAAAAATTGCAAGTCGATTGGTCAACTCTAACTTGAATTATAGGATCACAAAAATGAACTTGAAAGCTCCAAGTTCAGCTTTCTATGCACTGAATTGACCCAAAAAATGATCATTTTCTCTCCTGCACGATCTACACCTACTATAGAAATTTCGAAACGATTGGTTCAGTTAAAGGAGAGAAATTGAGGTGGAAAAATTGACCAATCACAGGCCTTCCAACTTTGAGCTCAATTTTCTAATTTCATTCTAAATTGTATCACAAATTTAGGTCACGTAGGGTAATAAAATGAACAAAGTTCTAATTTCATTCTAAATTGTATCACAAATTCAGGTCACGTAGGGTAATAAAATGAACAAAGGTTGAAACAATGGGGATCCGAATACAAAGCCGGGTCGTCTGCCTTGTAAGGAATTTTTGATAAAGATCTTATCTGCCGACCACTGCCTCAAAGGGACCATAAAACCAGTCTTTGTGTTGGTCTAAAAATGCCGACGCAGCAGGTGGTATTGTTAGGGTTCAAAGAAGATATTTTATCTGCCGAACCCTTGTTGATAAATATGATTAAATCACATCAGAAAAGTTGACCAATCACGAGCTTTCCAACTTTGAGCTCAATTTTCTAGAAAACGGTGAGCTTTTAAGAAAAATTCATAAGAACCAAAGTTGTAGAGCTTGAAATTCCTGACTATCCTTTTGGCCTCCGTTTTCCTCTACGATGTTCCGTTCGCGAGATATTTTCGAAAAACTGGATAAACTTTGAGCTTCAAAAGCTCGACTTTCAAAGCACGGATCGACTTCAAATTTTAATCAGCTCTTCTCGTGTACACGTTCTAACCACTGTAAAAATTTCAAGTCGATTGGTCAACTCTAACGTGAGTTATCGCGTCAGAAAGAAATGTCCCAAAAATGAGCTTTAAAGTTGAAAAGCTCAGCTTTCTGTGCACAGAATTGCTCCAAAAACTAATCAGCTCTTCTCCTGCATGAACTACACCTACTGTAAAAATTTCAGCCCGATCTATTCAGTTTAGCGAGAGAAATCGCGTCAGAACGAAAAAGGCTTCAACAAATAAATAAAAAAACAAAAAAAAAACCCCTTATGATCGCAATAGCGGATTCCCGCTAGAGCGGGAAGTCCGCTAAAAACTGCTCCTCGCTACATTCATTGGACTAGCATTAATTCTATATGTAGGTATGTACCAAAATTTTCAACTTTGAAGATCCATTACGTCACTCGAAGGTTTTTTTGAGGTATTGATCATCGATTCCTATCAAAGATATCTAATAAAATAATTTTAAGACTTCAAACTCATTACTGGTAGTGTTGAGCGATTATTAATCGATTAATAAGAAAATTTGATTAATCGATAAAAATAATCGGATATAGGTAATCGATTGTTTGTTTTTATGAAAATACTTCATCGTTTCCTTGATATGAATAAAAAATTGATTTCGTTTTGAATTCTTAAAAAATTTCAATTTCAATTTCATAATTTTTGCTTGGCCAAACACTACAAGAACACTTGTGAATACAGCCCAAAAAAATAATCGATTATTTTTGGTAACTTTTGTCGATTTATCAATTAAGTATTGAAAAAATTAATATCCAAAATGAATTGATTTTTCCCAAACCTGAAAGCTACGTAAGCAACTCATTCAAAAAAATAAAAAATATCCTTCCAAGCACAACTGATAATTTTCAAACCAACAAATACCCTTATCATATAACAATAACTTTTTTTCATGCTATTGATAAACTTCGAAGTAATAGTTTTTCGAACTGTCATTTTTGGTAATATACTGCCCCCTTTTCCGTGAAAGTAACTTACCTACGTAGTTTCCGAACTGTTTGACATTTTTGAATATTATTTTCGCAATCCTCGGTTTAGAAAAACGTACCTTCATAAATTTACTTTCTGAATTATTTTTCGGTGACAAATTACTTATTTTTTAAAATGAAAGCCTGGACTGCTGTGATCGCCCTTTTTTCCTTCTTCATCGATTCAATTGTAGCTGGACCGATTGGACTTTTTTTCACGACAGCGGCGTTGTTCATCGCTGAATTCTTTATAGCATTCACCTCGCCCGTGGGCCCATTCATCGCTATGTCCCTGCTTCCTATTTTCATTGGAATTGGGTTTATTGTGGGGATGTTATGTCCGTGCTGAAAACTGCGTCGGCTCATTTTATCAAAGTTTGTTTTAATCAATAGAACTGCTCGAATTTCTTCATAATTTTATCTGGATAGCTTTTTTTTTCAAATTTCAAATAAATATAACGTAAATATGCCTAATGGTGAATTTAATAATAAAATTTAGAATAATTTTATTCAAAGTGTAGTTGAATGTGCAATATAAAGAATAACATGATGTAATTTTGTATTCTATTATTCTTTCGAGTACCTACAGGGATTTCACATTTTGTTCAAAAACAGATCGATTGAACAATTTTTGAACGAAGCGGATCAAACCTTACATCTGTGTACTTGAAATTTATCTGATTTCAAAACCAAGTGCATTTGCTAACTTTCAAGAAAAACTGAGGACAAGAAAAAATAAAAATGAAAAACATGCAAAAATGTTCCAAAAATACCATCAGATTTTCTCAAAAATGAAACGTAAATAGCATAAAATGGACCTAAAATGTAGGTATAAATATGTAGGTATGTATCTTCTTCCAAAAAATCATCGTTGACGATATTCGACTATTATCCCCTGCTCTGATCCCTGTCTGGGCTATTTTCTCGAAATGAAAAATTACTTTTTTTCCAATTAGGGAAATGATGGAAAGTAGTCACCAATAATTGTTTGGGTAAAAATACTCGTATCAAGATCAATTTTTGAAAAATGTTCACTTTTTTTTTCTTAGCTGTTATTGAAAATACTTTTTTTTTTTATGAAAAAAGTGATACTTTGAGTTCCCTTGAAGAATGAAATGAAGGTAAAAAATGGGTCTTAATGATATTTTTGGATAAAAACATCTGTACTACGCACAACCTATCTTTTTCAGAATTTCTAAAAAAAAAAAAAAAATGAACATAGGCAGATTTTTAGAGAGAGTGGAAAAAGATGAAGATTGATTTAGAGGGAGGGGTGACATTTTTACCAAGTTGTTTTGAGGTTGAGGCACAATTTTTGTGCTTCTCCCTCCTATATTTTACTAACTCTTAATATTATTACCAAAAAATGCGATTTCGACGATGTGAGTCCAAATTTATTCCAAGTTTCAAATTATGTACCTCTAAATTTTTTTAAGATGGTAAAATTTTTAAATTGAAATTTTCTCAAATTTTTCTAATTATCGAGTTGGAAAAAAAGAATTTTGAAAAACAAGGTTGGTTGAAATCTTAAAAATCAGGGTAGGGAAAAAATTGAGGGAAAATGAACATTTTTGAATTAGAAGAAATTTTTAGAAATTTTACAATGGAAAAAATTTCACTAATTTTAGTAGGAAAATTTTTTAAACTTGATATTTGAAAGAGTTTTTTCCAATAATTCTGAAATCTTTCTTCAATTTTCTTTCAACTTGAAAATTTTTCCAATTGAAAATTTTCTATATTTTTCCCAACTTCGAATTTTTCAAAAAAATTAACCTCACGTTTTTCAAAATTTATTTTTGCTCATTATTAATCAATTGGAAAAAAATTTTAAATAATGAAAATTAAATTAAACCATATACTTAGTTAATTTGAATTGGGTGCTCTTGACTTTATTTGAAAGTTTCAGTTAAACTTTTCTGAGTACTGAAATTAGTCATGCATTATAAGGGGGAGAGTAAAACTGCATTCTACCGAACAATTTCGTGAAAAAAATGGAAAATTCAACACCTTCATCAATAAAATTGAAATTAATTAAATTAATGAAAAATTGAAGATGAAGAGAACAATGGACTTCGAATGGACTTGGATAAATTTGTTACTTTATTTCGAATGGGACGAAAGAAATTTATCTGAACTCTGAAGATTCACGTGAACGAATTCGGAATCACTTCACGACTGAAGTGGCAAATAGTAAATTTCGAAGTGAATTTAATATATATTTTTTATCACTGAAATTTTTTTGTTGCTCAAATAGCATTTTTGGAGAAAAAAAGTGATGTCGTGAATTGTATTTTATAGTTGTTCAATGTAATAATAACGTAGTGATTTTTTTAATTTGTCGTGCAATAAACTATTTCGTCGTTCGAAAAATGTGAATTCATTAGGCAGTCGTGGTATACCTTTTCTCGTCGTTAAAAGTTCCTACACTTGACGTGATGACACCCTTTTTCGTCGTTGCTTAAAATCGCACCCTCAAAAAAACACGCCAAGACCACCAATTTTTGTCATTCGTTTGAATGTAAAATTTGAAGAAACCCGTGTAATTTTTGATCGAATCGATATAGAATGACCCATACTTTTTTGAAAAATTTTCTATAGGTACCTGGGTTTTAAAAAAATCTGCGTGATTTTCAGGAAAAATCCTCGGTATTTTTCAAGAAAAACTGATTTACTGTAAGATTTTCTGTAAATTTTACTGTAAAATTTTCTTCAATTTTTATTGTAAAATTTTCTCTAATTTTTACTGTAAAATTTTCTGTAATTTCAGGCATGCCACGCAGTTTTTGGGGAAAAATAGTGACTTTAGTGACTTTTTACGAGGCAAAAAGTGACCTATTTTTCGAAAAAAGTGACCAATTTTTCATTTTTTTTCATAAATAAATACACCCCCCCCAAAAAAAAAAAATCATAACTCAAACTGTATTTCTCTCTGCAATAGTGCTGAAACTACTTTTTTTTCTGAAACATTTTTTCATCAAGGGTAAGGGTGCCATATGTTGACCACTTTTTTTCAAACTTCCACCAATCAAAGACTTATGGAGGTAAAAACGTCAGAAATGGCTTTAAAAAATACATTGATCCTTCCTCCACCACCCCATAAAATTCTGAGCCGATATGATCATTTTTTGTGATTTTTTTTCTGAGGGAATTCAAAAATTGATTATCGAAATTTTGGGTTCCTAATTTCGACCACCAGCCCCCCCCCATATTGAGATGAGGAGTCGGTTGTACATTTTTCTTATTCTACTTAGTAATGGGATGTAAAAAAAAAAATGCTCCTAAAACTCGATTAACCCGATTAGAGGTAATGGAAAATTTTTTAATTTGATTTTTTTCTGAAGGCCCTAGCTCCTCCCCATGACATCCTGAGAGAAAATGGTAAATGACAAAATTGTTCGTTTTTTAATGCTCTACAACTTTTGTTTCAGTTATTTTTTCATTAGTGCGTAATTTCGAAAGTTATTGACGAAAAAACAAAATTTGAACTCCCTTACTCCTCAAAAGGAGGACTAAATTATGCACCAATTTTAGGGAAGTTCAGGAATCTTAAAATACATACCCTCCTACGAAACTTCCCCTTTCTGCTAATTTTTTTTGGGTCAAAACCTAAAATGACTGTACTACTATGCTATTTCGTTTTTTTCAATTTTCTCCGCTAGTTTTGCCTGTAGGGTTGTCATTTTGGTCTCAAATTGTTTATCTGTGAAAAGGAGCATGAAATTTTTTTTCCCCGGTAGATTGCGTCTATAGCGGCCGAAATTAGAAAGCGGTCGAGATTAGGGCATTTTACCCTTAATAAATCTTTAATTGAAGCCACGAGTTTAAAAATATGCTTCAAATAACTGAAAAAAAGAATAAACTTGTTTTATAAATAAGTTTTTACTGAAAAAATCGTAATATTCTGCATCTAAAAATAGTTCTAAAAAATAAACTAAGTATTTTTTTAAATTTTATGCAAGAGCGGAAGGACGTTTGAACGAAAAAAGTGACTTTAGAGTGAAAAAACGGACTAATAGTGACTTTTGGCCAAAAAAAGGACTTTTAGTGACCAACCCTGAAAATAGGGGACAAGTCACTAAAAAAGGTGACTCCGTGGCATGCCTGTAATTTTTACAGTAAAATTTTCTGTAATTTTTACTGTAAAATTTTCTGTAATTTTTACTGTAAAATTTTCTGTAGTTTTTACTAAAAAAATTTCTCTGTAATTTTTATGAAAAAATTGTCTCTGCGATTTTCATGAGAAAATTTTCTTTGTGATTTTTTTGGAATGCCAGTATATCTAAATATCCATCTCCTAATGACTTTTTGATAAATTTGGTTCAATTTTAGCTAAATTTTTTTTTGAAATATAAAAAGGCCAACATGATTTTATTTTTTAGAACAATAAATTATTAGCATAATTTTTTCAAAAAAAAAGTTCAACTCCAAGTATCTGAATTTTTTGTAATGTTATAATTCCGAATAAGCAATTAAGCATAGCTAAGCAGTTCATAACTTTTTTGAAATCTTGATGCACCAACATGGCACACTATGATGTTATTTGTTAGAATATCAAAGTGCTAGAGTAGGTACTCAGATGTCCATCTTCTTTTTTTTCAATTTTCACTTAGTCTTGTCAGATTTTTTTTATAAAGTCAATCTGCCAAAATGGTCACGAACGATTTGATTTTTCGAAAAGCCAATGAATCAAATTACCTAACAATATTTTGGAAAAATTCAGCTCAATTATGACTGTAATTTATTTTAAAATGTCGACGTAATTTTTTTTTAAATTTTATTCGAATATTCTTTCTGTATGTGCACATATAAATAATTAAATTCTGAAATTACCGAAGTTTTTTTTTTTTTGTATATTAATACTCTCTCGTTTCGAATCAGTGAAAAATCACTAATAAACAGTCAGAATTGCAGCACAGGAAAAATCAGTGAAATTTACTCATTTTCAGTGATTTTTCACTGATTATTCAAAGAATTTCACAGATTTTTCAGTGAATTTCATAAATATCACTGAATTTTCAGTGAATTTTCACTGATTTCCAGTGATTTTCTTTCACTGATTTGTCTTCAGTGAAAAAATTTTCACTGATTTTCTCCTGTGCTGCAATTCTGACTGTTTCTCAGTGATTTTCGGTAATTTTCACTGATTTCTAATTGAGAGAGTAGGTCAAAACAGGAGCAAATAATATTTGAGATCCATAAGCTCCCAATATTTTTCAATACCTACCTATCGTCGTAGACATTTAGAGATAAATTCGTTATCCTAGTCAGCATTACCGATTGACGTTGGATTAAAAAATCCACACATCACCCAGATGATGAGTACGTCTACGTAACATATTTATACGTCTGTCTCGCATTCGAAACACAATCGACGTTGATTTTTACCTGCTGTACAAACAACGCGAACGCCTTTCATAATACTCGACAAACTTTTTTTAAAAAATACATACGTGTAAATTGGATAAGGTCGTTAAACTTGAATTTTTCAATGAACTGAACGCTACGAGATGAGCGAGTTTAAGTTATGCGATGATGCGGTTTATTTTATCAACGCGAGAATGTCAATAAAATAATAATAAACGTCAAACATGTGCTTTCTCTTTTAAAACTATTTCTCGAGGAATCCTTATATATTTTGGAGTCTCTCAAAAAGCATTTCGTCGCAACCTTTGATAATACCGAGTACGCGACGATTCATATTTGGAATTTTCAAGTCATTTGTACCCGTATACTCTGCTGTCAAATATTCCCATATTTTGCGTTCTAGATACTCGCATACGTAAGCGGGTAAGTGCAGCTTATCACAATGGGCCTAATGACCTGCTCTTTCCTTTCTCTTTCCATCCATTTCTGTAAAATTATTCCAACTACTCGACGAAATGTCCGGGTTTCCAAATTTTTCACCGGGTAGGTATATTTCACCTCTCGAGTCCAAAAAAACATATTACGGTTGAATTGGAAAAAAATGGCAAAACGTCAAAACACGTCTTTTACTCGCCAACGTGCTGGCTCTTTGCGTTAATTCCGAAGAAAATATAACCGAGCCTATTTCGTGATCCAGACAGGTAAAGATATACAGAATGAAACACAGGGAATGACACAGAGACAGAAAAAAACCACCATAATTTCGAATAAAATAAACACCGACGAGTAAAACGTTGAAAAAACTATGACATTGGATGTCTGCCCAAAATCCAAAACTGACTCATATGCGGCGTATACCGACCGACACAATACACGATACATCTATGTCAGGGATGAACCGAGCACATTTCCATCTCGTGCGAGTCTATTTATTACAAAAATGCGTGAAATTTGGTCGAAAATTACTATACGTAGGACAGAATTGCAGTATTAAGAAAGCACACCTGTGCGAGAGGTGGCGTCGACGTTTTAAAAATTCGTACCATTTACCAGCATAGTGCTTAATTTGGTTGGGAAAAAAACCTGTCACATGTGGTCCCTCGGGTGCCATATTATTAAAAAAATGTATAAGTATGTCGCCCGAATCGGTTATTCTTATACGTAATTGTCGACTAAAACATCCAACGAAAGCTTGCACTTTACTCGGGTTTTGGAAGAAGAAGGAGGGATGTGATATGTACCTATGGCGATGCATTGTATAACGAGCGACATTCTCTTTTTACACCAACATGGGATGAAATTATCTAACACAAAAACTCTTTCGATGTTTTCATTTTAACTGCTCTATTGTGTCATTAAATTACAATTTAGGGTATATCTTCATTATGTGAAGTGTGGTGTGAAAATACTTACTCGCAGAATAAAGGGTTATGTGTTATGTGGACATGCGACAGTGAAACTGGCCTTGTAATTGCGTTGGTTTTGGGAGTCATTAGAAACAAGAAGTGCCATAAAAGCAGGACAGCATTTTCTGCTAGGTTCGAATGTAAGTACTTAATGTGAATGGGCCATTTGCTCGTACTTTAAAAACAAAATCAATTTTCAACCAGAAAAAAAAATCAAATAGATGAACAGAATCGGGCGTTTTAGCAGTCCCTCAGGAAAAAATATACCGAAAAAGCTTTCAACTGAGGAAATCAATTACCCTCATCCCAAAAAACAAAAGTCCTAGAAATGAAAAATATTCATCGTATAACAAGAAAAATGTAGGTTTATTTAGGGTTTATTGAAAATTTTCAATATCAATCGCAAATTAACTGAGATGAGGGGAAAAACTTGAATTTGACAGCTTACATCTTTAAAATTCACTATTGGAAGCAAAAAATTTCAAATTTTCACACCTCAACCCCAAAATTTCCTAATTTAACCAGTTGGTAAACAATTTTAATGATTTTGCTTTGTAGTCCATAAAAATTTTTAGGGGAATGTAATTATTTTCATGTTTATTAAAATTCTGATCTTAAGAAAATTTTTCAATATTTTTAAAATTTTTCTTAAGTGGACTGTGAAGTGATGAAAAATTTTCAAATCCTACAATTTTATTTTTTCTAAAAATATGACTTCTGAAATTTCAGGGTAGCTGATCTCGTTAAAAATTTTGACAAAAACTGGGTAGTAGAATTTCAGAACTACCTCGTATTTTCAGAGCTGAATAAAAACAAATTTGATACCTATTTTTCTGATCAACATTAAATTATTTGAAAGAAATGTTACATAAATGTTGAAAATTGAAAACATTTTGTAAGCACAATTTTTTGTCTGGCACTAAAATTGGAAAGAACTCGTAGACACGGGGCAAAAAATTATCAAAACAAAATAAACAGAACTGCCAACTTTAAGGGTACAAACTGTGACTAGAAAATTTTTGATTTATATAAAGAAATCTGAGAATTTTTCAGGCTCTTTTTTTAGATTTTTTCCAAAAATAGATAGTAAAAAAACACGAGTACGCGATTCTTGGAAAAAAAATTAATATGTAGACAATTAGACATCATACTCAAAATTTTCGAAAAAAAAGGTAAATTGAAACTTTTCACATCAAAAAATAGGTAAGGTTACCTAATCATAACAAAAAAATGTAATTTTTTTAAATTTAGATACTCAGAGAGAGAAAAAAAGGGAAATCTTTAATTTTGTATTTTTTAGTGTGTATTTTTATCAAGGGTGTCGTCTATCAGACTAGTTTTTCAACTAAGTATACGATTTTTTTTAATTTTATTTGTGGCCTTTATGTATGTACTTGGAAAAAATATCATAGCGAGAATCGAAAGAGAAAAAGGTGGAAAATTTTTCGAAACAGAAAAAAAAATGTAATGAACAATCATTCTTCGCAGTGTAGTCAGGTCTCAATTGTACATCCGCGCGAGATACTTGTTAAAATTGATTTTATGATTGATTCTTATTTTAAACACTAAAATAAATAACTTTCGCTTGGATGTCTATTTTTCCTCCCCCCCTTTTTCCCAGGGACCACCCCCACATTTCAAACGTGTGATCCGCCTAATCTATGGGTCGTAATGAAAAAAATGTTCAAACAAAAGTTGTTCCTCAACACCTAATGTACATTTTCATCCCTCATCAAAATCCATTTTGGAGCAACTACTGCCGCCCAAATTTGAAAATGAAACGTTTTTTGAGAAAACTTCAGAATCATCCCTATTGGCAAGGGAACCGCTCAAAAACCTGCCATATGCCATAAAAAATGCTCTAAAACCTGCCGAGATGGGCATGTTTTTCGGAAAAGTCTCATTTTACTGCTGAGCAGTTTTTAAAAATACGCGTACGCTATTAAACCTGCCTTAAAAGTTGCACATGCCTAAAAAAACGCCCAAAATCCGGACTTCGCCCAAAAAAATGGAAAGCGTTTTTCAAGGCATGAAGTGATGCCGATTACTGTAATTACCGTTACGTGCTAACATAACTGCCATAAATAATGCTATCAATTACGCGCAAATAAACGCCCATGGGCATTTTTCTTGGAAATAGTCTCATTTTGCTGCTGAGCAGGTTTTTGAGCGGTTCCCTTGCCAATAGGGATGTTTTCTTCATTTTTAACGAAAAGTTTTAGAGATAGGCACGGAAAAATTTGTAACCACCAAAAGTATTCAGAATTAAATTTCCTTTCCAATGCACTGTTTCACGACCATTTTCCTCAACTTTTCCTGACAGAGTGGACCTCTTCCCCTCCCCCTTATCACAAAAGTTGGACCCACCAAAAAAAATTGCCCCAAAATGTATTCAGATACCAAGTGAAATTGTACACCACGTATTGAAGAACAAAAATCGTTCAAGTTGTTTTTTTTTCAAGTGTCCAACTTTTGAGATAAGAGGAGAGGGAGGGGAGAGGTCCACTCTGTCAGGAAAAGTTGAGGAAAATGGTCGTGAAACAGTTCATTGGAAAGGAAATTCAATTTTAAATACGTTTGGTGGTTACAAATTTTTTCGTATCTCCGAAACTTTTCGTTGAAAATGAAGAAAACGCGATTCTGAGGTTTTCTCAAAAAATTTTTCATTTCCAAATTTGGACGACAGGAGTTGCTCCAAAATGGATTTTGATAAAGAATGAAAATGTACAGTAGGTGTTGAGGAACAAATTTTGTTTGAACCGTTTTTTCGTTACGACCCATAGATTAGGCGGTAGCGCGGTACGCACGTTTGAAATGTTGGGGTGTGAACCCTGTGAAAAGGGGGGGGGGAGAGGAAAAATAGGCATCCAAGCGAAATTTATTTGTTTTAGTGTCTAGAATAAGAATCAATCATAAAATCAATTTTAACAGGAATCCCGGACGGAAGCCTTTTTTTGTACATTTGAGACCTGACTAGTGCTCAAATAAAGGAGAAATTGAAAATTCATCGGATTTGTCATTAAAAACCATGACTTAAATATGATTTTTGTTACTCACCTATTTTTCAAATTTCATGACTTTTATAATTTTCATAATAATTTTCTTGTATTTCATTTTTTTTCACAATTCTATAACTGAGGTACCTACATATTTTCGTAAATGAAATCAGTGAAAATTCACTGATGAAATATCCAGAATTGAGTCACTGCAGAAATCAATGAAAAACTACTGATTTAATTACTGAATTTTCAATTTTGAATCAGTAATTTTTTATCATAATTATTCAATCAGTCAGGGCCCAGAATCAGTCAATGTAAATTTTTACTGATTCATTTCAGTAGTTATTGAAAAAATACAGATTCAAACATGAAAATTCAGTATTTGAATCAGTAATTTTTCACTAATTGGTAGTGAAATTTCATTGATTTATTAGTAATTCAATTCTGGCTGGCTAAATCTTCAGTGAAGTTTCACTGATTCAAGTTAAGAGAGAGCCATTCTTTCTTTTCTTTTAAAAATGTGAAAAATGTGAAATTTTATGACCTTTTGATGATTTTTTCACGACCTTTTTTTCATCTTGGAAAGGAGGTAAAGGTTTTTTAAACTTGACTAATCATTTTTCCTTTCTTTCTTCCCTGAAAGCATCTTAATTCATGGCACATCTGCCTGACAACAGCTCCTGAAAAAGTGCATTACATATTTGACCCCCCCCCCCAAAAAAAAAATGAATCTTGAACGAATTTGGCACTTTGGCAGAACTGAAAAGCAGTATGTATAATGATGTGCAGACAAGTGGAAAAAGCAATTTTTTATGTATAATTTAATAGACAAATAAACATACATGATATCAATTTTTTCAGAATAGAAAGATCAAAATTATTATAAAAAACAATAATTTGGCTCACGCGGACTAAAAGTGAATTTTTGAGGAACTTTAATAACTTTTCAAATAATTTACTTCAAAATGCTAAAAATTTGTCACTATTTTCACAACTTTCTCTGAATAAAATTTAAAGAAGTAATTTTTTTTACGAAAAAGTAAATCTATTTCACTTTTTACCTCAAATTTTCTATGAAAATGAACGGCAATGAAAAACAGGTTCACCAACTGAAAATACCTTCCCTACGCCAGCACCACTGAAATTACAGGTTACTCAATTTTTAAATTGAATTTTGACCCTATACTATATTTTTTCTCGAATTTTGAGCCTCTTTCTTGCATGTATTTTGAATCTAAAAAATCGAGAAAAAATCCATCTCGGTCGAAAATTTTTCATTTTTCGTCTTCCCACTCCAACGTCTCTTTGAGGTTTCGTGAGAATAAGTTATATTGAGCTCATTCAAAATTCAAGCGAAATTCGCAAAATCTTCCATTTTATTATGAACCTAATTAATTTTGTATTCCCACGAGCCACATTCCATAATCTGACATTTGATACAAAATGCTCTACAATTCGTTTTTTTTTTTTTTTTTTGGAACGTCAACTCGATTACTGCAACTTCTCATACCATTAAATTAAGACCAAAAAAACTACTTCAGGCATCATAGCGAAATTCTGAAGAAAAAAAGTGACTTTTAGTGACCTTTTTTGAGAAAAAAAGTGACCAAAAAGTGATCAAAAATTCAATTTTTTTGGCAGGGGGCAATTTTACAGTTTTTTGGAGGTTCTTTTAATTACAGGCATCATAGCGAAATTTCGAAGAAAAAGTGACTTAGTGTCTTTTTTGAGCAAAAAATGACCAAAAGGTGACCAAAAAATGACCAAAAAATAACTAAAAATTCGATTTTTTCGGAGGAGTTTTTTTTCTAGAAAAGACCGCTGAGAACTCAAGAAAAAATTAGGGGGCGGAGGAGGGGGGGGGGGGGGGGGTCAAAATTCAATGAAAAAATTAGGTAATCTAAAAATCTAATTTTTTTAGTGGCACTTTAGGAGGCAGATATAATGCACAATTATACAGATTTGAGCAATGAAAAATTGAAAAATGACGAAACTTTTGGAAATCTACTCTCTAAATCTAAATCAGTCAATTTTCGTAAAACTGTGCCTTTTTGAATCAGTGAAATGAATTTATTTGAAAATCTGTGATATTTCAAAATTGTTTGATTGATTTATTCTGTCAAATGGGGAATTGATTAAAAAATCAAATACTTTACTGATTTAAAGAAACAGAATTTTTTCAAAATTTATAAACATAATTATTGAAATACTGCCCGAGCGAAGCGAGGGCAATTTTTTTTGAAAAATCATTATCAACTTTTAATTTTTTTTTCTTGAAGAATTTAAAAAAATAGCAAATTTTACGTGAAAATTTGAATTTTTGATTGAAAATGCGAAAAAAAGTGACTTTTAGTGACATTTGGATGAAAAAAGTGACTTTTAGTGACCAAAGTCGAAAAAAGTGACTTTTAGTCGAAAAAAGTGACAAACACTCTAAAAAAGTGACCTGCTATGATGCCTGCTACTTTCATAATGATCCATCTGGATTAAAAAAATCGCACCTCCATCAAACCACAAAATACTCTTACATGTTTTCGAGACACGAGAATTAACTTTTCCATTTGCGGGGGAGAGGAACAGCGAGAGGAGAGCTCACCAGCACAATACGACCTGTATAATATGCTAAATATTATACGACAATCGCCAGCACGAGCTTCGGTATGCACTTTGAACACATGTTCTTAGGGTGGGTGTCAGGGTGTAGGATGTCGTTATGCCGGATACCGCTTTGCTCAGCGAACCCGTCAGCATCACATTTAATTTTGCATCAGACATGTAAAAAAAATCTTGTCCCATATCAGGTGTACTAACTATGTATAAAATTAATACGTAGGAGGTGGATGGAGGAGGCTGTGGCGGTGCTCGCCGTCATCAATAAGTACCTCTCTATAGGTACATATACAATGGAGAAAAATATGGTAGCAATGTATACCCTACTCCAAGTGGGTAGTTGTAGAATTGACTATGACGAGTTGTTGCTGTGAAACGGTGTTGAAAAAAAATTTCATACCGCGAATTCGTAGTCGTACGTGTGTCTTCCATTTATGGATTTTGTATATAAACATACGACTATTCGTATAGGTTACGTTTCGCATTCCGACCATCTTTTCTGTACTTATTGATGATGTAAGCATATTTTATGCAATACGTTCCGATTTCCGTTTATCATGCGTTTCATTTCATTAGTGAATGATTCAATGGTGGAAATAGAGGGAAAAACGTGACTTTTGAGCTGATCCGAGCGATTATTTATACCTACGTTATTATTTTCATTGTTGCAGATACAGCTGAAACCGAGTTGTTATGTCGTCCAGGTACCATACGTCGACGGTGACATCGAATTATAACACTAATAGCGATAATAGACTAGGTAAGGGATCTACCTGTTGCGGATTTACATTTTAAATTTCATAGAAATTGGAAGTAGATTTCTCACGTCGAACGTGGTGTTTTGATTTTACGTTGCATAGATGAATTGTTGGAAGATTTACAAAGCACCGTAGCCACAAGGCCCATGGTAAACGGTACAACGTCGACGTATCGAGATGGATCCACCGGATACAGAGAAACCTTCAAATCGGTTCAATCAAAAAGTACAGGAAAACCAGCCGAGTCTTCTAGGGAATACCAATTCGAATATTTGAATCCGTCCAATAGCACGAGTGTCATACCCGAACGTCCGAAAAGTCCTTATTTTGATAAAGTACGTGTACGAAAACATGTAATAAGAGTGATTTCAGGTGTATAATTTGAAGTGGGTGTGGGATTAGGAGATTGTTGTTTTTAAATTTTGATTTCGATGTTGTTTGTTGGCAGGAAAACATTGATTCCATTCCGGGAAAGAATGTAGCTTCGTATAAGACAGTTTCGTATCATTATAATACGAAGAAAGAAAATCAAGGTTAGTATAGAGAATTGGGTTAGTAGATATTGCGAATTTTTGTAATTGGGGTTGAGAAATTTATGGCGATTTTTAAAGATTTGGGGCTAGAATAAGTGCCTATTTGGTTCAGATTTCGTGCTATTTTGAGATACCTAAAACAGATTTTTTTTATTTTTCCAAGATTTCGTAAGATTTTCAAAATTTTAATTGCCTCGGATTTTTCGATTTTTTTGTCACTATTTATTAAATTTTCAGAGCCATGCAATTTTCCAATTTCAAAACAATTTCTTATAATGGCGTCTAAGGAAACGATTTTCAGAACAGTTTTTAAATTTTAATTAGAACAAATAATTACCTATTCAATTACAGAAGTGAAAAAATCAATAGAAAAAGTTCTTCTTCAGATAGGTACTTGCTCATATTTTATCAAAAATTTTCAAAAAATTTGCCCAGAATTTTTCATATTTAGGTATTGAAGAAAAGTTTTTTTATTAAGTACTTTTTCAACTTTTTCGCCTTTTCAAGTCGTTACTTATCAATAGAAAATTTTGAAGTTTTTCTCAAAATTTCATTTTGTTTCATAAGTTTTTAATTTTTTATTCGGTTTTAAAAATTTTCTAAAAATTGTTTACTCATTTTTAATTAGTGAGTTAGGGAACCTGGGGCATGGTGCACCACCTCAGACCAGATGGTTTGCCAAATACATTCAAATTAGCCAGATCGTCTCCGGTCTGATTTTTGCAACAAATTGAAGTTTAAACATTTTACTTTCATTTCGCAGGAAAAAAAAAACTTTTTGGTACATATTTCAACCCTACAAAACTTTTTAATTTTTTACATCTGGTTCCATGGATGGAATAAAGATTCAAAATACCATGGGCCATATTGCGATTTAATAATAATTTTTTGGCAGAATTATTTACCTAATTGCATGAATTTTTTTAAATGAATTTTTACGAAAATATGGAACTTTTTTGGATCCCACCTCTAGCTCTTCAAATTATGGACCGATTGAGGCCCCCCCTCCCCCCAAAAGATATCATTTCCCCACTAGAGAATGGTGAAAGTTCATACGAGACCATCTATCAATTATTTTGGAAGGTAAAGATATGAGAAAAAATCATTATTTTTTGGTTAAATTTACTCAAGAAGTATATGTACATTCGAAGTGCATACACAGATTTAAACAAAAGTGAAATTTTTAAAAGGAGGAGCTCTAAAACCTCCGTAATAAAAATTTCATCTGATTTAGTTGATTTTTCGATTTTTTTGACAAATTTTTTATGTTTTATCGGAAAATTAAAAGAAAAATGTGATATTCTAGAAAACATATCGCAAGAATGTCAAATGGAGCATGTTTAATGATAATGAACTAATTTTTTTCTGAATTTTCCAACACGGTGCTCTATTGTCCCAGAGGTGAAAATTAGAAATAATTGAATTCAAAATGGCATTGGGTGCCCTCAAGTAAGAAAAACTGTGAATTTTGAAAATTTTTTGTAGGTATAGCAATAAACCTAAAAATTAAAGGTCATGCTCTCTCATTCCGAATCAGTGAAAAATCACTGATAATTAGTCAGAATTGCAGCACATAAAAAATCAGTGAAATTCAATGATTTTCAGCGATTTTTCACAGATTATTCAAAAAAATTTTACAGATTTTTCAGTGAATTTCATAAGTTTTACTGAGTTTTCAGTGAATTTTCACTGATTTCCAGTGATTTTTTTTCACTGAATTGTTTTCAATGAAAAAATGTTCACTGATTTATTACTGTGCTGCAATTATGACTGTTTTCAGTGATTTTTGATAAATTTCACTGATTCAGAAATGAGAGAGTGGACTCCAAAATGGTATTCGGTGACCTCAAATGAAAAAAAAAAATTAAAAATGTTTTGGAGCCGCAGAAATAAAACGAAAATTATTATAATTCCTTGACAGATAAGAGTAGTTAATGATCCACGACTCGAGTGAATTTTTTTTTAAATATATAAATTGTTTTCTCACTATCGTTTTTTTGTGGATTTGAAATGAGACGTTTTTCAAATTGTCCAAAATTTCCGAAATTTTGAAAGTTCAAATGATGTCTTTCTCGTATGCTTATTTTACGTTTAAAAAATTTCATGTAATCACATAATGGCTTAAATTTTTTGAATTTCTTGTTTTTAAATTTTATCTAAATTTTACAATGATTTAAGGAACAAGTTTTAAATTTATTTCAAGAGTATTTAAGTAGGTTTTTAAAAATTTTCAAAGTTTGGAATTAACAGCTCCGTGCAAGATTTTTTTCAACAATTTTATTTTTCATAATTTTTTTTTATCAATATTACTTAATTTTTTATATTTGTTTAAAGTGTATGAAATGTAGAAATAAAATATTTTACACTTGATTCTAGATCTTTATGAAACAATTGCCTATGCAAAGAGATAGTATTATTTTTCATCCCCCCCCTTCCTCTTACCTCCTTGCCTGTTTCGAAATTTAGGAAAATAGAATAAAAACGAAAAACGAATACTTTGAATTGAACTTCGTAATTTTTGATGCTTTAAGTGTGGGGGGGGAGGAGAAAGATCTAAATAAAAAAACTGTAAAGAATTTTGGAAAAGAATGTTAATGTCGATGATTTTTAATTGAAATGTCAGGGTCTGAGTTTGGCGTTTATCAGTTTTTTTCTAAATTAAAATTTTAAATTTTAAGAGGTCTTTCAAAATTTGAACTATTTTGAATCTTTTCTATCAAAACGTGACATTTTAACATTATCAAAACAATTTTTATTTTTACTTTTTAGCCAAAATATTTTTTTTTTAAATGCATTACGATTCGTGTATTTAGAACTCTTTTTATTGAGAGAAACTTGGAATAGTCTTGATTTTGGATATTTCGCGTTTGCAGACATCCCAGCCAAAATTTGAAAAAAAAGTAACTTTAGGACATCTGGCAGTCGGAAAAGTAACCAAAAAAGTTCAAAAAAGTAACCTTTTAAAAAAAAATTTAATTCACGATTTCACCTAGAAAATGTAAAAAAGTCATTCGAATTTTTACTTGGAGGGTTCTTAATAATAAAATGCCATGGTATACTTTTTTCGAACCATTTTTCTAAAAGCAATTTTTGATTTTTTTTAAGCAACATTTTTTTAAAGTAATTTTTTTGAAAGCAAAAACCAAAAAATTGATATTTTGCTCAAATTTTTGAAAAAAGTAACTTTTTTGAATGAAAAGTAACCAATAGTAACTTTTGAGTAAGTACAAATAGTAACTACTTAATAGTGACTTTCATTGAAAAAAGTAACCTACTGGGATGCCTGCGTTTGTCTTTTCAAAAGCAAGAGGAAAATAAAAATGTCAATGTCTACCGAATTTGACTCAAATTCTCGTGAAATTTAATTAAAATAATTCGTCTGATTTCAGCAACTCCAGTGACAGAAAAATCCGGAGTAAAATTCAGACAAAACATCAACGAACTAGACACCTTATTGGACGATTTGAACCATACTCAAAAATTGGAACTATCCAGTAAGTTTTTGACCAGATTTCCCTTCTCCCCTATTTTTTCCAACTATTCCTATGTACAAAAAATAGGTATCTAATTCAATTTATTTTCGATTTATAGCCTCGAACCAAAGTAATCGACTGAAAGGATACGATTCCGGATTTCTGTAAGTTTTCTCAAATTTTCATCTAATCAGTCTACTAATTATTTCCTCCTAATTTCGATTTTTTTCTCCGGCGCAGAGAACCATTAGACAGCAGCACCCCGCAAAAAGGTCACGTATCGCGTTTTGAAGAACGTACCTTCGAAGAACAACGTTACGGCTCGAACGGCGTCGCACCTCCGGTCAGAAGCCACGAAGTAAAAAAGGAGGTTTTCTATAATGGCGAACCAGTCGAAAGATACCACAATAAATATTCAAATAACGAATCGTCAAAAGACTTATTATACACCGGAGGCAGCCTAAGACACAGAGAACCGTCACCAGGCAGACAATTGCAAGAAGTTTACCATTATGAGACCAAAAGTTCATCGACCAGTAAGAAATCTCCACGTAGAACAATAAAAACCTTAAAATTTGCAATTTTCTCCTAAAACTGTTTTTTTTTTTTTAATTCTTTGCAGAAAACAGAACCGACCCTTCGCCTCAACGATCGATATCCAGAAACTACAATTACGAATCGGATGTCACCGATAATGCCATATCATACCCTTACGACTATAACCGATCACCATCCCCGGTCAGATCCATGCACAATTACAGCACCAATACGATCAAAGAAAGCACAACTCATCGATCACCTTCACCAGCCAGATCGTACTACTCGACCACGTCGACCGTCCGGAGTAACGTAACACCACAGCCTATCACCAGAAATTTATATTCTTCTTCGAAAACTGTTCAGGAAACTAGCCGCAGAGAAACCCAACGTTCGCCCTCGACTCCTCCTCCTCATCGGTCACCTTCTCCAGTATCATTCGTTCACCCACCCGATCCACCTTTGGAAACCTCGGTCAAGACGTACAATTTCGAGAGAAACATTCGACCTCAGTCGCCCAACTTGAAACAGAAATTCAGCCCTTCGGATCCTAGTCGCGATGCTATTCCTGGTCACACGGTGATCACGAGGAATTACAAATACTCCAGTCAGCAAACCCAAAGTAAGAAGTATCCGCCGGATGATTATACGCCTTACAGACCCGAACCAACTCCGTCGTACTCGAGACCTTTCCCATCACCTTCGCCACCGCCAGAAATCAGAGAGCAACGACCTCCGAAACATATCGATGAGTTGATGGCTTCGTTTTCAGATAGCGAAGTGAGCGCTGAAGGTTTTTGAAATATTTTTAGGTATTTTCAATTCGAGTATATTACGAAATTTTATCCCACAGCATCGCCAAGAAGTTTTCAATCGTTTCCATAGCACTCGTTCGTCAACCAATCGATGCACTACGCCGGCTCCAGAAAAAATACAAGCTAAAAAGGGACCATCTCCGCCATCAACGCCGATTCCGATTGAAAGAGCTGAAAATCAAAAATTGACCGAATATAGGAAAGAAAAAGTAAACGGAGTTTCTGGACCTCCGGTGTATTATCCTCCTGGACCATTGTTCACGAAAAAAGAAGAATCTGCTGTAATGCATCAGGTTAGTTCTCTTTCTTAGCCAATGAATGAGTTATTGTTTCATTTCGATGCTAATTTTTAATATATTTCAACAGTGCGAAGCAGGAGGAGGAATGAAAGCTCGAAGAAAAGCTAAATATGAGTACAAAAGTGGCAGTAAAATGAGAGAAGATTCTGATGTGAAAAAGACTCTCGTCCCAGTGTGCTGTCCTGTCTGTTGCGCTATGCCTTGCGCAATTATGTAACGTTTTCTCATCGAAAAATACATCCACCTTTAATAATTAAAATTAGTACAGAACCAGTGGTAGTGTACACAGGAGAGAGAGAAGAATAAGGTATGGTGAAGGAGGATGCCAATACCAAACTATCTAATTGAAAAAAAAAAACATTAAAAATCAAATTTTTATGTTACCAAGAAAATCTGCTAATTTTTATTCATCGCGAAAGTATCCACATATTTTTACGTAAACGAGTAAAACGATTTTTAAATTATTTGTTCGAGTATTTATTTATTTCACTTCGAAAGATTTTTGTTTATTTGGTATTAATTATGTGAATAATTTTTATTTAATCATTCATCTATGAATTAAAAAAAAATTGTAACAATATAATAAGATTTTTTGTAACATGTAATTGTTATTCTGTTATAATAAAAAAATTTAATTTTATTATTTTCATTTTTCATCATTCAAAAAAAAAGAAATATTTTTGGTGTATCACTTGAAGCAAGTTTTTCCAACATAGACATTTTTAGCTGAAAAAATTTAGGGTGATACCAATTACCAAATCTATGGTGATATACAAGTAGGAAAAAAATTTAATGAGTCACTTTAGAAAAATTAGCAATTTTTTGATAAGAATTAGGTATTCTGCAAAAAACCTCATTTGATGATATGAAATAAAGCACATTTCATCAAAATGGAAAATAAGTCCAATTTTTGCAAAAAAAAAAAAAAAATGGAAAAAACCCTTCAACATTTTGTAAAAAATGGGACAAAATTTCTGCTTTAGCTCTTTTGCTGGAACATTTTTTCAAAACTTTATTCACTTCGTCGAAAGTAGATGTTTGAAAAAAATTATTCATTTGGTCAAAAGTGTTATTTTTTTCAAAAAGGAATTCATCTTCAGAAAAAGTGAAATTTTTTGAAAAAATAGCTCAAGTTCTCAAAAAAAATTGGCCATTCATGGGGAAAAGATAAGGTATCTTTTAAGAAAACCTGACTCTTTTTAAACTAAAATTAGCCATATTTTGAAAAAAAAGACATAACGTCAACTTTTAAGAAAATAAATCATTGATAAATTCATTAATAAAATGTATCATTAAAAAATTGACCGTTTTTTTTGTAAAATACTTACCTACTCCAAAAAAAATTCATTTCGCCAAATTTTTTGGACGAATTGATATATTTTTTTGAAAAAAATAGTTTGTCAACTGATCCAAAATTCAAGCTTGAGCAAAATTTACTTTTAAAAAAAATGTTACCCATTTTGAGAAAAAATTATTTCTTTTAGATAAGCAATTTTTTAAAAAATTATTTTCGGGGGGATTTTTTCTATGAATTTCTCATTTAACCAAAAAATTATGATCCCGCTCAAATTTTTTCTTGAAAGTAGGTTTCGTGGTCATTTTATACCAAACCGTTTTATCATAAATATCCAAATTACATACATTACTTTTCGCAAAAAACCACAATTTTTTCAAAATAATGGGTACCTAGCTAGCTACCTATTCATCCCAGTACTGGGCAGTATTTCATTTCAGTCTTTATTATTTTCTAAAAAGTGGCGTTTCTGTCAAAATCGGCGCCATTTTATCAGTAGGTATTAAAATGATAATTTTGCCAACACTGGTTTATTTGTCCATTATCAAAAGTGGTCAACTGGTCAAAAATTACAACTTTGTCAAAAAAATGTTGAAAATTTTTATAAATCAGCATTGGAAATTTTGCAGAAAAATTGATAATTTTGAAGACTTTTGTCAAAATCAATCATTTCGTAAAACTGGTAATTTTATCTACTTGGAAATTTCATCAAAATTAGTCGTTTTCTAAGCCAGAGCATGGACCATTTTGTCAGAATTGATAATTTCGTAAAAACTGGTTTCCTTATTTTTGGAAAAATTGATTAGGTAAATAGGTACCAAGTGAAAATGGGTTATTTTTCAGTAAGTATTGGAAATTTAATCAATCTCTCATTTATAAATCAGTGAAAATTATCGAAAGTCACTGGAAAACAGTCAAAATTGCAGCACAGTAATAAACCAGTAAAAAAAAATTCACTGAAAACGAACAGTGGAAATAATTGCTAGACAATTAGTGAAAATTCACCGAAAAGGCAATAAAATCTCTGAAATTCGTTGAAAAATCAGTGAAATTCTTTGAAAAATCCGCGAAAATCCGCTGAAAATCAAAGCATTTTGCTGATTTTTCCTGTGCTGCAATTCTGACTATTTATCATTATCAGTGACTTTTCACTGATTCAAAATGAGAAAACAGAGTAAAAATTGGCAATTTTTAATAAATTTTTTTCAAAATTAGAAATTTTACTAGAAAAAATAATTTTGTAAAAACTAGATATTTTATTAAAATTGGTTACCAAGTTGAAAATCTTTCATTATGTCAAAACTGGTCATTTCGATCAATATTTTACCATTATGTCAGAATAGATCAATTCAAAAAAATTCATTATTTTTTCAAAATTAGCATTTTACAAAAACTTTTCACTTGGTCAAAATTGATAATTTTTCCAAAAGTGGTCAAGTATTTCATAAAAATCAGTCCTTCAACTATTTAGTTATCCTGTCAGAATTGGCGTATGAAAAATTATCATGGTATTTTTTCATACTGTAAGAACTAAAAAATTAAAATTTTATTTTTCAAAAGAGTAAATTTTAGAAGATATCTCATTCAAGAATTAATTATTAAAATTGGTTATTTCATTTAACCTCCCCCCCCCCCAAATGAACTGGATTGATCAATTTTTTGAAAAATTCAAAATTGATTTTTCGCATAAATTTTAAAATTTGTGGTTCTTCAAAAAAGTGTCGCTCAGCGCTTCAGTCAAAATCGGTCATTTCATAGAGAACTGATAATTTCCAATAAGTACATTAATCTTTTTAATAAAAAAATTGATAATTTTTCATGTACCTATTATGAAAAATTGTTTAATGCTAATTTTAAAAAAAAATATAAGGCTCAAAATTCTCGAGAAAAATCTAATCATTAGCTCAAAAATCCGCTCGACTGAACACTTAAAAATCATCGACATTCGTTTTGATTTTTTTTACCACGACATTAGAAGACAAATATGACCTCATCAATAAGACAAGCATTCATTAATGAGCCTTTGACTAGCAGACTTGTCCTCAGTCTATTTAATAAAGAAAATAATTTCTAATTCCGAAAAAATATTCAACAGACGACGAAAATAATACATCTCATTTTTCTTCCATCATTAAAATCGTATTCATCATTCGTTCCAGTATATTCATGTCACATTAAATAATAATTTCAACAATTGAATCGACAAAGGACAGACTAAATACAATAATCAAATCGCCTTCGCTCACTCTGCATAATAAAACCCACCATGGTCAATCCTCAGACAAGATTTGGTACTCGGCATCGTACGCATTTCGCTTCATTGATGGATACTTATTTAAGCTTACAATCAGTTCAACGCACATAAAACCGAAAACAGTACGCGTTTCTATAATTATTTACTCGACGTAACGTAGCAACCAAATCAATGAAATTCCATTACAAGATTTCGCATCCAACGCAATGCGCCGTATTACCTAATTTTTTAAAACAACAAACAGTTTCACTAGTTCTGTTCATTCGATGGAAACCTCGTATCATAAATGAAACAACAAGCTGCCAACGAAAACAATGGTAAGTAAATACATATCTATCGTATCTAACGTTTAATCCATCGAACAGCACTGAACCTAAAACTATTTCGATTCAGACGATCTACAAGTGAACCTAATTTGTAAACGGTACTTCATACAAAAAAAGCCACAACCCTGTGCCCAAAGAGTCGTTCCAGGATTTTCGGTGCAATCGTATCAAAAAAATGTGGTAGTCGATTCGCCGCCAAAAGCGATGGTGAAAAAATCGTGCATCGGGAGGACGTTATTTCGAATGTATTACAACAGAGGAGACATACCAGTTTGTTTAGAATTCCGAAACCGAAATAAAATAGCTTGGAAGGTGAGGCGGAGGAGGTATACCAATTACACCGTATAATACTACCGTTTAATCGTGTGGTAAAAGTCACAAAGCGATAAACATTAAGCGAGTATTTATGGGCTCGAGAGGATTTTAATTCTCGACCTAGATTTTTCGATTGATGCAGTTAATCCTACGTACACGAGCTTGGTTTTATGATGCTTTTTAGGTAGATATCGACGGGATCGATTATAGGCACTATTTACCGATATTTTTCGATGGATTGAGGGAGATCGAACATCCTTATAAAATACTCGCCAGGCAAGGTATCAAAGATATGCTGGAACATGGAAAAAATAAACTTTTACCTGTGATACCGCAAATTATAATTCCTATCAAAAGTAAGTAGAAGTATTTCAAGGTGTCTAACAAAATTTCATAATAAAAAAGCTAGACTTTGGAAATACATTTTTCAAACATCTCACGATCTGAGGGAGAGGGGGATCTTTTTCTCCACAACTTTTTTAAAATAAAAATGCAAAAAAAATCAATTGAAAAAATTTCAATGAAATAATCTCCAAATTTCAAAAAAGAGAATAAATTAAAAATTTCGAAGTTTTATTGAAAAAAAAGAAAAAATGTGTAAGACTTGTAGATCATTCTTTAAATAATTCACGATATATATATATAGATTTAATCTGAGTCATTGTGGTGCCCATTTTAATTGTGAATAGTCATTGTGGTGCCCGAAAAAAACGTTGTGGTGCCCAAATCGGGCACCACAACGTCCCTATGTTAAAAACCATTGTATATAGATGGCCACACCCCCCTGAGTCCCCTGACACGTTTTTAGGGTGGGCACCACAATGACTCTCCTTATATACCTATAGTCAAATTTTTATATACACAAGAGCTTATGGTATATAGCCCTTGTGGTGCCCAGTCTGGATGCATTAGTATACTATGTTTATATAATAATGCTGTATATAAGGTGGGCACCACTATGACTCTTAAAGACCTGGGCACCACAAGGTATTGCATATGTGTATATATATATATATTTTTTTGGGGGGGGGGGAATTTCATTTTTACATAATTCTTTCAACGGGTAAAAAAATCAATGAAAAAATTTCAAATTAAAGAAATCCAAAATTCGGAAAAAACGACCAGGACTTGAAGGACATTTTTTAAACATTCCACGATTTTCTTTCGGGGGGGGGGGGGGGGAATATATTTCATATCATTTTCTTTTCAGTTTTCAGGTAGAAAATTCAAGTTAAAAATTTCAAATAAAATAAATCGCAAATTTAAGAATGAAAAATTAAAAATTTCAAAATTTGATCAAAAAAAGGAGGAAATGCAAGATTTTTAGGATATTTTTCGAGGGGGGGGGGGAATCAACAATTTTTGTTTTATACTATTTTCTTATTAGGTACAAAAATCAACTGGAAAAATTTCAAATAAAAGAATCCCAAAATTCCGAAAATGAGAATAAATTAAAAAGTTTATAATTCGATTGAAAAATAAAAATAAAAAAGCAGGACTTGCAATACATTTTTCAAATATTTCACAATTTTTTGTGGGCGAGGAGACACGAAAATTTTATTTTTACACAACTTTTTCATCTGGTAAAAAGAATGAATTGAAAAAATTTCAAATGAAAGAAATCAAAAATTCAGCAAAGAGAAAAATAAATTGAAAATTTCAAAACTTGATTGAAAGAAAGGGAGGAAAGCAGGAGCAGAACTCGAACGAAAAGTTTCAATGTTTCTCGTTTTTCCGGGGGAGGGGGGGTGGTGTGAGAATTTTCTTATCAGTTAGAAAATTCAACTCAAAAAGTTTCGAATGAAATGAATCGAAAATTTAAAAATAAAAAATTAAAGTTTAAAATTAAATTGAAAAAAGGAGGAAAAGCAAAACTTTGAGAATATTTTTCAAACATCTCACGATTTTTTAGGGGTGAGGGAGGAGGAGGGGTCAAAATTTCATTTCTTACGCCATTATCTTATCAGACAAAAAAATCAACTGAAAAGAGTTCAAATAAAAGCTCCAAAATTCTAAAAAAGAGAATAAATCAAAAAATTCAAAATTTGTTTGAAAAATAAAAAAAGCAGGACTTGCAAGACATTTTCCAAATATTTTACGATTTGGAGAGAGGGAAGAGACTCGAAAATTTCTTTTTTACTTAACTTTTCCATCGGGTAAAAAATCAATTGAAAAAAATTTCAAATGAAAGAAATTCAAAATTACGTAAAAAGAAAAGGAATTAAAAGTTGAAAATTTTAATTGAAAAAAAAGGAGGAAAAGCAAGACTTGCTCTTATGATTTTTTTTTGGTGGAGCGGGAGGCAAAATTTCCTTTTTACACCATTTTCTTATCAGGTAAAAAAATCAACTGAAGAAAATTGAAAATTCTGAAAAAAGGAGTAATTTTTTCATCAGGTGAAAAAATTTCAAAATTAAAAATTTCAAGACTTGATTTTTTTTAAAAAGAAAAAAAAACCGGTATTGCAGAACTATTAGACACCTGGAATTACCCGAACTAGATCAAATCACACTCGAGTAATTCGAGATTCAATTCACAGGAGCTTTAAATACCAGAAACATAGATATAATTTGTTGCACACTGAAAATTCTCCAGCAGCTGGTCACATCGGCAGACATGATAGGCGAAACCTTAGTACCATATTACAGACAAATTCTACCAGTATTGAACATATACAAAGATATGAATAGTAAGTACTCGCAGATGGTACGTAATTACATATCCATTTGTTCTTTGATCTCGTCGCATGGGTTTAATTTCATAACGTATAATAACCTGTTCGCAGCCAACGTGGGAGATAATATCGATTACGGTCAACAAAAACAACAAAACGTAGGAGACGCTGTGCAAGAAACACTGCAGATATTAGAAAGGTACGGAGGACAAGACGCTTTCATAAATATCAAATACATAATACCAACGTATGAGAGTTGCATTCTGCATTGAGAACATGTTCGTTATTACCAATAATAAAATTTATTAATACAATTGTTTTAAAATATCACACACCACAACTCTTTCCTTTTCTATATACGTTGATCGATTACAGATACTCTAGAAAGCCATCTGTGGGGGCAGAGAGAGAGCTACGTGATAGGATACGAGTCGTTTGCAGTATTTATATCCCCAAACCAATCACGAACCAATTCGGTTTAATATTTCAAATGAATAAAATGCCACTTATCGACTGTAAACAAAAGAAAAAATGTACTTACTATTAGCTAGCAGTTTTGAGAATTCGAATTATTAATTCTATTAAGTTCTCGACTACTAAATGGACTAAACACATCGAGCCTGGAAAATTTTAACAAATAGCCAAACCAATTGCATGAGAATTCTTTCAAAAACGAAATTTAGTCCGTTTAGCAGAAAAAAGAGTCCTGAAAGTTGATAAAAACATACCAGTGGGGTTCACTATTTGAGGCGGTGTAGCTTCCGGAGCCTTCGATGGAATAGCTTCAGCATCGTTGATACCAATCGTACTCGTATTATTCAGTAAAGTATTAATCCTAGGAAAAAAATAATCAAAATGCGAATAAAACGTATAATTCGAAGTTGATCACTTCAATATACTTACGGGCTAATATTGGAGGCTTCTACTTCCTTGGAAATTAATCTCTTCCAGTACGTGTGTACTTCGCTGACGATATTTTGAGCGAATTCGGCTCCTTTAGCTTCACCATTGAAGGCAAATTGATTTTCTGGTTTACCATCGGGAATTTTATAGATTCTGAACCATTCGACGGTAGCTTTTAATAAACCAGGGAAGTTTTTCTCGATATCGGTGAGGTCTAAAAAATAAACCAAAAAAATTCGGTATTTCATCTGTACTGAAATATTTTCAGTTCTAGAATCTACTTACTGTTCACTTGTTCGGCAACTGGATCGTTTACATCGATCGTAATAATTTTCCAATCGGTTTCGCCTGTCAAACATTCAAAAAATGAATCAGTTTTAATGAGCTATTTGTGAAGAAATCGAGATAAATAGAGCTATTATGTAATACAAAGTAAACTTCGCTTCGTTGATAACACAGCGACGACTCATAAAAGATAAGAAACGAAATTTCAAGGTTAAACGTTACATTAATCCATAGCAATGAGTTAGAATTTTGAATTACCTTCGTCGATTAAAGCAACAGCTCCTAAAACTTTAACTTGTAAAACTTCGCCACGTTTAGCAACCTGAATGAAAAATATAAATTTAGAATTTGTAATAATAATTTTCTCACGAATTGTACGAATATAAATTACATACCCTGAAACCGATTTCAAGCGCATCGATGGGATCGTTATCTCCTTTGCATTTAGTATTTTCATCGATTACATTAGGATCTTCCCAAGTTTGCGGTAAAGCACCGTAATTCCAGATGTAGCCATGATGAGGGAAGCAATTCGGTACAAATCTGGGGACTCCTTTCTTGATATCTTGTTTAATTGGATTCAAAGGTTCGGCTAAATTAATCTACGAAGATGTTTCTCTCGTTAGAATTTCACACCGGTAATGAAAAAAAGTACGATTTGAACTTGAAAATCTTACTTCCATTTTAGCATTCGTCCATCTGGGGATTTCAACGACCATGTTGTAGATTTTCTTTTCAACGTTGGCGAATAAAGGAATGTCATGGAGAGGAGATATGAAACCTCTTTCATCTTCTGCAAATATTAAAAAATAAAATATGTTAATCCATAGAATATTGTAAGCACAGCAAACATTCCAGATATACTACAGAAAACACGGATTGATGAAAGAGATAGATAGGAATACGAATTTTGTAATTCGATAGTATTCTTCATTAACACGTATTCGAGTGGATTCATTAGCATTTTGATGATGTAATATGAGAAGAAAAGTTCGAGAAATTGGAATCAAACGTGTTGAATATATTAACGTGCAAATATTTGAAAATTTGTACTTACTGAAAAACACTCTGTATTCGGGTGAGTATAACGATCCGCGTTCGATAGTTTGATAAACCATTTTGCTGAATTGTCTGGAAAATACTTGAGTTATTTTACAGCTTAAAATTCTACCAAATAACATCTGAATTTCAATTAGAATACAGCAACTATGCCAGTACGTGTTTCAGCGTTTCGAAAAAAAAAACTAGAAAAGAATTTTGACTTGTCTACCGGTTGACGTGACGTCACAGGTATGATAGAGTCTAAAGAAAGAACACTGCAGTAGTTTGGATGACGTCACGTAGAACTGAGCAATTGATTTGTTTTATTTTCTGTAGTAGATTTTAAATTTTTTTATTTTTTTGAAAAACTGAAAAATGTGAATGTGAAATCATTTTTTAAAGGTTCACGAAAATTTTATCTTCAAAAAACTGTATTTAGATGACTGAGTACTTTCTTCGTAATTTTTTAAATATTTTTTTCCAGGTGAGTTCGTGAGTTATCGAAAAAAAAACTAAAAAGTGAGAAGAGGCCGAGCTGAAATTAAATCGTCCGTTTAAAAAACAACCGTGGTCCATTTTGAAATTCTCACTTCAGGGAGTTATTCGACCCCCTAATGTTAAAACCGTCTAAGTGCCATTTTTCGTTTTTTACAGGAGAGCTGAAAAACTTAACAAAATTTGCATTGCGCTTATGGACTTTGCAAATTTTAAACTCTTTTTTTTGGGGTTTAAATTACTTTAAGTTACGTTTTTTATATTTTAATCGATGCAGCTTGATTCGCTGAATCTAAAATTATAAAAATCTCAATTTTGAAAAAAGTGGCACTTAGACGGTTTTAACATTAGGGGGTCGTATTGTAAAAATAAATTTGCAAGGAGAAAAATTATGACGCCGATAATTTTTTCTTAAATGTTTGAAAATTTCATATACTCCATTCAGGCGATGAGTGAAAAAATCCAAAAATACGAGAAAAATGAGGAAGTTATTCAACATGAATTTCTGTGGTCAAAAATATCAAAATGTGATTTAGTGAACTCATTTTTAATGCTCTTGAGTATAATTCACTGTTCAAGGAAATCTGAAATTTCTATTTAATGTATTTACATCGAAGTAGGCTGATTTTTTTCGATTTCTAGAAAATCTCAAAATATTTATATCTTATTTTAATATCAAGGATGGTAACTGAAACTAAAAACTAAAACCTAAAACTAAAAAGTAACCAAAATAAAAAATTGATACTCAAAATAGAAAATTAAAATGGTTGAAAATTTAGTTTTTGAAACCTTATAATTTGAAATCAACTTGAACTCTCAAAAAAAAATCAAATTCGAAACGTGTCTAGTTAGAATTAAAAATTTCATGCAGTGAAGAGTATTACTTAAAAAAGTGATATTTAAAATTTTCCAATACCTACTTAATCTAATGAAATTCTTATGAAATTGAATTAAATTTGAAAGTTTGGGAGAGCAAAATTATGAAAAAAAACAAACAACAACAAAATACATTAACCAAAAAGAATTGTAACCAAAAACTGAAACTAAGTATGTTCTAAATGAAGGTATTCATAATCAAAAAAGACGAACAATTTCATTTTTTCAACAACATCAAACAATCAAAAACGGAAAACCAAGCACAAAAATTGTTTTTGGTTACCACCCTTGGTTGAGATTATAGAAGTAAAGTTATTCGGGTTAAATTCTTTCAACAAAGTTATTTTTTTTAAAAAATGTTTGAATCTTTTTCTGATTTTGAAGTAAGCTTCTTCCCTCTTCCCCACTTCTACTAACTCTTTAGCCCTTAATTGACCTCGCTATGCTTGCCTAATCAATTCTATAAAATAGGTAGGTACATTATCTAACATGAAATTATTACTTTTTCAATACATTTTTCGTAGGTACACTGATCCTTATTTTTCGATAAAACGCGTTTTTAAAGTATTTTTTGAGTTTTTAAGAATGGTTTAGGTACCTGGAAAAAAATTGAAAAAATTACTGAGAAAAAGTACTTCTTGCCTAAATATATTTTTAAAATGAAAAAATCTACCTATGCACCTATTTTGGAGGCAGGAAGGATGTGAACAATTTATTCGATTACCAGGATATTTTTTCCAGAAGAATTAACTCAATACAATATTAAATTTTAAAATTTGAGAAAATGGGCATTTCATCATTCTTACCTTGGAATATCCTTTATGAATAAAGTCAAACAAAACTTACTCGCACTTGTGAAATTTCAAGTGAACAAAAATTAAAATGATGAAAAAGAATTCATTACGATAATTCGCCATATTAAATCGAAGCTTATAAAACCATCGACTGTAAACTAATGAAGTAATTCATGAAAACGGATGATACTAATTTATGGCTCATAGCCCAAGTATTTTTTTTTATCTCTCTAGATTTTAAATGATAACCGTACTTCCTCTGAAAACTCTAGAGACAAGCTGGCATCTAATTTCTACCAATCTAACGTCAATTTTGATCCATATTTCATAACAGAGATGAATTTAATCAATATTAAGTTTGCAGTTAATGTCGAGGAATCAAAAAAATAATATAAACCGAACTAAGACACGTATCAAATTTTATTTCAACTGCAAAACATTCGACATACCTACATTATTTTTAGGTTTAGGTAGGTATTACACACATCACGTTTTCATTTTTTTTTCAACTTTTATGTTTTGATCTAATCACGAAATTAACAAATTAAAATTTACCTTAGACGAATCGAATTAAAAAATAAAAATCACTCATTCGGTGCTTCCGTCGTCCCCTCGGTAGTTGTTCCTCCCTCCGTCATGCCAGCATCTGTTGTACTTGCAGGCGTTGCTGTGCTGGAATAAGCTGTCGATTCTTCTTCAGCTTCGGCTTCTTTCGGAGTATCTCTGCCACATTCTTCGTAATCTTTCTCCAGCGAAGCTAAATTCTCTCTGGCGTCGACAAATTCTTGTTCGTCCATTCCCTCTCCGAGGTACCAATGAGCATAAGCTCGTTTGGCGAACATCAAGTCGAACTTATAATTAACCCTAGACCATACTTCGGCTATCGACGTAGAATTACAAATAGCACATAAAGATAAATTAACCTTAGATAAACCACTACCAGGAACGCAAGTAGGGGGTTGATAATTAACGCCGATTTTAAAACCGGTGGGACACCAATCGACGAAAGGTATTTTACTATTTTTAATTATCTGTATGGACGAGTTTACTTCTTTCACTTGTATGAGGCCTCTGTACAGCATGCAGCATGCCATGTACTTGCCTCTGGAGGGATCGCATCTCAGCATTTGGTTAGATCTTTCGAAGCATAATCGAGTTAACTGAGTGACGGTGACTTTTTCGTGAGCGGCTTTGTTCATCGAGTGGAATGGAGCGTAGGTGACGAGTGGAAAATGTATCCTAGGATAGGGTACCAGATTTGTTTGGAATTCGGATAAATCTACGTTGATGGAGCCGTCAAATCGCATCGATGCAGTTAATGCTGAGATCACTTGGCCAAATATTCGGTTCAGACTGATGTATGTGGGTCGTTCCATGTCTAATTGTCGGGTACAAATGTCGTATAGGGCTTCGTTGTCGACTAAAAAGGCGCAATCGCTGTGTTCCATTGTGCCATGGGACATGAGCACAGCGTTATATGGCTCGACGACGGCGGTGGAAAGCTGTAAAATCAAAAAAGGTGTAATCAGAGATTTTAAAATGTTGAAAAATTAAACGAATTGAACTCACCCTAGGACACGGATATATGACAAATTCTAATTTATGTTTTTTGGCGTATTCGACTGCCAATTTCTGCATTAGCAGAGTAGTCAACCCGGAGCCAGTTCCACCTCCCATTGAATGAAAAATGAAAAATCCAGCGAAACTGGCACACATTTCGATTTGTTTACGCAGCGAATCCAAAACAACGCCTTCCATTTCTTTACCAATTGTATAAAATCCGCGTCCGTAATTATTAGCTGCATCTTCTTTGCCCGAAATCAACGACGAAGGACGAAATAGCTCTTTATACTGATTATTTTTAATTTCATCTAAATAATAAAATTCACTGAGTCAAGCAGGTAATTTATTTGATTTAATTTGATCAATTAGGTATTGAAAAAAGTATAACGCCTACCAATAACGCTGGGTTCCAAATCAACCAATACAGCTCGAGGAATAAACCGTCCTGTCGTCGTTTCCTGGTAAAATGTTCCGAAAAAGTCATGAGCATTGCATGGTAAATCATCAGCGGTCAAAAAGCCATCAGGGCTGACTCCATGTTCGACGCCGTACAATTCCCAACATGCGTTTCCAATCTGTACTCCAGCTTGGCCAACGTGTACTGACACTACTTCTCGCTGTAAAATGAATTTTAAAATGAATTACCTAAACCGTTATTGATTCGTTGTAATGTACTTATTTGATACCGACCATTTTGAAAAAAATCAAAAAAGGAAAATCTACTAAGAATTTTTATAATTTTTCAAGTATCAAAAAATTTTCAAACGTTGTTCGATAGAGAGTTCAACTCTAACTGACGACAAAATTTGTTTATTTAGATATTTTAGGTAAATAAATAGACGTTTTGCAGCCGAATATTTTTCAAATTTTATGCCTTGAAAAAAAAGTAATAGGTAGATACCTATTTACCTGGGTTTGGACTTTTTTCGTGTAATTTTCGATAACTAGTAAAAAATCTCTAAATAATAAGAAAAAATTGAAAGGTCCCCTCCCAACATTTATGATGATGTAATATTATTCATAAAACAGAGATGTTGTATCTTGTATCTTCGATTTGATCGAAAATTGCTTATGGAAGGAGGGAATTGAAAAAAGAGGACTTTATAATTAAGAGGAATTTTTTTCAATTTTTTGAAACAATTTATTTTCGAATCGATGAAACAAAAATTACCCCAAAAAATCGATTTCCAAAATTTTCAGACCCAATTTTCGACTTGAAACGTAATTTGCCTTACTGGAGGGGAAAACTGCCTCTTCTGCCTTTGCGCTCCTTTTGTTTTACGCTTGATTATTTGAGTAGGTACCTACCTATGTAAAATTTTGGAAAAATATATCAGACTTATTTTACAAATTTCAATCCCGCCTCTCTTATCAATGGTCAAACCCCTTGAGAGTTCCATTCCTGAGAATCTTGAAATTTTCATTGAACATTGTTGTATACTGAAGATGATTGTGTTTCACTTTTTTTTTTTTTTTGAAAATTGAGTAAAGAAAAGATGGAGCACAAAAGCTGCGTGAGAACTCACCCATTTTGTAAAAATGTCAGTTCTTCCCCGACTCAGTTCTCACACTCTTACCCTATCTCATTTTCTCTCAAAATCTATGTTCAATTTTTTTTTGAAAATACAGAAAAAAAAGTTCTAAATTTTTTTTTACCAAAAATGATGTCATATGATAAACGTACAAATGCTTTTACCCAAGAATCTTATCGATAAGTATCCATTTTTCGTTGTTTTTTGTTTTTCAGAAGAGTAGTTTAAAAATCTATTTTTACGTTGCTTAAATTTTTCAGAGGTACCTGCTTACCTAAGGCAAAAAATTCATTTTTTTTAAAAATAGGTACACGGAGAGATACTTTTACACGAAAAAATTCAACAGCAGTGATTTTTCTTAATTATGCAAATTACCTATTAGGTAAGTACCTACATAAAAAATCACAATGAAGGTAGTTTTCTTCGTTTTGAAAAAATGACTTGGACGGTGGGAGGGGGGGGGGGGTGTAAAATAAAAATATCCATATTGAAAAGAATTCAAACCCAATTTAAGAAAATGTTTCAAAAATAATTGTATATTAAAAATTGAAAAACAAAATGGCATATTTATTCGAGTACCCTCAAGAAATGAGGTAATTGAGATGAAAAATCACTACGTATGATATTTTTTGCTCAAAATGTACCTGGGTAAAATTATAAAACCGTTTGCAGTTAAATTTCTTAAAGAGATTCTTTGCCTAGATTTCATCATTTTTTGAACTGACAAGGGAAGTATCCCAACTCAAAGTAAAATTTTGAGCCAAAACAAAAAAAAATCGAAAGTACATCATAACAGGACTTCTTACCCAAAATTTCAGGTGCGGAATTTCATTTCTCGATTTTTGGCGAATTTTTGAAGTTTCAAATTACCTCATCGTCCTAAAAAATATGAAAATTTGATCTAATCAACGAAAAAAGCTAAAAATTACCTCCCAAATTGATTAGAAGCGGTTTCGAGACGTTTTGGAGCCACCAAAATTTTTTGGAATTTTCCAGTGCTGGAGAAAAACCCATAAAAATGGGTCTTATGTGCTTCAGCACCTATAATCGCGGATTATCCATATTGGTGACCTATTTGATAGATTAAAATACAATTTTCCAAAATTCGTAACTTTGAGTTAAAATTCCAATTTTCGGACAAGAAATTTTTCTGGAAAAAATTGAAAAATTCGCCTAATGCGCATACATCGAGGTAAAAAGTTGAAACTTAGTAGATAGGTACCCTATTTTCGACCTTTCGAATTGATTGGAAGCGGTTTCGAGGGATAATCCGCGATTATAGGTGTTGAAGTGCATATGGGCCATTTTATGGGGTTTTCTTCAGCCCTGGAAAATTCCAAAATTCTCTGGTGGCTCCGAAACGTCTCGAAACCGTTTCCAATCGATTCTGGAGGTCGAAAATAGGGTATATACCAAATTTCAGCTTTTTTCGTTGATTAGGTCAAATTTTTAATTTTTTTAGGACGATGAGGTAATTTTAAAACTTCAAAAATTCGCCAAAAATCGAGAAATGAAATTCCGCACCTGAAATTTTGGGTACGAGGTCCTGTTATGATGTACCTACTTTCGATTTTTTTTTTGTTTTGGCTCAAATTGAAATTTGCCATATCTTCGGAATCTACAGTCTAGTTTTTATGAAAATAATTTTTGCCTAAATTTGTATACTTGTATATTGACATTGACAAGTAGGTACTTTTTAAAAAAAAGCTTCAATTTTTTGATTGATGAGTCTTTTTTATAAACTTAAAAAAATTTTCAAAAATTCGTTTTATTCTCAAAATTATGGATACCTAATGCATAGAAAATGAAAAAATAACATGCTCAGTTTGAAATTTTGTAGGTACCAAAAATATTCAAAATTTACCTAAAAGTAGATTTCTTTTTGAATAAGATTATTAATTTTTTTCAAATTTTTGAAGTGAGATTGAAACGACCAGCAAAATACATGCTTGGACGAGACATTTTTTAAATTTTTTTTATAATATCTCTCTTCTATCTACCTCTATTAAAAAGAGAATCTTGGAAAAAAATTTTCTCGCCCATACGTTTTCAGTGAGGGTAAGTAGGCAAAAGTCCCTAATATCATTTAGTTTTTTTCAAACCCCAAAAATCACCCTTAAAGTTGAAATAAGTAATCGAAAACTTTTACATCGATGGGGCAGAGGGAATCCTTACTACCAAATTTTCAAGTTCAAAATCAAAAAAGTTCAGGAATTTCTAAGCTTTTTCAAAAAAGTTTCAAAATCAAAGTAAAAAAAAAAATGGTACCTATCCTTAGAATCAAAATTTTCTGAGACGAAATTATGATGATATTGATGATAAAGGAAAATTTTTCGGTTTTGATTTTTCTGCGAGGACCAAATAATCCTCAATAAAAATTTCAAAAATCTGAAGGTAGGGTGAATCTCCATTCTTGCCCTTGAAATTCTGATGGGTGTCAGAGGTTCCGAATCCGAAAATTTGAAAGTACTTTCATACACAAGGTACAAAAATCATTCGAACCATATTCTTGAACGTCAAAATGAAAAATTTTCATCATAAAAGCTACAACTATTGCCTATTTTACATGCTGAAGGCATATGATCGGTCAGAGCAATGTAATAACAAAAATTTCCAAAAAGGAGATGAAGAAAGGACAGGACAGATAACTATCACCAAAAAATTGTGAGAAAAGAAATGAATTTTCAAATATAATGCAGTTGAAAGAAATTCACATTTATAATAATTCAAATTTTTTGAAAATACCTTCACCTTGAAGAAATTTCCTTCTTGTCTTGTTAATTTAGAAAAAAATTAAGGAAAATTAGTGTCGATTGTAGTTGAAAAAAAATCGTGTCTTTTTCCTTAGTTGATACTTACAATTTTCATTTATTCGCCTATTTTTGTAAGAAAAATCGATTTTTCAGAATCACCAATAGCATTAATTTAATCAAAAATTTTCTAAATAAAATTGGATAATTTCATCACAAAATCATGAAAACATTGTAACGTGTTATTTTCCTATTTTTTCAATGTCAAATTCTTCAAACAATCTCATTTCTTTTTTTTTTTGAAAAATATCTTCCAAGAAATAAATTCCCTCTTTTCGAATACTCCCAACACATCTCAGTATAAATTTCAAAAGTAACAGTTTTCGTCGTCAAATTCAAACCACCACAAAAAATTAAAAAAAGTGCCATTCGTTTATATTTAGGTGCCTTGATTATATTCACATGCTACACGAGTTTGTTCATTTTTACACTATACAACTTAAAATCCCACTATTTTAAAACCGAAAAATTCACTCAAGGTGGAGGAGCACTACCAGCTGTGGCTTCGGTTGTAGACTCGCTAACGTTGCCTGGTGACGCTGTCGTTGTCATCGCAGTCGATTCTTCATCTTCGCCACCGTCTTCGTGGCTTTTTTCCGAATCTTTGCCACACTCTTCGTAATCTTTCTCCAGCGCGGCTAGATTCTCTCGGGCGTCGACGAATTCCTGTTCGTCCATACCCTCGCCTAGATACCAATGAGCGAAAGCTCTTTTGGCGAACATTAAATCGAATTTATAATTAACTCTGGACCATACTTCGACGATGGCGGTTGAATTGCTGATGGAGCATAGCGATATATTTGTTGGCGCCATTCCACTGCCTGGCACTACAGTGGGAGGTTGAAAGTTAACACCGACTTTGAATCCAGTTGGACACCAATCGACGAATGGTATTTTGCTGGCTTTTACGTGCTGGATCGAGGAGTTGACTTCTTTTACTTGGATTAGGCCTCTGTACAGCATACAGCAGGCCATATATTTACCTCGGGATGGATCGCATTTTAGCATCAAATTCGAACGATCGAAACAGATTCGAGTCAAGTTGGTAACCGTTGTTTTCTCGTGAGCAGCTTTATTTATCGAGTGGAATGGCGCGTATCCGACTAATGGAAAGTGTATTCTCGGATACGGTACTAAGTTGGTTTGGAATTCGGATAAGTCGACATTGATGGAACCGTCGAACCGCATAGACGCTGTTAATGCGGATATTATTTGGCCGAAAATTCGGTTCAAACTAACGTAAGTAGGTCGTTCCATGTCTAGTTGTCGAATGCAGATATCGTATAAGGCTTCGTTGTCGACCAGAAAAGCGCAGTCGCTGTGTTCCATCGTTCCGTGAGACATTAAAACTGCATTGTAAGGTTCCACCACCGCTGTGGACATCTGAACAGGGGAAAAAATTGAAAAAAATTGGAAAATAATTTCACGAAATTGAAAATTATCAACTTACTCGTGGACATGGATAGATGACGAATTCTAATTTATGTTTTTTTCCGTATTCACCAGCCAGTTTTTGCATAAGGAGGGTCGTTAAACCGGATCCGGTGCCTCCTCCCATCGAATGAAAAATAAAAAATCCGGCAAAGCTGGTGCACATCTCTGTTTGTTTTCTAATCGAATCCAAAATCGTTTGTTCCATTTCTTTACCGATGGTATAATATCCACGTCCGAAATTATTGGCGGCGTCTTCTTTGCCAGATATCAGCGATGATGGACGAAATAACTCCTTGTACTGGTTGTTTCGGATTTCATCTTGAAAAGAAATTGATGAAATTTAGCTGATTTGAGATTTATAGCGAAATACGTAAGTTTTTGGGGGACTCACCTATGACTGTTGGTTCCAAATCAACCAATACAGCGCGGGGTACATATCTTCCGGCCACTGTTTCTTGATAGAAAGCGCTGAAAAAATCTTCAGCATTGCAGCTCATGCTGTCGGCTGTTAAAAATCCATCGGGACTTATTCCATGCTCGACGCCGTATAATTCCCAGCAAGCGCTTCCAATTTGGACCCCGCACTGGCCGACATGAAGAGACACTACTTCACGCTACAAACATCGTAAAAGTTTCGATGAAATTTCAAAGTTTTGGAATAGCTCGATTGAATCGTCATTTTAATTTTTAAAAAAGAAAAAAACGACCGAAAAAATCAGGAAGGGTAAATTTTTTCAATTTTTCAAAATAATTTGTGAAATTGATAAGACGTAGTGCGTAATTAAGGTTCAATGAACTTACCATGTTGAACGGTTCATAGAACTTTTAAAAAATTACAAAAAATTTTGAAAATTCTGCCGTGAGTTACATCTGGACTCGTTTAGAGTTAATTTACTACTGAAGGCAAAATCTCGCTGATTTTAAGTTGTGGCAGGAGAATTATCGGCCATTTTAATGGCCACATATTACTGATTTTGTTTTATAGGGCCTAAATAATTTTGCTGCAAATGAGATTTCGACGATATCCTCTACCAGATGGGTTATTTCATTTTCTACAACGTTTATTCTTTATAATTTTTGTAGTAGGACGCTTAGTTTGCTCAGAAATGTCACTTTTTGGTAGGCAAGGCACAAAAAAACGCGATTTTTCACAGAATTTAGAAAAGTTTAAGCTGCTGTAACTTATGATTCGGGATTTGTGATTCTTTCGAATCATTCCTGTGATTCGTGATTTGAAATTTTTTTTGTACTTTTCTAATCATTTTACGAATTATTTTTTTAAATATTTTTTCTTAATTTTTTTTTTCGAAATTTTTACCAAATCTTGATTTTTTGTTGACATTTTTCAACTCTTATAAATTTTTTTCCTGATTTTTTCCAATTTTGAATTATTTTCTCAAACCTTTTCTTACTTTGCATTTTTCTGAGAATTTTAATTTTTTTCACTTGAATTCAAAATTATTTTTCCAAATTTTTTTCAACTTTGAATTAATTTTCCTCATAAATTCTGAATTTTGTTTCTCACTTTCCCACCCAAAAGAAATCGATTTCATTTCATCGATTCATTTATATTGAAGATTTCATTTGGGAGGGAACGTGGGAAACGAAATTCAGAATTTATGAGAAAAATTAATTTAAAGTTGAAAAAAAATTAAGAAAAGTCTTAGTTTGGAAAAAAATTTTGAATTCAAGTGAAAAAAATTAAAATTCTCAGAAAAAAATGCAAAGTAAGAATAGGTTTGAGAAAATAATTCATAATTGGAAAAAATCAGGAGAAAAAATTTTAAGAGTTGAAAAATGTCAACAAAAAATCAAGATTTGGTAAAAATTTCGAAAAAAATATCAAGGAACGAAAAAAAATTAAGAATTAATTTCACGATTAAAAATTGTCAATAGGTAAAAAAATTCCTAGGTGGGAAAATTTTGAAGAAAATTTTGAAGTGATGTAGGTAAAGTGAAATTTTTCGGTGAAATCATGTCGATCTGTGTAATAAAATAGAAAATTTTAAAAAACTGAAACTTAACTGAAATTCATTTCAGTTTCAGTTTCAGTTTTTCAGTTTCAGTTTCAGTTTTTTTCAGTTTTCAGTTTCAGTTTCAGCTTCAGTTTCAGTTTCCCATCACTGGAATTCTTCAACTTTGATTTTTTAATAATTTTTTCATACTTAATATTCATTTTCTTAAAAATTTCTTACAACTCGGAAATTTTTTCTCAAATTTTTCTAATTTTGAATTTACAAAAAATTTAATCTCGTGTTTTTAAAAAAAATTTCAACTTGATAATAGGAAGAAAATTTCAAAAATACCTATGAAATTTAAAATAAAAATGGTACAACCTTTTCACCTTCTTTTGAAATTTCAGTCGGTAAAACATCAAAAAATTCAAAATTGTTTCCCAAAATGATATAAAAATCATCAGTGATGGTTTTTCACCCCCCCCTCCTCAATTAGAGCTATTTTTTCAAAATTCAGAAAAATGCAATGCACCTCAGATTTTTTTTCAAAAACCAGTAATTTCGAGGAAATGTTTTAAATTTGTCGCTGAACAATCTACATTTTAAAAATTCGAAAAAAGGATAATTTTAAAAAAAGCCTTCTAGAAAATGTGAAATGAGAGACAATGGCACTGTGTGGGCACTCTGACTTTAAAAACATGCCAAAAACACACAAATAATGACAAAACGAGGTAGGGGGGGAGGTAGAGTCAGAGATTATTGCTGAACCGAAAAAAAACAAAGAACATTTGATCATTCATAATTACCTAATATTTCAAGTAGATTCTTTGAGGAAAAAAATAGATATCTATTTGACTCTAGGGAATATTCGAAGTCTCTAAATTAATTCCCAAGATAATTTTGATCATAGCTCTAAACTAGGACCTCCCTCAGCGATGACGGAAAGGGGACCGAAGTAAAAAAATATTCCAACAACATTAGCATGCTATAGAAATATATGTTTTTGATTTCCCGAATCTATTTCTGATGTTATATCATCAAAAATTTCAAAAAAGGTCTGTGAGATGGAAGAAAACAGTCAAACCCAAAATTATTAAGTGAGGTATTGTAATCCACTCTTCTCCACTGAAGTAACTTCTGAAGGTTGCGGTTTGGAGGGCCAAAAAAATTTCAGAAATTTATTCTGGAGGTCGAAAAACATGCATTTTGGTATTTCATTTGACAGTGTCAGAAAATTTTGATTTTGGCACGTTCTTCGCCCTATTTTGGCCCACTTTGTTGTTTTTTTTTTTGTGAAATGATACTAATAAAATCGGACACGAGAGTCCGAAAGTCTAAAAAAGCATTTAGATAGATACTTCGTCTCATGGTACATATCAGAAAAATTTGATTTAGGCCTTCTCTCCTCACCCCAAGAGGTCATATGGTCAAAATAAACTTCGAGTCGAAAAACTTGCATTTTAGTATCTCACTCGGTTGTTTTATAAAATTCCCAGTTTAGTCCTAGCCCCCCATGAACTCTGGTTCAGGGTTGTGGTCAAATGACTCTAGAGAATGGATTACTGCCTCAAATGTCCTTTGGAGCCTAATTCTAAATTTTTTCCTCAGAAGATTTTTTTTGGAATTTCTTGATAATTTTTGCATGTTTTTTTTTAAACCACGCTTTACAATTACTTGACTCTTCCACCCCTTTAGGCGAAAAAAATTAATTTACTATATCTAATTTTTCACACCAAAAAATTTCGAGCAATTGAATGCTGCTCCTAAATGGTACAATATTAAAGTCGTATGGTCACTTATGAAAAAACGAAAAGGAGAATCCCACCCACCTTGTATTTTTTTGAGTAAAATTATAACCAAAAGTAATATTCATACTACGACAATTTTTGGAAAAATTTTCATGTTTTTTACCCCAATTTCGAAAAAAATTGCAATTTTTCAATTATTTTTTTACACCAAAAATTGATAATCTTTTCCCTAAAATAAAAATATTCGGCTTCCGAATTTCTAAACAGCAAAGTATTTTTTTAAATACGGAAAAATTTAATAGTGAAGATTCAACTCTCGGAAGACAAATTGTTAGAAATTCAAAATTATAATTTTTTTGGCTAAGTCAAAATTTTAGTAGATTTTAGTTTTTTCTTGAACCCAAAATGGTAAGTACCAAAATAAATACTTATTTCGATTAAAACTTCTGACAGATTATTTAAACCCGAAAACAATATATTTCAGCGTGAAGTAGTATCCATACATATCGGTCAAGCTGGAGTCCAACTCGGTAGTGCTTGTTGGGAATTATACGGAATCGAGCATGGAATCAGTCCCGATGGTTACCTGACCAGCGAAACGACAAAATGCAGCTCTATAGATTTTTTCGATGCTTTTTATCAAGAAAGTTCATCTGGTAAACATACCCCTCGAGCAATCTTGATTGATTTAGAACCTTCGGTCATAAGTAAGAAAAAAATTTGATTTTTATTGAATTGAAAAAAATCAAACTCCCTCGAAATATGAAAGATTACCTCTCGCTGTATGTATTTTCAAGGTGAAATTCGAAACAATCAGTACAACGCTTTATTCAAACCATCTTCCTTGATTTGTGGCAAAGAAGACGCTGCTAATAATTACAGTCGAGGATTTTATACGATTGGCAAAGAGATGGAATACTCGATTATGGATACCATTAGAAGACAAGCCGAAACGTGTACCAACCTGGCCGGATTTTTTATATTCCATTCAATGGGCGGTGGTACCGGATCCGGGCTGACGTCGCTGATTATGCAGAAATTAGCTGCCGAGTATATGAAAAAACATAAACTCGAGTTCGTCGTGTATCCCTGCCCCAGGGTACGTATCAAAATTGAAAAATAACCCATGTATACTAAGTTGGGCCGAAAAACCAAAAATTTTGATTTTTGAAAAGTCACCCCTCGCAAAAGTTGTTGGCTGGATAGACTGAAAAAATAAATAAATAAATTTCAAAATCCATTCAATTTTTCAAAAATTGCCAAAAATTCAAAGTTTCAAAAATTTCGAAAAAATTTAAAATTGACTAAAATTAATTTTAGAGCTTCTGTAAAGACTATCTAGACCAAAAAGCACTTTTTTTTTGAGAAAAAATCAGTGTTTTATAATTTTTTTCAATTTTTTTCAGAGGTGAAGAAATATGAGAAATTAAAAAAAAATTATACAACATGGATTTTTTCAAAAAAGTTGTGCTTTTTGCTTTTAATAGTCCCTAAATAAGCTCTAAAATTGATTTTAAGGAATTTTAAATTTTTTTGAAATTTTTTAAAATTTCTGAAAATTTTGAATTTTTGGCAATTTTTGAAGAATTGAAGGCTCTTGCGTGATCGAAAGATATGAATCGATCTTGAAATTTTTTATTTTATTTTTCTAGTCTATCCAACCACCAACTCTTGGCGGGGGTAACTTTTCAAAAATCAAAATTTTTGGTTTTTCGGCCTACCCTAATGTATACGTAGGATGACCTAGCTAACTTTTTAAATTTTTCCAGCTATCGACTGCAGTAGTCGAACCCTACAATGCAGTCCTTGTCTCACATGGCACCATGGAGCACAGCGACTGCGCCTTCTTGGTCGACAACGAAGCCCTCTACGATATCTGCACACGTCAGCTTTACATGGAAAAACCAACTTACGTAAACCTGAATCGAATATTCGGTCAAGTAATTTCAGCTCTGACAGCATCGATGCGATTCGACGGCTCGATTAATTTAGATTTATCGGAATTCCAAACAAATCTGGTACCTTATCCTAGGATACACTTTCCTTTAGTCACCTACTCCCCGTTCAGATCCGATACAACCCTGCAGCACGAAAAAATAACCTTGACGGGGCTAACTCACGACGTATTCGAAAGATCCAATCAAATGTTACGTTGTGATCCATCGAGAGGCATGTACATGGCTTGCTGCCTCCTTTACCGAGGTCTCATCCAGATGAAAGAAATCACGTCGACGATTCGTGAAATAAAAAACAGCAAAGTCCGGTTCGTCGACTGGTGCCCCACTGGTTTCAAAATAGGTATAAATTATCAGCCTCCGACTTGTGTTCCAGGCAGTGGACTATCCAAAGTGAATTTTTCACTGTGTGCTATTAGCAATTCGACAGCTATAGCTGAGGTATGGTCGAGAATTAATTATAAGTTCGATTTAATGTTCGCCAAACGTGCTTTTACACATTGGTTTATTGGAGAGGGTATGGATGAGGAAGAGTTTATCGATGCTAGGGAGAATTTAGCTGGGTTAGAGAAGGATTACGAGGAGTGTTGTAGGCCTAGCTCGAAGCTTGATGAATCGGGCGAGGAAGAAGGTACTTCGTATACGACGACGATGGCTCCTCCGAGCACGACGACAAAATATGATGACCAAAGTATAGTATCACAGTCGCAGACCGGTAGTCTGTCGTAGCTTTAAGAAAATAAGCTGTATGGTTAGGTTTTTAAAAATTTGTTGTTTTGTTGTAAAAATTTTAATCATAACGTTGTACAGATTTATGTGTGTCAATGTGAAATGTCATCTTATTGTAAAAAAAAAAGTGATACTCGTTTTGTAAATAGGTATGTGCGAATTTTTTCGAAATAAATGCCATATTGAGGAACTTTTTATTCTGTTCTTGAAAAAGAAACCGTGACTTTGTCTGCTTCAACAATGACAAAAATTGGCTCATGCTCATTGAAAGAATTTATCAATCGCACTTCAGAATCAAAATTTCAGCTGCTGAAGGTTATTTTTCGATTTTTGGTGAATTTTTGAGAATTATTGATAAAATCATTCACGGATGCGTTGATTTTTTTAAGAGCTGATTTGGAGTCTCTCTAGCAAAACTTGGTATTTTTCCAGAATATGCTGGAAATTGATGTAGAAAGCGTCTCTTATAAACGTTAGCGACTGAATTGAATATTGCATTATTATCTGCTTGTTTTCACGAATTATTCGAGTACCGTAACATGGGGTAACTTTGGCCCACTTTGGGGAAAATGTGGTTTGCCCGTGTAGCAACACTTAGAATATTGGTGGGAGGGTTGGTAACGGGTGTATTTGATAGAGGGAGCTTCCAACTTCACTTTTCATCCGGTGTCACCATTTTTGTGTGGCACGTTTGGCAGAACTGAATTTTTTCTCATCACCACTTTTTTCACTCGATTTTCTGATCTCAGAAAATCTATACAAGGGAGACAAAATAAATGTGCCCAGAATATTTTCAAAAGTGAATTCTAATGTGAAATTCGATGTAGAATTCGAATTTGTGTTTAAAATTGCGTTTTTGTTGAGTGGTTTTGGAGAAAAATCAAATTTACGTGACGAAGTCACATTTTCGTAAATTTTGGGATAATTTTGGCCCACCGTAATCTAGGTAAGAATCATGCTCTTTTTATCAGTTTCATCAAGAGGAATACTTTATATTGAATTATCGTAATATTTTACGAATCTAATTATGAAAAAATTTTTGAAAGTAAAAGGGAGAGGGTGGGGCGTTGCTGAAATCGAAATTCATAAAAAATATCGTGTTGTATATCAAAATCTAGGTTTCCGAGGTCGTAGATTACGAATCAGACGATAAAAATGTTTTTCAAGGTGGGGAGGGGTGAAGGGGAGGGGTGCTGAAATCAAAATTCATCAAAAAATTTAGTTTTTTAAGGTCGTAGATTACGAATCTGACGATAAAATTTTTTTTCAAGGTAGGAGGAGGGGTGGGGAGGGGTGCTGAAATGGAAATTCATTAATGATTTCGTGTTGTATATCAAAATTCGAAACAGCATTTCTTTTTAAATAATAGGCTCAGTGCTCGTTACCCCACGCCCGGGTAACTTTGGCCCACTACTTTGACGGCTTACCAGGGGGGGGGGAGGGAGTGGGCAAAAAATCTAAAAAAATTCACAGAGCTTCTCAAAGGTTGTTTATAACTTTTTTTAAAAAAAAATACCCCAAAAATCAGTTTTGAAAAAGTTATAATGATTTTTCTAAAAAAAATTCCAAAAAGTGGGCCAAAGTAACCCCAGGTTACGGTAAGGTTTGGAATCGTATTTAGAGATATACCCCATTTTGGAATTTCATTTTATTTTCCAGCAGGTATATCAATTTGGTAACGAAATAAACTTTTGACTTTATTGTTAGCCCAAATTTTCTATTCGCTGAAAAATTACTCGTTTGATCAGTTATACCGGAAATATTGAATGACTGAATTTTCAACCACTAAAGTTGATCTGGACGCTCCCTGGAATGATTCCAGTGTAATTACTGGAGAAATTAAGATTTTTTCTAACTCGATTTTGGAATTTTCTCATTTTTCTGTGGTGATTGAATTTGTAAAAAAAAATGAAATTTTTGACTTTTCGTCGCTCCAAATTCACTGATTAACCATAGAAATCGATTGGTCATGTCGAAGACATGAAAAAAAACAAATCAGCTTTTGAAGTTTATCTGGGCCCGTTCTGAGGCGATTCCAGTGTACTGGAGAAATTCCAACTTTCGCTGTAGGCACCAGATCGGTTTGAAAATTGTGCCAATCGATTCGAGAAGTCAATTTTGCTTCCAACTAACTGAGCCGATGGTAATGAATGATGTTCGTGTATTTACGGCAAACAGGTTATGCAATTTTATTAACGTCAATGAAATAGACTTACCTACATTACATAAGAACGGGTTGAAAAAGTCATTTGCAGAAATTATGAAATGAATCCAATTTTGGGAAGTGGTAAATTCACCTCTACCAGTGGGTCCACATTTCGAAAAATTGGGTAATTTTTTTTGGAATTGTCTTAGTGTGGATTTCTTTACCCAAAAATACTATTGGTACTAACTACCTACCTACCCATTTTTCTTCATTACCTTATTCATTTTTCACAGGTCCTTGGAAAATATCGCTTTTTTCATGTTTTTTCAATACTCAAAACCTGAGAGATAAAAAAAATGGTTTTGAAAATTTTCCTCGAAATGATGTTATGAATACGTATTTCAACATTTTCAACCCATAGAAATCATCAGGGCCGATTTCACACACTCTTTCCAATTTCTAAAAAAAAAACTAAGTATTTTCAATAAAAATTTTCCCAAAAAATTAAAATTGAAGGAAAAAGTGTATCCAGGATCTCAGAATTTTGTCATTCTTAAGAAAATTACAGGGTTACTTTTGTGTGAATATCATTAGTTAATTTTTCAATCTTGAACTTCACTCTTTTCAAATTTTGGAAATTTGATCCAATTTTGAAAATTTCCACGAAAATAAATAGTTACCTACCAAATATTGAAAAAAAATTATCAAATTGAAATAAAAAGGTCACAATTTTGAAATATTTTGTAAAATTTGTGAAATAATAAAGTAAGTACCTATCTAATGAAAAAATAGGCTTATTTGGGGGGGGGGGGAGGAGGAGGGGGTAAAACATGTATTATTTCCAACTAAAAGGAATTTTTTCCAGTTTCCAATTAGGAATTGAAAAAAACTCGCTCAAATCTAATTTTGCGAGGAAAAAAAATCAATTTCACCATTATTGAGAAGGCAAGGTCCCCCTGCCTCTTTTTCGGTCCAGCTTAGAATCGAAATAAATGTTTATTTTTTTAATTCATTACCCCTGAGAAATAGGGTAACGATTAAAAATTAATGCCATTGGTATTTTTTAGGGAAAACATCCGTAATAAAACCATTCCTTTTCTATTTCAAAGAAAATTTTCCCAATTTTTCGAAATTTTTCGAACGTGCTCAATATTTTGCCCATCTACAGTCCAAAAATATGGAAAAAATACTACCACAACTAACGATATACATTCAAGGAAGAACACAAAAAGATTAATTTTGGTCGAAACTCAGAAAATAACGTAGCACATGTAGCACATATCATTCGTACGAAACGTTTCTGAAGACGCTCAGTTCACGTATTTTTGAAATTTTGCAGAATTTTTTCCCAAACTTGAGGTACGAAGAACTGAGGGGGTCAAATTGAGAAATTAAGTCGAAATTTCAACTCAGCACCTTAAAAAATAATGTACTTCTCTTACATAGGTATTTAATAAGTAAATCATGCATCGAACTGTATTTCTGTTGTTGTTTCATCAAGTATATCGTACATTTTTAGCTTTCTCAAAAATAATCTTGAGGGGAGGAGGAATCTTCACCAGCTGATTTTTAGTTAAAAGGGGAATGACCTTTCGGGCTGGAATGAAATTTTTAGGAACTGCTTAACATGTTAAATTTTTTTGATTTTCAAAACTTCAGATTTTATGGTAGAAATCACGTAATTTTTTCGAGCTCCCTAATTTCACTTCCTTGGAGCTCATTGGACTCGAAAAAATTTCAATGAAGGGGAAAAGAGTTGAATTTTCAGAATATTTCAGTTTTAAAATTTTACTTTGATACATTGAATTTGAATAACTCTAAGCAAACTTATCATAGAAGTATAATGACACCAAACAGGCTTTTCTTCGATTAATTTTTTTTCTGGTACCTAAATTTAGATGAAGAAACTGATTTTTCTTCATTTCGTAATATTTTATCAAAGTTTGTTCAATTTTTGGTAGAAATTGGTGTGGATATAAATTTGGACCATTTTGAAACTAATTTCAAGACAGTTTTTTCCAATTTGAAACCATAATAAAATCTTTCAACGCAAAATCTTTCATTTTCTCGATTCATTTTTTTCAAACAAAAATCACCAAAATAACTAATTAAACCCTCAGGTACAACTTTTTTATTTCGTTTTTCGTCAAACAATATCGAGATGTTAAAATACCAAAATTCTATCTCTACGTACGCTATCGATAAAAAAATCCGCCGGCTCGTAGTTACGTCTCGAATACGTGCGTCCTGTACCGTAGCATCATCGCTTCTCGTCTCCATCACGGCACCGGAGACCCTGGAGCTTTCAAGCCAACATCCTATGCTTGAATATTAAATGGTCAAAATTCAAACAAGAAAATGCTCTCGACATGGCTACTAAGCAGGAGTAGAGCTGGGAACATCTGTCGGCGCCTCCGTAGCCGCATCAGCTGTAGGAGCTGTCGTCGTAGTACCAGCGGTGGAGCTATATGCGGTAGATTCTTCTTCGCCGTGGCCTTCACCCTTATCCGAATCTTTGCCGCATTCTTCGTAGTCTTTCTCCAACGCAGCCAGGTTTTCTCGAGCGTCGACGAATTCTTGCTCGTCCATTCCCTCGCCCAAATACCAATGAGCGTAGGCTCTCTTGGCAAACATTAAATCGAATTTATAATTAACGCGCGACCATACCTCGGCGATCGATGTCGAATTGCTAATCGCACATAATGATAGATTAACCGGCGATAAACCGCTACCAGGGACGCAGGTAGGGGGTTGGAAATTGACACCGACTTTGAAACCAGTCGGGCACCAGTCAACGAATGGAATTTTGCTTGATTTAATTATCTGTATCGCCGAATTTACTTCTTTGACCTGGATTAAACCGCGGTAAAGCATACAGCAAGCCATATACTTGCCACGAGCCGGATCACATCTCAGCATTTGATTGCCTTTATCGAAACAAGCCCTGGTTAGCCCGGTGACGGTGACTTTTTCGTGGGTGGCTTTATTTATCGAATGGAATGGCGCGTAGGTGACCAGAGGGAAATGGATTCTCGGATATGGTACGAGATTTGTTTGGAATTCGGAAAGATCGACGTTGATGGAACCGTCGAATCGCATCGATGCTGTCAGAGCAGAGATCACTTGGCCGAAAATACGGTTCAGACTGACGTACGTGGGTCGTTCCATGTCCAATTGGCGAGTACAAATGTCGTAAAGGGCTTCGTTATCGACCAGGAAGGCGCAGTCGCTGTGCTCCATGGTTCCATGGGACATGAGTACAGCGTTGTAAGGTTCCACTACCGCCGTCGATAGCTGTAGAAAAATTAAAAATTAGGGAAAAAAATTCGTAATCACGTAATTTTGAAAAAATATTATTCAACTTACCCTTGGACATGGATAAATGACGAATTCGAGTTTATGCTTTTTGCCATACTCGTTGGCTAATTTCTGCATCAGCAAGGTGGTCAACCCGGATCCGGTACCTCCGCCCATCGAATGGAAAATAAAAAATCCGGCGAAACTGGTAGCAGACTCCGTTTGCTTGCGAATCGAATCTAAAATAGTTACTTCCATTTCTTTACCGATTGTGTAATATCCTCGGCCGAAATTATTCGCGGCGTCTTCTTTGCCAGAAATCAGCGAAGTTGGTCGAAATAGTTCTTTATATTGATTATTACGAATTTCGTCTGCATTGAAATTTTTTAAAATTCGATCAGTACAAAAAAATTACAAAAAAAAATTAAAATTAGCTACGAGTACCTATAACTGTCGGTTCTAAATCAACGAGCACAGCTCGGGGGACAAATCGACCAGTAGATGTTTCTTGATAAAAAGTCCCAAAGAAATCTGGACCATTGCAGGCTAAATTATCGGCGGTTAGGAATCCATCCGGACTTACTCCGTGTTCAACTCCATACAATTCCCAGCAGGCATTACCCATCTGGACTCCGGCTTGGCCTACGTGTAATGATACTACTTCACGCTAAAAATAAGCAAAATAGAAGTTAGGCACGAGTTTGAAAAATTAGAAAATTAATTCAATCGAGAAAAAAAGGGATAGTTACCATGATGATTTTTCAATTGTACCTAATCAAAAAAATACTTAAGAATTTTACTTCGAATTTTGCGAAATTTAGGTTTTATGAAAAGGATTTCATCCGACCCTGACAAAGGTTATTCCAAAACTGGAAGTTTTGCGATTTTTTGACGCGGGGTACTTGCGTATTTGTTTGTAAAAATTTTCCAGCCATTTATATCTATTAATGAGATGTAGGAAGTGTAAAATTATACGAAAATTATATGGCTATCAAATTATTTTGAATTTGCGATTGGTTTGGGACAGGGGTGTGGCCCAGAACGAGTTCTTCTTTGGTGGGTCTTGGGCTTTCCAAAAGAAAATTTATCGAGGCTTGGGCTTGGGTTGGGCCCTGAGATTTTTGGGGTTCGGGCTCAGGGCTTACTGTTCGGGGTTTGGATGAAATTTTCGGGGCTTTTCAGGGCTTTTCGGGGCTTGCAATTTTTTTCCCTCAAAATTTTTTTCCCCCACATTTACCTAATCTAGTTTTAGATTTTTCAGTTTTAGTTGTTAAAATTAGAATTTATAACAGCTTAAAAAATTCCATTTCAGTTATTAATTTAACTTCAATTTTTTTACCTTTTTCAATTAGCCAACTGCCAACTTTGAATTTTTTTGCTGTTCCTAAATACATTAAATAAATCGGAATATGAACTGAATATTGTAATTATTCTTGAATACTTATAATGAAATATTATTGTATAAAGTGATCAGTTCAGATGATTTAGGATTTAGGGTTTTGTAATTCTACTACTTCCTTTACTAAAACTTTAAAATCTTCAAAAATGTCTTGTTGTGTTCTTGCAAAATTGATATTAGGTATTGGGATTTTTTTGTTGAGTTTTAACGAATGTTACATTCATTGCCATAATGTGTTGTTCACAAATGAATATTTATTTTCTTTATTGGTAAAAATTGTATATTTTGAAATTTTAAAATCAATCATTAGTTCATTACAAAATTGTATTTACACATTTCAACACTTTTACACAAAGCCCCGAAAAGCCCCGATCACAATACGGGGCACAGGGCTCACATTTAGGGCTTGGTTTTCAGAGAAATGGTCTCAGGGCTCGGGTCGGGGCTTCGTTAAATAAAGTTTTTTGGGTTTCAGGGCCTGAATATTGGGCTTCAAGAGTCAAGACAAAAAAATTGGGGCTCGCCGGGGCTTGGGCCAGGGCCTGGGCCGCACCCCTGTCTGGGGGTCGATTGGCGGAGGACCGGGTGCGAGAATGCGAGTTACCTGTGGCAACGCAGCGCTGAATGAAGATCGCGGAAAGGCAACGAAAAGGCGAGCAAGACTTGTGATAGTTTCGTTCTTTTTCAAACCTTGCGTTTCTCAGCTCAAACAGATGTTTTGCAGTGATGCACCTTGATGCACGTGGTAAAGTGTATTTCTACTCATTCCCTGTCATTCCCCGACACTCCGACTCGAAAGCGTCGAATCCTTGGGAAAGCGACCTCATCTGCGGACTACCAAGAGGTAGTCCGGGCGTAAAAGGTATTTTACAGTAAAAACTGGTATTTTACGTGCTTGTTGACGTATTATCATTATTCCTTTCTTTTTGCAATACTTTTTTCTTGAGGCGGTGATTGCATTCAACATGATGAATGAAATTTGACATTAACATAATTAAGTATAACAACTTATTATTTTGTAGGTAAGTGTATGAGATTTTGGAAGGCAGTGAAAAGAAAAAATGTCATGGGCAAATGATCTAAAGGCGTAATGATAATTTAGATAAAAAATCATGGATTTCAAAGAAATGGACGAGTTTTATTAGCGGACTACCTACGTCCTAGGATACCATTTTCGCAAAAAATGGTATTTTTTAAAGTTACTCAGGCCAAAATGGTTTCCTTGGTGGAGTTGTTCAAAAAGTGAAAATGATAGATGATCAATCATAAATTTCAAAAAAATGAGTTTTATTTGCGAACCACCTACGGACTACCTCCAACAATACCATTTTTGCAATTTTTTTTAAAAATTAAGTACTCATGGGAAAACAATTTTTTGACGGGGTTGTTCAAAATGTGAAAATAATAAAAAATTATTCATAAAGAGTATAGCCGGTTAAGTATAGGGTTTTGGCCTTGGAAACCGATTTTGACCGTTACTACCCTAAAATGTTCCCCTAATCTGGCAATTAAGTTTGACACCATTTTTGGACCCCAAGCTCAAGTATTTTGGGGGGGAGGGGCTAAAATGTGTGTTTTTATTCATAATTTTTTCTTTTTTCGCCAAATGCAAATAAAAACTTCGCGTTTTTTTAGATAGCTTCTAGAAGGTTAAGAGAATCCAAAAAATTTTTTTCGAAATTTTTGGGCACTTTCCCCCCAAGTTATGCCCTTTCCAAAATTTTGAACCCCCTTTTTGGGATGAAGGGTCAAAGGGGCAATGGAATTTTTTTCCTCAAAAGAAGTGTTGTTTACCCATAAGTATACCATAAAAATTTTGAAAATTTTGAACATGTGGAACATTGTCAAAAAAAATAAAAACTAACCCCCCGCGTGGTGAAATACTCAAAATTCACGTAAATAAATACCTCCAGCACAAGTAATTGGGAAACTAGTTACCAATGTCGATCATCACGAAAATATTTCATTTTGAGGACCACAGAACATTGTGAAAAAGGGCCCACACTATTGGCCTCCCTTACCCCTCCCCTTCCCCACCCCTGTGGTCGTTGTGATAAATAAAGTAATAACCGATATTGGTGTCGTTTTCATATGAATCAGACCTTCTGAAAACGATTTTGAAGTCCAATTCCCATTTGAACCACCACCACCCCCCCCCCCTAATCGTCAAATTGGTATACCCAAGTATACATTACATAAGGGCTATTCCGTGCTAAAACAGACCAAAAGTGAAGTCGGGTCTGAATATTTGATTATTTTTTGGATTTGACCCCTGAGTGCCCTCCTGGCCCCCCAATTTGGGGAAAAGTGGTTTAAGATATTAAAATGGCGTGTGGCATATCGATTCTCACTAATTTGAGTGCGTAGAATTCGAATGTCAACTTACTTTTTGATTTGACCCCATTCCTCGCGCTTTAACGTAATGAAAAAATACGAATTTGAGGGGAAGTAGTCGGTATATTCGAACTCAGCGCCCTCAAAAACCTAACAAACGACTGTTCGCACGTTATTTTTCATTTTTTCAAATTTTGGCTTTATCGAGGGGGCTAATAGGGGGTTCAGAGGGGTCGGATGAAAAAACTGAGTACATATTCGAACTCAGCGCTTTCGAATTAGTAGTCATCGATGTATTACTCGACTTTATCTATTTTTTTGAATTTCGGTCAAAATTTTGGACCTTTGTACTCCCAGGGGTCTGGAGATCCCATCTTGAAAATTTCTCAGTTGAAAAAAGGGTAAAAAGGGCTACTCACTGTAATTTTTTCAGAGTTTTAAATGGTAGCTTTCATATTTTGTGCATATCATGAAAATTGAGCTTTCACCACCAAAGTTCAACTTTGAGCTTTCCAAAATGTGATTATCACTTTTGAATCTACTTTCAATTCTCTTTCAGGCCCCGCAAACGGTTTTCCCCAAATTACATCCTATTTCAAGATATAAGCCTTCAAAGTTGGGTAGTTTGGCGAAAACTCACAATTGCTTGAAAATTATGAAGCCCACCCCCCAGCCCCTTTGAGGGTTAGAAAAAAAATAATCGTGGTTTCGTGAATAGACCACCAAGAGAAACTCATAAAAATATCTGAGCGAAATCGGAAGACCCGACTTCACTTTTTTTCTGTTTTAGCACGGAATAGCCCTTATGTAATGTATACTTGGGTATACCAATTTGACGATGGTGGGGGGGGGGGGTTGTGGTGGTGGTTCAAATGGGAATTGGACTTCAAAATCGTTTTCAGAAGGTCTGATTCATATGAAAACGACACCAATATCGGTTATTACTTTATTTATCACAACGACCACAGGGGTTGGGAAGGGGAGGGGTAAGGGAGGCCAATAGTGTGGGCCCTTTTTCACAATGTTCTGTGGTCCTCAAAATGAAATATTTTCGTGATGATCGACATTGGTAACTAGTTTCCCAATTACTTGTGCTGGAGGTATTTATTTACGTGAATTTTGAGTATTTCACCACGCGGGGGGCTAGTTTTTATTTTTTTTGACAATGTTCCACATGCTCAAAATTTTCAAAATTTTTATGGTATACTTATGGGTAAACAACACTTCTTTTGAGGAAAAAAATTCCATTGCCCCTTTGACCCTTCATCCCAAAAGGGGGGTTCAAAATTTTGAAAAGGGCATAACTTGGGGGGAAAGTGCCCAAAAATTTCGAAAAAATTTTTTTGGATTCTCTTAACCTTCTAGAAGCTATCTAAAAAAACGCGAAGTTTTTATTTGCATTTGGCGAAAAAAGAAAAAATTATGAATAAAAACACACATTTTAGCCCCTCCCCCCCAAAATACTTGAGCTTGGGGTCCAAAAATGGTGTCAAACTTAATTGCCAGATTAGGGGAACATTTTAGGGTAGTAACGGTCAAAATCGGTTTCCAAGGCCAAAACCCTATACTTAACCGGCTATACTCTTTCAAAGAAATGGACGAGTTTTATTTGCGAACTACCTTCGGACTACCCCCGAGGATACCATTTTCGCAAAATTTGGTATTCTTTGTGGTTTTTTGGCAAGAATTTCTACTGCTCAACACTTGAAACGTGATTTATGAACGAACCATTGGTCGGATTGAAATGGTAATGACACCATTAAATCAGGCATGATTTTAGCTTCAAGATAATGTGTTCAATAATTTTTTAATTTTTTCATTCATTTTGTTCCCAAGTTATGGGGATTTTTTCGAAATTTTTATCCATTTTTGACTCAAAAAGGCCCCATTTGGGGTTGAAGGGCTACGCGGACCTAAAATATTGTAACATTTTTGGAAAGAGCGTGAAATTTGAGTCTAGAAACATTCAAAATATTGGTAGGTTACCGATTTGGATTTTGAATGAAACATAAATCAATATACTTATTAGAATTATATGAACATCTGGCTGGATTGAGAAATAATTAGGTATGAGTTTTTTGGCAATATTTTCTACTCTTGTAGACTGAAACGTAATTTGTGGGCGAACTACTGGTCGGATCCAAATGGAAATTACATCATTGAATGGGGCATGGTTTTAGCTTCAAAATGACGCCAAAAAAATTGTAATTCATTCAATTTCCAAAATAAAAACTGGTTTTTCTAATTTTTTACCTCAAGTTTTTTTTTTTTGAAGAATAGGTACTTACCTATCCATTTTTGCGAAAATGGTATCCTCGAAGGCAGTTCGCGAGTACAACTTCTCCATATCTATGTAATTCATGTTCTATTTTTCATCTTCCCAACTTTTTAAACCACCCTAACAAAAAATGAAAAACATTTTTGTATAAGTAATACTAAAGAATACCAAATTTTGCGAAAATGGTATCCTCGGGGGTAGTCTGACGGTAGTTCGCGAATTCATTGAAATTATTATGTTAGGTACTTTCTATAATTTTCACTTGTTTGATCAAAAAAAAAAGAAAATGATAGAAAATAAGACAATCCCTATTCGCAAAGAAACCGCATCCATTCGATTTGGGAAGTCGGAAACAGAGCAATTTCTAAATTTCACATTTTTTCATTGATCATATCAAATTTTCATATTTTGTAGTGACAGGGTAAAATTTTGAAATTTAAAAAATTTGTCAAAATTCAAGAAATGAACGTCAGCACTTGAAATTTTAGACATGGGGTTCTTATATAATTAAATTTTGATTAATTTTTGTTTGAACTCAAAATTTGTGTTGGGATACCTCCCTTGTAAGAGAAAATTATTAGGTACCCACCAAATTCGTTTTTTACCCCCTTGAAAAATACCTACAGATTTTGGTGTATTAATATTGAAAAATTCAAAATTTTCAAGTTTTCCCTTCCTCCTTCTTGACCGTTCATTTTCAAGAGAAAATATAGTCAAATTTGGATTCCACGCTTTCAAAAATACTGACCAGAAAATATAAAGATTTTGATGTATCAATCAGGGAAACAGAAAAATTTCGAATTTTTTTTTTGTCTTACCCCTATCTACTTCTATCATTCGTCCCAAAGAGACAATTATTGCTAAATTTATAAATTAATATGCTACCTACAACTTCAAGAACATGGAGTGTGATGTATAAAATTCAAATTATTCCAAGTCCCTTCAACCAACCTCCACTCCAACCAGAGGCGATTTTCCAAAGGAAGTTCGGGAAGCCGGACTTCCATTATTTGTTCGAAGATTTATATTTTTTCAATTACTTACCAAATTTTTGGTGAAATGTGTCCAAAAAATAGACAAATTAAATAAAATTCCATCCTAAAACAAGTCAACTGAGCTCAAATTTTTTCAACATTTTTCCAATTTGGATTCTTCCACTTTTTTCAATTTCATTTTCCAAGATATCCTTACAATTATTTAGTCAGAAAACATTTTGAATAACATCAAGATGTTAAAAAAATTGAGGAATATTTTTAAATTACCTATCAAAAAAGTTTTGAAATTGAAAGAAATCCCAAGAAATATGAATTTGATTTTTTTAAAAATCCAAATTGAAAAAATGCATTAAAATTTTTTCAGATTTTTTTCATGACTAATTAAACTAGGTATATAAAAACACAAGAAATTTGAACCGATTTGAATTTTGTGTTTTTAAAAAAATAAATTCGTAGTATGTAGTTACTGCAAAATTTTTGAAAAATGTTCGGTTTTTTGAATTTTCCGACTTCCTCAGATGTCCTCTTTCAAAATCGCCATGGACTCCAACCAGCCATCTCATAGAGAAAAATATTGTTAAATTTGTATCATGTGCCCTTGAAAATAAATTTCAATGAAAAACGCACTTTAAAACGCACGTGCGGTTTTTACTGCGATTAAGTATATTTAGTATAATTCGCGATTTAAAACGACAGAATATACGCGCTAAAAAAACGCACCTACCGCGGATTTCTTTGACACTAGTCTCAATTTGCCAATTGCCGCGCTGCTGATTAATGTGCGGTTTCCGTGCGAATAGGGAAGAATTTCAAAGAAATGGACAAGTCATGTCTGCGAACTACCCTTGGATTACCTCCGAGAATACCTTTTTCGCAAAAATGAGTAATTTAAAAGAATATTCATTTTTGCGAAATTGGTATCCTTAGGGTCAGGGGTAGTCCGACGGTAGTTCGCGAATTCATTGAAATCAAATTATTGTGTTATTTTTTATAATTTTCACTTGCTTGATCAAAAAAAAGAAAACGATAGAAAATAAGACAAGAATATCAAAGTAATGGACAAGTCATATCTGCGAACTACCTTTGGAGTTGGACTACTTCGGAGAATACCTTTTTCACAAAAATAATATTCATTTTTACGAAATTGGTAGGTATCCTCGGGAATAGTCCGAGGGTAGTTCGCATACAGGGTTGCGATGTTTAAAACAGAATGTTTAAAACAAGTGTTTAAAACACGTTTAAAACAACGAGAAAAAAAACAAAATTGTTTAAAACGTTTAAAATGTTTAAAATGTTTTTTTTGTTTTAAACAGTGTTTTTTTCAGGCAATTTTTTTTTAAAAAAAACATGTTTTTTTCTTCAAAAATGAAAAATTTCAAGTCAATTGGTCATTTTTTATAAAATTTTTTAAAATAAATTCGTGGATTTCAAACATTACGTCACTTATTGGTCCTTCAAAAAGTATTTCACGTCATTATCACTGTAAAATTTAAATTAAAATAGCGGTAAACATTTACAATGCACTTCATCGCGCATGAAAAACAATAAAAATGTGCCTTTTTGTTTAAAACGTGTTTAAAACGTGTTTTAAACGTGTTTTAAACATGTTTTAAACACTGTTTTCTATTGATTGTTTTAAACAACGTTTTAAACAAAAAAAACGTTTTTTATGTTTTTTTTTTCAAAAAAAACAAAAAAAACGCAACCCTGTTCGCATATAAAACAAATAATATTCAGCCTGTGAGATGCTGCAGAGTGATCGTTTTAAAAAAACGCATCAATTGCTTGAAAACTTTCAAATGAAATCAAAAATGAGCTATGAAAATGATGTGTTTTTCCAGGGCCCTGGTCTTTCTCTAAATTAGTTACCTCCTCGTGAAAGTAATGTCAACATTATCTGTATAATAAGCGCACACTCTACAACGAACTTAAAATACCGGTTTGTACAGTAACGACAGTAGAGTAAGATACCTTTTTCGCGCGGACTACCTACCAGTAGTCCGTTATCATTTTCTGGTGAGATCACTTTCCCTAGGATCAGTGATGTCAGCGTTCGCGTTCTGAACGCGCGTTCGAACGGAACGATAGCACTTTTTGGAAAATTTGAACGGAACGGGAACGAACGCTCATTTCTTTCAGATGTATTCTGAACGGAACGCGAACGGAACGCGTTCAACTTGCGAACGAACGAATTGAACGAGCATTCAAATTCAGGGTTTTGTATGTTTATATTTTGGAAATTTCTAAAGGAATAGGCATTCATTTCGGCTGTTTTGTTCTATTTATGAAAAAAACTAATGAAAACTGAAAAATTTTCCACTCGTATCACTCATAATGTACTAACCTGCATACGAGTGGAAAATTTTTCATGCGTTCAGTTTTCAACACGTGTTGAAAGCTGAACGCAAAGGGAACGCAAAAGAAATGTGAACGGAACGGGAACGGAACGGGGTGAAAAGGCCATGAACGTGAACGGAACGCGAACGCAGTTTGAGGAAAATGTGCTGAACGGGAACGGAACGCGAACGCAAAAAATGCGAACGCTGCATAGAGCTTGGAGTTACTACGTAATATAGAGTGCTCGTCCAATGTTATGGTTTTCTCTAAGCATATCAGTGAGCTGTAGTGAGACCGGTTAGAGTAGGGTTTTGCGCATCCTTACCAGCGCAGTATTTACACTCCGAATCGTACAACGTTGGTGGTTATGGAACAGCTGATGAGCTGATAGTTTCAAGAAATCACGAAACACAGCTGAATAACAAATACCTCGCGCATGTGCAGATACCAGTTTCCACCGCTAGAAGTACAGAGTCTCCGAGTTGTTTGGAAGGATATCGCCCTAAAATCAGGTTTGTTTGAGCACTCTATATTACGTAGTAACTCCAAGCTCTATGGAACGCTGACATCACTGCCTAGGATGGGATGGACTCCTAGTAGCCTACAGGAACCCAGCGAAAGCGATAACGATGGATGAGAGTGAGAGATTTATGAGAACCGCGGATGATTTTGTGATTCATTGTCAAAATGTTATAACCGGCTATCGAAATGCATATCCTCCGATCGAAGTTCCATCAATTTATTCAAAACTAGATGCAGCTCTAGAATATGTTTTAGTGAAATCAAGATGCGATGTGAGATACAACTTAGTTAACGATCAGGGATGGCCTGTGCCTAGAGTTTACCAACAAAGCCCTAAACCCTTTTCCTACGACTGGCTTCTATTCACTGTCACCATCTTGTCTGATTCAGTATCTAAATTTATTTTATTCGATGTAAGTAAGTATGTTTGTGTACATTAATATGAGTTTCCCGTTTAAAGTTATTTCTAACAAATAACTTCACATCATTTTCAGTTTGGACCTGATTCCTATCATTTATTCGGATTTCATGATGACAGTATCCCGTTCATAGACGACTGCGTGGATTCCAATGTCAGGAGAGTGGTTCAATTGCAACACCATTTATTTGAGCATTACTTTCAACTACTGTAAGTTGCTTGAGTTCTCAATTATTATTTGTATTTAGATAAAACATTTTCTTTTTCGCTTCAGAGAGTATAACAAACCAGCTCCTGAAGTCCCTGGATACGAAAAAGAGTTTTCAAACCTGAAAATTGTGACTTCAGCTGAAGAATTACATTTGCAGGATGGTGAGCACTTAAGTATTTTTCAGTTTTTAAAATGACAAGTAATTCCGTCACATTTGTTAATTTGTTACGGTTTACAGTTCAGAGAACGGCTCAGTATGCCCGTCTGGGTGTTATCAATCTCAACTGGAATCAAAAAACTCGATTATTCAAATCTGTCATATTCTTATTTCAAGAAAATCATTGTGTTCCGGTTGAGAATGCTGAACAACCGCCAATACCTGATTTAGAATACCATGATGAAGTAATCCTAATGCGATATGGAAAGACTGACTTCTTTATTAGTCTAATTGAAGGATTGACCGCTTTCTTCCTCACAATGACGGTAATATTTTATACTTCATATTCTCATCACTTTTGTGTCCATCGACAGTTCGACACTCAAAAAATTAGTGCATATTTTACACAATGCAAATAATCGTTTGTTTGTTTTCATTCTTTAGCTTAGCGTAGTTTTTTCGAATACTTGATACTTTCGTAGTTTAAGTACGTAGATATATGAACTGAAAATTCTCCGAAAAATTCGCCGAAAATTATTGAATTCTGGTAGATAAAAAACATAGGAACAAAATTCTGCCCTCTGATTGGTCGTCGCGCTTATCAACACGTCTCCCAAATCTGTGTTATATTTTACATTCATTTTATTAAATTTAAAATGAAACCTAATATTATTATTTTTCGTATATTAGGTATAGGTATGTATTATGAAATGTTTTCAAGGCTCAGATAAATTGTGGATCTGAAAGCAAACTGCTGGAGGCTTGCTGTTATGTATTTCAAAATTAATCAAAAAATATCGAAATAACTAATTCGCGATCTACCCGTGGTAGACCGAAGGTTGCCTCAGCAATTTTGTAGTCAATTCTTCATTAATGCGTTTTTTTCAAAGGCCCAAAAATTATTTAATTACAGGCAGCCATCCGGTATACCGCGGGTAAATCGCGAGCCAAAGGTGAAAGGAAGTTCAATTAGCCTTTGACTCGCGATCTACCGGTGGTAGACCGGAGGTTGCCTCAGTGCAGCGCCTCAGCACCTCACCAATTTTGTGGTCAATTCTTCATTAATACGTACTTAATCATTTTTTTTCAAAGGCCAAAAATTATTTATAATTACAGATAACCATCCGGTCTACCGCGGGTAGATCGTGAGCCAAAAGCAGCCGAGTTTTAATTTATTTCCAAGGGGCAAGGCCTATAGCGTGAAACGGTCATTCGGTCTACCCAGGGTAGACTGCATGTATTTAGACCAACGATTTTATTCATTACACTGGTTTATGATACCAGGCAACCATCCTGTCTGCTTTGGGTAGATCGTGAGCTATAGGCTAAAGGTAGTTCAGTTGAGAAGCAGCCTTTAGCCATCTACCCCCCCCCCCCCCCCCCCCCCCCCCCGGTAGACCGGGTGGTTGCCTCTGATTAAATAATTTTTGGGCCTTTGAAAAAAATTATTACGTAAACATTATTTATTTAGAGGCAATCATCTGATCTATCCGTGGTAGACTGGAGGTTGCCTCAGCAATTATGTGGTCAATTCTTCATTACTACATAATCGTTTTTTTTCAAAGGCCCAAAAATTTTGTAATCAGAGGTAACCATCACGTCCACCGCGGGTAGATCGCGAGCCAAAGAATAAAGACAAACCGGATGGTTGCCTGTAATTACATAATTTTCGAGAAAAATCAAAGAAGAAACTCAAAAAATGTTTTTAGAAAAAAATTTGAATAATTGATCTAAGAGGAATTTGAAAATTCCTAAATTTATTTCCTAGGCTATTTTGAACCCAAACCCAAACATTGGCCCTCTAAAGCGCTCTGAATCAGTTATTGATGTCAAACCATGATAGAATTTTCCTCTAAAGTTGGTCGGATTTCAAGGTTAGAGATTAACATACCACCAAAACTGGATCCAGGGGCTTGAATTACCAAATTTATCAAGGTTATTCCAAAAGAAGAGATTTGTTTCAAAAGTTTTCAAAATTACGAAAAAGTGAATAATTTTTTGAAAATGTATTCCCTACTTTGATTCAGATTAATCAATAATCATACCACAAATTTTTGGAGTATTGCTGGCTGAGATGAATTTGGCATGAATTTTCATCTCCCAAAAAACATCCCACGATTTTTTCAAACTTTTCAAGTTGGGATGAATTTTCAGATGAGATTTTATCTCTCAAAAAATCACCCAACAAATTTTTCAAGCTTTCCAAGCTGGAATTAATTTGGGTTGAATTTTCATCCCAAATTTCATCTCAAATCCATCCCACAATTTTTCTTAACTTCTGAGCCTGAGATGAATTTTGTGATGAATTTTAATTCCTCAATCCTCATAAATCACCACCCGATTTGTTCGAGTTTTCCAGGCTGAACTGGTTTTTCATTTCATTTTTTCGAACATTTGGGGCTGGGATGAAATTTGGGGTGAATTTTTACCCCTTAAAAATCATTAGATAGGTACCTACATCATGTTTCATTTCAGTGGTTTTTCATTATGAAAAATGGTTTGAAATCGTGTTCTACGGTCAATGTCCTATTAGAAAGGAATTTTTTTCAAAAAAAAAAACACTTCTTTGCCTGAAATTTAACGGTAAAAACAAAAATTTTTCGTATTTTTTGAAAAAAATCGAAATTTTGCAAATATTTCCTCAAATATGCCTCAAAGTTGGAAAATGTTTACGAAATCGTCTTTTACGAGTAATTTCTTGTCAGAAGGGTTACTTTTTTTTCAAAAACAACCACTTCTTTGCCCAAAAATTAAGGATGTAAACGCCTATTTTTCCGATACCTACAGTAGGCATTTTTTGAAATAATTGAAATTACGAGGCAGAAAGCACCGAAAATGTTACCAGTGAAACGACATTATTTTATAAATACTAGTGGGACATTCCAGAAAAAGACCCAGCAAAATTTCAACCCCTAATACGGCTAATTATAAGGGAGGTTATTGAATACCTAATGAGTACATTTTTTAAAAATACATAATTTGGCTTTATACATAGAAGTAACACATTGCGAATAATTCAATATTTTTACAGTACAAATATTTCAATTAAAATTTTGGGTACTTTCTGCTTCGTAACTTCGATTATATCAAAAAATACCTACTGTAAGTATCGGAAAAATAGGTGTTTTCACCCTTAATTTTTGGGTAAAGAAGTGGTTGTTTTTGAAAAAAAGTTACTTTTCAGATAGGAAATTACACGTAGAACACGATTTCATAAGCATTTTCCAAATTTAAGGCTTACTTGAAGAGATATTCGCGAAAAACCGGGTTTCAACAAACACTTTCTCCTCTCCACCGGGTAGTGGTCGCTTCTGGGGGTGGACATTTTAGTATGTTGTTCAGTGGACCATTATGAACACAACACACAAAATAAAAATCGGGCTAGAATTTTTCCGGGGTTTGGTGCTTTTTTTCTCTTATCTGACTGGACCAATCATGTAGGTACCTACTTTCGATTTTTTTTTGTTTGGCATGTTGTGAAGATCTAATTGTTAATAAATTGGATAGATGGGTACTTACATTTCGACTTTTTCAGTATAAGCTTTCCAGTTTCCACTCTTTCGAACCAAAAGGACGTATACTAATAATGTCATACTTCACTTCGATATTCTTCTGATATTTGAACTTATGCTTTGTTTCACAATGTTTATTCCATTTATCACTTCTTTCAATATTATTACATATCAACTCTTTACACTTATACTTATATAACACGTTTTTTTGGCATTTTTAAACCACTAAAAAATCACATCAATATGAAAAATGAACAAAAATCAACTCAGTGGTCTAGTTAAGTAAGAACAGAACAGTAACACATTCATCATGGAGACACTCAAATAGGTAATCGAATAATGATGTCGAGAAAAATCTAAGAGAACAGTAGTGACTGTTTATAGTTGTGATGGATAAAGGTAAATGAGATGCAGACATGGCTGATTTTTTAGGGGACAGATGTCAAATGTTTATATTTAAACAAGTTTATTGATATTTGCTGATTCTTAAGGCTTATCGCTCTTAATGTTATCGCTTGTTCTATTTTAAAGATGTTTTTATATTTATGCTATAGGTACCTACTTTTCTCAATGTCTCATATCACATATAAAGGTCGGATTAAGCCCTAATCGTTTGGTGGTATTGTATTTTTTTGTACCCCCCCCCCCCCCCTCATTAAAGTTTGTAAAAAAATGAGGAAATTGTCCTCGTCGTTGACTCAGGGGGTTCGCAGCACTCCTGATGATAGGAGGGTTGGGCCGCAAAGGGGGAAGCCTTTCAGTATTTAATATAATCAACGATTTCTTTTTGTAGAGTAAAGATGGGACGTTCATATCCGGACACCGAATTCCACTTAATTTAGTTCCAGTGTTCGTTGATAATCCGCTCACAATTTTCAACGATAATAACAGATTGTTTTCTTTGGGACAGTTTCTGAATTGGATTCTTCTTGACAAAGTTGTGTACGTCTTTTGAAATATTACAAAATACCATTTTGTAATTTTATACTAAATTGTCTTGTAGATTCATCAAATTGAAAGATACTCAATCTGATTCCAGAAGATCGTCTGCTGGTGATGATATGTTTGATCAAGAAATGGTGAAATTCATAGAACTTGAAGATAACTAACATTAGCCAAGTAGAACATTTCATCCGCTAGTTGTATTGATACTATCATAAGATCAATAAACCTAATTGACAACAATGGGTAGTTGAGAACACTTCTAGAAAAATGTATCAAAGGTTCTCCCAGAACCAGACATGGGGCGATTCTGAATCCGGGTTCTTTTTTATGAAGAATTGCTAATATGGGAATTGGATTCTTTATTTAGCGAAATTGCATGCTTACGATTCATTTGCGATTCCCTGATTACCAATTTTTTCTGATAGGTAATACATCCTATGAGAAAAAATGTTTTCTAATTGTTCTCGAGTACACTCATATTTATATGGTGGTGAACTGGTGAATCGAATTTCAGAGGTAACTGATTGAAAGAATCTATGTTTCATTCTTTACCGGATTAATATTTATTACTACAATCGCAACGCAATGCCTTCTCTCTCAGGAGATGAGTGGATTTTCTTCACATCTAGTTTCATTTATTATCCAGGCCAAATTGATATAGTATTTTTCATAATACTTACATGTAACTCGTATCATTACTTTATTGTTTTGCGGGCATAAAATAGTTGTTTTGCGACGACTTATTTTACAGGGAGTAAAGTATTAGCAGGTGTAAAATACTATTTTACTCCCGCTAAAACTCATCCCTCGTAGAAAAATACGACTGGTATTTTCGTATTACTAGTTTTACTACAAGTTTTCAGTAGTAAACTGGTGGTTTTCAACAAAAACTAGTCGTAAACTAGTGGTTTTTTGGTAAAACTAGTAGTAAAACTAGTAATACGAAAATACCAGTAGTATTTTTGTATGAGGGATGTACTTATGCATTTAAAACACAAACTACTAGATCACGTTAGCACTTGCCGTCGATGATTTATGATTTGAAGTTTGATGAATTTGCTGAAATTTTCAAATTTGTTCAAGTGTTTGACATTTTGATTTTCTGTATTTTTTAAATTTTCGCTATCAATGTTCGGATTGTCTTTTTTAGAAAAGCCATTACCATTATTCTCAAAAATGACTGATGTCAAGATATCATGTAATCTTATTGTTCTTTTCAATTTCAAGAATTTCAATTACAATGGATGGCGGGTTGAAACTTGAAACTGAAAGAGAGCTCTGATCACCTTCTCGCTTATTCCTGCTTATTTTCAAACTTATCCCATCATACAAATAAAATTTAACGATATACTTATTCAAAATTCATTAAATCGTAACAACAATAAATGAAATGATACTCGTTACATGTAATTATTATAAAAAATACCATACACAACAAGGGGCTAAAATGCTTAATTCAAAACCATGCTCTACAATGCTCGCCTGCAGCTCGCCGTTTTCGACCTTCCGAATCAATTAAAGTGGTCTCAATACGTTTCGAGCCTCCAAAAATTTTTGGACTTTTCCAGCACTGGAGAAAATTTTATCCAAAAATGTTCCACATGAACTTCAGCACCTGCAATTACCCGTATTGGTGACCTATTTAATTGAAAATAGAGTAGGACCAACATTCAGTTTTAAAATTTTTTCCAGGAACATTTTCCGTCAAAAAATATGAATTTGAACTTAAAGTTACAAATTTCGGAAAATTTGTTTTAATCGATTAAATATGTAGGTCACCAGTATGGGTCCTTTATGATTGTAGGTGCTGAAGTTCATATAGACCATTTTTATGAACTCTTCTCCAACGCTGGTAAGTAAATTTCAAAATTTTGGAGGCTCTGAAATGTCTTGAAACGGTTTCCAATAGATTTGGAAGGTCAAAAGAAGGTACCTACCTATATTCCAAATTTCATCACTTTTTGAAATAATTTTGAAATCTCAAAATTTCACCAAAATTCTGGATATGAATTTCAGCCTCTGAAATTTCGGATATGTTTTTTTTTTTAGATGTGATTTCGATTAAATTTTTGTTGGCTCAAAATTTTCCTTTCGTTTGGATACCTCTCTCGTTAGGTACAAAAGTGCAAAGTAGGTATGAAGATTTGATCATGATTTGATCTAATCAACGAGAAAATTTAAAATATGGTACATACAAACCCTATTTTTGAGCTCTCAAATCGATTGGAAGCGATTTTGAAAGGTTTTAAAAATTGAAATTTCAAAATCCATTTTTATGAGTGTTAATGGATACTATGGATACCTACAAACCGGATTATTGGTGATCTGATCAACGAGTACCTATTTTATCGTTTAGAAAACAATTTTACAAAATTCGTTACCACCAATTAGAATCTAAGTATATTCTTCTCCTACAAAAATTTTCGACGAAAATTGAAAAAAATAACCATTCAAAGCAAACCTAGGCATCAAGTTGAAACGTGAAAAATTGAAGTGTGTAGGTAGTAGGTACTCTATTTCCGATCTTCCAAAATGATTAAAAGCAGTTTCGAGCCGATCTGGAGCTACCAGAAAATTTTAATATGTATCCTCAAGCTTTTGAAAAAAAATTCTGGCGAAGTTTTTAATTAGGTACTCGTACATGGATTTAAATCAGAAATAACGAATTTTGGAAAATGTTGCACTAGTCAATCAAAAGTCCCCAACATAAAAAACCTCACCTTTGTAGACGTGCTAAATTTTAGGTAAGTACTTATATACCGTACAGGGTGTCGAATTGAACCCCAGACGCAAAAGCGGAAAAATCCCTCTTTTGGTAATTTTTGTCGAAATTTGGATTTGCAAGGTGTCTAAAAAAAATTCATAATGGAAAAACAGAACTATGGCAGGGCGTTTTTAAACCATTCCATCGATTTCTTTTAGGAAAAGGAGGACAAAGTTTTCTTTTCTACTTACACAATCAAAATAAAATGAAAATGGGATGGGATGTCAGTGAGGGGTGAGGAAAAGAACGGTATTTTTTTGCTTTTACATCTGTGGTTCGATTCGGCACCCTTACGAACCTAGTTTGTGAGATTTGTTCCACTGCTGGAAAATATAAAAATTAATCTGGGGGCTCTAAAAAATCTCAAAACTACTTCCAATCGATTCGAAAAGTCAAAAATTGGGCATATGCGCCCAATTTCTGTTTTTTTTTGTTGATTTAGATTAAACTTTTATGTTTTGTAGGACCATGGGATGATTTTAAATTTTCAAAATTTTTCCAAAATTCGAAAAACAATTTTGAGATTTGAAATTTTGGATATGGGTTTGTTCTTTAATAATGAACATACCTACTTTCGATACATTTTGTGTCGGCCAAAAATTTTACTACTTACTGCTGAAATATCTCCCTTTAGAAGAATTTTTCCTTTATACTGGAAAATGCGAAGCAATTTTGAGGGAGGGGAGGAGGACTGGAACTAAAACAACGATGATTCTTTGACCCTGAGGAAGGTTGGACCACGTAAAAAAAATTTGATCAAAATCTGAAGATCCATGATCAAAAAGTAGTTAAATTGACGTGAAATAACCTCAAAGACAATGGTCTTAATTGGACATACTTATTCATAAAATTACTTACTAAATTTATTAATTTCAACTTTTTCATCGAAGAAAAATAGATCGATTTTCCAAAATGGAAAATTCATCTAGGTAGGTGAGTACCTTTCAATTTATTATTTTTACCTCATTACCTATCTGAGTTTCAATAGCGATCACAAATTTACCCATACAAAATAGCACAAAAACCAATGAAAAAATTCAGCTCGAAAGATTTATTTCAAAAAAAAAAGTTGGCATTCAAACAGCAACTAAAGCCGAGATCGCATCCACGCATTAAATATCGAATCGCGTGAGTTGACGTAAAATCTTACAACGATGTTACAAAATTTTGGGCAGAAATTCGTCTTTATTCTCAAATAGGAGAAGCCGCCGTCGTAGGTTCATCCGTTTCCTCGTCACCAGGGTCACTTTGCATTGGTGACGCAGTCGTAGTACTGGTCGTCTTACTTTCTTCGTCTTCTTCGCCACTATGCTCGGATTTCTCCGACTCTTTACCGCATTCTTCGTAGTCTTTCTCCAAAGCTGCGAGATTCTCTCTGGCATCCACGAACTCCTGCTCGTCCATACCCTCGCCTAAATACCAATGAGCATATGCTCTTTTGGCGAACATCAAATCGAATTTATAATTAACCCGAGACCATACCTCGGCAATGGCCGTAGAATTACAAATGGCACAAAGCGATAAGTGCACTTTGGATAGGCCACTTCCTGGCACGATTGCTGGTGGTTGATAATTCACGCCGATTTTGAAACCGGTCGGACACCAATCGACGAATGGTATTTTGCCAGCTTTTATCGCCTGGATCGAAGAATTTACTTCTTTTACTTCGATGAGGCCTCGGTACAGCATACAACAGGCCATGTACTTTCCGCGAGCCGGCTCGCAGCGGAGCATTAGGTTGGCTCGATCGAAGGCCGATCTCGTGAGTTGAGTTACGGTGACGGTCTCGTGGGCTGCTCTTTTTGTCGAATTGAAAGGAGCGTATGATATTAAAGGGAAGTGTATTCTCGGATATGGTACGAGATTGGTTTGGAATTCGGACAGGTCGACGTTGATGGAACCGTCGAATCTCATCGATGCTGTGAGAGCTGAGATAACTTGGCCGAAGATACGGTTTAGGCTGACGTACGTTGGACGTTCCATGTCCAGTAAACGGGTACAGATGTCGTAGAGGGCTTCGTTATCGACTAGGAAGGCGCAATCGCTGTGCTCCATCGTACCGTGTGACATGAGCACAGCGTTGTAAGGCTCGACTACTGCAGTTGATAGCTGTCAAGGTGAAAATATTACATAATGGGAGAAATTTTTTTCAGGTAGATTGAAAATGAGAGACTTACTCTAGGGCAAGGATATATAACGAATTCTAATTTATGCTTCTTCGGATATTCGGAAGCTAATTTCTGCATGAGTAGCGTCGTCAATCCCGACCCTGTTCCACCTCCCATCGAATGAAAAATGAAGAAGCCGGCGAAACTGGTGCATAATTCGGCCTGCTTACGAAGTGCGTCCATGACGATATGTTCCATTTCTTTACCGATCGTGTAAAATCCTCGACCGTAATTATTGGCTGCATCTTCTTTGCCAGCAATCAACGACGATGGACGGAACAGCTCTTTATACTGATTATTTTTAACTTCGTCTAAAAAATATTTTTCGGGTTAATTTGATCAACTCTTGAAAAACAAATTATATTTCAAAATAATCGGGTATTTTTACCTATTACGCTGGGCTCCAGATCGATTAAAACAGCCCGGGGAACAAACCGTCCTGCTTCGGTTTCTTGGAAAAATCCTCCCAAGAAATCTTCGCCGCTGCATAGGGCGTTATCGGCTGTTACAAAACCATCAGGACTTATTCCATGTTCGACGCAGTAGAGTTCCCAACAGGCGCTGCCTATTTGTACACCAGCTTGGCCGACATGTAAAGACACTACTTCACGCTAAAATAAATCCATGGAGGAGAAAAAATTTATATAGAAAATGATACGTGATTTTTCGATAAAAATTATTCCTAAATTTTATTTCAGTTAAAACGATGGGACTGAATTTGAAAAAAAAAATACGTACCATCTTTGATTACCATAGGAAGTGAAAACTACAAAGGATTTTGAAAAAGTCTTGCCTAAATTATATGCTGCTGTTTTGATACCTAAAACGTAACTGAACTGAAATTTTTTTTACTTCGCTATATTTTGAACTGAGAGGGCTATTTATTTGGTGGCCGTTAATATGTGATAATAGTGCATAAAATTTAAACTCCGAATATTTTTACCGCAAATAGGATTTCCACGATCCAAATCCAAATAGGTTCAAATTTTTTCAATTTTTTTATTCTAAATTTTTTCAAAGCTGTAGGCATTCGATTTTAAAATTTTTTCATCAGTAGAATTTTTTGAACATTTTACCAACTTTGATTTTTTTTATTACTTTTTAAAATTTCTTCTAAATAATTAATGTTTTACTAATTGTTGAATTGAAAGAAATTTTGAAAAACGTACGTGTAGTCGATTTTTAAAAAAATTCAAAGTAGGAAAAAAGAGCCTTTCCGAATAAGGGTCAAAAACGGCTCTCGACCCAAAATTGGTCGAAACTGACCCAAAATGTTACTCCTAGCCTAAAACCATCTCAAAAAATTCTTGACTCTCACACCCTCCCCTTTCGGAATTATCGCACCCCAATGTCGAAAATTCAACTCGCGATATCTCTGGAAGGGGTGGATTAAAATTTTTGAAATTTTCACCGATTATTTATCTTGTCGAGTAGTATACATGAGAATTTTTTTGAAAATTTTCGGTTCAAATTTTTTCAATTTTTTTGCATGTTGAAATTTAAAAAAAAATTAATTTGGGGGTGCCATGGCTGGAAATTTTTTTATTACTTCCGTTAAGTGGTCATGTATCACATATATTCTTTTTAGATTCCGAAACTGGGTGCAACATGGTCAAAAAAAATCAAAACAAAAAAAAACACGTGTTTTTCACCACTTTTCACAATTACTAAGGGAGGTATCTCAATTTTAAGGAAAATTTTGTGCCAAAACAAAAATAAATTGAAAGTACATCATAAAAGATGCCCATTTCCAAAATTTCAAGTGCTGTAGTGTATTTCTCAAATTTTGACGAATTTTTAAAGGGCACCGGCGGTTAAGATAGGTGAATCTGCTCCCGAGCTGAAATTCGAAACTAACCGATGGAAGTTGGTTCTTATGGTCTGAAAACCTTGTGGAAAATTTTTTGGCCCCCTACCCTTCTCCTATCCTTAGTTATGGGCCAAAACGTTCTTTTTTTCAGCCTTTTCATTAAGAATTTTAATTTTCGCGAGTTTTCAACCAAATTTTTTCAAACTTGCGTGGATGGTACACTTTACTGAAGGTATCAGTTGGTGGTCTGAAAAAAATTTTCGATGATTTCTTCTAGTTGAAACTCTTGTTTGAAAAAATCAAATCGAGTTTTCTACATGATGGTTCAGAGGTGCAATTCTGAAAAAAAATTTGTTCATGTACCTAGTCCCTATGTACGTACAACGTGATATTTTTTCTGAATTTTCCTGGTGGTAGAACATCTTGAAAAATGCGAAAACCCATTTTTTCGCAACGTTTTTCACTCATAAAGTGGTCATTGTTTAAAAAATTGAAAAAATCAAAGTTCTTTCCAATGATAATTACAAAATGTTACCGGAATTTTTTTCAACCTTGAATTTTTTTAAAAAATTTTAACTTTATGTTTTTCAAAATTTCTTTCAACTCAATAAGTAAATGGAAGAAATTTAAAAAAATGAAGAATTGAAAAAAATTTCAAAAATCAAAACAGTAAAAATTTTGAAGAAATTGATGTTCTTAAAAAACAGTGTTGAGAAAATTTGAGCTTAAAAATTAGAATAAATTTGGACTTGAATTGTCGAATAATCTCAATTGCGGTAAAATAATCAGAAGTTAGTAAAATTGAAGCAATGAAAATACCAAAGTACTTTTTAATTTTTTTTGGAAAGGATTTTTTATTGCAACATAGATCAATGTTATAAAAAATATAATTTTTTCGATGAAAATTTTCTAAAAAAATTATCCGAAGCAGTGTAACTTTCTAGGTTGGTACTTCAATAGTTTCCTTATCTCCTTGAGGAGTGATAGTTTTGCATTTTTGTTTTCAAAAGTTGAAGAGTTTAGGTAGCTAAAGAGTTGTGCCCAGATCACAAAACGATGCTGTAAAAATTTCACTTCTCCCCCCTTCTCTTGACTTCACCTTCATCCCATTCCTCTGGATCCTAAAATTTCACTAAGTAGGTATATCAAAAAAGTTTGAAAATTTTGAAAAAAAATGTTTTCAAAAATTGTTTCAACGTTAATGTTTTTACTCAAAAATACCATCTCAGAGGTTCATAAAAATATGTTTTTTTGACGTTTTGCAAAATTTATTGAAAAATAATTTTCTAGTGGGTCTCTCCAGAATCCGCTAAACAACCGCATCGATGGTAATCATATCAGACACCCATATGGCATAACTAAATTTTCAGTTCTTGAAATTGATTTGAACGCTTTCTGGAGAAATTTAAATTTTTGCTAGAGGCTCCAAATTGGCTCGGAAATGGTCTCAATCGGCTCGGGAGGCAAACAAGAGTAATATGGAAAATATTGAGTTCGTTGCTGAAGAAATATGCGATTTTATAATTTTTATATTATTCTCTGCGAGCATTTTTGTAAAAAAGTACACGTTTGACCTCGTCATTCCAGACTCGCTGAACAGCCATCAATCTATTTACCACGTTGAATATAATTATGACTGAAAATGATTCGGAGGCCTTCTCGAACCATTTCAGTGTTTAGTCTAGGTAGTGGCCAAATAAGCTCTAAACTTTGGAATTTTCGAAAACTAGGATTTTTGTCAATTCTAGACTTGCTTTGCTCAAAAACCTTTTTTTGTCTTTAACGCATAAAATATCTGAGTATTTTGGAAAATAATTTCAAAAATAAATTTATTCTTCAATTTTTATACTTCGTGAGTAAAAAACCTTGACGATTGAAAAAAACACTTTTCAATAAAAGGTATCTACCTAAAGCAGGAATATTGCATGGGCACTTCGACTAAAAAGTTGAAATACCTACTTAAAAAAAATAATCATCTTTATTCGAAAAAAGATTAATCTACTTCAAACAAAACGAAAAAAAAACATCGTGGTACAAAATAAAAACGTTTTTCAACTTATTCACAAAAATAAAAAATTTAAGGCGATACGACGTGATTCAAAACGAATTCCAACATTTCGGTAAAATTATCACGCAGGAAAATCATAAATTGTGCCTCACCATGGGCGAATATTTCAACGAGATTGTTTTGTAAGCGGACTTCACACCTCAAGTAAATTCGAATCGGTTCTTTCCGTGGAATGATTTTTTTCATATAATCACTTGTCCAAGTGTTCTCCGCCGAAGTGTATTCAAAATGCAGGACAGGAAACGTATGAGTCGTTCTGGTACAATTGTGAAATCCGACTTCAGTATAGTTTTGAGTGATTACCACACTTTTCTGCTCCAATTTAAACACGAACTCCATCAATTTACGAACTGCTTCCAATATATGACATTGGTTAAATTCTTTTCCGTGATTTCTCTTTACTTTCTCGCTGTAAATAACGAATTTTTCGTATCTGATGAAATCACATGGTTGGTAATTAGCTTGATCAATAGAATTAGGTAAAATTCCACACAAACAATCCATTTCCTCTATTTCGGTCATGCGGTGTGGCAGCAAATCACTGATACGATGGCATACGATTTTTAACTGATTCAAAAGACAACTCGCTTCGGTACCAAGATTGAGGCTTAAATCAGTCGGATCTTGCAGATTCACGAACCCTCTTCTGAAATTAATTTGATCGGGATTTCGTATTTGTTGCAAATACACGCGGAATTCGTCTGTAGGAAGTTGTAATCGTTCGACGTCGCTGAGCGTAAGAACACGACCGAGATACGGACAAATGACGTAATTCAAAAAATCAAAATCCTTGTAAAAATTGAAAAATCCCAGCAGCAGCGAATAAAGGGAAACTGGCTCCGTTGGATACGAATATTTCGCAGGCAACGAACAATCCCATCCGAATAAGTAATGCGTTACTTCAGCTGCCTTACGCACGTCGATCACAGCAGGCAGCAATTTTTTTTGTTGCATGAAAAAAACAACGAGCCAAAATATAGTAGGAAAAATAAAATAATCGTTCTCATTGGTGCGGTATTTCTTCAAGACGAGCTCCAAGTATACGGTCAAATATTTCAAATTTGGATTTATGTCGAGAAAAAGTTTCATTAGAAGAGAACATCTGACTTTGAAGGTGTCTGAGAACGATATGTTGATATGTTTTCCAGATTTCTTATGTTTCACCTGGAGAGCCATTTGATCGTTTAATTTCTGACTCGTTATCAAACAGAAACGTTCGTCGAAATATAACGCTTTCTGAAGTTTATGTGTTATGTCTTGAGGCATACGATTGAAAGGAAAACATTCTGAAATTAAATGCACAATGACATATTAGTCGTTGAATAATTCAATCATTTCATTTTTTCGAATTAACTAGGGGTGATCATTTGGCACTTTTTTAGACAATTGAAAATGGAAAAACTTCTAATTATTTTTGCCGAAAATGGAATTTCGACGATCCAAAATCCAAATTTATTCCAAATTCAAATTTTTTCAACGCGAATTTTTTTCAATTTCTTAAATTCTAAATTTTTTCAAAGCTGTATTCAATTATAAAACTTTCCCACCAGTTCTAAACATTTTTCTAATTTTGATTTTTTTCCAAATTTTTTTCAACTTCGCATTTCTTAAAATTTCTTCCAACTCAAACATTTCAACTTTGAAATTAAAAAAATTATGTTTTCTATTTTTTCTCAACTCACTAATTGAAAAAAGTTTTAAAAATATGCAAGATTTTTTTTTAAAATCATGGACTAATTTTGAAAAAATTGAAGTTTAAAATAATTTACTGTTGGAAACATTTTAAAATAATTGTGTACAAGTTTGAAAAAAAATTAGAATCAAAAAAATTGAAAAAAATTCAGAGTTGAAAAAATTAGAATAGGTAAATTATTTGGACTTATCGAAATCCCTTTTGTGGAAAAAATAATATTAGGAGCTAATGATATTGATGAATGGGTATAGCTAGGAAATTGAGTGTCGTTACTATACCTCAAAACGACGCGGTGCGAATTTTACCTGCTTGATTTCACATTTATCCCTTTTCGCTGGGTCTAAAAATCTAATTATGTTCAAAGAGTTTAGAAAAATAAAAAAATTTCTAGCATGGCTCAATGGCTGTTCTTACCTAAAAATACTTACCAGCGGTACCCATTTTTAATCTTTATCTTATTTTTCAGGGATCTTTAAAAACAAAAAACGAGGAAAAAATTTTAAAGAAAATTTTCCGGAAATGATGTTGGTATGAATGTTTTAATCTATAAAAATCATTGGCGCCACTTTTCCAGGTTTTTCCAATTTTTGAATTTTTTCTAATTTTTACACTTACAAGGGAGGTATTTCAACTCAAAGTGAAATTTTGAGCACAAACAAAAATAAATCAAAAATATATCTCAACAGGACTCCAAAATTTCAGGTGCTGAAGTTCATTTCTCGAATTCTGACGAATTTTTGAAATTTTAAAATTACTTCATCGCCCTGCAAAATATGAAAATTTTATTTAATCAACGAAAAAAACTGAAAATTGGTATACACCCTATTTTTGACCTGCCAAACCGATTGGAAGAGGTTTTAAGACGTTTCAAAGCCTTGAATTTTTTTTAGAATTTTATAACGCCGGAGAAAAGCCCATAAAAATGGTCCATATGAACTCCAGTACCTATAATCGTGGATTACCCATATCTATTGGTGACCTATTTGATCGATTAAACCACATATTTTCTGGAGGTTCCAAAACCTCTCGAAACCGATTCGAATCGATTCAATTGGTCGAAAATAGGGTAAGTATGTGCCAATCCAATTTAAGTTTTTTTCTTTGATTGAATCAAATTTTCATATTTTGCAGGGCGATTAGGTAATTTTAAAATCTTAAAAATACGCCAAAATTCAAGTAATGAACTTCAGCACCTAAAATTTTAGATATGGGGTTTTTTCGAGATGTACTTATTTGTTTGAACTCTAAATTTTATTTTGGGTTGAGATACCTTCCTTTCTTAGAAAATATGACTTTTTTAAGAATCTCTGAAAAATATGACAAAAATTAAAAATGAACACCAATGGTATTTTTAGGTCAAGACATCAACACAACACCAGTTTTGAAAAAAAAAATTCAAAATTTGTTGAACATAATTCAGATTTTAAGTTCCTTTGGGGCGGTGTAAATAAGGATTCAGGAGGGAAGTAGAAATTAGTTAGATTTTAGATTCCGTTAGAGAGGGATAAATAAAGATTCGGGGTTTGGAATTTTTATTACGTCGCTTTGAGATAGATCTAGGTAGAGTTTTCTAGTTACCCCTTTTTATCTTCCAAAAAAAGATCAAAACGATCACCTCATGTGAGTACGTTAAGAACATACCGTAATAAACATCGATGGCAGTACTTCCATGAACTATTTCCACCGAATAGGGCCCATAACAATGCCACCGATTTTCAGAATATTCGGGGCTAAATGCGCTGTTTAAATCTCCAATCACTTCGTCCAAAATACGTTTATATTCATCTTCAGGCAAAAGAATAAAATCAACGGTGTGCTTAATATTATCGTCAATGCTCTCGATGTATTCATCATCAACGAGCTTCTCCTATCATGAAAATATAACCATGATTAGAGTATCGTACAAATAGTAATTTGGAAAATAAATCACCAGTTCACATACCCATTCAAAGTTGGACACGTTACAATCAATATTGTCAACTTCACGAACTGATTTTATGTTGCATGGTGGCAGATTATTTTTTATGAGATCGATGCTGATCATATCAGTATCAAATTGAGTTTCGTTCGCTTTCGGCGGATCAAAAATAGGTACATCTTGATCTGTGAATTGAATACGAAAACATCAAGTATATGTAGGTACTTATAAAAGAGCTGAAAAATTTACACAAATTATATTACACTGACCTAAAATCGCTTTGCATTTATGCCCTGTAATATCGGTATTTCGATCTGTAACGTAAATTGAACATCGTTAATTGAAAAAATAGCATTCAGATACTCGAAAAAATCAAGGTGAAAAATTTCACTTACATTCGCACGGTCCATAATATATTATTTCAGAATTATTTGCATCTGCAGAAAAAAATTAGCATTAAAAATGTTTGAAATAATACCCCTGTACGTCCTTCACCTCCTAGCAACCAAATTATACAGATTTTGAAAATTCTAAAAAAAATTTCTGAAGGGAATTATTTCCCATCGGTTTGAAAGGAGAAGGAGAGAGAATCTCGAAAAAGTGGTAAAATTTTTCACCTACAAATTTTTTAAAATGTAATTTTAAAAAAGGTTTAAGATTGTTTTCAACTATAATCATGATTTTCAGAACCTAGCCATCAACTTGATAGATTGTGACCCGATAAAAAAGGTCAATTAGATCATGATCCGGAGCACCAGAGTAATCCTTCCTCACCACGAGACTCATGGCGGACATTTTTGAACAATTTAGCTTTAATTGGGCGAATGACGTAAAATTAAATATTTGGCGAATTCAAATTAATTATACTGTTAAAGCGCATCGAATGTAGAATAAGTTCATATTTCTTTTTAAATCTCTTAAGATCGCGTAAAAAAATAAACAGCTACCACACGAGCAGAATATGAAATACTTACAATTGTTGTTAAATGGTTCCTTTGTTTCACGTTTACGTATTCTCTCATTTTTCTTTCTAAAATTCCTCGAAACTATAGAAATAAACATTGAAAATTAAGAAAATATTGGCAGGTGATATTTCCATCGTAAAAGCAATCGAGCATAATGTAGAACTGCCCCAGCGTGCAAAAGTAGCAGGAAAATCGGCAGAAAGTCTCACTATTGTGCGAGAATTCTACCACATTGTATTTTATTTTGCACCCTGCTGTTTTACGGTTGTAATTCAAGTGTTTCGATAGTTTTTTAAACAGCAAGGTGCAACAAGAAGTACATCGAGGCAGAATCTAGCAGAATGTGAAACTTTTTGCCGAATTGGTTGATTTTTTTGCTATTTTTGGACGTCGCGGCGTGCAAAAGTAGCAAAGTACGTAACGTTATAAAACATTCACCAAAATCAACCTCAATTTCAGAATTATTCTGATATGAATCGCAAACAGATTATCTACTCACAGTTGTAAGAGGGCGTATTAGCTTTACGATTATGTGATTTCTTTTTTTTCTTCTTATTTCCTCCATTAAGATTAATATTCTTTCCATCGTTATGAACTGTGAAAACAAACCACGTAAGACACAGAAAATACAGATCAAACAGATCTGAATTTAAACGTACGTACTTGGTAATGAAGGAACGATTTTATGATCAATCGGTTCTGTTCTCACGTTATTTGCTGGTTCTGTTTTGACCTGGCCGTTGGAAAAATTTGACGTCGACGGTAATCTGCGTATGTTTCCATCTGTCGGACATGATAAACATTGAATATTTACACAAATTCATCTTACATCGTCAAGTACTGGGTTGAAATTTCTATATACTCGATGCAGAAGGAGAATCAAAGTAGCCTGGTTCTGTTTTCACGCAATTAGCTGGTTCTGGTTTAATCTGGCAGTTAGGAAAATCTGTTGGCAATGATAAACGTAGGTCGGATATTTACACGAATTCATCTTACATCGTAAAGTACTGAGCTACAAATTCTACTTACTCGATGTGGAAGGAGAATTAAACAAGCCCGGTTCAGTTTTCACATTATTTAGAAATTGTGATCCCGTTGAAGGATGATTTGGAGTTGGGTTTGGAGCTGAACCGCGATCGCCGCTAGAACTGTTAGCACCGGACATCATATATTAGTTTGAAAATCGTCGACGAGATTATGTCTGTCTGAAATCTGGAATATTATCCAATTTTCAAATATTTACACTCGTTTTTCAACACTTCTTTCGTTACTTTTAAAATTCGAATGATAATTGTTGCTTACAAACAGAAAGCAGAAACACGTTTTTAGGAACAGTTTAACCAATTAAACAATATCGAAAAGTTATGGTTGTTTTTTACTTTTTTTACAACACTGGTTTTTTTACCACGAATTTCTAAAAATTCAAATAATTATAATTGTTCATTTCAAGATTTTCAAGTGGTTGAAAAAATAAGCCTAAAATTTTTTGGTCAATTTTTTTGGTTTTTGTAGCAGTGTTACCAATTGAAATTCTATGAAAATTTCGTAAATCAAAACTCATCAAATTTTCAACCTCCCTTGTAGAGAGCAAAAAGTGGTACTGAACTACTGATCCAATTTCAAGAGCAATTGTTCAAGGAGACGTAGAAAATAGAAACTCCATTGATCACTTTTTGAGGGAGGACGTGATCGAAATTCCCAGCAGGTGACAACCCAAAAATGGCAGAAATTCAAAGTTTCTAATTCAAAATTATTCAAATTTTACATCATGTTTTAATTTTCTCAACTTGAAAATACTACCTGCGTAAATTTATTAATGAAACTCTTTACTACTTTACTCAATTTACTTTTCAAATCGACCAATCGTAATTCATCAATAAAAAATCCAACAATTCGATTTGCAAATCTTTTATTTGTCCCTATTCGAATTACCTTACCTAATCATAGATATACACATCTGATCTTACATAAACGATATAAATATTCGTAACATTAGGTAATCTAGACGCTTCTGTTATTACTTGCGATACTGTACATTCGTGGTATTCTAAACCTTAGCCCACGGATTGGCCATTGCGTGACATTAAAGGTAATAAAATCGGACAAACTCAATCCCCGGGAACTATTACAAAGGTGCTTCGGTCGTAGACGTTGCAGCAGTCGGTGCTTCGGTACCTTCTTCGGACTGTGCACTAGTTGGAGTAGCTGTCGTCGTAAATGCGGTCGATTCTTCTTCGCCGCCACCTTCGCCTTTCTCCGAATCCTTACCACATTCTTCGTAGTCCTTCTCCAACGCTGCCAGATTTTCTCTAGCGTCGACGAATTCTTGCTCGTCCATTCCCTCGCCCAAATACCAATGAGCGTAAGCTCGTTTGGCGAACATTAAATCGAATTTATAGTTAACCCTCGACCATACTTCGGCTATCGCTGTCGAGTTACTGATGGCGCAAAGTGATAAACTAACAGGCGATAGGCCACTACCCGGTACGCAAGTTGGAGGTTGGAAGTTGACTCCGACTTTGAAACCGGTGGGACACCAATCTACGAATGGGATTTTACTATTTTTAATAATTTGTATCGACGAATTCACTTCCTTGACTTGAATCAAGCCTCGATACAGCATACAACAGGCCATGTATTTGCCACGGGTTGGATCACAACGTAACATTTGATTGGCTTTATCGAAACAAGCCCTCGTGAGCGCGGTAACGGTTACTTTTTCGTGGGTGGCTTTGTTGATCGAGTGGAAAGGAGCGTACGTGATGAGAGGGAAGTGGATTCTCGGGTAAGGTACGAGATTCGTTTGAAATTCCGAGAGGTCGACGTTGATGGAACCGTCGAATCGCATCGATGCTGTCAACGCGGAGATCACTTGGCCGAAGATTCGGTTCAGGCTGACGTACGTTGGTCGTTCCATATCTAGCTGGCGGGTACAGATGTCGTACAGCGCTTCGTTGTCCACCAAGAAAGCGCAGTCGCTGTGCTCCATGGTGCCATGGGACATTAGTACGGCGTTGTAAGGCTCTACTACTGCGGTTGATAACTGAAAAAAATAAAACAAAAATAATTTCAGAATTTGACATCATCGAACTGTTTTTTTTCTACCAAAAAATTTATTTAGGGAGTTGGCAAAATTTATATCACTGAAAAATATCTATCCTATTATAAGTGAGAAGCAAGGTCTTTTGGAAGGTTAAAAAAAATTAAAATTTGATCGCGGGGTTTTCAGCTAAAAATGACATTGTCACACAGGCGGTCCAAAGGTGACATTTTGTGAGAAAGTCAGAGCCAAAACTTCATGGGGGATGTAACCACACCACCACCCACCCACCCTCCATGTCAGTCGGCAACTTTTGAGAAGGTCGACTTTTTCCCATGGTATCTATATACCTCTCAATTTGACCCCCCTCCCCCTTCAAAAATAATGCGATTTAATTCATTACACGAAAAATTCTATTTCAAATTGGAAGGAACGAAAGCGAAAATTTTCAGAAAAAAAAATCAAAAGCTGAAATTTTAGAAAAATTTTTGCATGGTACAAAGAGAAAAAAATTCGCGACTTTTTTGCGACTCTCACAACCTGTAGACACCCTGAAAATTTACTGATTTTTCGAGAAAATTATCAGATTGACATCATTTCCCAACTTTTGGAGAAAAATTCGGTAAATTAGGATGCAGACATGCAAGAAAAATTACCAAAACAAAAAAAAAAAATTCCATGAAAAGTACGAAATTTTATAACGAATAACAAATTTTTATTCCATAGAAGTGGAATTCTTTCAGACAACGAGCCATTTTCTTTCTGGAAATCATAAATTTTTCAAAAGTCACGAAGAATTCTCTTCCCTTCCGGCCTAGAAAATTCAATATTTTCAAGTGAAAATTTTCATTCGTTTCATACTAAGAACTCTCTTCCCTTCCAGCCTAGAAAATTCAATATTTTCAAGTGAAAATTTTCATTCGTTTCATCTATGAAAATCAAAAGATTTGGTGACAATCTCATTTTTAAAACGTTTCAATTTTTTGGAAGGAGATGAACTCATAAAAGAATATTGTTTTTTTAAAGTCAAAAAAGTAGCACGAAAAAATAAGAAATTTTCGTTTTTTACTTTCAATGGGTCTTGTCGGCAAAGTTTTCTTTTTTAACAATATTGATCGTTAAACTTTTCATATTTACCCCGAGATTTTTGTCCATGTTTTGAGGGGAACTTTGAATCGACAAATTCGACAAATTGATAGGTTTAGTGTATTAAAATTTCATGACGATTCGTTGAATATTGGCTGAGAAATACCGATCCTAAGTTTCACTCAGTTTTGCAAAGTAATTCTACTGATAACGTACTGGAGCGTACCCTTAAATTATATCAATTGAGGAGCGAAACTAACCCTAGGGCATGGATAGACAACAAATTCCAATTTATGCTTTTTTCCATATTCTGCTGCTAGTTTCTGCATAAGCAAGGTGGTCAAACCGGATCCGGTACCACCTCCCATCGAATGGAAAATGAAAAATCCGGCGAAACTGGTACACGTCTCGGCTTGTTTCCTAATCGCATCCAGGATCGTTACTTCCATTTCTTTTCCAATGGTATAATACCCTCTACCGAAATTATTAGCAGCATCTTCCTTGCCAGATATTAACGAAGATGGCCGGAACAGTTCTTTGTACTGATTATTACGAACTTCATCTGTTTTTAAAAAAATATATGAATAAGTGGAACAATTTTTTCAACGTTAATTATCAAATTTACTAACCGATTACGGTAGGCTCGAGATCGATTAAAACAGCCCTAGGTACATAACGTCCGGTAGATGTTTCTTGATAAAACGTTCCGAAAAAATCGTTCGCATTGCAAGGTAAATTATCAGCAGTCAAAAAGCCATCCGGACTTACTCCATGCTCAACGCCGTACAATTCCCAACAAGCGCTTCCAATCTGTACTCCAGCTTGACCAACGTGTAACGATACAACTTCACGCTGAAAATAGAAAATTATTTTAATTATCACTCATAATGCAGAATGATTAAAAAAATCAAAAAAATCACCATCTTGTTTACGAGATGAAATTAATTTTTAACCAAAAAATTATTAAAGTCTACAGAGAATTTTGAAAATCTACTCCTAATTTTGATTAGTGATCGTTCGTCGTTTAGTTCGCAACTGAGGTCATTATCCTAAAACATTGTTTGAAGTCTTTTCGTGTACGTGAAGTTGGGCTTGGATTTAATAACCATTTATTCTTGTATGATTTAGTGGTTAACAGGTAAAAATTATTGTTTAAACCACATAAACCATGACTTCGCAGCAAATCAGCTTACTTTTTTCTAAATCCATATTTTCCATCATCTGCTCAATGTCTTTATTTATTTCTCCATGATTTTCATCCATATCTAGCTTCATCGGTTCCGAGCTGGATGCTAAGTCGGCTATCAAATCTGATGCTGAGTTTACTGAAGGTGAAATGCTGTGGCATGATTCAGAATCAGATTTTAACATTTGGTTCGACGCATCGGTGCTTTGATTTCTGTTTCTACGTTTACATAATTTAATCGCTGCTACTATCGACTGAGAAAAGAACAGTTGATCGAGTTATTGAGATGAAAATTCATAAAATAAGTACAACTGTGCAACTTACAACTGCTTCGTCATTTGGAGAGGAACTCGAAATGCAGGCGGGCGAACACGATTTATTTTTTTCTAAAAGTAGTGACATAGCTTTTGAAAATGTATCGGGACCTAACGTCGTCTTGAGCTTTGCCAATGCTTTAAATTAAAAGAGAGTTATGGAATTAATTTCGCTTCATAATAAAATACTAAATATCTGTTAACTCACCATTTATTCGCCGTTTTCGGTTCTGTTCAGTATCGGACCTGGATGTGGTATTTTTTCTTCTCTGGAATGAATACAAATTAGGAAAAGAAGACATTGCTGAGATCTCTTTGTTTTCGGTTGAAGTTGTTGAATCTGTATAAGTTGGAAATAATCTGATATGAGTATAATGAATTAAATCTTCAAAATATCTGAGTATAATTATAAAATTACACTTACATTTGAACTCAAATGTTGATGTTGAACCACTTTTGGGTTAAAATTCAAATTTTTGGGAAATAGTTTTGAGAATTATCGAGATTCGAGAGTATGGGCGGTACGAGTTGATAAGCTGATTAGCATAGCATCTATTTACAAGAAAGGAGTAAATTCTTCGGTAGTCTTCGGAAGCATTCGGATTTGATCGAAAATCGAAAAAAATCCATTTATTTTTTGATTTTGATTTTTTTTTGAAATCGAAATATTTGCAACTTTTCATTTGAAAAAAGGTAAAAAATTGAAATTAAAATTAAATTAATAGCATAATAACTGAAATGGAATTTTTTTAGCTTTTAATTTTAATTTTAATTTTTTCAACTAAAACTGAAAAATCTGAAACTAAAAAATGAATATGGGGAAAATTTTAAGGGGAAAAAATTGCAAGCCCCTAAAATTTCATCCAAGCCTCGAACAGTAAGCCCTGAAACCGAAACCCAACATTCTCAGGGTTCAACCCAAGCCCAAGTCCCGATAATTTTTTTTGGAAAGCCCAAGAACCGAGCCCCAAAGACGAAATCGTTCGGGGCCGCACCCCTGCTTTTCGAATTTAATTTTCTCAAAACGTTTTCTAATTTCAATTGTTCTCAATTTTTTTTTACATCCTAATCTTACTAACTAGGGAACCTCAGTTATGAAGTGAAGTGTCCCTAGGGATTGTTTTGAAGCATAATCTCAGCTTCTCAGCTCACGACAGTATGTCTATAGCAATGACTCAAGTACCAGTGTACCACTACCAAACCATCAAAATTTTAGCCACCATTTTTGAGTTTCGAGTTTGACTCTCTCAATAAAAATTCAAAGTTTTGATTTTTGTTTTGTAATTTAAATGAACAATTTTTTGTTCAGAAAACTATAAAATATTATGACCAATGGATATAACACGCTGAGAGGAGCAAGAAATGATATGCACACATATTGCCAAACTTGAACATGAAAAAGGTTATTCATAATCAAACATCTCATTTTTAGTAATTTTTTCAATTTACTTAAATGAAAAAATATGAAAATAAAAACAATCTGAACAGAGCTCCTACTACATTGTAGCACGTAGCACGTGTTTTTCTTCTCCACTCGTGTGTTATATAGAATTATTGGTAAATTTTATTAAAATTTTATTAATTTAATTTGAATAAAATCACTAAAAATTATATTTCTGATCTAGAGCAACCCCGTCAATGTTCGAGTTACCTATGTAATATGTGTACATAACATTTTTTGCTCCACTCAACGCGTTCTCTCCATTGGCCACAAGCCACAATAGTTTATGGTTTTATGAAAGAAATTGTTTTTTAAAATACTCACATGGCAAAAAACAAAACTTTGAATTTTCATTGTGGGGGCTAAATTAAAAACAGGCGGCTAAAATTTTGGTAGGGTGTGATACTTGGGTCAAGGGTTACCACTAAGACCAAGACCACTTTTCGATTTCATTTTTGTATCTACTATAAAATGTAGATGAAAATTTGAGGGGAAAATTTTGAGAAAATTTATTTTGATACGTAGGTTTTTCAACTTTTTCTAAAAGTACTTTTTCAATTTTTCATAGATGAACGATTTACTGAAAGACGCAAAAATTTCAGCAGAAACAATATTTATGGTGACAAGTAGGTATGACCGTGATGCTGATTGACACCCCTCCTCTGACAGTCTACCTGTGTTGTGTTGGTAGTCAACGCGGTGACGATTAACGGTGATAATGGTATACGCAAAGAAAAGGACGAATCATTAAATTTAATTAAATTCAAGCTACTTGATTTAGTAGGTAAATTTGAAGCGTACAAACCCCGCTTCAGGTAACTTTGGAAGACCACGCCTTATTGTGAAATTTCATTTTATAACAGGAGAATATCGATAATTATTTTGTACTTATTTAGTACCTACACATATGTAATACCTAGAACTCGTGCATGTATCAATTTTTCATTAAAAATCAAAATAATCGGTCTGGTTTCATCATTATGAATATTTTTCACGTTTTGGTTTTGTTTTCTATTTTTCTACATCATGTAAATTGTGTAATATTGAAAACGAAACAAGGTATTCTGAAAGGTGAAATCTTATCTAGTCGAAATGGACGTCCGTACCATGCTTTTTACTCAATTCCGTATGCCGAACCACCATTGGGTGAGCTACGATTTCAGGTATGAACTTTTCATATTTCGGTATCGAAAAAAGGGACTTTCCTGGTAAGACGATTAAAACGATTTTAGACTCAAATTTGATCCAAAGTCATAAATGTTACTCTCGATACAAAAACTCTTCCATCCAGATCCCCCCCCCCTCCTCTCACTTTCCTAAGATAATGCATCCGATGTATCAAAAATTTGAAATTTGTATCCTTGGAGGGGATACTTGAAAAAATTTGAAATTTGAACAGATTATTATGTACATGCATGGGTAAATTAGTGAAAATTTTTCCAAACTTTTCAATTTATTTATATTTTTTTGTTTTTTTCGCATTCTGAAAGTTTTAAAAATTTCCAAAAAAATTAGTGGGGGTACAATGGTACATGATTGAATTTTATTCCAAAATTTTGTCATACCTCAAAGTTTAGAATAACTACTAAGTACATCATATTTTTTTCAGAACTCAAAAGTGATTGAAATATTGCTTTTAAAAAATCAAAATTGAAAGAAGTCACGTTTTTTTTATTGAATTTTTTTTTCATTTTAGGTGCTCCTCATTTTAGGGATGCAACAGATTGTACATTTTGAGTAATAAGGTGACATCTTGAAATTTTTTTTGAGATGTTACATTTTTAACTGTCAAGAGCAATTTGAAAGATTTTTCGAAAACCCCTTGAACAGCAGACATTTTTGATAGATGCGGGGTAAGGTTCTGATAACCTAAAGTAAAAATTAGGTCAGGTATTCATAGTCATTTAAGTATGAATTTTAAAGTTGAGATATGAATTCACATACCTCGACCAAGTTATCTGAAATTTTACTGTCGGAACTCAGTCTTCTTCTGCCTCCACCAAAAATTTCAGCTTAATCAGTCAAGTGGTTTTTAAGAATTCATTACGAATCACTCTTGACAGTTAAAAATGTATGATAACATCTCAAAAAAAATTATTGAAAAGTTAGGTACTTTATAACTCCATAAACATGGTACAACATGGTGCAACTAACAAACGTAGGTAATTTTAGCCACGAGTAAACTTGACTATAGCTCCTATGTAAATTCAACGATTTAAGTCCAAATTTATTTCAAGTTCAAATCTTTCCAACTCTACATTTTTTCAATTTCTGTAATTATTCTGCTTAATTATTTTTTCAAAGTGCCATCTAATTTTTAAATTTTTTATCAGTAAATTTTTTCAACTCTAAATTTTTTCATTTTCTTCAATTTTAATTTCTTTTGAAATTGTATTCAATTTAAAAAAATTTCAACGCCTCTAGCCCTAGTCGCTGTATATGGTCCAAAAAAAAGTTTTTAAAACAGTAAAATTTTTTCAATTTCAACGTTGAAATTAATTTTAATCCTGGATAAAATATGTCAAGTACCTATACCTTAGGTTATGATCAACAAATCTTTGAAAAAATTCAGCCTTCTATCTTCTACAATTTTTTGGAAATTTTTGAAAAGTTCAAAATGATTCACAAGTGTACCCTTTTTTGATTCATAAGGGGCTATATATCCTGATGTGGTAGGGGCAGGGATCAAAATTCGGGCAAAGAGTTTTTACATCAGGGGTAACTTTCAGGACCACTTTTGACTGAAAGGTGTAGAATTACTTTGACCATCTTCCTAGAAAGTACTAGGTATCTTCATTTTTCGTAACAGGTCATTGATTTTTTTTAGAATCCTGTTCGATCTAAATCATGGCACAGTGTCAGAGATGCTACTGTACCAGGTCCTCCTTGTATGTCTTTAGAAAAGGATACCGTTGTTGGTCAAGAAGATTGCTTATATTTGAATGTGTATACGCCGAAGGTGGGTAGATTCTTGTGAAAATAGCTCATCATCCATGTACGTAGGTACCAATCTAGAAATGAGTGGGCAGTCTAGAAACATATCTAAATAATTTTAAATTACCTACACAATGTCAATAGTTACCTAATACCTATCTACTTAAACCTAATCGCCAGTTGTTGTCCAGTGAAAACTGAAAATATTTGGAACTATACTTAATTTTATTACAGATTGGCAACAATATTCTGTTACCTGTAATAGTATACATTCACGGAGGTGGTTTCAGAGCCGGGCATTCTTTGCCTAGCAGATATGGACCTCAATATTTCATGGATGAAGACGTCGTTTTGATTACTTTTAATTACAGATTAGATATTTTAGGTCAGTTATAAATTAATTAAACTTATTTACTTGTCTCCACTTTTATTCCATAGGCCACAGAAATCTTTGTTTCAGGTCAGGAATCTGAATAACCTTAAAAATGGATTCTAGAGGTTAAAAAATATGCCTTACTTGAAAATTGTTCAATTTTGGCCTCTTATCTTGACCACTGTTTGGCCATTTTTTTTTGGAAAATAACAAAACAAATGAACTTGAGAGGTCATGAAACGTGGAATCTGGTTCTACAGTCTACACTCGATGCTCCGAAAACTTTTTTTCACTTCGAGCCTCTTCCCCTCGTCACTGTGTTTTGAATCAATTTCTATTTTATACCTACTTAGGTATCTGATTTTAAAGGGGGTTTCAAGATCGGGTAAAACGAGGGCAGAAGAAACACCTTTACCTTCTTGTTACAAAATTGCCTTTGTTAACTGGAAAAATTGAGTTCGAGTCGGACATTTAGGGGAAGCGATTATTTTTCTATTTAGAAATTTTCAATTTTTGCTTCTTTAATCTCGCGAAATTTAGTACTTTTTATTATTCGGGTTCTTGTACTTGGAATAAGTATTATTTTTTGGGAAAATGGTGTTCGGGATTTTAAAATTTGTAGAAATAATATGTAGATCTGGGAATATAATTATTTGAGATTTTGGTGTTCGGGTAAGTGACAATCTTCGGGGAAATGAACCGTAATCCTAAGTACTGTCGAAAATAATATTTTCGTGTTGTTCATAGGTTTTTTCAGCACTGCGGATGAAGTTATTCCTGGAAATTATGGCATGAAAGACTCCATAGCTGTACTTCAATGGGCGCAAGAATACATCGACGCTTATGGAGGTGATAAAAGCAGAGTGACCTTAGCTGGAGACAGTTCTGGTGGCATAACCGCATCATACACTTTGATATCACCTCTAGCTAAAGGTAACAATTTTTTTTAAATTTAATCCAAGCAGATTTGAATCAAGACAAAATTCTCAATTTTTAAAAGCAGAAGAGCTATTTTTTGAAAAGCTTGATGTTTAGAAAAATTTAAGTAGGTACAACAAAACACTTACTATTTTTTATAATCTTCTAATCTTCTTTCATAAATATGATATTTTAGGTTTGGTTCATCGAGTTATTTCACTAGGTGCTATTATGATTGATATCCAGACACAACAAATTGCCAGACAAACTGCTTGGAAATATGCTTCCATTGTTGGGTGCAACAATGAACAACTAACTACTTCGGAAGCCTTATTGAAATGTTTGAAAGAATTACCCGCCGAAGAATTATACAAAAACAGTTCACAGTTTTCTGTAAGACTCATTTTAAATTACCATGATTCTCGTAACAAACATGTTTGGAAATCTGATCCAAAGCTTAATTTTTCATCAGTATTTTGGCTTTCTAAATCCAACACCTCTTTTTGGTCCAGTTATTGAAAATGAAAAGGTAACCGAAGCTTTTCTTGTAGATGAACCACGTAAGTTATTCCGAGTAAAAACCGACATCCCTTGGATTATAGGATTCAATTCCCAAGATGGCGGGGGAGCTGCAATCGGTGAATATTGTTGCCATTTTACATAATTTTTTAGTTTATACACAACCAATTTTTTGAGGATAAACGTTATTAATCTCGATGACTTTTACTCATGATTCCAGTAATTTATTGTTTTAATGGAGGATCAGTAATTGACGAAGTGGCAAAAAATTACAAAAAATATTTTCCGATCATATTGCGTTATAAAAATAAAGCTGAGAATTCCGAACAACTTGATCAACTTACTGAAATTTATAGAAATCATTATTTCGGTGATACAGATATTCGTGAAAATGTTCATGGATTTTCCGAAGTAAGTATGGATAGAGGATAAATATAAATATCCTCCAAATTACCTAATTTGAATTTGGTTACGTAATAAATTAGTTATTGTCTGTCCACCATTTACATTTTTTGCTTTTATTTAGATGGTCACTTGTATGTTGCAATTACCACCGAGGAAAGAAGTAACAAGACTATATCCAGCGCCAATTTACTTTTATTATTATGACCACAGAAATGAAGAAACTTTTGCTCATACGTGTGCTAAATATAATGAAGATATGGGTATGCATCCGTAATTTGTCATTAAGTATTTCATTATAATTTGAGAACCCCTAAAGAAGATCAAGGCTCGAGTAGGTAATCATTAAATTTTTATCACCTTAAAAAAGCAAGGTAATACAACTAACCATCAATCGCCAAAAAAGCATCAAAAATTCAAAAAAATTTCTGAACATTTAAAATTTTGGAACTTTGAACTTTAAAAGTTGAGCGTAGACCAAAACAGGACCATCAAAATTTGAAAGGCGCCTCATAGTCTACAGTCCAAGAAGCAAAAAGTGTTCATGGAGCGTGCATTTTTGCTGGACAAAAAAATCAGTTGGTTTGTTGTAGGTATGGGTCTCGTAATCCCAAAAAACCGTATTTTGGATTTTTGCCCCGGCACAATAGGGAGCTGAGGCCTAAAACCCCCTTTTTTTCCAATTTTTAAATTTGACCTTGGACAATTTTTTTTCACATTCTGGTAGCAGACACTCCCTCGACTCCAAATATATGTCACATCCCTTGGGTCACGGGCACAATGGGGTGCTGGGCCCCCTAAAGTGTGATTTTTTTGCCAAATTCTATCATTTTTGGCACAATAATGCCTCTGTAGGCGTCATGCGGTATGCTGGACAAAAAAAATCAAACGCAATGTATTCTTGGGTTCATTCCGCGTCCAATAAGCCAAAGTTTGAGGAAAACTGTTGGCACAATAGGCCGTAATAAAATTTCAAAGTTTTGAAAACGCGCGATTTCCTCCCCCTTTCATTGAAAAAGTTTTGAAAAAATCTGAAACTTGAGTTTCGACGTATCAAAATGGGTTAAAATTTTACGAACAGAACGAAATTATTGATGAAAATTAAATTTGAACAATTTTAGCCCATTTTGAGTACCAAATTGGGTCGATTTTTGAGTATTTTCAGAGAATTGTCATGTATGACCTACGAAAGTGAGGTAGAATTTCACCAGAAATTCAAAAATACCATACAATTTTTTTCTAAGCAACTTTTGAGAATCTTGAGCCTCAAATTGAGACAATTTTTGATCAATTTAAAAAAATTGCCATGTCACCTATGACAGTGGGGTAGAATTTTGCTAGAAATTCAAAAATATCACCCAAAACTTTTTTGAGCAACTTTTGAGAATTTTGAGCCTTTGATTTAGTCGATTTTTAAATAAACTCATCAGTATGGACGGTATGAATTAAAATGTCGTAGAGAACCTAAAAATCAAAATCGAATAATTTTCTAAATGAAACGAAACCCGTTTTTTTCAACTGAATGTAATTGATTTGAATTTCTTATTTTCTTTTTTATTAGTTTAGATAGTTCCTTTTTTCGCATTCCAATTTGCGCTTAAAATTACTTAAACTTGAAAGTTGTTTTAAAAAGTTTTGGATTCCCTTTTTCGTAGGTCACATGCCAATTTTTAAAAATTAATCAAAAAATGACTCAATTTGAAGCTCAAAATTCTTAAAAGTCGCTCAAAACAGTTTTGGGCGATATTTTTGAATTTCTAGCGAAATTCTACCCCACTGTCATAGGTCACATGCCAATTTTTTAAATTGATCAAAAATTGACACAATTTGAGGCTCAAAATTCTCAAAAGTTGTTCAAAAAAATTGTATGGTATTTTTGAATTTCTGGTGAAATTCTACCCCATTTTCATAGGTCAGACAATTCTCTGAAAATACTCAAAAATCGACCCAATTTGGAACTCAAAATGGGCTAAAATTGCTCAAATTTAATTTTCATCAATAATTTCGTTCTGCTCGTGAAATTTTAACCCATTTTGATAGGTCGCAACTCAAGTTTCAGATTTTTTTTAAAACTTTTTTTTAATGAAAGGGGGAGGAAATCGCGCGTTTTCAAAACTTTGAAACTCCATCACGGTCTATTGTGCCAACAGTTTTCGTCAAACTTTGGCTCATTGGACGCGGAATGAACCCAAGAATACATTGCGTTTGATTTTTTTTGTCCAGCATACCGCATGACGTCTACAGAGGCATTATTGTGCCAAAAATGATAGAATTTGGCAAAAAATCACACTTTGGAGAGCCCAGCACCTCATTGTGCCCGTGACCCAAGGGATGTGGTAAATATTTAGAGTCGGGGGAGTGTCTGCTACCAGAATGTGAAAAAAATTTTGTCCAAGGTCAAATTTAAAAATTGGGAAAAAGGGGGGTTTGGGTTTGGTTTTCAGGCCTCAGCTCCCTATTGTGCCGGGGCAAAAATCCAAAATACGGTTTTTTGGGACTACGAGGCCCATACCTACAACAAACCAACTGATTTTTTTGTCCTGCGAAAATGCACACTAATTTCGATTTCTAGAGCACTTTTTGCCTCTTGGACTGCAGACTATCAATAGGAATCAACAATTTTTTGATTAAGTACCTAGAATTAGAAAACTTTTTGATGAAATTTCTCAGAAAATGCACACGGTGGTATTGCCAACTGCATTTTTATTTATGAAATTTTCATAAAATTCAAGTTGTTCATTCAAGGACTTAAAAAGTAAGTAAAACCATTTGTTTTGTGATTGAAATAAATTACATGAATTCATTTTTTGAAAATTTTTTGTAACAGTGCTGTCAAGTTGAATTTTTAAAAAATTGCGTTAGTCAAAATGTAGTTGGCAACACTGTTGTGAATTTTTTTTGATGATCAAAAAAACGTTTAACTTGATAGAATGATTTTGAGGTATTTAAGTGAGCGATTTGAATTTGGTAAAAATCAAAAATTCCTCAAATTCGCAATCTGCAACTTCTCAAACCCCTCGTGGAGGTGTAGAAAACATAAATAACAATTTCGCGGGGGACCGTGTTTTCCACTTTCCAGCAGATGGCACCACTCAAAAGTAGTGAAACCCCATTTTTTTTTCGAAAATGACCCCGTTTTGAGACCCTCTTTCGTCCCTCTTTGGAACGTATGGTAGGGCTCGAATTTTTTTTGAGAGGTTTCCTATCCAGAGTAAACTACCTCATCAATTATCGTCAAAATCCAAGGTATTTTCTTTCTCTCAATCTAATGTACCTACATTACTTGTAAATTCTTTGTTACTGAGAATGCAATCAGAATCATGGATTCATTATTTCGTCAATTTAACAGGAGTTGTTCATGGAGATGAATTGATCAGTATGTTCAATTGGTCCGAAAAGATAACGCCGGTAACCAAAGGCGTAGATTTAGTCGTTTCCCAGCAAATATTGAAATTATGGACGAATTTTGCAGCGAAAGGGTAAATTATAAAAACAAAATTTTCAATCGTCCATCAAATGACAAAAGCTAATAAATTAGAATTATTGTGTTTCCATATCATTTTCTATTTGATGCAGAGATCCTAATAATGATGGAGAGTACCTATGGAAACCAGTTAATTCGCCGGATATCAATTATTTACACATAAAAAACGGAAAGTTGGAGATGAAAGAAGCTCTTTTGAAGCCAGAATATGAGTTTTTAGAAAGTGTCTTTGTCAAAGATCATTCACAAGGGCTAAAACCCGATTCCGTTTTTGAATTAGTATTAATTTTAGTATTAATTAATGGTTATTTGTATTAATTTGCTTTTCATATTTCAATTTTATTGGTCTGACAAGGAAGCAGTGATGGAAAACTGAAATTGAAACTGAAAACAGTGAAATCTGAAAACTGAAAAAAACTGAAACTGAAATTGAAATTGAAAAACTGAAACTGAAACTGGAACTGAAACTGAAAACTGGAACTAAAATGAATTTCAGTCAAGTTTAAGTTTTTTAAAATTTTCTAATTTATTACACAGATTGACGCGATTTTACCGAAAAATTATAATTCACACCTACTTCAAAATTTTCTTCAAAATTTTTTCACCTAGAAATTTTTTTCATTGACAATTTTTGATCGTGAAATTTATTATTAAATTTTTTCGTATCTTGATATTTTTTCGAAAATTTTTACCAAATCTTGATTTTTTGTTGATATTTTTCAACTTAAAATTTTTTCTCATAATTTTTTCCAATTTCGAATTATTTTGTCAAACGTTCTCCTACTCCGCATGAATTTTTGTTGTTTTCACTGGAATTCAAAATTATTTTTCCATTTCAAAACGTTTCTCAATTATTTCCAATTTTGAATTAATTGTTCTCAAGTTCTCATAAATTCTGAATTTCGTTTCCCGCTTTCCCACCCAAAAGAAATCTTCAATATAAATCAATGAATGAAATAAAATCGATTTCTCTTGGGTGGGAAAGTGGGAAATGAAATTTAGAATTTATGAGAAAAATAATTCGAAGTTGAAAAAAATTGAGAAAAGTTCTAGTTTGGAAAAATAATTTTGAATTCAAATGAAAAAAAATGAAAATTTTCAGAAAAAATGCGCGAAGTAAGAAAAGCTTTGAGAAAATAATTCAAAGTTGGAAAAAATTAAAAAGGAACTCCATATCCAAAATTTCAATTGCTTTAATTTTGTTATTTAAGTTGCCTATCGCGTATGTTTTAGGGGTTTTCGTTTTCAATTTAAAAAAATACATTTTTTACGTGAATTAATAATTCGTCCTGGGCTTCAGCGTTTTTTGCGGTGAATTGAATTTTTTAAACATGAATACGATCTTTTTACACACTAAAAATATGTCTTTTCAACTCAACTTTAAAATCTCCTCCCTTCCAACCCCCAAGCGTAGCTCAGCTGCAGTGCAAAATTTGAAAAATTGGTTCAAACAAACGTTGTAGAGCATTAAAAGACGAACATTTTACTTTTTTTACTTTTTTTCTACGTGGTCTTGGAGGCGAGCTATTGCGAAAAGAATCCCACCTCTTACAAAACAGCATTTCACCATTTCTACAATGAATCAAAATTATAACCCCCTCTTTCCAACCCCCTCTTTCCAACCTCTCTCCACACTGGGCGTAAAAATCTTGGCAATTACACACGCCCAGTATAATAAAAATTTAATAAAAAAAAAAAAAAATCAAATATCTAATTTTTATTTTAGACAAAAAATTATTTTTGAAATAAAATGTTGAAAAAATATCATTTTTGGGGAAAAATTGGTAAGTAATGAAAACTACCATTTAAAAAAAATTCTAAAAAACAATTCATTTTTGAACTAAAATAAAAATAAAATCATTAGAAAAATAGATAGTATTTTCAATTCTTTTTGAACCACATCTCTTTTTTCTTCTTAACATCGCTGATTGAAATATCCTCAACAAATTTACAATAAAATGCACATGCAACATCCCAATATCAAATACCTTTCTACTTAAAATAAACTCGCAGTTTTTTTTTCATGCATAAATCACCTTAGTCTCGGTTTGTCAGGCTCGTGCATTCATCGTCGTTGAAATTTTTCTCAATGGTCGAATAGTTGGAATACATTCATTCACCAAAAACTCACCATTGGTTTTCAAATGAATGGAATCCGTAGCATACCGTACTCTTTATATTGGCTATATCCCAACATCATCGGTTTTAAGACTTGTTAAACATTACGTAGTAATAATTCACTGGAAAATATAAGGTAAGTACCCATCATTCTTCTCTTCCTCTTCGAATAAATATTCAAAGAATGCAACCTCGATGATCTCGAGAATAAACCGAATCAATACACAGAATTTTCGCACTAGGTATTCGTACCTCTATTTAGTAGGTAGGTACTTGGAAAACAAAAATAAATCATGCGCCGGTAAATTCAAAACACAAATTTAATAGTGACATCTCGATAAAAATATTTTACATTTAGACTACCATACTACATATGTACAAAATTCGTTCTCGATTACATGACACACTTGCAACTCATATTTTTTCTTTTTTTTCCTTTTTTTTTTTTTTAATACAGCACATAACGTACAATTATTTTTTAACATACAAGTAGGTATAAAACTACACACGAATTAAATTATCAATTATGTAAATAATGGCAACATCAAAAAAATAATTAATAACTAAAAGACACCGAGATATAAGAAACTGAGAAAGAAAAATCATCGTGTAAGGACTACACACACGATAAATGCTGAGTTCGCGTAATGCAATTCTGCTTTTCGACTTGAAATCGGTCCAAAAATTCGTCAAATTTATCGCATTAATCAAAACGGTAACCTTTTCGTCGAGTTACTATTGAAAATAGAATTTCCATAATGCTTCGTCGATTCAATAAAACGCGAAAGAAAAAGCATTAAGATTAAGTACAAAAGCTTATTTTATAATCATCCTTAATCGATGAAATATGAAAGTTGATAAAAAAATTCTCATAAATACATAGGTAAGTAGACAAGCCTACCAAAATTTTTCGTTTTTTTTTTGTGCTTATGCAGGTAAATAAGTATTTCAGCGGTGAAAAAAAAATTCGCAAATGCAACACGTGTTAAAAATAATTCAAACAGGAAGAAAATATCTACGATGGAGTTTTTAAAAAGGAGAAAGTTCGATATAAGATAGTAAAAGTATAATAAATAAAAACGTATTTAAAAAACTAATAAATTCGATCAACTTATTATTTACGAAAAGAAAATAGCTCCGGAGCTACCGTATATTTTTGGTGAATTTCTATTTATTTTTAAAAATCGTAATAAGAGGCGTGAATTTTCTAAACGAAGGAAAACTGAAAATCAGGCTATGAATTTTTTTTTGGTTGTTTTTAAGAATACCTTTTAAAGGGTAAATTATTTCAACGCCTTTTATTACGTTTCAAAAATTAAAACTAACTAGTAAGCGATGAATTTTGATTTTTTTTACGATAAAATAATTTTCTAGTACTTTTTTTTGAATAAGTACTTATCTTTGGAGTGATAAAAATGAAGATTAGACGAAATTCTCCAAAAAAATATGATTTGTAACCCTTTTTAAAAGTATCTAACAGTTATTTTTTTTGAAAAATATTAAAAATTCCAAGGAAGTTGTCATGAATACCTGCATAACTACAATTTTTCTCATTTTACATTTATCCCTTCAATGTCAAGAATAGGCAACTTATTCAATTCTGTTTTGCATTATCATTATTGTGAAGGGGAATTGTGTTGAAAGTTGAAACAGGCAATTCCACGGAAGCTAAAACTAAAACCACCAAAATATTATCATAGGATGATTTAATTTTCGATCAATTGATTGATTTCATTTTGATTTTTAAATTTCCAGAATATTGATTGAGTATGATAGATTCAGACAACAATGTTTCATTTCGATTCAGTTTTAAATCGATTTATTACGATTTAAAATCGTTTTTTTTATTTGATTTTTGTTTGATTCATTTTGATTAAATTCGTTTCTATGTTGAATTGATTCATTTTTGGATTTGATTTGCAATTAATTCATTTAAATTCGAAATCGATTAATTTCGATGTGATTTTGGATTATTTTATTTCGATATGATTTTAAATTGAATAATTTGAATTTGAATTGATTTATTATCGATGGTGAATTTTTCAAAGTCGATCAATTATTCAAAAATTGACAAAACAATTTTAAATCGATCAAATTCCATTTTGATGGATTTTAAATCTATTAAATTCGATTCGACACTAAGTCGATTAATTTCGATCTAAGTTTGAATCGAATTTTTTCAATTCGACTTCAGTTCGAGTAATTTTGATTTCTCTTTGAATTAATCTGTCTCGATTCAATTTTTAATCGACTCGTTTTAATTTGATTTGAATACATTAATTTTGAATCGATAAACAATCGATTAATACTTTTGTGATTATTGAATTCGAATCGATATAAAATCGAACCAAAATAAATATACAGGGTGTTCCGTCTCAATAGTAAAACCCCTTGGCCAGTAATAGTGCAACACCAACTGAGTCGATGTAAGTAGGTTTGCCTACCATTGGAATTGAAGGGGCAGATTTATACACTTCGAAAATTTTTTTTTTTTCAATTTCGTTTGTCAACTTTGGCCGTGCGCTACTCAACAACCAAGATAGGTAGGAAGTTGCGCTTTGCGGCAACGTGTAGCCCACTCTCTCTAGAATTTTTCTATGCGGTTGATAATTTTTGTAGGTGAACTGGGGTGGGTGTACCGGGGCAAATATTCAAAAAAAACATGAAAAAAAGTTGATGATTTTTTCTATTTTTGTGAATAACTAAAAAAGTTGTCCTCTTCTGCTACCATTATTAGCAATGTTTCTTGAAGAAAAAATTTCGATCTTTCCAATGGCGCAACCCCCACTCCTCTATCATGCTCCAATCAAAAGTCGCGAGCTTTTAATTTTGAAGAAAAACACAAAAAAGACTTACTTTTTTGATTTTTCAAATTTCAAAAATTCATATCTTTGTAACAAATTGAGACAGGTAGATGAGGTTTGCAGCATTGAACTTACCAAGTATTATACTATCCAAAACAAAAATTGTATCTTCAAATTCTTCATTAAAAAAATTTTTTGATCAAAAAAAATTTGAAAAAATTTGTTTAAAAATTTTTATTTGAAAAATTGAAGTATATCATTCCAACATTATGAAGCGTAACACTTGGTAAGTTCAATGCTGCAAACCCCATCTACCTGTCTCAATTTGTTACAAAGATATGAATTTTTGAAATTTGAAAAATCAGAAAAGTAAGTCTTATTTGTGTTTTTCTTCAAAATTAAAAGCTCGCGACTTTTGATTGGAGCATGATAGAGGAGTGGGGGTTGCGCCATTGGAAAGATCGAAATTTTTTCTTCAAGAAACATTGCTAATAATGGTAGCATAAGAGGACAACTTTTTTAGTTATTCACAAAAATAGAAAAAATCATCAACTTTTTTTCATGTTTTTTTTGAATATTTGCCCCGGTACACCCACCCTAGTTCACCTACAAAAATTATCAACCGCATAGAAAAATTCTAGAGAGAGTGGGCTACACGTTGCCGCAAAGCGCAACTTCCTACCTATCTTGGTTGTTTAGTAGCGCACGGCCAAAGGTGACAAACGAAACTGAAAAGAAAATTTTTTTCGAAGTGTATAAATCTGCCCCTTCAATTCCAATGGTAGGCAAACCTACTTACATCGACTCAGTTGGTGTTGCACTATTACTGGCCAAGGGGTTTTACTATTGAGACGGAACACCCTGTATTTAATTTGAATGATTGGCGGACTTGATAGAATTTGGAATTTTGATAACCACGAAAGACCAGTTGATTTTTAATCGATACGAAATCAATAAATTCAAAATTCTATCCATTTAATATCAAATCGAATTTAATCTATTCAAAATCATTCAAATTGAAAACAATAGATTTAAATTTGAATAGAATTGCAAATAATCGATTTATGTATCAAAAGAAATTTAATCGATTTTTTATCAGATGGAATTGAATTGACTTTAGATCGAATCGAATTTAATATCGAATCGAACTTAATCGATTTAATATCGAATAAAATTTGATCGATTTCGATCATTCAAATTAAAAAATTCAATTTAAACACAAATCGAATTCGATCTATTGAAAATCAATGAAATTGAAAATAAGCGATTCAAAATCGAGTTGAATAGAGCCATTTCAAAATCAAATTGATCGAATTTAATCAATTTAATACTTATTGAATTGAAATTAATCAACTTGAAATAGAATTAAAAAGGAACGATTCTACCTGAATTAATTATTATTGATCAACTTTGAAAAATTGATAAGTAAGTAATCGTCAAATAATTGATCAACTAAGCACGACCAAAATTTTAGAATCTTCGACTAATGTAAGTACATAAAATCGATTCATTTCGATTCGATTTTAAATCACTCGATCACTTGTCAAATACCCATTTTTTTAGTCGTTCACGTCCAACTAATTCAAATTTCGTTTGATATGATTTTCTAAAAATCAGTCCATTCATTTTTATGGATTACCTATCAAATTTTTAAAGTTGAACAAGCTTGACCAATGTAAAAAAAGTCGATTCATCTATTTTGTAGAATCCTGAAAATTCAATTAAAACCCTATAAAATTCAATAAAAACCTCAAAAATTTGATTAAAACCTCAAAAAATCGATTAAAAAACTTCAAAAATTCGATTAAAAACCTTAAAATCATCGAAAATTTGATTAAAACCTCCAAAATTTGATTAAAAACTTCCAAAATTCATCAGTTTTTGACACTCCCCTCCCAAAAAAAAGAGTTGAAATAAACTTTTACAAAATCAGAAAACACAGTTGATTTTTTTTTCCAAAATCAAATTACCTAGTGTCACAATACGAACTTACATCTAATCGACTACTTTTCATTCTCCAAAGTTACAATTGTTTAATTTTTTAATCCTTTTTTCCTTGCACACTTGATCAATTTTTAAAATTTTTTTTGGAACGTCGAGTTTCATTTTTTTTTTCAACATTCGATGATTTCTGAGATCAAAATGTAAGTACCTAGTATCTACTGTATTGATGGTAAAATCACTTTTTGATAATATCGATTAGGTACTTAATACTTGAATCAATTTTTGAAACCGAACGTATATTCATTTTCCGGAATCGAATGCTTAATTTTAAAAAACTTGATTTCAGATCAAAAAATTTATGATTTTTAATTTTTAATCAGTTGTTTACTAAAAACTGGAGATTATTAAATATAAATAGTGATAATTTTATTTCGATTTATCGATCACTTCATTATCGTTTTAAATGTATCAATTTTTCAAAAAAAAAACTCTAAATCAAAATCGATACATTTTTTAATAAAATCTAAAAATTGATCCAATATATGTATTATTTACTGCCTCATCAAAAGTGGAAATCAAAATGATTTTTCACTGCCTGTAAATCTAATAATTGATAATTTTTTAAAATAAAAAACACAGATTTTCAAAATTTTTGGTGACCGATTTACTGACAATTTAGAATCAATAATTTTTTCAAAAATTAATCAATTAAGAGCCAGATACCTATCATAATTGATCAGCATAGATCACTTCCAGCTGGATTTCCAAATCTTATGCCAACTTCCCCTACACAATTCATCAATTGTAAAAATGGTACCTATACGTCACAATTTCACTGATTTTCATCGTTTCGATCTCCGAATCCAAAAATATTCGTCAACCAAAACAACTTCAAATGAAACCAAAATTATCGCATAATTCTAGAAAATTCATCGCCTAATTCCATCGTTTCTCGACGAAACGACCAAAAAACAGATTCTACGATTTTATTTAGGGGCACAGAGCGGGGAAAATAGGTAACGCCGACTAAACTTTACACAACTACTCGTACTCGATTCTGCTCATCTCGAGCATCGGTACAGGAAAAACATACAGAAAAAAAAACAACTAAAAGACAATAATAGAGAGAAAAAGGTAAAAATATAGAGAGACAAACAGATAGAGAGAAAAAAAACACACTGAAATAGTATAAAAAAAACGACTAATAAAAAAAAAGAAGAAAAAAAAACCGTAATTTATAAATTGATAGCGGAGGTAGCGATCTGCCTCCAAATATTTTGTCACATGGAATTATAAGGCCAGCTGAAGCTACTTCCGCTCAGTAGCATATCTCTGATTAAAGTTTCTATTGGCGTTTTACCGACTAGTCTGACGAAAAATAGTTGCTCAATGACTTGCGAACTGACCGTCCTCAACGAAGGCAATCTTAATAATAATTTACCAAATCGGATGGGTTGATTTGGATATTGCGTTCTGCAATATTCTTCCAGAGCACATTGCGATTTCTCTTGCAGTGATTCAATATGGCCGACGTCCGATAACCCGCACGCGTCTGAAATCATACGTAAATAAAAGGCTTTAATTAATACCGGCTGGGATGAGATACCACAATGATTATAATTACACCGCGATAATTACTACGACAAGGAGCCCAGATCTGGGCAAGTACTCGATGTACGTATTATCATATTTCCTATTTCTGTTTCACTCGTTTATGTAGATAAACTCGATGTACACCGCGTGACCAATTGACTCGACGTTAACCCTTTCCAACGATGGTGGCGCTAATTTTGATAGATGAAATTTAAAACTTCCCAATTGAACGTAACCGCAAAACGTGCGCTGCTTATTACCCATTCGCCTATGCATGTCGAGATGAACAAAAAAAACCTCCGCATACGACTAATATAATTTGAATATTACCACGTTGGACGTTTTTTCTTGCTTTTAATTTTTTCCCTATTCGAATTCGGTGTTTTTTTTTTCTACGTATGACCTGCCCGCATCTAGACAGTCAATCATCGTGAATATACCATAAAAAAGTCAAATTTATAATGCCTGGTTCGTTACCATGGTCAATTAGAATTACGCTTTACACGAATAAATTGTAATTAAATTTCTGTATTATTTTTTTCTCTACTCTGTTTTCATTCTAGGGGAGGAAGGAGCGGGGGAGGGGAGGTCCTCGAACGATGATGCATCGGGCTGGTTATATATCGCAATTATACGAATTAATATGTATAGACATACGAGCCTATATGAGTTTATTTAGAAGAAGATAAAAAAACCACAGAGGGACTTGAATGGTGGCCAGATTTAAATAAAGATACTGTCATGATTAATTAACTTAATTACTACGTTGTACCGATGCCTTCTCTGTGTATTAATGAACGAGACAAACGATTGTGTTTTTTCGACTAAAATGCTACCTATTGGGATGGGCTCCTTAGACAAAGTAGATATGAAATTATTTATACTAATTTGCTTCTGTTTTGAATTAATTTAATTAATTGGGTAATTAATACCTGTAGGAAAATGTATCTAGATGTAATGAGGACTGCGAAGAAATGGCAACTTTGTAAGATTTTCATTGGAATTTTTCAAGAATATGATTTTTTAAATGAGGTAGATATTTTTGATCTATAATCACAATACGCAGGGACGTACCGACAGCAGGGTTAAGAGGGGGTAAATTACACCCATTAGATTTTTCAGTATTCAGTTGAGAAAATTTATCATTTTTACCCACGAGCTGGTAAAATTTACCTATTGTACTCATGTTTTTTTCCAGTTTGGAAAATTGAAAAGTTGTACTTTTATGTTTTTTTGTGAGAAATCAGAATACAATAATCATTTTCTATTGAAAGATCAATCATTTTGTACTATCAGGCTGGAAAAATTCACCATTGGTACTCATATTTTCCCCAGTTGAAAATTTTTTCATATTTTTCCAAGTAGGAAAAACTTTTTCCAAATTGGAAGAATTTTCACATTTTTTCAAGTTGAAAAAATTCTTGTATTACTACGAGTAAATTTTCCTAAATTGGAAAGATTTCCTTATTTTTCCAAGTTGGAAAAATTTAACGTTCGTACTTATTCATATTTTTCCAAATTTAAGAAGTTGAACATTCATTTGTAGGCACATGTATTTTTTTTTAAAGCAGAATCAAATGATCATTTCTTTGGGGAAGATTCATCATTTGCATCCATATTTTTCCAAGTTGGAAAAATTGAACCGTTTTGAACTTTCATATTTTTTAAAATAAGAAAGTAATTAAATTTTTCAAAAAAGTTGGTCTCGCCATGCTCAGCCTTATTGTGTTTCTTCTTCCATAGTTTTAAAATGATCCAAAATTTTTCAAAAGTATTTTTTTCGAATTTTTCCTCAAAATTATATCAAATAATTTTATTATAATTTTTCTTCTGTCTTAAATTGGATTTTCGAATTTTGGAGGTCTCACCCCAGGAGTTGTTCATTTTTCTTTAAAAATAAAATAGCCAAAATTTTAGTTCCCTACACAAATTGGAGTCATACGCTGGGCTCATTTTTTTCTCAGAAATTTAACATTTAGAACAACATGTTAAAAACGAAAAAATGAGAAAAATACCAAATCTCCAAATATTTATTGCTATAAAATTTAAAAATACGCATGACTCAATTTTAATTTTTAGGGATGAACTTTGGACTATGGGGATCATTCTGAGAGGAGTTCTGAGGGGCCTCAAATAGTATATTTTGGCCAATTTTACTCAATTTGAGAACACCTTGAACCCCCTTAGGATGATTTCTCGGGTGCGAAGACCATCCCTAAGAATCAAAATTGAGCCTTATTTTCAGATTTTGATCTCTGTACTCTCTCATTCCGAATCAGCGAATAGTCACTGATGATTAGTAAGAATTGTAGCACAGAAAAAATCAGTGAAATTCACTGATTTTCAGTGATTTTTCATTGATTTTTCAAAGAATTTCACAGATTTTTCAGTGAATTTTCACTGATTTCCAGTGATTTTCTTTCACTGGCTTGCTTTTAGTGAAAACATTTTCACTGATTTATTACTGTGTTGCAATTCTGACTGTTTTTCAGTGTTTTTTGATAAATTTCACTGATTTAAAAATGAGAGAGTAAATTTTGCATTATTTTTCACAAAAAAATTTCAAATATTTTCTTAGGGTTTGTTTTGAAAGCAGAAGAAATTCGCCAAGTTATTTTAAAAAAATTAAACTTAGAAGGGAACTTGAAATGTCCATCCACCTCCGACTGGAACAGGACTTCACTTTTTGAAAAGAGCACACCTTAAAACTACTTCTGTACTTAATCAAAATTTCCACAATTCAGGTTTAGGTATATTTCGATTTTTTGGGGGAATTTTTGAAAATTTAATAATCTGATTTTTTCAACAAAAACGTGATCTTTTGAAAAAATTACTCTTTCATAAAATTTAATGAAATTTGGATCCCTAATAAAAATCGACCTATCGAACTGAAATTCGACCATTTCTAGTCATTTTGATGTCTCCGACGCAATTTTGATTTTTTCTAGATGTTCGAAGTTTTCTAGAAAGTCCCTAAATTAACTTAGGCAGCTAAACATCGAGTTCTTGCTCTCTTTCGGCTAGTTTAACGAGGAAATCCTCTTCTGGTTCGCTTTTCAGGTCTATACATCGAGTATGTATTTTTCATCAGCTACCTGCATAGTAAATTGAAAAATTTTCTTGATGCTCCTAAATGATTGAAAATGATTGTTTGACTTCAGGACGTTGACGTTGGATGGGAGTTGTTTTACTCCGCTGACCAGCAGGCAACTCGACCATTTTCAATTATTTTGACTTTTTTTTTTTTTCAAATTTAAAAATTGGTAAAAAATATAAAGACGAATTTTCACGTTAATCTAGTCGAAACGGAGCGAGAACTTGATTTTTAACTGTCCAAGTTGATTTAGGTGACTTCTGAAGAACTTCGAAGATACTAGAGAAAAATAAAATTTTGCTGCAGGCTCCAAAATTGCAGTAAATGGTCAAAATTGGATTCAGAACATTGATACTTGATGAAGATCAACGTTTCGTCAAATTTGGTGAGCAGTACTTTTTTTCAATAATAATGAATCACGTTTTTGGTGAAAACCCCTATTTTTAGTTTCAAAAATTTACCAAAAATCGACATAATTATGAACTAGAGCAGCTGAAATTTTAACTATAATGGTTTTAGGATATACTTTATCTAAAAATCGAAAATTCGTTCCAATTTGAGCCGGGCATCTCAATTAAGTAAGTATATTACATACATTTTTTTTTCTTTTTTTTTTAGTATGGGAAGAGAAGCAACTTCTTTTCCAAATATCTACTCTCTCATTCATAAATCAGTGAAAATTATCGAAAATGACTAGAAAACAGTCAGATTGCAGCACAGCAATAAATCAGTGAAAAAATTTCACTAAAATAAAACAGTGAAAAAATTGCTGGAAAATCAGTGAAAATTAACTGGAAAGTTGAATCTTTGAAAATTGCTGAAAGATCAGTGAAATTCTTTGAAAAATCAGTGAAATTCCTTGAAAAATCAACAAAAATCTGCTGAAAATCAAAGAATATCTCTGATTTTCATTAAGCTGCAATTCTGACTATTTTTCAGTGATTTTTCACTGATTCAAAATGAAAGAGCGCTAAGCTCATTCAATTCACCTCTAATAAATCAGAATTTTCCTTTTTTTTAAACAATTTGGAAAAATAATATATAAATTTTCTTCAATTAAAAAAAATTTCTTTCGTTTTTTTTTAGTCTTTTAGTAATAATTAAACATTTTTTTGTTGGTAGAAATTTTAGAATTTTTCTCTAATTTTCCAAAATCTCAACTTCCTAACTCACTCCTCCTCCCTCCCCTCAACACACACACAAATAAATTTGAAAATTTGGATTTTGGCAGTAGTCAAATCTTTGACCACCAATAACCATAATTTTCTATTTTCACTGAAAATATGTTCTCATAAATTAAAAAATTCAACCAATTGAGGTGTTCTAATTTTTAGAAAACGAAATTTTTAGATTTTTTCACTTGTTTGCTTGGTTCTCATCTCACACTTTTTATTTCACTCTCCTCGAGTATAATTTTTCGAACCCGAACACATCGCAATCAAAACCACCCTCTTTGGTAATCGGAGACTCGACAAAAGGCAATTTTTTAGGACACTGTTGCAATCTGTACCGTGAAGAGGGATGGGAGAACGAGAGGTTAGTTTAATTAGCACTACGTCCTGTGCGCTGATCGTACTGGCGAGATATTAGCATATTACGAGGGTGATCCGGGCTACCCTTTCCTGATAACGTACGTAGACAGGATCGTAGTACGCGAGTAAATAGCATACGCGAAGCTAACCTTCGTACCTTATCTTTTTTTCGGTACGATTTGCAGACTTGGCTTGGCGGTGGCCGTTTGCCGTCGCATATTCGCATACATAGGAATAGCTTTAGACCGCTCAATTTCCTTTCGGTGGTAAAAATTTACACGACTATTTGGCGGGATAAATGTCTTTTACATTTAACCCCTTTCATTGTTCAAGGGTTAGGTATTTTAAGGACGTTTTAGGCAACGGCGAAAGGACGTCGCGAATGCATATAAACAAAGTTATGTTGATTAAGGGGAACAAAAGCGAAGATACTTTGTTACCGAGATAGGGTCATTTTCGCAAAACAAAACTCACAGATAAGCGACCCAGCAACCGTTAAAGTTCACAATTTCCATTGCGTTGTCGTCGAGATATCCTCCGTAGCTGTAGCATCATCGCCACTTTCGGAATACAACAATAGTCCGCTCGAATCACCTCTCTCGTAGCATACCTCTGGTCGTATTTCCTCTCTAATTTTAACCCACACCGTCGCCTTTCTTTCTCCTCGCCTCCTCCAAGTCGTATAACCAAACCCGTGTAAACTGCAAACTTTCACACTACGTACGAATCGTCCGCCCTTACGGTTAAACTTTTACGATGTGCCATCGTGTTTCTTTATTAATTTCAAACACCGCGCCGGCCAAGCCGCACTTCTCTGTGCGAATATTGCCACCCATAAGTAATGTTTCCATAAATGAAATACTATCTGCGTGCCCTCGAGGGCAAGTCCCGTCGTCAGTTTTATACGTGCGGAGATATGCCAACCAGAGTGGTCCTGAAGTAGCGCCGCGTAACGTCGTAAGTTTTCAACAGATGGGGCATCAGATCTTTTGTGTGTATCTGTAGGTACGTTGAATGTCAGTTCTGTAGAGATTAATACCTGCGAAGATGGGTTGTTTTTATTATCGATTGAAAAATGTCAATTTTTCTATTTGGCCGATTTTGGAAATCTTAATCGAATTTTGGTACATTTTTTTTGGGACCAAAAAATAACTGAGTATAATTATTGGAAAAAATAAAATGAAATACGCGATTTTTCCAGTTGAAATTGGATATTTTTTTCAAATTGATTAATTTTGATTTGATTTTTTTTGCACATAGTATTTTGAAAATGTTCACAATCCACAATTCAAAGGAACACAATCATTTGCCCTTAACTAACTGCGTACTAGGTATATTTTTGCAGAAAAATCAAATTTTTCAATTTTTACCATGTTCTTCAAAAAAAAAAAAAAAAAAAAAAAAAATAGAATAATTGATCGATTTTCAGAAAAATAAAGAAAAAAATCAATCTATTTTCAGCAATAAACGAAAAATTGATTAATTATGAGAACCCATCTTCAAAAAACAAGAAAAAAAGACGTAAAAACTCTATTCATTAGAAAACAGTTGAAAAACCAAACCACACTTAATTAGTTATTCAAGAAAAAAAACGATACTAACGTTTTTAATTTGAAAAAAAATCATTTTGAAAACAACTTTTGAAAAATATTTCCAAAAAATGATGATAATAATAATAAATAGAAAGAACCATAACTCGGGATAGGAGAAAAAAAAGAAAAATCAGATCAATTTGAAATTCTTTAAAAGACAACCAATTTTTAGAAAAAAAGACAAAAAACCATTCCACGTATAGAAAAAAAAACAAAACTCAGGTCATTTTAAAACCCCATTTTCAAAGAAAAGAAAAAGAAAAATCAATTTTTTTTCTACAAAGTAAAAAACAACAGAATCATTTTAAGAACCTCTTTCCCCAAATTTCTTCAAAAAAACGACAAATTTTTAGCAAAAACAACTATGTCTAGTTTTTAGAAAAAAAATAAACAAAAAAACAATATTTCTGTTTTAAAAAATAAAAAAAAAACAAACAAACAATTATTATCATTCATAAAAACATTTCTAGATAACCCCAATCTATTTTTATATAAAAAAAAAACAAATAATCAAAAGTACATAATTTGAGAAATATCCTTATCTAGAAAAAAACAATTTTTCAGGGAAAAAAGACACGATGATAAAATTAATTCATGTTTAGAAAAAAATTTAAAAAAAGAACAAAAACCTAACCGTTTGAAAAATATTTTCAGAAATATTTAAAAAAACAACCCATTTTTAGGAATAAAAACAGAAGAATTTGAATAATTTTAATAACCTCTTCTCCTTATCTCTTCAAAAAAATTAGCCAACAAATAACTAATCCATGCTTGCAAAAAAAACAATAAAAACGAACAATAATCATTCGAAAAAAAAAATCTGGAAAAAACAATCCATTTTTATAAAAAAAGTCAAATAATCAAAATGAACGTAGGTATTCAGAGAAAGAAAAAAGGAACAACGTTCATAAAAAAATTCTCAGAAAAAAAATAGAACGTATGTTTCAAAAGTTTAGTTTCGACCGAGTTCGTAAGTAACAGAAAATTGTGATTTTCTGTGACGCAGAATCATCTGATACCCAAGTACCATTGCAGGGGACGTAGGAGGATCTAACGCGAACATTTCAAAGTGAAATATCTTAAAAAAAGCCTCCTAGCGAAAAACTAACTGCTCATTGCAGAAAGAAAATTTCATGCTCTACAATTTTGGTTCCAGTCATTGTTTTTCTAGGATGCGTTCTTTTCTCGAAAAATCGAGTTTTAGGTCAAAAAATGTGAAGGTTTCTGAATTTGATGATTTGCAGTTTTTTTAAAAAAATAACATGCTACCTAATCACTTTTCATAAAATTGAATACAATTTACGGAAATGAAATTTTACGCTCTACAATTTTGGTTCAATTCATTTTTTTCTAGGATGCTAGGATGCTAGGATGCTTCTTTTTCTCACAATTTCATTTTTTAAGCTGAAAAAACGTAAAAAAGTATATAAAACTTTGAACTCATTTTTCTCGAAACTATGTGTTTTAAATTTTCATTTTTGAAAATTCACTGCTCAGAGAATTATGAACTTATGAACGAAATTTTTTCGTGTTAGTCTCATTTTCTTCAACAAAATTTTATTGGCTATCACGTGGTATGATCATCTCATTTTTCACAAATCTAACGAAGTGATCCCTTTAGCTGTGGAACGTCTCAATTTTTCAATCCCCTCTTCACCCTTTCATCTCATTCTAGCAGTTGACCCAGTTACTTTCTCTCGTTAGATCACCAGAATTAAAACTTTATTCAGGCATCGTAGTGAAATTTTTGAAGAAAAAAGTAACTTTCAGTAACTTTTTTTGAGTATAAAGTGACCAAACAGTGACCAAAAAATGACCAAAAAGTAACCAAAAGTGACCAAAAATTCAATTTTTCGGAGGAAATTTTTTTACAGTTTACTGGAGGGGGGATTTTTTTGTAGTTTCAGGCATCATAGCGAAATTCCGAAGAAAAAAAGTGACTTTTAGTGACCTTTTTTGAGAGAAAAGTGACCAAAAAGAATTCCTTCGTCAAAACAACAAACAAATTAGCAAAAATCACTTATTTTATTTTTTTCTTAAAAAATTTTGAAAAATAGCAATTTCTACGTGAAAATTTGAATTTTTGCCTGGAAGTGCGAAGAAAAAGTAACTTTTGAGGGGAAAAAAGTAACCAAAATGACCTTTTAGACGTGAAAAGTAACCAAAAGTGACTGAAGTCGAAAAAAGTGACCAACACCCTAAAAAGTGACCCGCTATGATGCCTGCTTTATTGTACACTCATTCGAAATTTTTCTCTCAAAATTTCTTTTCCGGTCCTATAATTTTCTAATAGCCAATTCCACCCAAAAAATTTCAAAATTGAAACAACAAAATCTAGAGAGTCAGAACAGAGCAGGAAAATATCAGATTTAACCTTTGATCTACAGGGTGTTGGGTAATTGGTCTGCCATACTTCATTTTTGGATATAACCGGGTAGGGGTACCACTAAAAAAAAGTTAGATGAACAAGTTGCATGTCTTGAAAATTGAAGGGGCAAATGATGTTTTTTAAAAAATCCCCTTAATTTTTTTTTCAACCGCGGGAATGGATAGTACTTTGAAAACTGAATAAATTTTCATTTTATGACCTTTTTGCATAACTTTAAAATTGAAGGGGCTGCAAAAAATTTTGTTCGAAAAAAGTTCTAAAAAATAAACTAATCAAGGGAATGGATATATTATCCGTCCAACATAGCTTGAGCCAAATTGTGTTAGTTTCGTTATTCGAAAGCCAAAAATAAAATCGCTGTAGTTAAATGGGGAAAAATCAAAATTTTGTTTGCTTTTTGCTAACGAAACAGACACAATTTGGCTCAAGCTATGTTGGACGGGCAATAATATGTTGAAAAACGAACAAATTTTGTTCTACAGATTTTTTGCCTAGTATGAAAAATAAAGGGGCCAAGGGTTATCCAAAATTGAAAAAATTAAAAAAAATTTTGAAACCCACTTTTTTCGAATGGCCCGTAGCCCCTTCATTTTTGATGTTAGGCAAAAAGTCTGTGGAACAAAATTTGTTCATTTTTCAACATACTATCCATTCCCTTGATTAGTTTATTTTTTTAGAACTTTTTCGAACAAAATGTTTAGTAGCCCCTTCAATTTTCAAGTTATGCAAAAAGTCATATAATAAAAATTTATTCAGTTTTCAAAGTCCTATCAATTCCCACGGTTGAAAAAAAAATTTACGTGATTTTTTAAAAAACATCATTTGCCCCTTCAATTTTCAAGATATGCAACTTGTTCATCTAACTTTTTTTTAGTGGTACCCGGTTAATTCCAAAAATGAAGTAAGGCAGACCACTTACCGGACACCCTGTATATACTCTTAAAATTGCCCCAATGACAAAAAATCTCACCCCGAATCACTACACCTGCACAACCCATACATTCAAGAAAACCGTTCTCTATAAATAATAGTGTAGGCGAATAAGGAAATAAAAAAACATTTTTAGCTAGCCAAGATTTTATCGCCAAAAATTGTCGAGGGTGGTCCCCTGACTAACCTCTAAAAAGTCCGCACCCCCTAGACCCCGTGCTAAATTTTTTATGGAGGCTCCACCCCCTCAAAAATGGGTTTTCCCGAATAACTTCTCAGGATTTGGTTTTACGGCAAAAGTAGCTCAGTACTTTTTTGTTATACACTCAATTTCCAACATTTTTTGTATGAAAAATTTTTTCGTACGACCAATATCAGAGGAGATGGAGCGTCCTGAAGGAAGGGGGTTTTGGAAAATATGATATCATTTGAAAACGCGATAATAGGTATAAAATCGTACTAAACTGTATATTTTGGGTATGAAAATAGTAGTGTTATGTAAATTGATGGTATTAATACAACTTGACCCACCTTCCCCTCCCTATGTGCCTACCCCACCTTACCCACTTGTTTTTATTTAGCCTTAGTAATATGACTGAAGGGTGGGGAGGGGTGGACACATGGGAGGGGGAGAGGGTAAAAATGCTTCTTGATCATCTTTCCCCCTCCTATATGCCCACCCCTCCCCACTCTTCAGTCATATTACTAAGGCTAAATAAAAACAAGTGGGTAAGGTGGGGTAGGCACATAGGGAGGGGAAGGTGGGTCAAGTTGTATTAATACCATCAATTTACATAACACTACTATTTTCATACCCAAAATATACAGTTTAGTACGATTTTATACCTATTATCGCGTTTTCAAATGATATCATATTTTCCAAAACCCCCTTCCTTCCGGACTCTCTATCTCCTCTGCTGTTGGTCGTACAAAAAAATTTTTCATACAAAAAATGTTGGAAATTGAGTGTATAACAAAAAAGTACTGAGCTACTTTTGCCGTAAAACCAAATCCTGAGAAGTTATTCGGGAAAACCCATTTTTGAGGGGGTGGAGCCTCCATAAAAAATTTAGCACGGGGTCTAGGGGGTGCGGACTTTTTAGAGGTTAGTCAGGGGACCACCCTCGACAATTTTTGGCGATAAAATCTTGGCTAGCTAAAAATGTTTTTTTTTCTTAAAAATTGTGCTTATTCGCCTACACTATAATACCAACTGATTCGAACGTCATATGGGAGCATTGGAGCCTGTGGCAGGAGCGCCGGTGAAGCAGCTCGCATAATAATCGCACACCAATTAATATAGCGGAAAGAAAACTCAACACGTGCACGAAATTAACATCGCAATTATGATAATTGCTAATGAACCGGTTTGTTCTAGTTGTTAAAAAGATTATCGAACGATGCAAAAATTTTTCTTTTTCTGATCAGCATCTCATGCTCATGGCACCGGGCTTGGTGACGAATCGCCAAAGATGACTAGAAGGATTCCGCTTTGCCCTCTTATCCAAGCCTCAACATATCGAATGCTGACACTGACACACGTGTCACGATGAGTATAATTACGCCGAAATGATAGCGTGGGTGAGTTCGTAACGGTACAATAATGAAAGCTATGATCGAGGGGGATGCAGTATGTGATGTGGTTAAAGGCGTTAGCGAGGAAAATTACGCATACGAGCGTGAAACGGGTTGCGATGAGGTGACCTTTTGGGGCCGGGGCGTCACAATTGTATACGTACTAACTCATGTGACCTTTTAGACATTCGACGCGATCGTTTTGCACTAATTACACATATTTTTCCGTACAGTGTGTGTTTCTTTAATGATCTACATCTACATACGAAGAAAAGAAGCTGGAATGGGCGACTAACATGTTTTTATAAGGTCTGCGGGGTCAATTTGTGTATCGTTTTACCAAGTCCGTAAACAAGTTAATTTGGACAAATGATGTACGAGGCTGAAGAACCGACCAATCGAGTATTCCTCATGTTTATTATTTTACTCGTATCATTCGTCGTTGATTCGGTTTCATGGCGACTAAATTGTCGTCGACGATTTATACTCGCGTCTTAATAAAATGTGGGCGACGAAGAGTGTTTATTCAGCAGCAATGCGTAATATACCGAGAAACGCTTAGTAGCGTATTAGCCAAAAAAAAAGCAGGAAAGAGGAAACCGAATAACGAAGAATGACTTTGTGATGGTGATTAATGCGCTTTTGTCGGGTGTGCGAATCGGGAGTGAATTTTTTACGCACGAATAAATTAGCTCGGACGGTCTCGTGATTAAGAAATTATTACGAGGATTGTCGCTGGGTCAATGAAGCGAATATATTTAGGTGTCGAGAACGTGGTGCGAAGGGTGTTTATTTTTTGTGGAAAAGAAGTATTCGGACATGTGTAGTTGATTGGCCTACGCGAATGTTGAAATGCTTGATGAATGTTTTATTCGTGGTTTTTAGGTTATCGAGGATTTAAAAAAATCAATGTACGAGATGGGAAGATGTGATTTATTGGATGATATTTTGACGTGCGAAGGCTCTCGAAATAAACAACTTGATGAAGGAATTTCGTCTGAATTAATTTATCATCGTTCTTTAAAGCACTTCATTTTTTTTAAACATTACCCTTCCCGTTCGTTCTGAGAAAACGAGATTGAATTTTTCGAAATTCTTGGGCAAATTTCATTTTTTGGAGAAAAATTTCATCTTTTGGGGGGAAAAGTTCAGTTAAATTTCTTGGAAAAAATTCTCAACTTTTGGGGAAAATGTTGAATTTTTTTGGAAAATTCTTTTGAAATTTTCAAAAAACTCTAAAAACCTATTTTTGATCAATTTTGAGCAAATCAGAAAGGTACAGACATTTTACACTCCAAAAAATCACTGAAAATTTTCCATTAATTACCAACACCAGGTGTCTAAGTACTGGATCTGAAAAATGAAAATTCTCGATATTTTCTAAATTTTTCTTATAATTTTCATGCCATTTTTCTGGCTTCAAATCAGCCCAAAAAGAAACTCATTTTTTATCCTTCGATAAAAAAAATTCAATAAAAAGAATTTTGCCATTTTTTGGTTTTCTGGCTGCTAAAATGAAATTCTTGCTAATTTCTGGGGTTTCTCATTTTAACGAGCTTGAATTTTTCAAAATTCTTGGGCAAATTTCATTTTTTGGAGAAAAATTTCATTTTGAGAGGGAGGGGGGAACAATTTCTTGGGAAAAAATGTCTAATTTTTCGGAAAAAATGCTCAATTTTTGGGGTAAAAATTGAATTTTTTTGGAAGTTTTTTTTTGAAATTTTCAAAAAACTCAAAAAACCTAGGTATTTTTGATCAATTTTGAACAAATCAGCAAAGTACAGACATATTCAGGTACATTCCAAAAAATTGCAGAAAATTTTCCATTGAATTTCTTTTACCTTTGTTTTTTTTAATCAACTTTTTCAAAATTGTGAGAAATCATTTTATTTTTTTCAATCGACTACCCAATAAGATCGAAACAAGAATTGAGAAATTTTTAGCCAAAAAAATAATCTCTCGTAGGGTGATTTTCTTTGGCATTAAGTATTAAAAATGGACATTGTTAAGAAAACTTTAACCCTCGCGCCCCTCCCCTCCATAAATGAGTTTCAAAATGTCACTAGAATTTTTCAGAACAGCCCCGAAACAAAACCACTCAAGGGGTTTGTCTTGGACCATTTCTCAGCTGGTGACTTTTTTCCGTAAGTGATAATTCTTTTCCAAGGAAAATTTCTCCAAATGAAAATTCCTCATTGGAGAAAATTTTCCAATTACTGTGAAGAATTGATCAATTAAGTTTAACATTTTTTAATTTCAAGTGAAAAATTGAACATCCAACATTTCACACATCAAAATTGAATTTTCTGTGGATAAAAGCACCAGATTCGATCCCCCCCTATCAAAATTTTAGCTGTTCAAGTTGATTTTTCAATTTTTGATGAATTTGAAAAATAAACTTGGACAGTTGAAATTTTAATTACGGTAGTTTTTTGACACCTGCTCTATTTGAAATCTTTCTTCAATTCACTTGGCTCCAATGCAAAAATTTTTAAACCCTTTTTTTTCTAGAAAATTCAATGAAGTTTTTCAACATTCCCTCTTATTATTTTGATACTGTGTTCAAACATAAAAAATCGTAAGTAAGTACTCAATTGTTGCGTCACAGATTTAAAAATTCTCAATTTTTGTTTCGAGAGAATGAAAATTTTGAATTTTTGTTTCGAGAGATTGAAAAATTTCAATTTTTGATTCAAGAAACTGCAATTTTTTTAATTTTTGACCAAAGAAATTGACATTTTTAATTTTTGACTTCAAAATTTTAAATCATTTAAATTTTGAAAAATTTCAATTTCAACAAGAAATTTTTTGTTTCATCACCACGTACGAAATATTGAAAATTTTACAAAACTTCAATTAGATATCATGTCCAGATTTTCAAAAAACTTCCATTTTAACCCTAGGGGGAGGAGGGGTATCAACCGACTTTTTAATTTGTTGATTTTTATCAGAATTTTTTTTGTTGAAAATTTACCAAGTTTTCAGATTTTTTGTTAAGCTGATTGACTTTTTGGCGTAGATCAAATCATATTTAAAATTATCTAAATCTTCAAAGGGTCCTAAATTCCCAAAATTTTGTTATTTATAAAATAATGAATTTTCAATTTCTCAAAAGGGATGGTTAATTTTTTCAATTTACTCTGGAAAAAAATTATACCTACTAAAAGATTATTCTACAAAATTTTCAATTGAAAAAAAATTCCTAACTTTTTTTTTGAAAATTTTACGTTGGTAGTCAACACGAAACTCTCATCTGAAGAAGCTGAAAATTTTCATCACGATTTCCTATTGATACCTACAAAAAAGCTGCACTAATGGAGATGGAAAATTTTCAAGTTTTGATACAAATGATGAAAAATTTTTGGATTTTGGGACTTTTATAGGCAACAATGTATGCTTCGTTTGAGATAGAAAAAATATAGGCATTAATTTCTCATAAAAACGATAAAATTTGAAGGGAAAAAACAAAAGACAGAAATTCTTTGATAGTTCTTTTTTAAATTAAGACTAATTCATATAAAATAGAAGATCTCTCAATTTTTGAAAAAATCAATTTTTCGTTGTTTTGAAGCCCCTACCAGTACCACTTTGAACCTGGAAAAAAATTATTCATTTGAAATCCTGAAGCAACCACTATATTGGGTATAGTTTTAATTTTCAAGTGTTTCTATAAAACTCTGAATTTTTTAGAGACTCAAAACACATTTGAGTTCTATCTACTTAAAAATCACTCCAGTCAAAAAATTTCCAAAAAATTTCAGTTCATCTTCATAAAAAAAATTGAAGCAAAAATGCTGTGTGACCTTTTTTCATTCCAATTTTTTCTCAAAATGATACTATTGTGAGTTACTCTCAGGTAATTCAGTACCTACCTAATAAAATTTCGAAGCAATCGATGTAGATCTTATTGACTTCAATTCGACTTCGCAACACTTCCGAATCACTACGAATCCCCAATTAATTCAAAATCGCGATATTTACGTTGAAACCCTAAACCATTTCGAATTCATTTTCATCATGAATTTCAATACCTCCTCCAACCCTGGCTCGTTCATCATCGTTTTCTTCTCATTCTTATTTGACCAATACAAAACGCCTTTCGAACCGACATGAATAAAATACTACGTCTCGAAAGGAGGCTTGATTTAATAACGAAAAACACCCCTTTCATCGTTGTCAGAATACTTAAACAGGAACGGCGGCGAGTTAATTGCCACCGCTGGGATGAGTTGGGTTGTCGAAAACGCTGTATTTATGCGATATAGGCACTAAAACTGTGAAAAACTTACGAATGGGATTCGGGGATACTGAAATTAGCAAAACGATTAATACTACAGAGAAAAGAACCCTCCACCTTCGCCACCCCTAATCTCGACTCTCCCACAACAAACAAGGTTATCTGGGCTCGTCTCGTATCAAAACGTGTTTTGTCAAAGAAGCATTTACAACTCCGGACGCGTATTATATAATTTACATATGAACGGAGGAAAAGGAAAGCTCTGGCAATGATTCCGACCACGCATTGCTGGCGATTGTTGAAAAAGCTCTTTTCGGTGTTTTTCGAAAACTACGCAAGAGGCGGAGGGTGATTTCGAGTAGGTTTTCGAATGCCGACCGACGAGTGTAATGACGCATGTGGAGGAGGTTAAAAGATCGCGGTGTTTGGTCGACGACGTTCGCCACCGTGCTCGGTAGCCTTTTACTTTGTGCAGGGGGTGTGAACTTGGCACGAAGCCTTTTCTTGGCCTGGAAACCCTTTCGAGCAAAGTTGTGTTTTACGTCTTATAAATACTAACGAGAACACGGGCTGGGTTGGACTTAGTACTCGATATGGTCAACATGCCAAAATAAACATCTTCTCTGCGAGCCAACGAGACCAAAAAACCTTTTTCAACTCCAGTAGATATACGTAGACAACAAAACGTGTCAAATGCATTTATCTACAGACGAAAATTTATGTACTATCGGGTCGAATTGTACACACTACATAATGAAAGCTATTAAGAAAAAAAAAATGGACAAGATGGAAAAAAAAAATCCGAGCGAATTGTATTTTGATCTCGATCTATGGTCTGGACGCGATGTTCGTTGAACGATGGAATGTTATTTTTCGGTAATTATGTCTTTAGTCAAGCTCGCCATGTACTTTTTCGAGCAGTCATTACAATCACCTTCGGTCTTCGTTGAACTGACCGACGAGTTTGATGGTTTGTCCTTCCGATGCACGATGGTCAGCGATTGCGGCGAGGGGATCGACGCCGTGCTGAGCCGAGCCGTTTATACGCTGTCAACCATCATCAACGGTGTCGACCGAAGATGGAGAAAATTATAACGAGATCGAAAACACGACCACCGTACGTAATATGCTTTGGTACGCCTTGTCGATTAGATATGGGAATCGTACCCATATACGAGGTTGTTTATCTATTCACTGAAATTAAGGTCACTGACATTGTGCTATGCATGTGTGACCTTTGAGAGTTCGAAAAAAATTTGGCCAATTTGAAATCAAATGAATCGAATTTTTGAATAAATGCCTAAGATCAACGAATTATAGACGAGTGTAATCCTCCAGTAATCCAAAAAAAAAGTTTGCAATCAAGGAATTTAGATACAGAAAATCGCTACCCGCTTCAAAAGTTGTGCAAAAATCTGACCTTGAAAAGAAAATCCATTTTAAAAATAGACTGCTTGGTATAGGTATTTTCTAATAATTTTTCAAGTTTTAATTTAAAAAAAAAACTGGTCAAGGAAAAAATGATCATTGGTGGTGGTAGTGATGGGGCGGGGGGAGGGGGAGATAAGAATGAAAAATTTATACTTTTTTGAGCCAAAATATTTTCCAAAAGAATGATCAAATTTCTTGAGTTGGTCCTAATTTTTTTAGCTAAAAATGTAATTTTGTCATTTTAAATGATGACAAGCTGTCTCCTTTAGCTTCATCATCGATTCATCTTGATCCCTCTCCAGATTTGTAATTCACACGAAATTTTTTTAAATGTGATTCTAGTTGAAAAAATTATTGAAATATTGTCGCAGGATACCAGGCTCAGCTTCGCACAGACATATAAATTCAGAACAATTAGAGTTACCTAAAAGAGAGATGACTTTTTGTTAAAATGTCAAGAAAAAATTTCAAGATATTTTTTAAAAATTGAAAAATGTGATCACAATCAAAGACATTTTTGTAATTTTTCTATGTTTTGCCATTTATTAAAAAACATTATACCTAACAATTTTCTCAAGCATCAATCTGACATCAAATAATTTATTTATGGCATAGGTAGTCAAAAATGATGTAGAAAAAAATCACAAAATTTTTTTGAGTTTGACAAAATGAAAACATCATGAATATTTCAAAATTTGTTATTAAAAAACTTAGGTAATGTTTGAGTGATCCTTTGGCATTTACCAGTGGTCTTTTGACACATACCAATAATTATTTGACACAATACCAAAATTGAACTATTTTACAAAAATATCCTCTAATTTTACAAAAAATCGAGCACCTACCCAACTTTTTCAAAAATTGAATAATTTTTGCCATTACCTACTTATTATTGTGTTACTTACTTATTTTACAAAAATTGAACATTTCGGCAAAATGGAATAATTTTATAAAAATTGAGTTATCTTTTCCAAAACTAAAAAATTTTACCAAAATTGAGCAATTTCACCAAAATTTTTGAAAAAATTTCAAGTTGAGTAATTTCACAAAAAATGGGCAATTTTGCAAACATTTATTTTAGTCACTTTTTCAACAAATTATTATCTATTACATATCACTAGAATTGAGTTAGAGTATGTATTTAACCAAATCTGAAAATTTTTTACCAAAAATGTGAAATTTAACCATGTTGAGAAATTTTATCAAACGAAATTGAACAATTTTTCCTGGATTAAACGATGATTTTACTTACCAAAATTGAGCAAATTTATCAAAAATTAGTGATTTTACAAACTTATTTGGACGATTGAGTGATTTTCAAAAATTGAATAATTTTTACCAGAACTAAATGAGGTGCTTATTTATTTTACTGATTAAGTTTATTTTGCCCAAATTATAATTTTATGTATATCTTACTAAAATTGGGGCATTTTTTTGCAAAATTAAAAAATCTTTCTCAAACAATCGAACTTTACCGAAATTGACAAATTTTACCAAAATTAAAAAATGTTATTAACGTTGAAAAATACTACAAAAAGATGAACAATTTTGCAAAATATTCAATTACTTTTTCAAAAACTTGGATATGTATGTACCTATTTTTGCCAGAATTCGTTATTCAATAAAAATTGAAAATTAACCATTTAAAATTTTACCAGAGTTGAGCAAAGGTCATAAGGGGAAAAATTGTTTACACTGTTTTTGAGAAGAGGAAAAAATAATCAAAATACCTACAAACAAATAAATATGAAATCATTTTTTTTTACAAGAATCACTTCATTTTATAACAAAATACAAAAAACAATTACATATTAGTATTTTTATAAATCTTGAGTAATTTTTTTTTTCAATTCACGAAAAAAATATTTAAACTCAGAAAAAAAAGATTCAAAAATTGAAAAATGTGATCATTTTTTATATGTAGATAAGTGAGCATGGATATAGATTATAGAAACCATCCTTATAGGTGTCAAAAATTGGTTTTTGAGTTGAGGTTCCCCCTTGATCCTACTTTTTCTGAAAAGTCCAAAACCAGTGTCAACTCAAAACCCAATTTTTGACCCCCAAGAGTGGTTTTTATATCCAGGCTCACATATTTTGTTTTTAATTGAAATAATTCGCGCGAAAGATTTGTTACTTATCTCAAAAAGTTTGTAGATTCAAAATATGCTACCTATTGATTTTCCTCATAAACTGATATGTAAATATCGCTGGCGATGTAAGCGATTGAAATGGTGCAAAATTGACCATTTTTACAACTTTGATCGCGTCTACAGAAAACCAAAGCAAATCGAACAGAAAATTTTAAATTATCGACTAAAACTATTTTCAACTCAAACACAAAATCGTCGTCCAGTGTAATTTTACAAACATTTTTAGTAAAGCTGAGAAACTTTACTCACCAACACCATAACCAAGCCATTTTACACAAATATTGAGCCATCTTATACAAATTGTGTGACATCTAAAAATTGAATAATTTCTAGGTATTAGAATTAATGATACTAAAATCGGACTATTTTGTCAAAATACAAAATATTTCTACCAAGAATTTGACCGAAACAAAATTTTTTATCAAAACTGAAAACTTTTACCAATTTTTTACAATTTTACAATTTCTTTTAAATGTTACCAAAATTGAAGAATTTAACCAAAATTGAAGAATTTTACCAAAATTGAAGGATTTCACCAAAATTGAAGGATTTCACCAAAATTGAAAAATTTCACCAAAATTGAAGAATTCTACCAAAATTGAAGAATTTCACCAAAATTGAAAAATTCTACCAAAATTGAAGAATTTTACCAAAATTGAAGAATTTTACCAAAATTGAAAAATTTTACCAAAATTGAAGAATTTTACCAAAATTGAAGAATTTTACCAAAATTGAAGGAATTCTACCAAAATTGAAAAAATTCTACCAAAATTGAAGAAATTCTACCAAAATTGAAGAATTCTACCAAAATTGAAGAATTTTACCAAAATTGAAGGAATTTCACCAAAATTAAAGGAATTTCACCAAAATTAAAGGAATTTCACCAAAATTGAAGAATTCTACCAAAATTGAAGAATTTCACCAAAATTGAAGAATTTCACCAAAATTGAAGAATTTCACCAAAATTGAAGGAATTTTACCAAACTTAAAGGAATTTCACCAAAATTGAAGAATTTTACCAAAATTGAAGAATTTTACCAAAATTGAAAAATTTTACCAAAATTGAAGAATTTTACCAAAATTGAAGAATTTTACCAAAATTGAAGAATTTTACAAAAAATTGAAGAATTTTACCAAAATTGAAAGAAATTCTACCAAAATTGAAGGAATTCTACCAAAATTGAAGAATTCTACCAAAATTGAAAAATTTTACCAAAATTGAAGGAATTTCACCAAAATTGAAGGAATTTCACCAAAATTGAAGGAATTTCACCAAAATTGAAGAATTTTACCAAAATTGAAGAATTTTACCAAAATTGAAAAATTTTACAAAAAATTGAAGAATTTTACCAAAATTAAAGGAATTCCACCAAAATTGAAAAATTTTACAAAAAATTGAAGAATTTTGCCAAATTTGAAAGAAATTCTACCAAAATTGAAGGAATTCTACCAAAATTGAAGAATTTTACCGAAATTGAAGAATTTTACCGAAATTGAAAAATTTTACAAAAAATTGAAAAATTTTACCAAAATTGAAGGAATTTTACCAAAATTGAAGGAATTTTACCAAAATTGAAGGAATTTTACCAAAATTGAAGGAATTTTACCAAAATTGAAGGAATTCTACCAAAATTGAAGAATTCTACCAAAATTGAAGAATTTTACCAAAATTCAAGAATTTTACCAAAATTGAAGAATATTACCAAAATTGAAGAATATTACCAAAATTCAAGAATTTTACCAAAATTCAAGAATTTTACCAAAATTGAAGAATTTTACCAAAATTGAAAATCTTACAAAAAAATTGAATAAATTGTACAAAAAATTGAAAAAATTCAACAAAAAAATTGAAAAATTTTACCAATATTTTAAAAATGAATGCACCAAAACTGAAAAGTTTCTATAAAGTTGAAAAACTTTATGCAAATTGAAAATTTTTACCATAATCAATATATTTTACCAAGATTGAAAAACTCATTATTTTATTTTCGAGAAAGATATGTTGCTTTCAGCGAACTAGTCAAACACAGTAAAAATCATTTAAGAACTTGGAATAAAAAATAACTCGAAAATGAACCGAAATTTCCCCTCAAGTACGTGTTTTTCACCAAAATACAATCTCTCTCATTATTTAATTCAACACCCAATCCATTACCACCATTTACACTCCGAACCACACAACTATCGAATCGATCCGTGAGATATTACACGATAATACGTATACTTGCATCCAACACTATCCATAATTTCGATCCAATTAACATCATCGAAACCTCCCTTCGCCTCGAGCAACCTGCTCCTTCCAACATACATACCAGCAATAAATTTGACACCGGTTGTCGGACGTTTGTAGCCAGCCTACAAAGAAGGCGCATTCGAGACTCATTTTCCATCTTTCACACTCATCCACATCCCTCAGCTCATGCAACAAAATATTAACACCTGCGGTCACTCGGCTCATTCCAATACCACAAAGATACTCTACAGTGGAGAAAACCATCATGCCTGGAACTCATTACACTACAGAAGGCTACAACGTCGAACTGCGAATCGATGATTTATTCACTTTAACGAATCGCACTACTAACATAATGAATTTTCTGCAACATCGTCGGCAGCTTACGAATTGGCGCACGGGGCGGCATATCCGAAAAGGGCACAAGGCGCAGAAGGGAAAGACGAAGAGCACACGCCACCGAAAGCAAACCATTCGAATAACATAACAAGTCGATGTTTCGTACAGTAATCCGAATGGAATACACCGAGATCTATTATAGGTATACAGATAGAGCAGGAGGATACACACGATGGCACAAACGCACACATACAGATCTACACGGTATGAAAGTAATATGAGAATATAACCTGGGCCAGAGGCAGGTCGACAGGTCTGTGACCCCGAGTAGTCATACCTGTCCTTAGGCTCTACCACACAGTACGTTTACGCTCACGTACGCTCATCTACAAACGCTCTTCTCTTAACATATTATATACCTCCTTCTATCTTATAATCAAGGTCACATCAGATAGGCAACTTCGCCTCGGGCTTTTTTTCGTTGGTACCTTATAAAACCATTAAGAAGAGCAAAGGGGCAGCCAAGCTCGACGCTTTGTCGTACCCGATGCAGATCCCATTTCGGCCAAAAAGTCAGCCAGCTTTTCGTATCCGCGTTCAGCTTTTTTCGTAAATGTTCGCCGAGCAACGTCGCCCGGGGTCAAACACCCTGCAAATGTCATTCCAAATGTCACGACCTATTTAAAAGCGTAAAAAGCCGATAAGCGTCGCTGACTATCGTCTAAACAATGCGAAATGCACGCGCCTCAAATGCTCTTCTCTCGAGTAGTGTTTTGGCACAAAATCAATCAGCCAATGTCGTCGGCGCTGCTGACGAAATATGCAGCGGTCTCGATATCTCAAACGATCGTTTCTCCTTTACCATAAGCTACATCGGCGAGCTCGTGATAAATATACGGTCATTTATACAGTCGACAGCAGCAAATACCGCAAGAGCAGGCATTTACGGTTTTATTGGCGTTTTTTTAGGCTGAGGTGTGACAAAAGCCAACGAAAAGGACATCTCGGTAGCCTTTCGTACGTATTTTAACTTTCGTCACCCTTCTTCCCAGTGTCGAAAATTGTGCATATTAAAAATCGTGTTTAGTCGAGGGTTCGTTGTATATATTAGTAAAATCCTGCTCGTTTATGAGAGCTCATTCCATATCTCTGCATTGAACTGTACAATGAGTATGGGTTAAAAATATCCTCACGTTGGGTGAATAAAAAAAAAATTTAACGTTTTTTTTTTTTTTTACAACTTTCGACTCTTCTATTATACATAAAATTACTCCAAAACATGATTTATTTTTCAAATGAGAGAGTTATATTTATGATACCTAATAAACGAATACGTAGTTTATGAACTTTAAAGCTCTCGTCGAATATTTTACCTATTTTTTTTTTAAATTATTTATAATCCAATTGAACGTACCTACAATATGTAAGTTTTAAGAAAAAAAAGTCTAATTGGATGATTTTGTATTCGTTATCATTATTATCAGTTTCATTGTAATGGTCTACTGAATGAGTACCTGAGGTTGCGGATATAAAGTACCTGAAGAGAGCAGGGAAACGTGTAAAAATATTTCGGCTTATCGGTGTTTCTTTGACGGGGCACGATATAAAATATTCTTTTTATCGGTTCAATGAGATTAATCACAACGAAAGTAGGAAGTCGAAGTTAATATTGGAGGCTAATTTCACAATATCTAAGCCTAAGAATAAATAAAATTGACCATGTTGATTTTTTTACTACGCATTTTCGATATAGGTAAAATTAATCAGTAAGGTGTTTTCGTTTTTATTTTGATGATAAATGAAATATTGGACTGAGAAATAAAATCAAATTTCCTGTTAAAAAATTATAATCGAATTTATTTTCAAGTTGATTTTTCAATAAGTGCATATTTTCGGAATAAATTCCAAAATCAAAATTCCTGACTATTTATGGTCATTTCTGACGCTGTAGAAGGTTTATGCACTCAACTAAAAATGTCTCTTTCGACTTTCAATTTAAAAAAATAATAAAACTCGAAATTTCACTCTTCAATCCCTAAGTACTTTTTTCTCTTTTTGGTTCAAGAGCAATTTTACAAAAATCAAGCAAAAATTAAGTTATGTTATTAAAATTGAATCACTAATTTTTTTATGCAAAAATTGAGCAATTTCGCAACAATTGAATTATTTTTTCAAAAAATAACTTACTTTACCAAAGTAAGTTATTTCAAAAAAATTGAAGCATCAAACAATTTTCTAAAAATATTCGGGTTTCTTTCCAAAAAATTGGCATGTGAGCAATTTTAAAAGTATACTTGAAGCACCTTACCAAAACATCAAGTAAAATTACAAAAAATGCGCAATTTTTCCAAAAATTGATTTATTTTCAACTATCAAAATTGATCAGTTCAACCAAACTGAGATTTTCAGAAAAATTTAGTCGCTTTGGTATTTTATAACAGTTTAATCAGGTTATAAAAAGCTGAGCAGCTTTACAAAAAGTTGAGAAATTTGACAAAAGTTGAGCAATTTGTCAAAAGTTGAGCAATTTGTCAAAAGTTGAACAATTTTACAAAAAAAAATCACTGCAATTTCACAAAAAAATCATTGCAATTTTACAAAAAAAAAATAGTGTTATTTTACCAAAAAAAATGCAGTGCAGTTTTACAAAAAAATAAGTGCAATTTTACAAAAAAAAAAACGTGTAATTTTACCAAAAAAATTCAGTGCAGTTTTACAAAAAAAATCAGTGCAATTTCACAAAAAAATCATTGCAAAAAAAACAGCGCAATTTTACAAAAAAAAAATCAGTGTAATTTTATCAAAAAAATTCAGTGCAATTTTACCAAAAAAAAATGCAGTACAATTTTACCAAAAAAATGCAGTGCAATTTTACCAAAAAAATGCAGTGCAATTTAACCCAAAAAATGCAGTGCAATTTTACCCAAAAAATGCAGTGCAATTTTACCCAAAAAATGCAGTGCAATTTTACCAAAAAAATACAGTGCAATTTTACCAAAAAAATTCAGGGCAATTTTACCAAAAAAAAAAATGCAGTGCAATTTTATAAAAAGTGAGTGATACCTACTTCACAAAAAAGTTGAACAATACAAAAATTGAGTCATCATACCAAAGTTGAATTCATTTATAAAAATCGGATAATTTCATCAAAAATGAATAATTTTCCCAAAACTGTAAACTTTGTACAAAATTGAGCAATTTCAATTATCAAAATTGAGATTCATTTACAACTGAGGCAGACACCAACATATTTTACAATATGGCCAATTGAAATTCTTTTCATTTTTACCACAATTGAGTCATTTTAGCAAAACTGAGTTAGTTTACCAAAATGGAATTTTTCAATCAATATTCAAGATTTTTACCAAACTTGAAAAATTTTATCAGAATTGAAAAATGTTATCAAAATTGAAGAACGGATGAATTTCCAACATTGAAAATTTTTTACCCAAAACTGAGCAACTTCACTTGTCAAAATTGATCAATTTGATTCTTCTTTCAAAATTGGACCGTACTTCAAGAATAGTATGGATACTTTTTAAAAGAATATCGATTTTTTGCTTTCTACTTACAATATGCAAACATTCTACAAAGATTGAACTTTCGCACAAAAATTGAGTAATTTTCGCAAAATTGAGTAATTTTTCAAAAATCAAGTCATTTTTCCAAAATTTAGTTACTTTGAGTCACAAAAAATTGAGCATTTGAACAAAAATTGAGTTTTTTTTAAAAAATTTGAGTCATTTTGAAAAAAAACGGACAATTCTAAAAAATAAACACTTTTATAAGAATTGAGCATATTTTAGAAATTGAGATATTTTTCCTAAAAAAGTTGAATTCTTTCGAAAATTGAATTTCCCACAAGAATAAAAACGGAATTACTTATTATGGAAAAATCGAGTCAGTTCACAAAAATTTATAAACAATTGATCAATTGGACAAAACGGGATAAATTTACAGAAATTGAATGTTTCTACAAAAATTGAATTAAGTGCATTTGGAAAAATAGTTGAAATAATTTTCCAAAAACTGAGCAGTTTTGAAGCAAACTAAATTGAAAGGGGTTGCAGAGCAAAAATTGAATAATTTCTTGAAAATAGGACAAATCTACGTATAACAGAGTTATATCCTTTGGCATTTCTATGGCTTACTTTTTCAATTTCAATACTTGACTTATTTAAATTTTTAAGCAACCAATGTTATAGCTATTTTCATAAATCAATCAAGATACATTAATTAATATAATAGTACATATATCTACTCGTGCACCATTGATCATAAAAAGTAAGTACCTATAAGTAAGTCCATTAGATGAAAACAAAATTATCTGTTTTTATTTTGCTTTATCAAGTTTAAAGGTGAACTGATAAAATTAAAAAAAAAATCATATACAGTATGAATGAAATAAAAAAATACCTATTCTAGAGATAAAATAAAATTTCGTAATAAATTTTCAAACCCACTCTCCCACCGAGTGATCTTTAAACGAATAATAATAAAATTTGATAAATAAGGTAGTAAAAAATCACAACGTTTATAATTCCGAAGAAAAAAAGCCCATCGGAAGGGATATATTTCTTATATACAATAACAGGCATTTAGGGTGTTTGGACGAGAGGAGCCGATATTAACAACTAACCCTCTTAACCGAAGGTCGCCCTTTTTCGGAGTTCGGACGCTTTTTACTCAACGAGTAAATATGTACGTGTCGTTGACTGTTTACCGGAATCACTCGAATGTTGTATGGTAATAAATTGCATCTGCTTGTCCCTTTGCTGGATGGCGTACGTTTTTAACGAAATACGTCAAAATATGATTTCTGCGGCGGATTTTTTGTGCCGGTGTGGCGTTTTTAGTCGACGCTGTGGTATCCGAAGCGGTACTAGGGGTTGTGATTTTGTAATGGTAAGACGATGTCTGTTTATGTGGCGCGTTTCAAACGTGTGGGAAAGTGTCTCCTTGATGTCGTCGTAATGGTGCGGTGTATTCTTAAGGGTAATGGAGTGAAAGAAATGGTTTTATGAATGGTTATCGAGATTTCAAATGATGGAATTAAAGGTCTCGTGAACTTGTTTCGATCTAGTTTATGGGCTCGTAAATGTACATAAAAATGTACGAAACGAGTTAAACGATAAAAATATACGTACAATAGAAAAATTTTACTTTTTCGAATTAATTTATCGTGTGATATGGGGTCGAGAGGGTGAAGCTTTTTGGAAAGGCGGATTCAAATACTAAGAGAGACTCTTATTTTTCAACGAAATACGATTACTTATGCAAGTGAATACAAAAAGAAATGTTTATCATCGAAATCGAAAAACGTTAAAACTCAGAGGAATGTAAAAATTTCATAATTTTGAAAGTCATGGCTTAACATTTTGAAGGGTTCGGAAATGATGACAATTTCCAGTTTTGAAAGTTATAAACATTCATTAGGTACCTACTTATTTCGAATCAAAATTTGAAGTAGGTAGTTGGAAAACGAAAAAAAGTCCCAATTTCAAATCAAAAGTAAAAAATTTATAATTTTGGTAGAAAATCTGTAAATTTTATAAATATGCTTAGATCCAAATAATAAATGGTCATTGAGAAAATTTGTTCCCAAGTCGTAAAAATTGAAATGTTCATTAAGAAGTCACGAAAAAGTCATTTAAGCGTCAAAAAGAAAGGAATTAATGTCCAGTCATAACATAATATCCAAAATTATTGTGTTTACAGAATTTTTCTACATTGAGCACGAATTTTGTAAAATTGCTCGATTTTTCTAAAATTGTTCAAATTTTTGTAAACAAAGCTCAGTTTTTGTAGAACGACTCAACTTATGAAAATCAGATTAATTTGTTATGAGATTGGTTCAGTTGTAATAAAATGAGCTCAGTTTATATAAAGTCATCCATTTATAACCCGGAGTAGTTTTGGTGAAATCACTCAATTTTCCTAAAATTGCTCAACTATTGAAAGATTATTGTTCAATTTCTGTAAAATTGTTCAATTTCTGTAAAATTGCTCAATTTTTGTGGAATTTCTCAATTTTTGAGGAATTTCTAAGTTTTTGTAAAATTGCTCATTTATTTTTGCAAAATTGCTCAATTTTTGTAAAGTTGCTTAATTTTTAAGAAATTGCTCAATTTTTGTAAATTTGCCCAATTTTTAAGAAATTGCTCAATTTGTGTAAAATTGCTCAATTTTCAGGAAATTGCTCAATCTTTGTAAAATTGCTAAAAAAATTTAAATGGCTCAAATTTTGTAAAATTGTTAAATTTCTGTAAAATTGCTCATTTTTTTTTTTTGTAAAATCGCTCAATTTTTGTAAAATTGCTAATTTTTTGTAAAATTTTTCAATTTTTGTAAAATTGTTTAATTTTTGTAAAACTGCTCAATCTTTTTTGTAAAATAGTTCATTTTTTCGTAAAATTGCTCATTTTTTTTGTAAAATTGCTCAATTTTTGTAAAGTTGCTTAATTTTTGTAAAATTGCTCAATTTTTGTAAAATTGCTCAATTTTTGTAAAATTGTTTAATTTTTGTAGTAAAACTGCTCAATCTTTTTTGTAAAATAGTTCATTTTTTTGTAAAATTGTTCATTTTTTATTTGTAAAATTGCTCAATTTTTGTAAATTTGCCTAATTTTTAAGAAATTGCTCAATTTTTGTAAAGTTGATTAATTTTTAAGAAATTGCTCAATTTTTGTAAAGTTGCCTAATTTTTAAGAAATTGCTCAATTTTTGTAAGACTGGACAGAGGTTGCAAAATTACTCAATTTTGGGAAACTGGGAAGTTTTTATATAATGACTCAATTTATGAATATAGCTCAACTTTTTGTTCAATACATATGTTCAAAGTCAAAATGAATAAAAAAAAAAATTCAGTTTTTTCAAACTCACTCACTTTGGTAAACCTGAATAATTTTTGTAACGTCGCTCAATTTTCCTAAAGTCAGCTCGGTTTAAAAATTGAGCAAATTTTTGAAAAATAGGAAAATTATTGCTTAATTTTTGTAAATTTGACGAAGTATTTTTAAATGACTCAATTGATGAGTATAAGTTCCAATTTTTTATAATGGGCTTAGAATAAATAAAATTAGTTTAGTTTTTGTAAAATCGCTCAAAGTAAACTCGGTTTTCACAAATTAGAAAATTTCACTAAAAATCGACCCAATTTTTGAAAAGTTGAACAAAGTTTTAAAAAATCAACCAAAGTTTAGAAAAATTTAGAAAATTTTTGAAAAATAAGAAAAACTGCTCAATTTTTCTAACACTGCTAAATTTTCCTAAAATTGCTGAATTTTTGTAAACTGGACGAAGTTTGTATAGAATGACTCAAATTACGAATAAAGCTCAACTTTTTATGTAACAGGCTCAAAATTAATAAAATGAGTTCTGTTTTTGAAAATTCGCTCACTTTTGTATAAGTACCTGAATAATTTTTGTAAAATCACTCAATTTTTGTAAAATGATCAACTTTTTGAAAAACGACTCAATTTTTGCAATATTACTCATTTATTTTGTAAACTAGCTCAATTCTTGTAAAATCACTCAATCATTATGAACTGGCTCAATTATTGTAAATCTTAATTTTGATAAACTGCCTCCATTTTTTAAACAGGCCTAATTTTCAAAATATAGTCAACTTTTCATAAAAATTGACCCATTTTTCAAAACTTTGCTCAACTTTTCAAAACTCTGTTTAATATTTCAAAAATCTATCAAATTTTTTAAAATTCTCAATTTAGTAAAAAATTGCTCAATTCTTAATGAAATAGTTCAATTTATGTAAACCGAGCTCACTTTTTGCAATCTAAACTCCCTTTTTGTAAAATGGAGTTAAATTTCTCCAGTAAAAATCCCCTTTTCAGTGAGATTACACTTTTCGTAATTCTTAATTATGCTAAATTCTTTCCCTTTTTTAGCTTTTGTTCAATTTTTTTCACCCTAAAATTCCTCGATCGTTCAAATATTACTCAGTTTTCTTATAAAATTGCTCAATTTTTTAAAACAGTCAATTTTACTGAAATTTCTAATTTTTTTAAATTGAATTTTCGTCAATTCAACTAATTTTCGCTGCGTGCTACATTTACAAAATCAAGTTGAAAAGTAGATCCTCTTTCTTGGTAATAAATTCATCAATTTATACCCAATAAGGTTCTAAGGATGAAAATCTCAACCACTCGTTGATCTGACGTAATTACAAGAAACCTGGATGACCTACAAGGTTAATAAAAACGTATCCATAAATTCGAACGACACGTCTCGCAGTAACACACAGGTGACCAGTTTTTCTAAAACGTACAAATACATAATATCCAAGTCCTACTCGGCGTACCTACTTATACTCTACGCAGCATACACAGCAAAGAGAAACACTCTGGAAAATAGTTATTATTCCAACGTCTATGTACCGGAAGATCAAAGGTCTCGAAACAAGCAACCGATATGTCCTATGTGTATAATAAATCGAAAAGAATAATATAAGAACGTATACGAAAATCGGCGCTTACATATCGATGTAAAAGGTTATTGGCCGAACGCTGACTATATCATTTGGAATGGAAAATTTCATACACGAACCTCTCTTCCTCTTTCTTTCTCTGTTTCTCTCGACTGTATAATGACGACGGTGGCGTAAAATTTCTTCGACGACGGCGAGAATCTGACGCGGGTAATTAAGAGTAACGAAGAATAGAAACGATTGGGGTTTTTGTAAGCGTTCCGTTCCTAGTATTAGGTTTCTTTTACACGCTATCGTATAGGCTATACATTATACTCGTAGTACGATGTAGCTATAGGTAGAGGTACTCGTAGAGTATCTGGATGCTCTGCAGAGAAGGTTAGCGCCGTAATATCATTGTCGATGACCATATCGTACCTATACTACCAATAGGTTAGGAAGTACATAGACGCAGAGTTCTCCCGCGCAAACTGGAATGTAACCAAACTAGTATATATAGGAGAGCGTGTGTACTATATTTTATATTATTGCCTATGTATGCGTGTATCTGGATAATACCTTGTGTATCTCTGTATGTAGTACGTACAGAATACGAGCTACATAATATACCGAAGCCCAACATAGGTAAAAGGTAATTACCTGCGTGTAGCTATCTAATATGTAGTCTCGCATCGTCGCCCAATCCGCATCATAAACACTATGTGCAAACTATTTTGCTCAGATAATTTTCCGGTATTGTGGTCTCACGGTTGTACCATATTTTTTTTTTTTAAACGTACGTACTCGAACTTCTTTCTGAAGTTGACTGTCGTGTGTTTCTTTCGGGTACTCGATGGATTTTTTTCCAGTGCCGTACCATTTTTTTAAAAATAGGTATAAATTGATGCCTGGACAGTGACGTTTAACTAGATTTAATGCTTGGAATTTGGTGAAATTATATGAAATATGGTCCAAAATGTGCATAAAATGCTGTTCATACAATTACAAGATGAATAAGAAATTTTGCTAGAGACAAAATTATAGTGAATTTGCCTTAGATGATAAACAAGAGTCGCTCCTTGTCCCCACTCTCAAGTTTGCAAAATGGCCTTTCCCATGTGGAAAAAATCAATTCGATTTGGAAAATTTGAAAAAATGTCAATTATTGAAAAGAAAATCTAATCCAATACGAATCGAAAATACTTTATGGATAAAAGAAATTACATTCATTAAAAAATTAAACCAACAGTAAGAAAAATTGCAAAGAATATTTTTTCACTAAATCTTTAAGTGAAATATAACTAAAACTTATGTCTACGGCCTACCTAGAATGCAAAACTTTGATTAAAATGAAAATGAGTTGAAAAAAAATACGAATTCAGGACAAAATGGCCAACAAAATAAGAAAAGCCAAGAAGAAGCAGCTGTCATTTATTGTAAAATCGAAGCTTGAATCGGATTTATTGAAGTGATGGCCTCGCAACCCTCCTTTCTCTCCATCTCAACAGATTTGCGAAAAGATACAAAAGATATTTAATAAAGAAAATTATTTATAGAGAGAAGAGCTGTAGAACGGAAATCAACTTTTCTCAACAAAGCGGAAGTGGCCATTATTATTTTGAATAAGAAAAAATGAAAAATTGGAGATAGATATCTATGTATCCATTTCAAGTAAAAAAAATCAGAAAAAATTCATTAAAGTCGAAATGTTTCTGATTCGTCCTAATGAAATTTTTACACGTTTTCTTCGAAAAAGCTCATTGATTTTTCTCAAACTTCTCTATGTTGAACAAGATTAAGTTTACAAAAATTGAACAATTTTATAAAAAAAAATTGAACAATTTTACAAAAAACCCAACAATTTTACAAAAAACCAACAATTTTACAAAAAACCAACAATTTTACAAAAAATTGAACAATTTTATAATAAAACGGAACAATTTTACAAAATTTTGAACAATTTTACAAAAATTGAACAATTTTACAAAAAATTGAGCAATTTTACAAAAAATTGAGCAATTTTACAAAAAATTGAGCAATTTTACAAAAAAATTGAGCAATTTTACAAAAAATTGAACAATTTTACAAAAAATTGAACAATTTTACAAAAAATTGAACAATTTTACAAAAAAATTGAACAATTTTACAAAAAATTGAACAATTTTACAAAAAATTGAACAATTTTACAAAAAATTGAACAATTTTACAAAAAATTGAACATTTTTACAAAAAATTGAACTGTTCTACAAAAATTAAACCATTTTATAAAAGTGCATTCACGATGGAATTGAGAAAGAAGCTTAAAATCACTTCTATTTGTCAATGGCATAGCCAGAAATTTCTTAATGGGAGGGGGGGAGGAGGTGTCAGAACTTTTATAATTTTTTGAAAAATTTTGAGTTCAGCACCCTGTCCTTTCGAAAAAATTTTCTTTTGCTATGAAAACACCAAATTCAAAATTTGAGTCATTTTCATAAATATTAGAAGTTGCACAGGTGTTTATAAAGTTCTTATGCGATTTACATAGAATATTTTCGGAATAAAAAGAATCCTTAACCTCATTTGGGGGAGGAGGGTCCGGACCTCGCCAAAACCACCCTTGACCATGCCACTGCTCTTTGTTCGATACAAAAATATTATATGTTCTTAACCTTCCACATTTTCTTCTCGCATCTCCTCGAAGTACACATAGAAAAGCAAATACAAAAAAATATTAAAAAATCAATTAAAATCCACATTTGGAAATTGACCTTCAAAAATTGGAAAAATTTTTATTTTTTACCTAATAAATTGAAAAAAGTGATACAAACTCGTGAAAATTATCGAAAATTTTGTCAAAATTGCCCAGAAATTTTCATCAGTGCTGTTTTAGGTAATGTTTGATAAAATTGTCAAAAAGGCTGAAAAATTGTGAAGAAAATTTCAAAAAATTATGTAGGGTAGAGGTATGCACCAAAATGGGATTTTTTCTGTGAGATGAAAGGAAAATGTTTGAGTTTCAATTTGTTCCAAAAATCAGACGGTTAGTGTATCTTCCTATTCTTGGTCCAGGTTCCCTTAAAAATTTTTTTTGGCAGTAAGTATTCAAGAACATATCTATTTTCAAACAATATTTTACATCATCATAATATGCTAGAAAAAAATTTCAAGTTTTTTGTATCATAAGTAATATTTTTTTTTTCAATTTATATGACAACTTGCCTCATGATTTTCTTTGATCATTTTTTCGATTCATCATCTCGATTGACCAATTTATTAAAATCTGAGTTCTCTCGCAATTTTAATTAAGGATTCCGCTGACAATTTTTTCCTAAAATTTAAAAATTCTTTCCGAAAAATTTTTCAATTTCCAGAAGAGGAAAAAAATTCAAGAGGAAACTTGATCTTCCGCATTTTTATTTCAAAGCAACAATGATTGTAAATTAAAAGCTTCCCTCTTTCTAATATTTACCCTTATTTTTTTAACGATTTTCCCCAATTTCTAAATACTTTTAACAATTTTTCAATGACTTTTATGCCAATTTGAGAAGTTTTTTAATAATTAAAACGAGTTTAGGTATCCCATTTCAATTTCCAACGATTTCTATCCAATCTTAACGATTTTTAGAATACTGTATTTATATTAGAAATTTTATCAAATTAAAGAAATAGAAAAATGGATATTAAAATTTTTATATATATATTTTTTTTTGGGGGGGGGGGGAGGACATTCCCAGATGAGAACATGAAACTGAATAATTTGAGTTAGATAAGAATCGTGTTAAATCAAAAGCGACCAAGCGACATGAAAAATTTCACCAAAAAACAGATCTGAAAGTAAGTACGATAACTTACTTCTGCAAAAGTTGAAGAAGGGATGATGAGTATGAGAGATATGTACTTTAGTAACATTGATCTATCAGTACATAATTTACGTGTTTAAAAGCTTATTCTGCGTTACCAGCGAAAAAAACGTTAAAATCTCAGCACTTCCAATTTTGTTGCTTGGTCGCTTTTGACTTGACATGATTTTGAAAAAAATTAATTAAATTTCAAATATGCGTGGTTACAAATTCATAAGCTAAAAACCTGAAACCAGAAAATTCAGCGTAATATTAAATCCAGTCAATAATTTTTTGAAATTCCGATCTAATCGATGAAAAAAAGAGCTCAAATTCCAGATCAAAATTTGAACCACAATAATAAAACTATCAATAAAGATCTTCATCACGACTCCAGTTTGTAATTCATTAAAATTTCTCAACCAACCATCCAAATTCAAATTTTACCCAATTTCTACCATTCTTCTTAATTAAACCATCACATTCAAGGTCAAAGGTCCCACTCCCAACAATTCATCCGCATAGGATTAAATTCACCCAAAAACCACCTCACCACGAAGATCACTCCGCAGGAATGTGGACATAGATTTCACAATTTCGACGATTTTTCACTCAAATCCATACCAACGACATAGTAAACTCGAATAAATCACCAACATTATTAATCCTCCTATGGGTATTTCTTTTCACTAATTATCTGCTAGTATACCTAACCAAAGTATACCTGCACATAATACACAAAAAAATTCCTCATCAATCTCGTCGACTTTATAAGCCTCTTATTCGGACCATCAAAGCCATACTTTTAAGACCCTATCAACATACGTCTATTTCCTCGAATCTCTCGCCAGCACCTATCTATTTCACTCGTAAGTAAATTTACCGGTTAAAAAATGCTATTAATTTAGTCATTCGCAACACCATAAAATCATGATTTTTAGCACAAGCCCGAGTAATATTTCGTTTAAATTCATGGCCATTCGCGACCTTACTCTAGTCACTGAAAAAATTTCTAGGCTTCGTATACATATAGAAGATCACACAGAGGTAATAAAAAATCGCCGCATTAATTTTTTTCTAGCCCATAGTCAAAGACTGGAATAGCTTTCGCTGTCGAAATTTATCGATGTTTACACCGTATTTTTTTTTCTCTATAAACATTCAACCGGGTATTTATACCCGCGATATAATATGTTGTCACATTAATTAATTACAAAGGCAACATCGTCATCGTACTGTTGAGCAACTCGTTTCCACCTGTGGAGTCGCACGTTGCACAAGAGTAAAAATCTACGCGGTTTGATGCTTCGGGACACGTATTTTTTCAAGACTCTTTCAAGGGGGAGACGAGCGTTAATTTGGAACGTGCCTGAAATTAAACAACAAAACAACCAAGGAGGGAGGGGCAAACCAACGTACGTAATCTCGAGAAGAAGTTACTCGTGCAAAAAAACACGAAAAAAAGGCCAATTGTTCCTCAGCCCCTTTTAAAGATTCGTCAATAAAATAAAAACAACAACGTTTTCAATTATATCAGTACAAAAGAGTGGAACGCGAACACAACGAGCAAAGTTAATGAAACCTCGCGAATCAGCAGGCCGAGAGGCAGAGCAGGGTCGAAAGGGGAATATAAATTCTGCGAGTTGAGAAAAAACGTATAAAACGACTCGGTTTAATTATTGTAGCGCCCTTAAATGCCACAAGAGGTGTTAAAATAAATTAGGGTGTATAATTGCGTGCGCTCGGAGGGTTTTCGAAAAAGGGGTTAAAGGTAATGAAAACAAGATAACAAACCACCGTCCAGGGATGCAGGTTAAGTTGAACAATGCTGCTTATTAGGGTATGTTTTATTACGCAGCCAAGTATGCTGAATGCAAAGATAAGAAGCTATCAAGTCACCATTCTGCGGCGCACGTACCCTGCCTCCCACTGCCTCTTGTTCGCTATGAAAAGCCACTGTACCCTTTTTCTTCTTTTTTTCGCCTGGCAAACGATTCGATACGGAATGGAGATGTTGTAACAGGTATCCTTTTTTTTTCACCTTCATCGAGAACCTTTAACGCCATCCTGATCTTAATGGGTTCGCGCATTAAAAAACCGTTCATCTCGAGCGTATGAAACAAGGTCAGAATTTTTATCATGCGAATTTGATAAGACACGCGTGAAATGTGTCGAGATTAATTTTCCTCCTTTTATTTAGATCGCGAGGTGAGAAATTCATCTCGTTAATGATTCCAGGCGTGCTCGATTGAATTGGCCTTAAAAGAAAGCGACCTTGGTGACATAATTTCGCTAGAAAAGTGACGAAAAATGCTCACTTTATGAGGGATTTTTTTGAATATATATATTTTTTTCAATGGTGAAGTGTTAAACGATTTTCTAAACATTGGGGAATTTTCCATAACCGGAATGATTTTTTTTGTGACTTGGGTAATTTTTCAAAAATTGAAGAATCTCTTGAAACTAGGAAGATTTTCTAAAAAATGAGCCTTTCAAAATTGAACAATTTTCCACAAAATAAACAATTTTCTACAAAATTGAACAATTATCCACAAATAAAGAGAACAATTTCCCACAAAATTGATAAACGTTCCACAAAATTGATAAACTTTCCACAAATTTGAACAATATTCCACAAGTATGAACAATTTTCCACAAATTTGAACATTTTCCCACAAAATTGAGCATATTCCACAAAATTGAGCATTTTTCACAAATTTGAACAATTTTCTACAAATTTGAACCTTTTTCCACAAATTTGAACTATTTTCCACAAATTTGAACAATTTTTCACAAAATTGAACAATTTTCCAAAAAATTGAACAATTTTCCAAAAAATTGATTTTTTTTTTACACAATTTCGAAAAATTGAAACAAAAGTTTACAATTTTCCACATAATTCTGAAAATTGAACCAAAATTTTACAATGTCCCTCAATAATGGTCAATTTCCCACAAAATAGAACAATTATCCACAAAAGAGAACAATTTCTTACAAAATTGATAAACTTTCCACAAATTTGAGCAATTTTCCACAAGTGTGAACAATTTTCCACAAATTTGCACAATTTTCCACAAATTTGCACAATTTTCCACAAATTTGAACAATTTTTCACAAGTCTGAACAATTTTCCACAAGTTTGAACAATTTTGCACAAACTTGAACAATTTTCCACAAAATTGAGCATTTTCCACAAAATTGAGCATTTTCCACAAAATTGAGCATTTTCCACAAAATTGAGCATTTTCCACAAAATTGAGCATTTTCCACAAAATTGAGCATTTTCCACAAAATTGAGCATTTTCCACAAAATTGAGCATTTTCCACAAAATTGAACAATTTTTCGTAATTATGATCAATTTTTCACAAAATTGAACAATTTTCTACAAAATTGAACAATTATCCACAAAAGAGAACAATTTCTCACAAAATTGATAAACTTTCTACAAATTTGAACAATTTTCCACAAGTATGAACAATTTTCCACAAATTTGAACATTTTTGCACAAAATTGAGCATATTCCACAAAATTGAGCATTTTTCACAAATTTGAACAATTTTCTACAAATTTGAACCTTTTTGCACAAATTTGTACTATTTTCCACAAATTTGTACTATTTTCCACAAATTTGAACAATTTTTCACAAAATTGAACATTTTCCACAAAATTGAACAATTTTTGACAAAATTGAACAATTTTCGACAAAATTGAACAATTTTCGACAAAATTGAACAATTTTCGACAAAATTGAACAATTTTCGACAAAATTGAACAATTTTCGACAAAATTGAACAATTTTCGAAAAAATTGAACAATTTCGACAAAATTGAACAAATCAACAAAATTGAACAATTTTCGACAAAATTGAACAATTTTCGACAAAATTGAACAAATCAACAAAATTGAACAATTTTTTACAAAATTAAACAATTTTTACAATTATTATCAACTTTTTGCAAAATTGAACAAAATTTTAACACAACTTCGAAAAATTTGAACCAAAATTTCACAATTTTCCACATAACTCCGAAAAATTGAACCAAAATTTTGCAGTGTTTCACAATACTGTTCAATTTTCCACAAAATAGAATAAAGTGAACAATTTCTCACAAAATTGAACAAGATTTTAAAAATGGAGCTATTTTCCCAGAATAGGTAATTTTTCAAAATGTACAATTTTCTTAGAATTGAATGATTTTTCAAAACTTGAAATGGTTTCTTCCATATAACCTGAATGATTTTTCTTATTTTGAGGGATTTTCCGGAACGAATAAGATGAGTTTTCAAATTTTGGTCAATATTTCTAAAACATGGTTAATAATTATTCAGAAACTAGTCACTTTCCAAAAAGTTGAATTATTTTTCAAAAAATTGGTAACTTTCCCAAAATTGAATTATTTTCCTGAAATTAATTAATTTTCAGTAAATTGAATGAACCATCTTTCAAAGCTTAGACAAATGATAAATTTTCAAAACTTACAACATTTTTTAAAACGTGGAGGACACTCCAATCTTTTTTTCAGCAAACTGAAATCAGAATGATATTTCAAAAAAAGAAAAAAAAATCACAAGCAAGTTCAACTTGGAAAAAAATTCAAAAGCTCCCATACATTGAATAATTTTTTTCAAATTTTTATAATTTAAAAAAAATGGTACCTACATAATTTTCCATAAAAAGATTTCAACAAAGGAATTGCGTATAAAAAATTTTCAAGCCGATTTGTTAAAATATAGTTTTATTAAAACGTTTAGAGTGAAAATACTTATTTTTTCCGAATAGGTATTTCGATTGTTAGAGGATAACTTTTTTTGTAACCTAAATACTTCTTTTTCTTTGGTTACAGCAAAAAAAGCACTTTCAGCAACTTTTTAGAAGAAATGCCGATTAAAATTGAGTAAAACTGAGAAAAAATATGATAAATTGGACACATTGTAATTTTTCGCCGCCCACATGACTCAATTCTGCAACCAACTAGCCTATTTGCACACATTTGCATCCAGTTCGGTGCTCGAGCAATAAACTCGCGAAACGATATTTTTATTATGTACTTACGACGTCGTCTCGTCAACATTATTATTTCTCGTATCCAAATTAACCGGATATAATACATCGGATATTTTTACAATCAACCGAGTAAATACCGAACGCCGTGGTATTTGGCATTATACAATGTTACACCTCGTATTTATACCTATGACAAGAAGTGAGAAAGAGAGAGGTGTCGGGGAGAGTATCTCGTATAAACATCATTCCATCAAGTCGACGCGATACACGAAAATTATAACGACGAACAAACGTTTACGCTCCAGGGTCGACGATACGTACTAGTACAGTACGTAATCATTATGTTTTAAATCTATTGTAGGTGGACCATTCAACCATGTCCTAACGAGAACGATTATATCGGGGACAGCGTTCCCACGAAAATTATCTCAAAGATATCTCGCCAAAGATATAATAACGATAATAATAATAAGATAACAGTATGAAAAAGGAGAAACACTCGCGGACGCGACATCGACATTCGCGCTTTAAACGTACCTACCTCTATGGCTTTTTTAAGAAAAGATAACGCGCATGCGATCGTTATGGTGCTCATTATCGTTATTACAATCGCTTTTTTTCGATACCCCGGTGACGAAAATTGCACGTATAATACCGATTTTTATGTTCTCCTCGATCTTTGTAGGAGATGGGGAAGGTAAATGTGAATCTTTTTTGTAGATCGGCTGATTCCTAAGAGGAAGACGAACGATCTTTCCGAGTTGAGCGGTTGCGTTGGTGGTATCGTTATCGCGGTTTTTAGATGGCTGGTGATAGTGGCGGTAGTCGGCTACCGGTTGTTTTTGTTGTTTTCTCGTTTGTGAAAGGTAATTCGGAAGCCTTTGAAACAGGTGGGTGATAAAAGAAATGGGAAAAGAGATGGGGTGTTTTTACTGCCTTTTTTTCTTCGGAGAACTGGATGGGAAATCGGAAAAATTTGTGGCATGAAACTGACGTCCAAAGAATGATACTTTGAGCCAAATTTTCAATTCCCCCTTCCCTCCCACATTAATTTTAATTTATCAAAAATAGGTCATATACTTTTATTTTACCCTACTGGTGCAATCATATGTTTTTTTATAAATTATGATGACTTGAAATTTTTGATACGCCAAAAGTCTTTCAATTTAGTAGACAGGTTGGTGGGGAAGGAAGAGGAGGGGAGGGGGTAAAAATTTGAACCCGATCTTAAAAAAGGCTATTGCCATTGAAATTTTTTTAAAGTGTTTTTCACGCTGATCACAGGAAAAATAGTGAAAAAAATTCCAGCACGTAAGGATTTCTCACAATTTGAATTTACGTTGAAAATTGTTTACATTTTTTGATACCTTCTGACACTTGAAGCCAATTTTCTGAGGCAAAGGAAGGATTATACGAGGAAAATCGATAGAACATGAATTGTAGAGCGTAAAATTTCCTTTCTGTAGGTCTAATTGTTTTTTTTTCAGAAGGCTTATTTTTAGAGGTGATTTGAATAAAAAATGAAAGTTGAGCTTAAAAATTTCGGATGAAATATCTCGAAAATCACGGTTCCAAAGAAAAAAACTAATTAGGCTCTGCAGGAAGGAAATTTTACACTCAGCAATTTATGTTTAATTCATTTTTTCAGTAGGACCCTTTCCTTGCCAAGAAAATCGACTTTAAGCATCAAAAGTTATCAAAACGTGTAAAACAAATTTTCAACGAAAAATTCACATCTTGAAAAATTTTGACGCGAGAGAGAAAAATTGAAATCATATTCGAACTCAGTACTAAAAAAATAGGTCAAAATCACATACCAGTGTTCACCTACGCAGAAAAAATCTTAAAAAATGCAGGTCATCTGTGATTCAAAAAATTTTGAAAAAAAAACATCAAAAAAAAATGTACATAAGTCATGGTCAAAAATGGTATTAGATCTTATGACCTAAAATGCCTGTGGTGTCCACTTTTCCCTTCAGCTCATTTTGCAAAAATTAATAGTGGGGGGGGGATAATTTTGCCCTTTATTTGGAAGTTTGAATTTGAGGTTACACAAAAGTTTTTTTGATGAGAATATCATACCTTGACTTTAGTCTTATCCCTTCAAACTGCCTATGATACGGAAATTTTTGAAAAATTAATTTTTTTTTTGAAAATCTTTTGGTATGGAAGTGTTTACGAAAAAATTAAAAAATGCCAATTTTTCATTTCTATCCTGTTTTTTAGTGGTTCTTAAAAAGTTTCATTTTTTCCATTTCTTTAGATTCTTAATAAAAAATTGAAGAAATATCTTTGAAATTTTCATCTGAAATATTTAAAGCTATAAAAATCATAGTCGACGAGTTTCTACATTTTCCCAATATTTAAAAAAAAACATACAGAATGCATTTTTCTTCATTAAAAAAAAAAAAAAAAACGGTTTAAAAGAACTTCTGAAAAATGGTTGCCAATAATTCATTTTTTTGAGTAAAGACATCCATATTAAGATTATTTTCAGAAAATATTCTCAAAATATTTGATTTCCAATTTCTCAAAATTTTTTGAACATAGTCAAAACTGGAGATCAAATAGTAAGTGGTGGGAGGGGGTAAAAGAGGGTAAGATTTTTACCAGGCCGTTTTGAAGTCTGGACACAACTTTAATGCTACCACACTTTCCTTATTCCAACTTTGAACGAAAAAGGGAAAATGATCATCCTTGGAAAGTACCTACTTGGACAAAATCAATGCTTAAAAGATTTTTTCCCCAAAGCAAAAAAAAAAATCTGGGAACAGTATCTAAATATATTATGGAATTTAAACTTCGCCCTATCCAAAGGTCCCTAAAATCTGACCTTCAGAATTTTTTGAAAAACTGAAAAAGAATCCAGAAATGTTCGTCCGAATACTCAGGATTTGATTTTACCCAAAAATCGTTTTTTTCAATTTTTTTTAGAGAGATTTTAAGCCGCATGAAAAATAAATTCGACATGCAAAAATTGGGAAAAACTTATGTCAAAAACTTTTGGTCACTTTCTACATTTTTTGAATATTGTCACTTTTTAAGGACTGTTGGGCTGATCAGAGGGCAGAGGTAAAGTCAGGAAAGATTTTTGCTAGGCCCTTTTGTAATCTAGATGCAACTTCTAGGCTAAGTCATACCACATTTAATTTTTAAAAAATCCGAAATAATTCCTCCTAAAATTATAGCAAACGTATTTTAGGCTAATCTGAGGAGAATTTCAAATTGTCTAAAATCACGCGAAATTCTCAAAACTATAAGTACAAAATTTCATGTTTGGCTACAAAACAGCGTGTTGATCGTTTAGGTAATCTAACGAACGATTTACTGAGACCAATTTGAGTATTTTTATGACTAACCAGGCAGAGGAAGTTTAAAAACCTTAATTTTAGTTCAACACAACACCATTCCTCCCCCCCCCCCACCGTTAAAATTTATATTCACTCTTACGTTAAGTTTGGAAAATTTGGATACCAAAAATTACTAAAAATTGTAACTACGTATCTACCTAATTAAAAAAACTGAACTGAATAAACTTGGGCTTACCTAAAAGGAGTAGGCTCGAAAAACTAAAATTTGAGTATGACAAAACGTAACGCATCCAAATTTTTGTTTTCTAGGTCTTATATCACAAATTTGGCAATATTTTTTTCATAGGGGTAAAATGTAATAGGAATGTGAGCAGGAAAATTGATTTTTTGCTGTTTTCAAATTCAATCCATCAAAATCAGCGTTTTCGACTGCGAATGTGGTAATATTTTTCTTACAGAGGTAGAAGATGAGGAAGGAGGAGGAGAGATAGAATTTTTGTCATATTTTCTCATTCGAATAAGAGGTGAATTTTTCCACTCCCTCACTCCACATATTCTGTGTTGAGATTTTTAATTTCTGTCATTTTTTGGGGGTATTCGGTACTTCTGAATCACGGATAACTTTTTAAAAATTTAACCATCTAGGTACTTAAAAATCATCAAAAATCGCGACCGAAAACACTCCGATCATATAATCCAATTCATCGAATTAATAAAATTTCACAAACCAGCGAAACATACATCCTAAAAAATACTCGTACCCATAATAATTTTTTAAGAAGTTAATGGCATAGATAAACGCCGATCCGGTGTTTTTTTGCCTCATCTCACCTTATTGGCATCTTAGTGTTTAAAAAAGCAACCTTCGATAATATTTTAACAGGTATTAAATCGATTATCCACGGTACGCGTATAACAGATGGAAAAAAAGCAGATCTCGACTGCTTGTTCAAAAGTTTTATATTCTTTAAACACACGTGACTTCTTATGTCGCCAATTACCCAGTCGCGTTAAATTCTCTCCTTTATTCGAATAAGCGCGTTTTATTTTTCTATTAACGCCAAAAAAAAAGACGATGAAGAAAAAAGTACTCGTTACCTACACATAGATGAGCCGTTCGCGAACGAATCAAAAATACAATGACGAAGGGGTTTTTTTCTCTCAGCATCGCTCGGGATTACCGAGTCGAAGAGATATTCTCCGGAGAAGTGATAATGCGCTATTTAGTGACCCTTTCACGAACATTGTAATGCTGAGGATTCCCTCTTGCGTCTGCCTTTTTTTCTCTTTTTTCGCAACGCAAAACGTGCGTGATGCCGGAGTGCTGATTGAACATTCGTTATTGGCGACGAAAATGGTAAAATTTGCTTGTTCGGTTTGTTATCTTATCCGTCGAACCGATCGTCAGATGAAAGTACCAGATAAAGGTATTTAAAATTAGCATATTTTATTTATCGCGCAATACGGCCGCGTAAACGCGCCGGAACGTTTTTTTTCCTTTAAATTCCTCACTCACGTTGTCGTTACGCGAAACCGAAACGTTTTGCAGGGTCAAAGGTTAGTTGATTTATTGGATTGTGTTGTGTTTGTGTGCAAAAAAAATTACAGCCTGGAGGCGATGTAATTGAACCCGAAAATCATTTGCTACTGTGATTACGCGGCGACGACTGTGTCGTGATTGTAAGAGAGATAAGATATTTAGTATTTAGAGAAACACCTACCTACAATTACGATTAGGTACAACTTCGACATTTACCAAGTATTTCAGAAAGAAGTAAAACGTGTGAAAGTTTACGATTCGAGTTTTATTCTCGAGCTGGAAAATATTTTCAAAGGATGTGAAGGAGATGGATTACGATGGTAATTTTTTATCTGGATCAAAGAGGAGGAAGGTAGCAGGGGGGGGGGGTGTTCTTACGAATTGTTCTCTGTAATCAATAGTTCAAAAAAATATAAGAAGAATTTTGAAAATGTTGATTTCAATAATTACCTAGGTACATATAATTTTGAAAAAATTGAAAATTTGAAAAATTCCAAATTTAGAAAAAAATTCAAGTGAAAAAAACTCACATTTTGAAAAATTTTCAAGTTTTTATTGATTTTTGCAAAATACTGGGCGAAATTTGCGGCTTAGAAAAATCCGCTATATTTTTTCTGAGAGAAAATTGAATTCTCTGCAACTTTAGTTTTGTTCATGTTCAGGAATGTAACCAAAAATTTCTCATGGAGAGGGAGGAGGGGAGCGGGGGGGGGGGTTCTTTATGAAAAAAATGCATTTTCAGTTGGTGTAAAATTTTAGAGCTAGGAAAAATTAGATTCGTGAAAATTTATGAGAATAATGTTTTTTTTGAAAAAAATTTCATTCTGAATCAAAACAATTAAAAAAATTGAAAATAAAATCACCTGAGTCGGAAATTGACAATTTTTTGTCCCCTCTCCTTGCCAGTAAGTAAGTACTGAATCCGGTTCTTCAAAATTTTTCAAGAATTCGCTCGAAAAAAAGAAATAGATTTTGTTTAAATTGAAAATGATTTGCTAGTGGTGTGAATCGTAGAAAGGGGCACTTCATGTTTTTTTTTGAAATTTTCGAGGAGGAGGGAAAACAAAACAGAACAAAAACAATTGTTTTTTAGCCTTCTCCTGAAAAATGTTTCAAAAAGCATACAGTGCTCCTTTCTACGATCCACACCACTGAATAAAATTTATGAAAGAATGAAAAAAAAACTTGAACCTCTTCAAAATTTTAGGATTACCTAATGAAAAATACCAAACTACAAAATGATGTTTTGAAAATGAATTATTGTGTTTTAAAATTGTACCTAGATATTGGAAAAATTGAAATAATCATCAAAATATGTTTAAAACTAAATAAATGATTTTAAAGTATCTAGACTTTAAGTAATGGACCTCCCCAAAAAAATTGAGCCTGTTTATAACCATACCGAAAAAGGGGCTAAGGATCCTCAAAATGTGCCATTTTTGAAAAAAGCTCAGTTTATTGCCATTTTTGGTACGCCATTTCTTATGAAATTCCTACCACGAAAAATTCAAAAAAATTTATAAAAAAATTATCCAAAGTTTATGTTTTTGACCAGAAGAATTTTAGGTTTTTATTTTTAGGCCATTTGATGAAGAGCTGAAATTTTATGAACATTTCTTTTATCCTTAAACGATTAAACGAAGCTCACCCCCCCACCACGCCTCCTCCTATATTTATGACTTATTCTATCAAATTCACAATCTGAAAGCTACAAAACAAAGATGGAAAATGAAGTATTTTTATAATTTTTTCAAAACATCGTACACTATAATGTTGCATTTTTGTTTTTTCAGATGCTCCGAAGGAGGTGAAAATTTCAGATTTTAAAATACGAATTTATCTGTAGATTATTAATCGATTAAAATTTCAAATTTTTTCCAGTTGAGATTATGGTGTACAAAAATGGATTTTTTCTATTTTTGACGATTGTACTGCTTCTGATGACAAATATGAATAAAAAAAAAATACTCGTTTAATTTTTATTGAATTTAGTTCAAGAATCTACGATCGAGTTGAGAAAAATTCAGAAAAAATTTTTTCATTCAAGTTTCGTGACCTTTCACAATAAAATTTTTCGAAAATGTTCTCTGATCATTCCTAAAAAGATGATACCTTATACTTATAAACTTTGTATTACATTTATTCCGATATGCTAATGAAACTCCACCAAGAAAGAACAACAAATCCGAGATTTCAATAGCATTTCAAGGAACTCCTAAAATACTGACTTTCCAGATCAAAATATATGCTCCACAGAAAATTACAAGAAAATCACAGGAGAGGTTCGCCCCAAATTTGATCGAAAGTGCGATTTTTGGAATCAGCATGGTATAAAAATCCTTCTGGCCAAAACTTCAGCAAAAAAAGTTGATTTTCGATTTTTTTAAAAATCTTTTTGAAAATTGAAGAATATTTTTAGTGATTATTTGGTAAAAATAGGTGTGTGTGTTTTTTTAATGAAGTAAGTATCTTATCAGCAGCAATGATAAAAATTGTGGTTTTTTCCAACACCCCTCCCCCCACCCCACCAAATCGAATTTTTTACCATTCCGAGCCATCCAGCTAAATTTTCATTTTCTCCAGTATCTTTCTTTGAATTTCTCCAGAAGATCCGGAAATTAATTTAGGCAGCTGAAAATCTAGTTCTAGCCTCCGTTCGACTATAGTTCAACAAGATTATCTACAATTTTCGAGATTTCGAGGCAGACTCCTTGACTCGAGTATGCTATTTTGATCAGTTTTTTAAATAAAGCGAAAAACGAAGTATTGAAAATGATCGAATTGAACAGATGTTCAGTCCACTATCTCAAAATCGCGTAAACTGGGAAAAATTTTATGAAAAAAGTCAAAGTAGGCTAAAACTTCATTTTCAGAAGGTCAAATTAATTTCCACTCTTCTGGAGAAATTCAAAGATACTGAAAATTGTGCTGAAGAATTTCAAAATGTTCGAGAATGGTGAAATATCTGGTGGAAAGGGGGGAGGGATAAATATCAAGGAAAACGAAGCAATTTATATTATTTTTACTGAAAAAAACACTTCATAGGGACTTATTTTTTTATGCATACATTTTCATAGAAAAATCACAATTTTTGAGACATAAAAAATTCGTCAAAAATTGAAAACTCATTTCGGCAAATTGAAATTTTGGCCAGAGAGGTTTTAGACCATGTTCTTTCTAAAAAATCACTCTCGTTCAAATCCTAGGAAGACTCCTCAAGTGGTTCCTTGGGAAGAAAAAAAACTGCAAATAATAAAATCTATCTGCAGGACCAGGACATCATGTCCAAGTTACGATTTTGTAATGCAATTAATCAATTTTACCATTATTTCAGCATCAGCATTCCTCCTCAGCATTTTACCACCAACGGGATAATTTTGCCAATTTCTAGCAACCCACGAACCCCAAAGACAAACCCACCTCTTACATTTACAACCAAAATTACACACAATTTAAAGTCATCACTGCGTTTTTGATTTATTACACAGCAATCCCTACACAAGTCCATCTTATACCCCTTTGACTCCGAATCCAATGTGCAAACCGTGGGCGTCCCTGAAACCCTCCCAGCCGCAAAAACTTGTCACCGTGTGTACGAATTCTTCAAATATCATCAACTGTTTGACGACACGTATGCTGCTATTCTTTATGGTATAAATTAATACATTCATGACACACCGTTTAGAATTTTTAACACGGCCGCACACTAATCACGCTCTTATTACAAGCTCAACCACGTCACACCCTAAAGCCATTCCATTCGGAATGAAAAACCACCTACTTACCATTTTCAGCTATCAAATGTCAAAAGCCATTCTGGCACGCCACCGTAGCCGTCGCCACTCGTCTACAAGGGTGGTATGCGGTTCGGTTGAGGTCACATAAAACGATATACGCGGATTAATAAGTAAGACGAGAGTAAAAAAAAAGCAAGAGGGTTTCGTTGATGGTAGGGTCGGCTGAGTCATGACGGTGTTTGTCGAGGGCCTTATGATTGCGTTTTGCGGTTCACCCGAGCACCGAGCGAGGCGATGCGCTGATTTAAGTTTGTTTTCTGCCCTTCATCGGTGTCCCTCGTATTAGCTTTTTTTTTGCAGCAATGGAACACCCCCGCCAGCACCATTGGGTATACCTTCTTTGAACGATGTACATCTATCGAATGATATTTTTTAATATCTTTTATTGTTTCGGTTCGAGTCGTGACCCTATTGCGGTACCATATGCGAATATGTGCATTTATCTAAACAGAGAGAAGTTCAGATGATTAGAAGTACTAGACTCAGGTGGGAAAATGCCATCCGGATCGTAATAGTCAGAATAATGATTCAGACAGTGACATTTTTTTATTTTTTTGTCTGGTAGTAGGCTAGGAAGGTGAAAGTTTACTATCTGGATTGCATTTAGCTCGAGTAGAGACGGATTTCTGAGATCTGGCGACCCCCCCCCCCTTCCACACAACAAAATTTCTTGTTTCTAGCGTAATGAGTCGCTCATTTAAACAAGATTTTAGAACAGGATTCACTGCTCAGAATGTCTAGGTACTAATTCGCGAGAATCAAATTTTCAGACTGAAAATTAAAAAAAAAATTTCTTCCCCACAATAGTCAGAATAATGATTCAGACAGTGACATTTTTTTGTTTTTTTGTCTGGTAGTAGGCTAGGAAGGTGAAAGTTTACTATCTGGATTACATTTAGCTCGAGTAGCATAGGCGGAACTAGAATTATTTTTTGCCAGGGCACAAAGGGCCAACCGTGGGCCAGGTTGATGAAAGATTGATTTTTTTTTTTATTTTTTTGTCTGGTAGTAGGCTAGGAAGGTGAAAGTTTACTATCTGGATTGCATTTAGCTCGAGTAGAGACGGATTTCTGAGATCTGGCGACCCCCCCCCCCCCTTCCACACAACAAAATTTCTTGTTTCTAGCGTAATGAGTCGCTCATTTAAACAAGATTTTAGAACAGGATTCACTGCTCAGAATGTCTAGGTACTAATTCGCGAGAATCAAATTTTCAGACTGAAAATTAAAAAAAAAATTTCTTCCCCACAATAGTCAGAATAATGATTCAGACAGTGACATTTTTTTGTTTTTTTGTCTGGTAGTAGGCTAGGAAGGTGAAAGTTTACTATCTGGATTACATTTAGCTCGAGTAGCATAGGCGGAACTAGAATTATTTTTTGCCAGGGCACAAAGGGCCAACCGTGGGCCAGGTTGATGAAAGATTGATTTTTGTATGTGTTGGGGGGAGGGGAGGGTGAAAAATCTTCAAAAAATTCTCTCGCCACGCTCGAATTATAGGAGGTGTTGATTTACCCCATTTCTATCTACAGAATTCGTACATTTTTTTTTTTGAAAACATGGATATTTTTTAATGGATAAAATTTGATGGGAAAGAAATACAATGATGTCCTAGTTTACCATGTTTGAAAAAAAAAGATAATGGAAGAGAATTTGTAATAACCTATTACTTACATTTTGAAAAACTTCACTGAGGGTAAACTAAAATGAATTTTTTTAACTTTTGAAGGTTTGTGCTACACCCGAGCAAAGCGAGGGCGAAAATTTTTGCAAAAAAAAAAGACCTTCAAAAGTTGAAAAGTCGTATTCAAAGGAACAATTACGTGATTGTAACTTGTGGGATTTCGCGAATTATCCGCACCACACTAACACAACCAAAACCTATTTTTTTGCTCGGAATTTGAGGAAAAAATTCAAAATTAGTAGGGAAAATCGGTCGGGCCAAAAAAAAAGTTTTGACGGGGCCCGGCCCAACCAGGCCCGCCCTTAGTTCCGCCTATGTCGAGTAGAGACGGATTTCTGAGATCTGGCGACCCCCCCCTCCACACAACAAAATTTCTTGTTTCCAGCGTAATGAGTCGCTCATTTAAACAAGATTTTAGAACAGGATTCACTGCTCAGAATGTCTAGGTACTAATTCGCGAGAATCAAATTTTCAGACTGAAAATTAAAAAAAAATTCCTTCCCCACACCTCCCCTCCCCGAATCAAATTCATGTTGTGCTTTAAATTGGCGAATTTCATACAAATCCCTGTAAATTTTTCAACTTCTTCCATCACACTGAGATATGCGAAATTTTTTGCGAAAAATGACAATCATGCCAAGAAAAATAATGAGAAAATTTCGTTTTTTTTCCAAGTTTTGACCAAATTTTGATTTTTTTCATAATTTTGGACTCATTTGCAAAAACCATGTAAACTTTGTTCTACTGTAAATGGGCTGATAGACCTCGACGTCTAAACCCAGGGAAGGGGGGGGATTAGCCTCTGTCTGTACACTTGCACTAGATTTCGTTCATGACAAAATGCAAAGATAACTTTTTATTAAAATATTAGGTAGGTATTTAAATTTTTATTCAGTTGATGACGTTTTGTTGAAATATAAGATGGTTAAGCATATCTATACCTACAATTTTTTTCATTTTTTCCAATTCAAAAATCGCTAAGAAATTTCAATTAATTAACAAACGAGAGTAAAATTTGACATTCCATAACATTTTTACATTTTGTCAGACTACAGCTTCAAAATTCCGAAGCAATTTCAATAAATTAACAAAATGACATAATATCAGTCGATTCAATGATTCATTGAAATGTTTTCAAGTTTTCGAAAGTGCAACAAAAAGTTTATTGTATGGATTCGTCATTCGTTAATTTTTTTAAGCCTAATAATTAATAAAAAGTCATCATTCCAATTCTTCAAGTATTTCAAATCTGACAAAATGTCATTGTTTCATTGGTCGTTCAAAGGTTATCGCCGGGTTTCTGGGTGAATTTGGGCCCCGCTCCGATTTTCGATCTAACCCAGACATCCCAGCCAAAATTTGAAAAAAAAAGTAACTTTAGGAACCTCTGACGGCTCTGACAGTCAGAAAAGTAAAAAAAAAAGTCCAAAAAAGTAAATTTTTTTCAAAATTTTAATTCATAATTTCACCTAGAAAATATAAAAAAGTCATTCTAATTTTTACTTGTACCTATGTATTTCAACAAAATCACAAATCATATATGTAGTTGAGTATCAAGCAATGCTATGGCATACTTTTTCAAATCATTTTTAGAAAAAAAAATTTTGATTATTTTCAAAGCAAAATTTTTTTAAAACAATTTTTTTAAAGCAAAATTTTTTAAAACAATTTTTTTGAAGTAAAAACCAAAAAAATTGATTTTTTGCTCAAATTTTTGAAAAACTAACTGATAGTAACTTTTGAGTACAAAAAGTAACTAATAGTGACTTTCCTTGAAAAAAGTAACAAAGTTATCTTAAAAGTAACAAACTGGGATGCCTGATCTAACCCCCTCAGATGTTGCGCCTTGATGTACCTAAAAAAAATTAGACAAATTTTTGACCTCCCAACCCCCCTCCCTTCCGGAGCTATGGTCACTTTATTTTGCATTATTTTCAAGAATTTTTAATTTCAATGAAAGTGAAGGAAATTTAATGTTCTTTGACACAAAGTTACATCTCGTAGAGATGTATTTACGATAATTTTTTAAAAATTTTGATGCACTCATTCACGTTTTTTCGCCTATTTGAAGTTTTCAATCGTAAAAAACACCATATAAGCGAAGAGCGATCACTTTTTGAAAATACCCCAAAAATATGTTTTTTAACGTAGATTCACCTCACATATTCACTTTTAGATGCGCCAAGGGCCAAAAATTGTGAAAACCCGTACAAAAACGTTGTTTTTTAAGCAGATTTTTCAAATTTTGAGTGTTTTGTATGGAAAGAAATGTCTGAACGAAGAAACTAACGTCGGATTCGTGTTTAGCGTCAAAATACCCAGATTAACACCCTTTTCGCGATCGTTTTACTCGAAGACTCGAAATTCGATATTTTTGTCATGATAAATCAGCGAAAAAGGTAAATTTTGAGACTTTCAAGCAAAACGATCGTGAAAAGGGTGTTTATCAGGGTATTTTTACCCGCTAAACACGAATACGGCGCGGCGTTAGTTTCTTTATTTGGGCATTTTTTCCGTATAAAACACTCAAAATTTGATGAAAAATCTGCTAAAAAACGACATTTTTGCATGGGCTTTCGCGCTTTTTAGACCTTAGTTCTCCCCCATTCCGAATCAGTGAAAAATCAGTGATACACAGTTAGAATTGCATCACAGGAAAAATCAGTGAAATTCGCTAATTTTCAGCGATTTTTCACTGATTATTCAAAGAATTTTACAGATTTTTCAGTAAATTTCATAAATATTACTGAGTTTTCAGTGAATTTTCACGGATTTCCAGTGATTTTCTTTCACTATCTTGCTTTCAGTGAAAAAATTTCACTGATTTAATACTGTGCTGCAATTCTGACTGTTTTTCAGTGATTTTTGACAAATTTCACTGATTCAGAAATCAGAGAGTTCAAAGAAACAGCCAAAACAAAAGGGTGCCATTTATCGGCACGCCAAGAATAAATGTTTGCACGCCAAGGAAAAAGGCGTATACACAACGAATATATACATTGCACGCCCAAAAAAAACCTCCACTCCAAAATTATATATTTAACGACAAAAATAAGAATGCACGCCAATAAAATGTATTTTAGCAGTCAAATAAAATAATCACGACTAATTAATCAAAGAAACGGATAAATTTTTTTTTTAACGACTATCTCGATCACGACGAATAAAATTATTTCCAACGCCACAAAAAAACTAATATACACATACAAGAAAAAAAAACTAACGGTTTACGATGGGGTTACTAAACAATTAAAGCTTTTTTCGACTTTGCTGGACGACCACGTTTTCTTTTCTGTCCTAGAGGAATCAGCTTCGCTTCGGAAGGAACGCTGACCAACTTCAATCGAATTAGGATGCCAATTTGGAAATTATGGAAATACGAAGCTAAATGTACCCAAAACGAGTATTTTTTTATACATGCTGGTAGGGTATTCTAAAAAAGTCACCGCAAAAATTTCAACCCCTACCGTTAACTATAAGGGAGGTTATTGAAATTGAATACTGCATTTAAAAAATCGAAGTTGTGGAAAGAAAAAGTACTATAAACGCGATGTTATTGCTGATTATTGGTGATACGAAACATTTCTTTGCGTCGTAAAGATTCAAAAAGGATATTTTCAGCTTCGTATTTCCATCATTTCCAAAAATACTGTGAATATAGGAAAAATAGGTGTTTTTCACCCTCAATTTTTGGGCAAAGAACGGGGTGTTTTCGAAAAAAAACGAACCAGTCTGATAGGAAATTACACGTAGAACATGGTTGTTCATAACCATTTTTCCATTTTGAGGCTTTTTTGAGAAAATATTCTCAAAAGTTTCGATTTTTTCCAAAAATGCTGTAAATTGTTGAAAAATAGGTGTTTTTTACCCTTAATTTTTGGTCAAGGAAGTGAGTGTTTTTGAAAAAGAAAAAAACCCTTCCGATAGGAAATTACGCGTAGAACAAGATTGTTCATAACTACTTTTCAATTTTGAGGCTTATTTGAGGAGATATTCACGAAAACCCGGTTTTCAGCGGACGTTTACCCCTCCCCTGGGGGTAGCGGAGGGTTGTGGAGGTGTCCATTTTAGTATGTTAAGTAGTGGACCATTACGAACGTAAAACGCGAAAAAAAAATCAGGCTTTAATTTTTGGGGGTCAACTCCTAAAATGCCTGGACTATCTTGGCGTTTCATACTTTATTTTGATGTGATAACATTATTCTGGCGTTGAATGAATTTAAAATTATCGTTCGTTCATATTAATTCGTCGTTCATAATTTGGCGTGAATTTTTCTTTTTTTTGGCGTGAATTTTCATTCTTTCGTCGGGCGTTTGTAGGCGTGGAATCCCCCTTTTTTTTAGGCGTGCAATTAATTTTTAAGGCGTACCATTATATTTATCCCAAAACAAAATACTCGAGGAAAATCTACATTATAAAAAAAAAGGATGAAAATGTGCAATAGGTACATTACCAAAGCAAGAAACACAACAATCACCCTCCCCCCACCAACCTTTGCTTAATGCCCATTTACTACTCTCTCATTCCGAATCAGTGAAAAATCAGTCAGAATTGCAGCACAGAAAAAATCAGTGAAATTCACTGATTTTCAGAAATTTTTCACTGATTATTCAAAGAATTTCACTGATTTTTCAATAAATTTCATTATTATTACTGAGTTTTCAGTGAATTTTCACTGATTTCCAGTGATTTTTTTTCACTAATTTGATTTCAGCGAATTTTTTTTATAAATTTCACTGATTCAGAAATGAGAGAGTCTCTAGGTACCTACTTGTACATTGGTCAATTGCACAATAACGTTTCAGCAGTTTTATGTATTGTAAATTTTCGATTTGAACCCTCATAGATCTCCCTGGAGATATGAGGGGTCATAGGAGATCAAAAATTTGAACTTGGGTACCTACCAGGCCAAAATTTCAATTCCGAGTAGTAAATCTAATAACATAAAAATTGGTATTACGAAATGAAATTTGGGTTTCTAATTTCAAATTTGGCCTTAGTTTATTGATTTAAGCTCCCTAGACGCCCCTAAGCTCATAGGTATAGGGATCGGATTTAAATGAAACCGCATATTTTTGGGGAAAAGCAGCAAAATTCTTTGATTTTCAGCGGATTTCTGCTGATTTTTCAAAAAAAAAATCTAATTACTCAGAATTTTGCTGATTTTCCAACGAATTTCAGAGATTTTCCTGACTTTCTAGCGAATTTTCACTGCTTTTCCAGAATTTTTTTTCATTGTTTTCTTTCAGTGAGATTTTTTTCACTAATTCATTACTGTTACTTTCTGTAGATTTTACGATACGATATCGTAATTTTAACAAATCTCGATAGTATTTCTTCATCAGATGGTAAAAAATATGTGGTGGGGGGGGGAGAGGATGAAAAAATTATCATCAAATTGTATAAAAACCACTATTCAGTTTTCTCGGTGTAGAGACTTTCAGTATCAAATAGGTATCTACTATAATCAAAACACTCACCAGTGGTGAAGAGTACGATGGCTTTTAAACAACTGTATTCGGCCGAATCCACATGCAGAGCTTTGAATTTTTCTACTTGTTCTTGAAATATTCTAATATGATCCATGAAAGCGACCACTCTATCTGCTGCCATAGGAGATGCGTGTAGTCCGGCTGCTGCCAGAAGAGGTGCTACATGCAGGGGCATCGAACACTGGGACGCATTCAGTACGAATAATTCGCTCCAAACTAGCCTCAGCAGTGCCACTTGATCCGTGACCTAAACAACCAAACATTTAACGTGCAATTTAGTACTCTTGAGTAGATACGGCCAAGCTGACGAGCATTTTACGTTCTAAATAACAATTAACCCGAAATTCGTGCTATATCTACATCTTACAATGTTGGCTTTTGTCTCTTTTCATCTCTCGCCGTCAATGCCTCACTTTCTATAATATGTACCTATGTTCAACATGTTTTGTTTTTGTACGAACAACCACTTTACCTCCTTTTTTCTGGCTCATTCCCATACTCTGGGAGATCTTTTTTTCTGAAAAAAATCTCCGGTGAGTTTATGGTGTAGAAGCATCTTATGTTGCATATGATGCTGTGAGGTGAAAGTGTATGTAATATGATTCTGTATTCGTGATGCGATCAATCAAATCTATTACTTTTTTGCGCTTGCACGCCTGCCAGGTTCTAGGTACCTGTACACTTTCTTCGGTTGGATTAGGTATTTCGCGTTTATAGAGGTGTCAATACACATAGATGATTCATTTTTCTATTTCGTCGTATCTAAAGGTACCATATAACGAAGGCTATTCTTCCGTATATTTTTTTCTCTTCGGTGCATTGCGTCGCCAAGAAAATGACAGGTGTTTGAGAAAATAACATAAAGCGTGTGTGAATGGTAATCGCGAGCTGCAAAAGTCGCTAGATTGCTAATGTAGCATATGTACATAGCTGGTGTACCTCTCTATCTGTATGCCTCCATGTAAACGTGTAATATTAATAAGACTAATAGTCCTTATTGAATTACTTGTCTAGTTTTCTGTCGAAGATAATTCATACGAGTACATGTTTTACCACTTCGTAGTACAACGAGTAATGGATTTTTAATTGAAAAATTTTTCAAATCGGGTTCACGAGAAGTTAAAAGTATTTGAGGTAGAGGAATGTTCCCGTATCCGCAGTGCGTTGCACTAATTCAACTAATTGATCCGAAAATATTTTTAGATCAGAAATTGATATTATATTAAATTTACGTTATAAAAGGTTTGATTTTTAGAAAAAATTGTAATTTTTTGATTTTTTTGAAAGAAAATGGGTAAAATGAGGAGATTTTCTGAAATTGTTACATATGCGAGTGTTTTTTTGATTTTACAGCAATGAGGGTCATAGCCTATTGGCCTCTTTTTATAATCCGCCCCTGGAACCTTGTTTTAAATACAAAAAATGTGAAACTGATTGGGAAAAAATGCAAAACTGGTTTTAAAATCGATTCCTATAATTTTTTAATCGAGGTGATGTCATAATTTTTATACTCTTTTTCATGTTATCAATTGACGTGTTCTATTTTTTTGAAAAGTAAAACTCTTTCTTTTTCATCAATTTATTTTAGAAGACCAAATTCAAGGTGCAATAAAACAATGTTTTAAATTAGGTACCTAATAAACTTGAATAAAAAATCGGCCAACTTTTACTCTAAAATTATTAAGGGACAAATACAATCAGACCGAGCGCAGCGAGGCCAAAGCTTTTAAAAAATTTGATTTCTAAACCTCAAAAATAAGTTTTAAGGAGAAAAAATTTAATAAAATTAGTTTAAACAATTTTGAGGAAAAATACGAAAAAAATCATTTTTGTAGAAATTGGTTTATTTTAAAATTATCGAAGGAAAAATTCAATATGGCCGAGCACAGCGAGGCCGAAGTTTTTGAAAAATTTTTATTTGAGGAATAAGTATGTAAATCCATTAAAAAATACCAAAAGACCACAATTTCCACTCCGTTCGTAATAAATTCATATTCTTTTTCATTTTTATCAAAAAATAAAATTGAGTTATTTTTCATTACTTATGTTATAAAATTTCCAAAAAAAATTTGAATTTGCCGAAATTTTCAAAATTTTGCCGAATTATCTGAAATTTCCAAAATTTTGCCGACTGGAAACCGACTGGGGAGAATTACTCCCACCCCCATTCCCCCATCACGCCACCCCTGTACACCGCCATTTATACCAATTCATAAAGAAAAACAATAGGTAGCATTTTCGGAATCTATAAACAGACTTTAATAAGTAAAAGTCTTTCTCCCTTTTTTGAATTTCGTAGTTTTAATTTTAAAAATGATTCTCGAGTTATGAAAAAGAAGCACATTTGCACATTTCTATGATAAAAAAAACATGAAATTCGAGTGATCAAAACTTACATAGGTAGGTAAAATAAAAGTGAAAAAAATTAAAAGCCATCAAAATCTGACCAGCAACGTCAAAAAATCTTTAAAAATAAAAAATTATGCTTCTAAAAAACATAAAAATTGCCAAAAATTGAACAACGAAATAAAAAATTATACAAGTTTTGCTCCAGAGCAAAAGCATTCAAATCATGAATACCTAACCTAATCATTTTTTCCTAAAGAAGGAAAAAATGTCAGATACAAATTTCAACCTTTTTCCAATTTTTTCCAATTTTCAAAATTTTCAAACAATTTTAATAGGCAATTAAGTTGAAAATTGACAGAAATCTCACATAAAGAAATTTAATTACCTATTAATCCCAGATTTTATTTTTATTTTTTATAATTTTCAAAGTTGCTGAATAATTCTAATCATTTGAAATTTTTATAGTTTTTTAATATTTTGTTTCACTTTAGAAAATGGGGGAAAAATTTCCAACATTATCATGGTGAAATGATTCTCGGATATCAGTCATTAAATTTTGGTTCTAATTTTTGGCTTCACTTTTTTATGCATTAGTCTCCATCTGCGTAAAAAATCCTTTTCAGAAATTCAAATTCAAAAAAAGTTGAAAAATATTTAGTTAAAAATTAAAAATTTAGGTAAAATCTTGAAAATCAAAAAACCTGAATTCTGGGGGGGGGGGGGGATGAAAAAATGATTTTTGAAAAAAATATACAAAATTTTCTTAACCAAAAAAATAATAAAGAAGGTATCCCAACTCAAAGTAAAATTTTGAGCCCACACAAAAATAAATCGAAAGTGCAAAATAAAAGAACCTTAAATCCAAATTTTCAGGTAATTGAAGTTCATTTTTCGAATTTTGGTGAATCAAATTCGCAAAAATTTTACCTCATTGTCCTGCAAAATATGAAAATTAGAGCTAATCGACGAAAAAACTAAAATTTGGTATATACCCTATTTTCGACTATCCGAATCGATTGGAAGCGGTTTCGAGACATTTCGGAGCCACCAGAAAATTGTGATAGTCTCCAATTTTCAGCTGTTTACCTCAATACGTTCGCAGTGGGCGTATTTTAAAATTTTTTCCAAAAAATTTCCTGCCCAAAAATGTGAATTTGAACTCAAAGTTACGAATTTCAGAAAATTGTGCTTTAATCAATCAAATAGGTCACCAATATGGGTAGTTCACAATTATACGCGGTGAAGTTCATATGGATTATTTTTATGGGCTTTTCTCTAGCGCTGAAAAATTCAAAAAAATTTTGGTGACTCCAAAACGTCTCAAAAGTCAAAACCGCTTCCGATCGATTCGGAAAGTCGAAAATAAGGTATATAGGTACCAAATTTCAGCTTTTTTCGTTGATAAGATCCAATTTTCATACATTGCAGAGCAATATGAGGTAATAATTTTGAAATTTCAAAAATTCGCTAAAATTCGAGAAATGAACTTCAAACACCCCTAATTTGGGATATGAGGTTCTTTTAAGATGTACTTTCGATTTATTTTTGTTTGGGCTCAAAATTTCTCTTTGAGCTGGAATACCTCTCTCATAAGTTGAAATTTCTGTAAAAGGAAACAATCATTTTGAAAAAAAAAATAAGAAAAAAATCACAAAATAGGTAAGGTTACCTAAGTAAAAAAATACTGGTACGCAACAATTCCAGAAAAACTAATGTTAAAAATAAAATAAAATATACGCATGGAACCTTGGTAAATTTACGAAAAACAAATCAACGGAGTGAAAAAATCAACTTCAAAAAAATCAAGTTATTTGACAAAAAATGAATACTCCAACAAAAAAGAAAAAGTGGCTTGAAAAAATCACATTATTTGATTGGTCAAAAACCAACCAAAAAAATGAGTTTTTAAACGAATCACAAAATTTTGCCCAACCCTAACAACCTCAAAATTTTCAAAAATTGAAAAATTTGATCACAAACTAATCTTAGATTACAAAATTTGGTCAAAATAAAGCAGAAATAATAACCAATTTGAGAAAAATCGTTCATTAACCTAGCACTTAAAACTTCGCAATTCCAACCAAAAAAACACTTCTTACGAAAAATTAAATCCTCATTTATCACTCCACTCCGAACGTAATTTCCTCCTACGACACGGATTTAATTAGGCCGTCGCTCAAACCCACTCGACAAAGTAATAAAATATGTTTTACACATGTACGTAAAAAAAAACTACACCTTAGGAAAGAAAGAAAGAAAGAAAAAAAAACCCTAAACAGAAAAAAATCGTACTTAGTCGATTTCAAAAACTCAACGTGGCAAGTTGAACGGTTGAACACCTTTTAAAACATGTATCACGGTTTTCCATTATCTATAAGATCAGCGACAAGAATAAAAATGCGAAAAAATGGTGTAACTAAGTGTTACAAGTAGCAAGATATTGTTCTTTTTTATACACAATATTTGCTATTGTTAAGTAAATCCTGGCCAGGAATGGGTTATTCTTGTAACCGAGTGTTTCAATCTGGTTATAAATGTGCAACGTGAATTTACATAAAACTTAGATTTCAAAACCAGATTTTTTAAACGTTTGCCTTTTATTTCTTTTTGTCTTTGTACTATCGCGTACGTTACTATTTTTTTTTCTACCTTCTTTTACATATCTCGTACTACATACAGGTACATTGTCGTCTTAATGTTTCATTTTATCTATGTTTTTTTTTCATCTCTCGTATGCTTATTCGTATTTATTTGCGGAGCTGGTGCTATTCGCCTTCGCCTTAACTACGGTACAAGAAGATAACACGTTTGGGTACAAGTTCTTCACCTATTTTTACATCGTATTTATGATTAAGTTATTTGCGATCGTTACTTTATTTATAGACGAGCGAATTTCTACGAAAACATAAATGTACGTTCGACTGCGAGCATCATTTAAAATATTGTATCGTTCGAAGAAACGTCCTAATCGTAAAATCGCGTAGACGTCCGAACTTCTACTTTCATTGTGACGAAAAAATTCTCCAATCGAGCAAATTCCATAACCGCCGAATAATTAACGATTATAGCTGATTTGCTTTCTACACCGAACCGGTTTCTTTTTTCGGGATATTATCATTCGTGACACGACTCGTAGGTATTAAGAAAAAATAAAAATAAAAAGCTCCTACGATAAATTATATTGGAAAAAATAATCAACTCGGACGACGACATTGTGTTTATCGATAATATATTACATTTAAATAAAACCAAGCAACGCGAAAGTTTCTCTATTAATTTATAAAAAAAAAGATATATGATGAGGAAAAAAATCACTGTACAAAAGACCGCAGGTTCAAGGGTTAAAACCCTTATTCGCTAATATAATACTCCACAGTCGAGTAATCCTACTCGTTATTTTAATTTATAAATTTCGATTGAAAAAGTCCGCACCCTCGTGGACGATTCGGCGTATGCGTAACGGAAATAGGGCGTTTTAATACGAATTCGGTATACGACGCATTGGCGGTACTGCGCGAGAGTATATTCGATGAAATTACATTAGCAAGTATAAAACCATAATTTTATCTTATTCCGAGCAATACCATCTCTTTAGGATAAAAATTACCTTCGTTTGGTTTGCCATAACGCGGGGTCGCGGGCTGACTCAGTGATGGATATCATTGAGCTTAATGTACCCAATCATTGACTAGAGGAGGCTGCCATGGGTTGAGACTGCCTGGGTTTAGGAATTATGTTGGTAATTGAAGTGTTTACGAGGAAGTGTGTTTGGGCGATAAATAATGTTGATATGGTTGTACCCGAAATTGAGGGAAAATGAATTTTGGAGGAAGTATAAATTTGGAAATTGACCATTCCATCGAGTTTGATGGATTTTAAAATAATGAAATTCGAATTCAAAATGAATATGTTTTGGGGAGAATTTTATTGACTTACTTATTTTCATTCCGTCAAAATTGTCAAAAAGTTGGGAAAATTTATTTGCTCGTAACAAAAATGTAGGAATGAAAGGAAGAGAAGACAGTGGAAGGGGAAAAAAGGGGGAAAAGACATAACAGTGGAAGTGGAAGGGGGAAGGGAAGGAAAGGAAAGGGAAGATTGTACCTATTTATTTAGTTTGTGACAAAATTGTGAAATCATTTTTACCAACATATTTTTTTTTTAATTTTTACAATTAATTTAGGTACAGCCAATTTTGAATTATTTTAGTATGAATTATTTATTTATTTATTTTTTAAAGTAAGTACTTACCTAATTTTTTGTTTTGGCTTTTGACAAAGAGAGGTGGTTTTTTTTCATTTTGAGTAATACTTTTATCATATCAATCTATTTTTGGCCAAATTTTGTACTTACTTTCATCATTTTTTTTCAATAAATAATTTTTTATGTAATTTTTGGTCAAGTTTTGTTTTGTTTTTCAAACATTTTGACACGAAAATGTCTTGAGCATAGAAATAAATGTTTGAAATGTGTAACGTTTTTCAATTACTCATCTAATATTGGCAATACGTTTTTTTTTTTAATTGTAATATAACACAAAATGTCTAGCAGGAATATTTCTCCAAAATTTCCAAAAAAAAGTGACTTTAGTGACCTTTTGGAAATGAAAAAGTGACCACAAAAATGACTTCGTGAATTAAAAAGTGACCGAAAAGTGGCCATTTTTTCTTGAATTTTGATGCTTCATGGATCAAAAGAAAAAAATTTTCTCAATCATTCCCAATTTTTACCAATTTTTCTAAGCTTCTGGCCAAAAAATGTTCGAGACTTGTCAAAAGAATTCTTATTTCTTTTTGGTCGTAATACTATAATGCCGCCAAAATGTAATATTCAACTTTTTTCAAGGAAAAAAAAATCGTTTTTTCATTTTTTTAATGATTTTTTTTTCAATTTTTTCAATTTTTGGTCAGGAAAAGTTACAAAAAGTGACGTAAGTCACTAAAAAGTGACCAGTGAAATATGCCTGTGTCTAAGTAAAATATATTTTATTCAAGAAAATTCTTCACATCTTCACCCAATGCCCCAAATTTCAAAAGGAACGGCTCACACTAACAAATTCTAATACCCATAGAAATTTTGAAAGACACTTCCCAGTATATTCAAAAAATTTTAACATTCCTTTCTAATACAAATCTGAAATTCCTACTCTGACATAACCCTCTTTCCCACACGCCTCTAGCCTTAGTCGCTGTACATGGCGTAAAAAAATCAGTGTATGTTTTGAAAACAAAGGAGAAGTATTTAAAAAATTAAAAAATAGGAAACTGTGCTACTTACAAAATATTGAAAAAAATGAGCAAATAAGAAACATTGCCTCATCTTCAAAATATATTTGAACATACGAGTTTGTTTGTTTTTTTTTACTTATTTCAAGCAATTTTTATTCTTTCTCACTCTTGACTACATTTTATTAGAACTTTTTTCATTGACATTTTTTTTTTAATTTTTGAAAATTAGAAGAAAGTATAGGTAGTTTTTTTTAGGACTTCTCTGTTTCATTAAGCAAAAAATTGTTGTGAAGATTTAAAAGTTTTTGAACAATTTTTTACTAACGATTTAATTACATTCTGTGCATGTAAGGTCAATCAGGCTAATTGTAAACAGGGGGTAATTGTGAACGAGGCATTTATTTTCTGCCAACAATCGGGAAACTAAGCATAAAATACTTCAAACATTGTAAAATTAATTACAAAAAAGAAAAATTTCACAATCCCAATTATTATATTGATAAAACTTGATTTTTAATAAAATTGAGTATTAAAAAGGGGGTAATTGTGAACAAGGCAATACCTTTGCCAATTATCAGGTATCTTGGCAAAAAAATTTCGAACATCGTAAATAAGTCACAGAAACAAAAAAAAAAATCACCGCCATGACGATTTGTATTGATGAAGTTAATTTTTAGTACTTCTGTTCACAATTACCCTATATTGCCGGGTAATTGTAATCATAGGATGTTCAATTGTAAACACTGTATTACTCAAAACTAATTCATGAAAAAAAAAATTCAATTGCACGAAAACGTAGCTTGAAATCTCTACTTTCAGACGCTTTATGCACTTTTGAAAAACAAGTTTCTATAGGATCAAAATAATGCATAATAAATGAAAAAAGAAATGAAAATGCAAAAAGTGTTCACAATTAGCCTGATTGACCTTACAGAAACAAAAAAACACCAGAAAATTTAGCGAAAAAAAAGAAACAAAAAAGTTGTCATAAATAAAGGAACGGAATGCCCAAAAAATGAAGAACAAATAATTGTCCTCCTCTTTTTCTAGAGAAATAAAAATTGATAAACATATTAAAATTTTACCTCCATCCACACCAAAATAGACCTCCAAAATAGCAAATTGGACACATCTTTAAAAATCGTCTGGCACCACCAATAGTTCCCACCATGGACTTGTTTTTCAATTTTGAAAATTTTGAAAAAAAACGGTTTTTTAAACAGATATGGTGATCAAGATCATTTTGACACGATGATATATAAAAAAAGATCAAGATCAGATCATTTCGATTTTTTTCTGTATTTATTGTAATTTAGCTAAAAAGGTGATTTTGTTTTTGTTTCTTCAACTTTCATGAACAAATTCATATTTTTCCAATGAAAATGAGTACCTATTTTATTATTACTATTTGGAAGTGAATTTTTTCACTATTTTTCTCATGATCTTAGCGCGAAAAAATACTAAATATAAAAATCACTCATTAAACTTCAAACAGCATTTACCATGTCGACCTGTGTTGTTTTTCACTCTAGTTCTTTTTTTGTTAACGTTAAAAATCACCAAACTCCTAAATCATTTTAAAACAAATGGGATTTTGAGGATCAAGTCCAAATTTACACTATATTCAAAATTGTCAACTCAAAATATTTTCAAAAAATAGAAATAGGTACCAAGATTACCGACAAAATTGCCCAGAATTACGAAGGAATAAAAAAATTAGAAAATGATCTTTTTGATTTAAAAAAAATTATCTAGATCAGATCAAGATCAAAAAATAAAACATGATCAAGATCATTTTGACACAATGGTCTTTGATGTTATACCCAGCTCTGGTACTTAGGTACCTAGGTACATGCACATATTTATAAATTTTTGTAATGTTTGAAAATTTTGTGCTGTTAGATACCTACGTATCTTGAACGTTGTTCAAATTAAAGCAAGAATGTTTGCTTTTAAACATTCCAAAATCTGTTTTATTTTTCGATTTTGGGTAACTTTTGTTCAGTTTTGACCTATTTACTTATTTTTGTGATTTTTATTTTCAAATAGATGAAATTCTTTCAATATTTGAAGGAATTTTAGCCCATTCTCAGGCATACCATACAGATTTTGGGGGAAAATAGTGACTTTAGTGACTTTTTATGAGGCAAAAAGTGACCTATTTTTCGAAAAAAGTGACCAATTTTTCATTTTTTTTCATAAATAAATACACCCCCCCCCCCAAAAAAAAATCATAACTCAAACTGTATTTCTCTCTGCAATAGTGCTGAAAATGTTTTTTTTTTATGAAAAATTTTTTCATCAAGGGTAAGGGTGCCATATTTCGACTACTTTTTTTCAAACTTCCACCAATCAAAGACTTCTGGAGGTAAAAACGTCAGAAATGGCTTAAAAAATACATTGATCCTTCCTCCATCACCCCCTAAAATTCTTAGCCGATACGATCATTTTTTGTGATTTTTTTCTGAGGGAATTCAAAAATTGATTATCGAAATTTTGGGTTCCTAATTTCGACCACCAGTCCCCCCATTTTGAGATGAGGGGTCGGTTGTACATTTTTCTTATTCTACTTAGTAATAGGATGTAAAAAAAAAAAAACGCTCCTAAAAGTCGATTAACCCGATTATTGGTAATTATTTGAGGTAATGGAACATTTTCAAAATTGATTTTTTTCTGAAGGCCCTAGCTCCTCCCCATGACATTCTGAGAGAAAATGGTAAATGACAAAATTGTTCGTTTATTAATGCTCTACAACTTTTGTTTCAACTATTTTTTCATTAATGGGTAATTTCAAAAGTTATCGACGAAAAAACAAAATTTGAACCCCCTTACTCCCCAAAAGGAGGACTAAATTATGCACCAATTTTAGGGAAGTTCAGGAATCTTAAAATACATACCCTACTACGAAACTTCCCCTTTCTGCTAATTTTTTTTGGGTCAAAACCTAAAATGACTGTACTATGCTATTTCGTTTTTTCCAATTTTCTCTGCTAGTTTTGCCTGTAGGGTTGTTATTTTGGTCTCAAATTGTTTATCTGTGAAAAAAGGGCATGAAAATTTTTTTTCCCGGTAGATTGTGTCTATAGCGGCCGAAATTGGCCGGTGGTCGAAATTAGGAAGCGGTCGAGATTAAGGCATATTTATAATTAATATAACTTCCGTCTAAAATAAGTTTTTACTGAAAAAAATCGTAATATTCTGCATCTAAAAATTACAAGTCCTAAAAAATAAACTAGTATTTTTTAAAATTATGCAAGAGCGGAAGGCCGTTTGAATGAAAAAAGTGACTTTAGAGTGAAAAAACGGACTAATAGTGACTTTTGGCCAAAAAAGGGACTTTTAGTGACCAACCCTAAAAATAGGGGACAAGTCACTAAAAAAGGTGACTCTGTGGGATGCTTGCATTCTCGATATACAATGTTTTTATTAGATCCCGAAAATAATTTTCCACAGGAATCTTCATCATTTTCCTAAAAAATTTCTATCGTTAAAAAAATACCACTTTCAGTTTTGGATTGAATTTTATGATTTTTTTCTTAGATAAGCAAATTATTTTCCTATCAATTCTTATAATTTTCAAACATTTTTAAAAATTTGTTCTATTTCATTTCCTAGATGAATAATTTTATAAGTATAGTCGTTTTTTAATTAAATTTTTTCAGTTTTTAAAAAACCATAGTGCATTGCATGATTTTTTCTCAATTTTAAAAATTTTTCCTAGATTTTATTTTTATATAGGTACAAAGTAAAATTCCTCTAGGTAAGGAAATTTATTCCAATAACTTTACAAATTCTAATTCTTATGCAGTATTTCATGATGAGTTTTCAATTTTTTTAAAATTCATTTTCTTTTTTTTCATAGGTACTTCGGCTGTAGGTGAGTTGATTCCCAAAGAAATATTTGTGTAAAAACACAGGGGAATTGATTCCCATTTTTTTGGTCATTTTTTTACGTATTTGTTAAGAAAATGATGTTGAACCAGGTACTCGAATCAATTCAAAGAATTTTTTCTCACTCGAAAATTCTCCAACAAAACACCTCTACTCGTCTCTTTTCACCTCCTCCCTTCACCTCCACTCTTCCTCTCCTCTTCTACAACTAAATAAAATACGAAAAATCTCAAACAACGAAACTTACTTGGAGATCAGGAAAAAATGGTATATTCCTCGCCCATTCCACAGCCGAGAACAACAATCTGGCCGCCAATTCGCACATATTCTCAATACCCATGATATTATTGGGCTGCATGCATTGGCCATATCGCGAGGTGGGATAAGGTTCGGCTCTTAACAATAAGGATATGTAACTAGATAGGTAAGAATGGCCATTTAGGCCGGCAGTGGCGGCCGCCACGACGGCCGAAGTCGCGTCTCCGTTTGTCAGAGCGTATTGGCCTGAAAGTCCGGTAGTCTGATTCGGCGGTACGCGACCTCTTTGTACGGCTGCAACATAAAACCATAAATAATCGTCATTAGGATTACGAAACAAAAACGAAAAAAAAAAAAAAAAAACAGAAATAAAATAAAACAGATCTTAGAAAACAGTAAATACCCGAGTACATTAATTTATCGCAATATAACTCAATTATGGCACATTTCAAAGTGAAATAGGTGCGGTATATGTATAAAAGATGGATATTGGACACGTTCGCGTGTATTCTCTATCGAGATGAATACGTATTCCGATGCTGCATAACAAACGTGTTAATTGTATTAGCATTAGCGTTCGTTATCGGTTCATTATGACTAATAATTGCTCTGTATAAGAAACTATAAAAAAATAACCGGTTGCATGATGATGATATTAAATGTACCTACTACCAAGGTATTAAGGGATGAGTTACATTACACGTACGATATTCATACTCGTAGGTATTGCATGAATAGTAAATTTCCCCTGGCAGCAGGCAGCAGGCAGAGAGGAGAGTAAAGTTCGACCTTCGATTAAGAAAGCTTCATTGCACCGATGGTCTCTCTACTTGCACGAACATTCGAACAAATAATTAAACGCCGTGATTCGTTTCAAGAAAGGAGGAAGTGTAATTCGAGATATATTTAAGGAATACGAATGGTTATCCGCTGCCTACAGCAAGGTTATAATACTCGCGTACCTTACGAAGCCAAAACAACGTGACCAATTGTGCTGGTGTATTACAGTACACACTTTTTTTTTTTAAAAGCTCGACTATAGGTACCTAACTACCTATATAGGATAGATATACGTAATTCATATACTAAATACGGAACGAATATTATTAACACACTATATCTTATTAACCGAATGACGGTGTATTAATTATTTCCAACGAGGTATAAATTATTCTTTATTCATTATGATTTAACCAATGCGAACAGCGAGTCTTTATTTGCATATTATCTGATTGAAAGTATTCTATAAATGGTAAACACTTCTCTGTACACCATAAAACTCATAAACACACTTTTTTTTTGCACATTTATGCTAAAAGTCAATTACCTACATCGGAGCGCGAGTCGAAGGATGTCGAAAAAAAGAAAGGTCTTTATTGACTATGTAATAACAATCATGGTCGATAATTTTAATAATTGTAGGTAAAGAAAAAAAATCATATAAGGTACAATTCAAAAAAAAAAATACTCAAGTGAATAAGTACGTAATCCTCTTTCTAGGAAAAGCAGCCAAAGTTTCAAGGAAAATACTTGGTATATGAGAATTAGGAATTCGAATACAAATAAATGATTATCATAGTTCTACGAATGTTGCTTGTGGTTCATTTTGCCAACGTTGTGCATAATTATGAATTTTGAACATAAAAAAATCAAAATAGGGTAAGTGAAAATTTTTTTTAATGTAGGTTTCTAATAAAAAATTCTAATGAGAATTTTTTTCTTGATTTTTCTCAATATTTAGATATGTATCTCAATTTTTTTCTTTCAATGACACAAAAGTTTTGTCTAATTGAGATGGTGCAAAATGATCTCAATTTTTCCAAGTTTCTTAGGTGATTTTTTTTTCAAGTAAGTAGAAAAAGTGTGAAATAAAAGATGTAGAAAATTAAAAACTGAACATTTTGTGTTCTACCAAGAAGAGTTGTGGCTTTAAAAAAAAAGAAAATCATACTCGAGTCCTTTGTACCATAACTTCTTTCCATTGCAAGATGGGGAAAAAAATACGGAACAAAAAATGATTATTTTTTAATTCTCTACAACTTTTGTTTGAAACTTTTTTTCATACCTATGTATCTCCATTGATACAATTCTGTATAATAAAGTTGAAAAAAAAAACCTATGTATCTCCACTTTTTTGGATACTATTGACAACTGGTTCGAAACTGCTGAACCTGTTTCAAAAAAACATACGACATTTTAATTGAGTCAGTGTGTAGAGTTCATTTTTAAAAAAATCTAGACCTCATTTTTTTACCCAAACTGGTTTCTCAAAGGGGTGGACCCCTGTGTGTAGGCCTGAAAATATGTCTATTGGCCCTCAATACCCTTATCACTGAGAACACTATGCCATTTCAACCGTTCCTGTATCGCTTTTCAATCTCGAGATATTGAGAAAAAAAGACTAGATTTTTGTATCATACTGTAAGCATACGATTTTGGAGAATTTTTCATCACTTCAACAAATTAATGTGAGTATCCAAATTTAGAGCTTAATTAAGGGGGGGAGTTGAAGGGTATGAGCCCTCTTGACAACTTGGAAATTGCAAAAAATGACAAAATTTTGAGTTTTCAATGTCTATCCAATCTGGGGGAAAAAATGTTCACCCATGATTTTGTTCGGTTGAATAAACTTTATAGGTAATTTCATCAAAATAATGAGAATTTTTCAAAGTTACATTAATCAAAAAGCGAAAATTTTTTTCTTGATTTAACCTCCACTTAAAAAAACCATCTCATGGTGTTTACTGGATCAGAAAAATGAAAATTCTTGCTGTTTTCTGGATTTTTCTAGTCATTTTCATGAATTTTTTCTTGATTTAAAATTTCCCAAAAAACCTCTTTTTTGTGTTTCGATTGGAAAATTCAAGGAAAGAGGAAAATGTTGAAAATTCTTGATTTTCGCAGTGAAATCATTAAAATTCTTGTCATTTTTTGTTTTTTTTTGGCTACTAAGGCCGAATTCTTGCAATTTTCTGACTTTTCTGATTTTTAAATATTTTTTTGCAGTGTAGACACCATACATCTGATTATGTATCTGATCTAACTTTTAATAACCTCTTCCCCCCACTCATCCACAATACACTAAAATCTTGTTGTTTTGTAAAATTTTAGTACTACATATCTACGAGATAGAAGGATAAAGAATAGGAGAAAAGAGAATCAACATCCAACATCTGAATTAATTGAATATGAAAATTTGTAAAGAAAAAACATCAATCCAAAAATAATGCATTTCTATAAAATTTTCAATTTATTTCAAATAGGTAGGTATATATTTTTTTAATTTTCAAAAAATGAAAAAAAATGCTCGAAATTTTACTCTTTCATACCCCCTCCCCCCATCCTAATTGTATCTCGGACAATTATCCTTCATTTTTCAGTTTCACAAATTTTTTGATTGCGATGTTTTTTTAAAACGGGAGTTTTTGGCAAAATCCTTGAAAATTCATTTTTTTAAATTTGATTTTTCACTAATTTTGATATGTAACTACAATTATTTTTGATTCAAATTTTTCATCAATTTTTACATTTGAAAAAATTCTGAATTTTTATTACTCTACCTAGATATTTTATTTTTTACCACTTTTTCTCAACTAAGTTTTTTAGTTACTCAAAATGATTTTCAATAGAATTCATCATCTTGATTTTTTCTGAAATTCTACTTTTGAAAAAATTCTCAGACTGTACTTACCTACATACTATTTTTCCATCAATTTTTTCATGAAAAGGGAATGTACTGCAGACTTAATTTTTTTTTACTGATTTTTAATGTGTATTTACATCAGTTTCCCCAGTTCATTCTAAAAAATTTTCCCAACACTGATACCTATTCGATTTTTTGTTAAGTACTAATTTTCAATAAAAATTTTCACTTCAATGAAGAAAAGTCGTAATTTTAGGTTTAAAAAATCAGAAAAATTTTTCAATGCCCAGCGTAATATTTTATATTTTATAATTTAGATTTTTAAATGTTCAAGAAGATGAAGGAAAGAAGAGGAGAGGGCCTGTCCAAACAAAAAAAAAGTCGAGAGTAATATTTCACAATTTCAGTTTTCGAATGTTTAAGAGAATAAATCAAACAAGAAAGGAGAGGGCGGAAGGGAGGGAGAGAAGGAAGCAATCCTACGAAAAGTTTTTGACTCTCCTTGTCAAAAAATCTGTCAAGGGTGAATATTTCATTATTTAGGTCTGGTACAACTGGAAGCAAGAAGGAAGCATAGAAGGAAATGATTAAGAGGATAAGGAAAGAGATGCAATTCTATGAGACTTTTTGACTCTTCCGGCCAAAAAATCCAAAAAACTTACGTTGTCAAAATTAATATTTCAGTTTTCTAAACACAGTCCTCAAATTTGGATCCAGTCATATACAAAATTTTCAGAAATTTTCTTCTCCTCCCCTTCTTTTCACCATGTATCACAATTACAACCAAAGATAAAATAATTAGCCTTTCAAAATTTCCAAAACCAAAACAAATGGAGCACCTAGGGGGGAGGGGGAAGCCCTCTCAAGCTCGGTAAGGAGATTTTTTTATCACAAAAATGTCAAAGACGAGTATGATTTTCAAAAAAATTTCGCCCTCGCTTCGCTTGGACAGTAGTTTAGTACCTATTTCTTAAATAAGCACACCACTCTTTAAATTTGAATCAGCTGAATTTGCAAAAATTCTGTATTTTTTAATCAGTAAAATAATTTTTATTGAAAACTAGTGATTTTTCACTGATTTTTCGGTCAAAAATTACTAATTTCTCAGTCAATGTCCCATTTATTAGAAAAAAATCAGTAATTTTGACTTTAAAAAATCATTAAATCTCGTCATTTTTCAATTTTTCTTCGCTCAAATCTGTACTCTCTCATTTCGAATCAGTGAAAAATCACTGATAAACAGACAGAATTGCAGCACAGGAAAAATCAGTGAAATTCGCTGATTTTCACTGATTTTTCACTGATTATTCAAAGAATTTCACAGATTTTTCAGTGAATTTCATAAATATCACTGAGTTTTTAGTGAATTTTCACTGATTTTCAGTGATTTTCTTTCACTGATTTGTCTTCAGTGAAAAAATTTTCACTGATTTTCTCCTGTGCTGCAATTCTGACTGTTTCTCAGTGATTTTCGGTAATTTTCACTGATTTATAATTGAGAGAGTAGGTATATATTATTTGCCTACTGAAAATACCCCAACTACTCCAGCCCCACTGAAATAACAGGTTACTTCAATTGAACCTCTCTCCCAATTTTCTCAAAATCTGAGCCCCTCCCTTACACAATTTCTGGGTGCACCTGTGACCAAAACTCATTCGCACATCTTTAATCATCTTCGAATTTTTTTTTGAAAACTTCACTCTCAAATACGAAACTCACCACCACAGTATAATTCAAAAAATCAGGCCACACCTTCACGACGCTATTCTGCAAACTAAAAAAGACACGCATTAGCAAACATAAAAAATTACCGAATTACTCCCGAAGCGATGAAATCTGCCATCAACATCACTCTCGTCGAGCCTCGACATCGAATTCAGCACTACGTAGTACGTACGTATTACGACAAGAACGTTTAAAATCCATTATTTATCCTTCGATGACTCACTAGTCACTACTCATCATGTGTGTAACTCTTGAAACGAGTCATACGCCGAAAAAAAAATTCATCTAGTACACATACCTCTAATACATCAGCAAACCAGTTCCATGTCAAACATCACCTACGGTGATCGGTTAAGAAGAAAAATATCTCGATGTTAAATCACACCACGAGACGTTAAAACGAGCGCGTGTTAAAAACCCAAAGAGGACGAGGAATTGGGCAGGGGGGGAGCTCGACGCGGTACGCGGATAAATACAATTAATCAAATGTATATATAAGTAATTACGGTGGCCTGAGCGTTTACATAATGAATGCAACGAGAAGTAGAACTACATACGTATTGAGGAGGAGGAGGGCTCGCCAAGTGTGTTAATGATTACATCTGGATGCTAAAATAACCATTCACCTCTTTCGGTCGATGATTCCAATAAATAAGCCATCGATTTTCCCCTCCCCGGCTCCCCTGCCAGCCTTCTCAGTCAAAACTCATCTTATATACCAATAAAATACCTATACCTACTCGTAGAACAGTTGTAAACGTTAATTGAATCGTGTCAATGCAAATTACCATTCTAATGTATAAATAAGGAGAATCTCCAGCGCTGATAACCTTTCCCCATCCAAGGAGGATACACTTTCACCGATTCGAATTTGTAAAAAGTTTTTATACGGGGAAAAAACGCATAGACGAACCAGGGTAAGGAAAAAAAATTGTAGGATTTTTTCTCCTTCTACTTTCCTTCGATGGCGGTGCAGATTGAAAAGCACGCTGACTCATGATGACATAAATCGCGTTCGTTAAACAATGTTTCGTACTATTGAGAATATTTTTCTCACGATGTAACGACCAATCCAAGTTCATAAATATGGTTAGGATACGTTGCTGCGAAAGTTGCTAACGTTTGATTATAAATATAAGCATGTAATTACGCGAAGCGCGCGGAAATCATGAAGTTACATAGAGGTAGGTACTCTAAAGGTACACTGTATACATAAAAAGAGATACAGACAGAAGAAGAGGAGAGGACGCACACACAGCGAGCAAAATACGACGACCAAGTGGAAAAAAAAATCTAATAGAAAGTAATTTCAACGCTTTGTGCGCGTTCGAACGTATAGATAATGTATAGGTGAAATCACCGAGGAAAATAGGAAGAAGATGTATACAATTGACCAATATGTCGGATAGAGTTATATTTATGGGAAGAATGCTGAAACGTAAAACTGGAATTCGCTGCCGCCTGGAACCGGCTCGTGATGAATACTTAATCGGAGTCCGGCAGGGTGAAGGTCACGCTGTATGCCACTTTCTGGCGTTTTAAAAGCTGAGCCGCGCGGTGAGCTGCATCGTCGCGAAGCCAAGTAGGTCAGTCGTCAATCTGTAATAACGATTAAATGCCGTGTAACCGACCGATGATTGATCACCTTTCCGATAAGGAAACTGAATCGTACTTTGAGAAAGTTCCGGAACGTTAAAGGCTCGTCTTCGGTCGAGTATGCTGTGACGATCACGACCTACGACAATGCCCGCCCGCGGAGTGGATTTTTGTCCTAAGTAGCCGGAGATGTCAACGGAATGGGATTGAAAATCGTCGAAGTTTCGAATCATCCTGCGTGAAAATCCTTAATTTTTTGGGGTTTTTCGTGTTTCGGGGTGGGGAGGCAGGAAGAAATTGTAAAAAAGTTTAACTATTGAAAAAAAAATTGTTTAAAATGTCATAAAAATTGATAAGTCTCACAAAAATTAATAAAGTCTCATAAAAATTCAAAATATTGTAAAAATTGAAAATATTGTAAAAATTGATCAAAAAACCTTAAAACTGGTTCAAAACATCATGAATTTTTTTCAAAGGCCCTTTTTATGAAAAATTTTTGTTTTCATTAATTTCAATCGAATAATTTGGATATTTTCATAATTATTGTTAAAATTAGAAATTCGATAATTTTGTTAAGACTTCCTCCCCTTTCAGTGGTGTCGGAAGGAGTGCATTGCACCCCCCCCCCAAATTGCATCAGATAGGAATTTTCGAAGCATTAAAACATGAAAATAGGCCTTTTTTGGGCATTAAACATCCAATTTTTTCAAAGATTCGTCCTCGCTTCGCTCAGGCATGAACAAAATCACAATTACATGTGTCACAACAAAAATGGCTTAACTCAGCATGTCCTTTTTAATGCGACAAGCGATTCGTATTCTCTGAAGTTTTCTCTATCCAATGAGCCCTCTCCCACCTTGCAATATGTTTTCCTCGAAGAGTTATGGCGTTTTTAAAATACGAAGTTCGAAATTTCGGTACCTACATTATATGTCTGATTTTCGAGAATTTGCATAATATTTAAATTTTTCACTGTGCAGATGATTGTAAAATTTTAAAATTTTAATGGAGTGGTTTTTTAGTTAATTTTTTGTCATAATTTTGAAAAAATAATAAAATTCGTCCAAAATGTATTTTTAGCATTTTTTTGTAATCAAGAAAATGAAAAAAAAGTTTTCATTTTTCCAAGTGCGATATATCCGCTCCCTGAAGAGATCATTTAAAATTTTTTTCACGAAAATGTTCCTTTTTTCATTCTCTTCAATTTTTGTATGATTTTTTTTTAATTTTTACTTCCGGAAAAATTATATCTATATGTCATCAAACGCAGAAGGGTCGAAATGAAATTTTGTCACAACAAAAAGGACATAAAACTCAACCTTTTGTTTTCAATATATAAAAAAATAGAAAAGATATCAAGTGATGGACGAGCTGTTTTCTTGCAGCAAAACGATGAAATTTCAAGGTAAAATTTTTTCCCCAGCTCAATTTCTTAATTTACTAGTATTAAAAAAAGTATATTCAAATTTCAATCGCGATTTCCCAAAAACGCCATTTTTTCTTTATGTCCTTTTGCTGCGACACGTTCAATTGTGTGAATTATTTCAGTCAATAGTGCAAAAAAAAGGTTCCTTTTTGCCCCATCCCCGGAAAATCCTTCTGTTATTTCAAATTTTTGTACTCACTTTGCACCCTCCCAAAAAAAAACTTCCGACGCAACTGTCCCCGTTGACTATCATTTCCGGCTGATGGGTCACTGTTGCATTTTATTGAGTTTTCATTGATAATTTAGGATAAAATTTCAATTCGATTCATACAAACATTCGAACTCTTTTTATTCCTTCCATGAGAAAAAAATCACAAAAATTGATTTTTGTTTGAATTTTTTCAAAATTTTAGTATTGTGATTGGAACAGAACTTACTGAGAATTAGGACAATATTTTTGATAAACTGGTAGGTACGATTTTCATGACGAAAACAAAAAAAAACAGTTTTTGGAAAATTAAAAAAATCTCATTTTTTGCTTTCCAGCAAAAGCTTTTTTTAATCAAGAATGTAGGTAGTTTGACTCTGATTACTACATAATAATTTATATCCATTATGTTGAAAAAGAAAATCTTTCCCTTGAAATTTTCAATAAATGTGAAGAGATTGATAATTAGATACCGAATCGTTTGTCGCATTGGAGATGATATGGGGATTGAAAAGGAAGGAAGTGGGAGAGACGAGTCAGACTGATGGGGGGGGGGGGTGAAGGAAAAGCTCATTCCCGTGTTCCACACTTATGACAAAATTACATTTCTAGTCGAAAAAATTAGGTTTGAGTTTGACATTTTTTGAAAGTGAGTGATGAATATTTTATTGAAAATGTTTAGTTTGAGGCGGAAAATTGAGAAAAGAAAATTCCACTTGAAATCAAAAAAATAAAAATTTTATTTGGAAATATTAGATTTTTTATGCTTTAGATAAATTAACTGTGTGGTTCGTCCCTGACAGAAAGGGGGTAAAGGGAGGGAGGGACATAGAAAATGTCATTTAGAACAGACCTTTGGATCCAAAACAAACACAAACGTTGACAATAAAAGGTCTAAATTCTTGCTTTAAAAAGTATCACCCAAAATTGCAACAAAAGTGTTTTACTAAAACATCGTAAAAATGGTTTAAATGCAAAACAAAATTAAAAACAAAATTAGAATATCATAGAAAATTCTGAAACACGTTAAACTGATTTCAAAAAGTAGGTACAAATAAAATAAATTGCCCAAAAAACGTCAAACTTACATGAAAATTGTACAAAAATATCGAAAAACCAACAAAATTGTTTCAAAATTTTAAAACTACTCAAAAATACACCAAAATTGGTTAAAATATTTTCAAAAAATGTAATTTTCAGCCAATCTGAAGAATTCCAAAATTTATAGCCTTTACCGAAACTTGAGGTGCCTTCTATTGCACTATTTTTAGATTATTTTCATCTCATTTTTAAAAAATTTGAGGTATTGCATTTCATGAATTTTTGTTGATTTTTTGTTATCATTTTTTTTGTCAGTACTTTTTCACAATTTTTATGAAAAATTTAATAAGTAAGTATTTTCCTTTTCAAAGTTTGAAAAATTTTAAAGATATTCTAATCAATTTTGTGGCGTGTACTTGAAACAATTTTTATCACATTTTGAAAAAAATTCTGCAAAATTTTATTTTGAATAATTTTTTGAAGGAAACTCAACATCACATTAACATTTTCAGGATAGTTTTGTACTGCAATGCTATTCAAGACATTTGTCATTTTGACGATTTTTATCATATTATTTTGAACCACATTAATAGAAAATGATAATTCAAATTTTTCCAGTGGCACGCTGGGGGGGGGGCGGTAGGCTAAGCTTCAAAAAACCAATTTTTTCCAAGTCGTTCGAAGAACTCTTTTTGTCTGAAAAATGGTGTTCTTTGAAACTCACTCGTACCACTCAAAGAATCGAAATTGGAATTTTCTTGAATAAGAACGATTTCAACACACATACTCATGAACCTTTCTTCATGCTTGGATTGTGGATTAAACTTTCATAAAATTCAATAATTCTAAAATTTCAAGCATATCTATAATCTCGAAAAAACCAAAAAATATTATTTTTCAAAATTTGATGAATTTTGAGTGAGGAATGAGTTGTTGAATCATTCTTTCCCAAAACATTTGAAATTCAAACGGAGATATTTCCAAATTCTTATCGGAATTTCATTATTAGATAGGTACTTGGAAATTACAGATCAATGATACTGGTACTCAATGGATCGATCCACCATCGATTTAAAACAATGAAAATTGAAAATTGATCTCAAAAAAACTGGGGAAAGATGATTTTTGGAGTAATGCCATGAAATTCAAAATTATATCCTATCCATTATAAGTAAGTATACAAAATTGGAACTGAATAAACAATTTTTTATTTTTTCTGTTTCATTTCTTTCAATTTTTTCGAGAAAAATTCATAGGAAAGAAAGTAAGATTTTTGATTATTTTGGAGGAGGAAAAATATCGATATTGAAATATTCACCTTTTTTCATAATTTTTTCTCGAAAATTATTCTCGAAATTGGCTCACACTCAGAGAAAGTATCAAGATGAGAGTGCATAAAATTTTTTAAAACAAAAAATGAATGCAAACACCCAGTTCGAAAGCAAATCAATTATCCTACAACCTATTTTACGATCACTGATATAAAGAAATCTTTGCAATTACTCGCTAAAACCATAATGTTCCTAGGAAAGGATTCAAGATAGGGTTCCCAAGACTTCACCGATTCATCGGCATTTACAACTCGCGACTACCACGACCAACGAACGACCTTTCAACGTACAAAAACATTTATTACCCTCTCGAAAAGGAGCTCTAAAAAAACCCACAACAGCAATCCAACTTCCAACATCGATGAAAAAGAGAAGCACCTACGTGATATTTTTACGATCGTCGACGTTGTCTGGCCACTTGAAATGTGTTTAAATGGGGTTTTCAAAGTATATCGATAATAGCTTGGAGTATGTGATAACATAATTAATCGATAATACAACGACCAGGCGATTCCGCCATCGCACGAAGGTAAGTTTTTAATTATGATGCAAGTTTGTCGCTTTTCGCTTTTATAAACATGTTGTTTTGTATTTTGTAACGTGACGCGTGTGCTGGGTTGCATCGAGTTGAAAATTCGATCAAAGGTTATGCACATATGGAGAAATGATTTGCATATTGAAGCGCATCTGTTTAATAAAACGAGGGTGGAGATTTTGTTTGTTGTGGGATACTTTACAAAATAGGGATCGTTGGTTATGTCGTGTCAAATTTTTTTTTTACAAATGCATAAAATCTATACAATATTAAAGGTCAATGCAAAGGGGAGTTCGGAAATACGGGTATCGGTATTTTCCAAATGAAAGAATATATTTCCTCGGTTCAAAAACTGGTTATTTGTTGGTATAATTTTACGCCAAGTTCACCACGATGACAACAGATTCGAATACAAAACGATTGTATTTACAGGTCCTCGGTACGTTTACCTGAGTCTAAAAAAGTCTCTTTATCTTTCCGCCTATAAAAAGGTCGCCTAGGTTAACAAAAAGTATAAATGTTTTCGGTATGGCGCGTTCGGCGGGCACAGGTGACAGAATTATTTGTTCTGGGTGCACCGCGTCCATGTCCGCGCCAACAACGGAACCAGTTTGATGACATTGTAGACTGATTGCGGGTCCACGGTGTGGTACAGTAGGCGCCCCAACGTTTGTCATGTCTCATTAGCCACTAATAAGGTTAGGTCACGTCGTTCTTTATTTTCAACTCTTCGAAAACCCCGGCCCGGTTTGTATATTTTTTCACTTTGCTTCTTCGGGTTTTTTATACGCGATGAGATGAGATTATACGGCGGGTACAGTGGTCGTGTTCGACGACAGACAGGTATTTAAAGTAGACCGGTGCAGAGAAACACGATTCCCTAAGCCTGTTATATATGTTAATTAAGTTTATAATATCCGACCGTTAATTCAAGTGTAACGTAAACATTACCGCTTTTTTGTGCAGTAGGTCACCGGTGTAATCTTCCAATATTTTTCCTTAATAATGGCTCAATTTTTTTTCGCTCCAGATTAAAGATGGGGAATCAATTGTGCGACGAGGCGGATTTTTCCACCTTCGATTTTTTTCAGTGTTTTTAGCACACTTGCGATGGTGATGGCATTGTTACCTGGTTTGAATAATGTATGAATGATGGTGTGTGGTTGGAAGGTCATTATCGATTCTGAATTTTGTGATGGGGTTTTTCGAATTTTTCGTTTTGAGTTTTTCTCGTCGTTTATCGGATGTTTTGAAAAATCGAGTCATATTTTAGGACTGATTGAATTTGAAGTCGGGAAAAAAGTCAGTATGATTCGCTCAAAAGTCTGGTGAAAATAAACTTCTGAGGTTATCATACTTTAAAAAAAGTCAAAAAAGTCATATTTTGAAGAAATTTTAAACAAAGTCCTTTAAAACAAGAATTTTAATGCGGTGGTTCAAAAGGTGAACATGAGGCAAATTATTGTTTGAAGCTATAATTTTCTCAAAATTCTCAAAAGTCACACACAAAAGTCATATTTTGATGACATCGATGCAGGCAAAAGTCATCTTCTGAGTCAAATTTGGAAAAAAGCATGAATACATCTTATTTTCACTGCATTGAGCGTTCCTGGGACACTATGTCCAAATTCCAAAAATTTCTGGGACATCATGTCCAAATTATCTAAATTGGTTTTTTTTGGGACACTATGTCCAAATTGTGTTTTTTGGACATCGTGTTGAAATTGAGGTTCCCGGGACACAATATTCGAGCTATCCAAATTTGTTTTTGGAACACGAAATCAAATTGGGATTTTCTTGGGACAATATGTCCAAATTATCAAAATTGACGTTTTTTGAGATAACGTGCCCAAATTTTGGATGTTTCTGAGACACATGTCCAAAATGGGGTAAGGGTAAGATTTCATGTTCAAATCGGTTTTTGACATGGATGAGTTACTTATAGTATTTTAGGGGGTGGGGGGGGGGGGGTCAATTTATGACATGTAGGACCTTCTAGAGGCCGAAATTTCAAGACCATTATTGAATCGCCTTTTTGTTGGAAGTTAAAGATGCCAAAATTTTGACGAACGGATGTTATGATATTTCTGAATGAGAATAACAAAACATCATAATTTAAAATAATAAAACTGAGTTATTTATCTATGATTTCAATAAAAAATCATCTCTTATCCACGATTTAAAAGATCTTGCTTCAAAGCAAAGCTAGTAATTTTTGAAACAAATTTTACCATTAAAGTCATAATTTGACACCAATTTAGTAAGAAATAATCATTTCAATCAAAGTTGACAAAAAAATTATTAAAAAATTATACTTCGAAACCATTTCCTATTAAATGCCATATTTGAGACAATGCTTTTGAAGGATTAATTCAAAGATTATCCAGAAGCCAAATTTTCTTAGTTAATGTTCACACCAAAGTCAAGTGGTAGCCTAAATATAGAAACCATCCTCAGGGGTCAAAAATTGGTTTTTGAGTTGAGGTTCCCTCTTGATTCTACTTCTAAAAGACTCAAAATCAGTGTAAACTCAAAAACCAATTTTTACTCCTAAGGTTTCTATATCCAGGCTCACATGTTTTAAATACAAAAGTCACATTCCCAATTCGTCGGAATTTTTTGTGTTATTTTTTTCAAATCCAACAAAATGGCATTATGTTAGCACGTGCTGTACAGCTCTCCAAGAATCATGCAAAAGTCATATTTTTTGAAGATGTTCAAAAGGTTATTCAGGAGATAAATTCTTCATTTCACATCAAAAATCACACTTTGAAAAAATCAATGCAGTCAAAAGGCACACAAAAGTTAGGTTTTACTTCAAAATTGGAAAAACCCACACAAAAGTCAAGTTTTAGATCAAAATAGGAAAAAGTCACACAAAAGTCAAGTTTTAGATCAAAATAGGAAAAAGTCACACAAAAGTCAAGTTCTAGGTCATAATTGGGAAAAGTCATATATAAGTCAAGTTTTGAATCAAAATTGAAAAAAATCACCAAGTTTTTGGTCAAAATTAGAAAAAGTCACACAAAAGTCAAGTTTTTAGTCAAAATTGTAAAAGGTCGCAAAAATGAAGTTTTGGATCAAAATTGAAAAAGTCACATAAAGTCAAGTTTTAGGTTCAAATTGGAAAAGGCCACAAGTCAAGTTCTAGACCGAAATTAGAAAGTCACACAAAAATCAAGTTTCAAGTCAAAATTTTAAAAAGTCATACAAAAGTCCAATTTCAGCCCAAAATTGGAAAGTTACACAAAAGTCAAGTTTTAGGTCAAAATTAGAAAAAGGATCACACAAAAGACAAGTTTTTGGTCAAAATTAGAAAAAGTCACACAAAAGTCAAGTTTCAAGTCAAAATTGAAAACGGACATAAAAATCAAGTTTTGAATCAAAATTGAAAAAAGTCACGCAAAAGTCAAGTTTTAGGTCCAAATTGGAAAAAGTCAAACAAAAGTCAAGTTCTAGGTCATAATTGGGAAAAGTCATATATAAGTCAAGTTTTGAATCAAAATTGAAAAAAAAATCACACAAAAGTCAAGTTTTTGGTCAAAATTAGAAAAAGTCACACAAAAGTCAAGTTTTTAGTCAAAATTGTAAAAGGTCACAAAAATGAAGTTTTGGATCAAAATTGAAAAAAGTCACAAAAACCAAGTTTTGGATCAAAATTGAAAAAAGTCACCCAAAAGTCAAGTTTTAGGTTCAAATTGGAAAAGGCCACAAGTCAAGTTCTAGACCGAAATTAGAAAGTCACACAAAAATCAAGTTTCAAGTCAAAATTTTAAAAAGTCATACAAAAGTCCAATTTCAGCCCAAAATTGGAAAGTTACATAAAAGTCAAGTTTTAGGTCAAAATTAGAAAAAGGATCACACAAAAGACAAGTTTTTGATCAAAATTAGAAAAAGTCACACAAAAGTCAAGTTTCAAGTCAAAATTGAAAACGGACATAAAAATCAAGTTTTGGATCAAAATTGAAAAAAGTCACGCAAAAGTCAACTTTTAGGTCCAAATTGGAAAAGGTCACAAGTCAAATTCTAGGTCAAAATTAGGAAGTCGCACAAAAGTCCAATTTCAGCCCAAAGTTGGAAAGTCACACAAAAGTCAAGTTTTAGGTCAAAATTTGAAAAAAAAACATCCAAAAGTCAAGTCTTGGGCCAAAATTGGAAAAAGTCACACAAAAGTCAGATTTTTAGTAATGCAAGTCTCAAATGCTATTTTTTTCTAGTCATACTCAAATATTGAATTTGGATCCAGTTACATAAAAATCAAGTTCTGAACTCAAAAGCTTAAAAAGTCACACAAAAATCATATCCAAGTCAGAATCCATTAAAATGTATACCAAAGCCAAACTCCTGACTTAGGTACTGAGAGTTAATATATTTCCAATAATACATAAATGTATTTTGAGAAGCTTAATAATTTGGAACTTGGATCATTATCACACGAATCACGTAGTTTATTTTACTCCCTCCCTCCTTCCTTCCCTCCTGGAAAATAGAACCATTTTCAATTCCAGTCTTCCAGTCGATACATTTTTTCAACGTCTTAAATGATCTCTCAAAATCAAAACTCCGCGACAACAATCTACTACGTGTTTTTTCTGCAATTGAGAATATATTTGTTGCTACTGGAATAGAAGTGCAATCGCAAACGATTGTTACCCCGGTCTTATCTTCTTATACGAAGATTTATACGAATGGCAATTTTTTTCCACCTAATCGGCGCATCAATATTGCAATTATTATTGTACATTACTCGAGTAGGTAACTGGTTGGTGATAAAAATCTTAGCACACATAAAGTTACGTACACCTACTTACCATACCTGCGAGCTAGTTGAGAGGAAAAAAAAACTAACCAACGTTTCTTTTGAACAAAATGCTTTTTTTAAAAAACAACATTCGATAAAATCAGCTGCTTTTCTTGGGAAAGAATTAGAAATTAAAGTAAACCGCGTAAAGCTGAGTAATTTAATATGGTAAATAAATCATATTTTCATGTTGCAACTATCATGATGGGTTCATGGCGTTCATAACGTACTTTCTTTTTATTACTCTACCGCTGACGACCATCGCATCTCAAGTTCAGCTGCATTTCCTCTTTTCATACCTACTCGAATAAATATCATCGTTTCGAAACCGAATTAAAATGTTTTAAAATTTATAACTTAACGTATGCGAGGGAGAGACAAAAAATTTCACGCGGATTTTTAAAACAAATACATACGAAACGACAATTGCTGGCACAAATCCACGTTGATCGGATACCGGAACTTATTTCTCATTTATAACAACCTGCTGCTGCATTTCTAAAAGCCAACTATATAGATTTATGGTTTTAGAAGACTATTAACTTACTCTGCTCCGATGCCGAGTAATTTGTAATTTCTACGCTTTGCTGCCCACTATTATCGCGAGCATGCGTCGTCTTGGGTACCTCTGCGATACCTGCATCGTGTACTTTATCCGAGTCGTATACCACTAAACCTCTGAATTAAATATTTACATTCCCGAAGCGAATTATTTGAGGTAGGTATGATTGCTCGATGGATAATAAGTTTCTATTGCGATTATCTATCTACGTGTGCTTTTAAAGTGTTGGATTTCTCGCTCTTGCCGACAGTTTGAATATTAGAGTAAGAATGTGAATATGATTACAGGAGAAATTCTCGCAGATGAATTCAATTAAAAATAATTCGTATGATATGACGTTGGAAGTCCATATTCGAAAAATTGTTCAAATTGTTCAAAATTTAAAAATTGGAGAAATACTTTTAGAAATTGAAAAAACGTTTGAAAGTTCGGAAAATTTGTGAAAAAAAATTGCAAATTAAAACCCAACAAGAAAGCTGGTAAAAATTAGAAAAATAAATAATTTTTCATAAAACTTTTTAAAAAGTACCTATCTACAGTTGAAAATTTTTTTAAAAGGTGTATACCTGATAGGTACTTACTTAGATTTAAGTTCATTTGTCAGTTTCCAAAACTATTGAAAATTTTGTAAAAATTGTAAGGATGGGGGCAGGAGAGGGGGATTATAACTTTATTAAAATATCTAGACTTCTTTTAGGTACAATTAAAACACCAAAATTTACAGAAATTTTCATGCACCAAGGCCTGACAGACCAACGTGAGGGCAGAGAGGACAATTACCCTTTCTCTCATAATCAAAAATTTACAAATTTAGTCAAAAAAATTAGGTTCGAGTCCAAAAATTTTAGAAAATTATATATTTTTCAAAAAAATTGCAATTTTAAGCTGGAAAAATCTGCAAAAATTGGAAAGATATTGAGTCGAATTTAGAAAAAAATTCATCAAAATTGAAAATTTCCAATTTGTACTCTTCGAATGAATACTAATGCCAATTTTGGTTCGTCCTTAATAAAAACAAGACAAAAATTAGACAAAAAGTGGGGGCACTACATAGAAAGGGAAGGGATTATGTAACAGTAGATATGTTTCTCTTTCGAAAAAAATCTCGCACTTTTGATAGTGCACGGGCGGATTTTTGTTGAAAATGAGCACAACAAACAAATCGCGTATTTCATCAACAAACATTTTCAAAAATTATAACAAATTTCAAAACTATAAAATTGATCAGAACAATATTTATAACAAAATTTTGAAAAAAAAAGTATTTTCTTACCACACTTCATCAGCATAATTCCATTTCATCAAAAAATAAATCCCCTAAATTCTTCATTTAATAAAATGGGCAACAACAAATATTTTTAAAATTTTCCAAAATTGCGAATATTTATGGTTATACTCTTTGCTCAAGCCTTCATTTACATGAAATATCTAAGCATTTTGGAAAATTCTTCCAAAAGCCACTTCATTTTTCTATTGTTTAACGCACAAACCTAGTTTTTTCATTTCGTTACTCTCTCAATTATAAAACAGTGAAAATTGAGAAACAGTCAGAATTGCAGCACAGGAGAAAATCAGTGAGAATTTTTTTACTGAAAACAAATCAGTGAGAAAAATCACCGGAAAATCAATGAAAATTCACTAAAAAGTCAGTGAAATTCATAAAATTTACTGATAAATCAGCGAAAATCTCTGAAAAATTAGCGAAAGTGAATTTTGCTGATTTTTTGTGCTGCAATTCTGACTATTCATCAGTGACTTTTAGAATGAGAGGAAGTGAATTATATTTCGACTCCTAAAACCTAAAAAAAATTTAATAAAAAATGGTTTGCCACCCCCCCCCCTCATCATCGTCTGAATTTGGGTTTTCGAGGAAACCAAAAGTGGTTAAGTTAATTTTTTACTCGAGAATTTACTAACCAATTTTTTTGAAATTAATGCAGTTTTCTTCAATTTTGTCTATTCAATATGCAAAATTCTTCAGATCAGTCGTATTTTTAAAAAAAAAAATTACCACTTTTGCTAACCCAAAAACGACCGATTTAGAATAATGAAGTATGGTCGTTTTTCATCGTTTTTAAGAAACGACCACATTACAAAATTAAAAAATGGTCGTTATTTGTCATTTTTTCGTCGTTTTTTAAGAAACGATCAGAAGCGACTAAATTACAAAATTAAAAATGGTAATTTTTTGTCGATTTTCCAGAAACGACTAGACACAACTAGATTCGGCTGTTTTCATCGTTTTTTATAAAATGACCAAAAGTGACCAATTTAAAATAGTGACGTATGGTCGTTTTTCTTAGTTTTACAAGAAACGACCAAAAATGACCAAAAACGACCACATCACAAAATTGAAAAATGGTCGTTCTTCCAATTTTTTTTAAAAAAACGACCACATTACAAAATTGAAAAATAGTCGTTTTAGTCGTTTTTTAAGAAATTACCAAAAATTACCACCTCAAAATATTAGAAAAAGATCGTTTTTCGTCGTTTTTTATAAAACGACCAAGAACGTCCAATTTAAAGCAATGAAGTATGGTCGTTTTTCGTCGTTTTCCAAGAAACGATTAAAAACGATCACTAGGTACAAAATTGGAAAACGGTTGTTTTTTGTTGTTTTTCACCGATTTTGAAAAAGATTAATTTTTTCTTTGACACTTTAAAATCCATAAAAATCACTTTCATACCTCCAAAATAAACCCCCAAACCACTCAAAAATCGAACTCCCGACAATAAAACTACGCTAAACCCCGGATAAAAAATCTCACCCTCTCATTTCCCCACGAAAAAATTCTCTTTTAAAATCACATATGCAAATACATCGACTAATTCAATTATACACATATTTCGAATGCCACACGTATCAATATCACAACAGCAGGAAACCTTTCCCAAACACTTTATCTGACAAAACCACCGTGCACCGGCAACCTTCGACATTATCTCCAAGTCCAAATCGACAAACTGCACCGCTGCGTCAATATTCGTCAACCCTTCCAAGCTGGCATAATTAAGAATTCGATGGTAATCGTTTTAGTCGACCTAGGTTTTCAAATACCTCTTCATTTCACAACAACCTTTTCGAAAAAATCACACAATTATACTCGAGGTATCGGTGACCTTTCACAGGACCACAGTTACAACAACGGGTTCGATATTTAAAAATTCGTCCGATATGCAAATATACCCCCGAATACCGGATCATCCTGCGGAACACCTTATTAAACCAGATAGGTGATTTACCAAGCCTATAAGATAATTTTTTGATGAGAAACAAACCCAAATTCCCAAGACTATGTAGTTGAACTTGAAACAAACGTACACGATTTGAATTCCAGGAGCAGGGCGTTGTATCTAAAAATCGTTAAAAACCTCGCACGGTCGCGGGGGTAATGTAATTCGTCCTGTAAAGAGAAACTGGTCTTACGTATAGGTATTCAGCGTTATACCGGACACTGGTGGAATCTTTTGTCCAAACGTCACTGTCCACTACTCGTTTTTTTTCAGCTTTTTTTCCAAACCATCTTATCGCGCCAAAGGTTTCAAAATCAAGTTTGTTTTTATCCATTTGCACGATAAATAATAATTTACGTTATGTAATGAAACATACTGGTTTCACTTTATAGGACCTCTCTGTCTAGTCTCTCCTCGACACAAACTGGTATGTCTAGAAACAAAACCATCGCGCGAATAACGGACATTGGTCTTTTGACGAAAATATCTAAAAAGATTTTCACTCGGAAAAAAATAAGCACCAGTGGCCAGAATCCGAACATCTGTCGGCGTCGAGTCTTATCAGATTACTCTCGAATGGGGCAAAGGCAACGAGACCGCTACTGGAAGATTCTGCGATGAATGTTGAATCATCGTGATGATTTTTTTTTTTTCATTTTTAATTCTAGAAATATGGGTACTTACACGGTCGACATTTTTTATACTATTAAATAGCTCATCGAGCTGCGTATTTACGAATATTCAAATAAACCGATTATATAAATATTAATAGATGTTTTTAATAGTTTTCCTTTAACCGAAGACTTTAATATTGAGATTTATTCAAATTTAATCCGACCTTGTAACGAGTCGGTATTTTTTCTCTGTCTCTTTCCATCGTCGTACCAAGTATCCATACTTTACGATATATTGTACGGATCTTCCCCTTCGCCTATTCGTATATCGATATAGGTAAACTTTGATCATATTTTAATACGTCATAGGACCAAACGAGTATAAAAAATTAACAATTTGGGTAATCACGTCATTCCATTGATTTTAATTCAACTCGAATCGGGCATAAAAAACCCAAGTACTAAATACCATCTCTGGATAATTGTTTATCAACAAATACTCGTCGTGACACTCGAATTACGCAACTCGTTAACTCGTCCGTCGTCCCTTTCGTAAAAAATGCTGATAAAAAGTAAAAGCGTATGTGTAGCTCAGGTATTCTCTCTAATGAATTTTTATAACCGCATCTTCCATCCAGCCCGGTCTCCAAACAGGTTTATTAATCGTCTAACCGTTACATTCTGACGGCTAATTCTGCGCGTATATTCGACGAAAAAAAATAAATAAAATCCATAAAATTCTTCTCTCTTGCCATCAGCGGCCGTTCGGCTAATAAACACGTTCATTCATAAAATTCAGCGTTTAAAACGAATAAATAATCGAACGTTTATTCGATTACACGTTACGAAAACGGATATGTTGGATCGTCACGTGTACGCCGATATGATGTGTTTTTTATAAACAAATCGCCGTAACTGGATTGTAATTAATTGTTTGGATGGACGTGACAGCGTTGGTGCTCAATTTCGACCCTTAGGCGATGGAAAAATTTTACTAGATTGGGTTTAGTGGAAGAAAGCGTTTTGTATGGAGATAAGGTGTTTTCGACGAGTTTACGAAATTTTGCGTAATATGAGGATCGAGGTTGGGTTTGGAGGAATTTCAGGATGGAATTGTACAGAAAATGATTCAAGGGTATCATTGGACGAGTGGAGAAATATTATTTTTTATTTTTGAAGAGAATGTTCTTGTCTGTGAAATATTCTTACAAGTCTTTAGATGATTGATGACTTGTGCAATTATGAATTGAAAAGTTGAAGAATGAGTAACAAAACTAAGATGAATTCTTCACTATCGAAGTTGATTGAATTGATCCCTTCATCCCTGAACTAATTTTATAGATAGTAAAAAAATTCAATTTTTAGTGAAAAAATCAAATTTAGTAAAAAATTCAATTTTTAGTGAAAAGTTTGATTTTTTAGCGATGAATTCAATTTTTTGTGAAAAATTGAATTTTTTAGTAATACATTAATTTTTAGTGAAAAAATCCAATTTTTAGTAAAAAATTGAATTTCTAGTGAAAAATCCAATTTTTAGTAAAAAGTTCAATTTTTTAGCAATGAATTCAATTTTTAGTGAAAAATTGAATTTTTTAGTGGTACATTCATTTTAAGTGAAAAATTGAATTTTTTAGTGGTACCTAGCTACCTACATTCATTTATTAGTAAAAAATTCAATTTCTAGTGAAAATTCAACTTTTACTGAAAAATTCAATTTCTAGTGAAAAGTTTAATTTCTAGTGAAAAGTTTAACTTTGAGTGAAAAATCCAATTTCTAGTGAAAAATTCTATTTAGTTAAAAGTTCAATTTTTAGTAAAAAATTCAAATTTTAGTGAAAAAATTCAACTTTGAGTAAAAAATTCGATTTTTACTAGGAAATTTAATTTTTAGTTTACAAATTCATTTTCAGTGACAAATTCATTTTTTTCAGGAATGAATTCAATTTTTAGTGAAAAATTGAACTTTTTAGTGATACATTCATTTTTTAGTAAAAAATTCAATTTCTAGTAAAAATTCAAATTTTAGTAAAAAAATTCAAATTTTAGTGAAAAATTAAATTTTTTAGTGGTACATTCATTTTTTGGTAAAAAATTTAAATTTTTAGTACCTCAGTAAAAAATTCAATTTCTAGTGAAAAGTTTAATTTCTAGTGAAAAGTTTAATTTCTAGTGAAAAGTTTAATTTCTAGTGAAAGTTTAATTTCTAGTGAAAAGTTTAATTTTTAGTGAAAAGTTTAATTTCTAGTAAAAAGTTTAATTTTGAGTAAAAAATCCAATTTCTAGTGAAAAATTCAATTTCTAGTGTAATGTTCAATTTATAGTTTAAATTTCAATTTTTAGTGAAAAATTCAAATTTTAGTAAAAAATTTCAACTTTGAGTAAAAAATTCGATTTTTACTAGGAAAGGGTATGGATGGTATGGACGGATAAGGAGTGAATTTGGCCCCCGTCGATTTTGGGCTCCTAAACACCTCAAGTCGTGTATATTGACTAGAAATAATTTTTCACAAAATTTTGGACCCCTACCCCCTCTCTTTCGGAGCTATGGCCATTTTATTGCATTATTTTCAAGAATTTTTAATTTCAACGGAAGTGAAGGAAATTTTCTGTTCTTTGGCACAAAGTTACATCTGGTAGAGGTGTATTCATGATAATTTTTTCAACAATTTTGGTGCACTCCTTCACGTTTTTTCGGTCATTTGAAGTTTTCAATCGTAAAAAATACAATATAAGCGAAGAGCGACCACCCTGGAAAAATTCCTAAAAAATACGTTCTTTTATGTAGAATTTTACTATGTATTTGGTTTTGGCGATTTCTTTAAACTAAGGGCCGAAAATCGCGAAAAACCGTATAGAAATGTTGTAATTTTAGCAGATTTTTCAAATTTTGAGCGCTTTATGCAGAAAGAAATGACCAAATAAGGAAACCAGTTTCAAATTCGTGTTCAGCAGGTCAAAATACCCCGGTAAACACCCTTTTCGTAATAGTTTTGATTAAAATTTCAAAATTCACCTTTCTCACTGATTTTTAATGAAAAAAAAGTGAATTTCGAGACTTCGAGTAAAACGATCGCGAAAAACGTATTTTTCGGGGTATTTTGACCTGCTGAGCACGAATATGGATTTTTGTTTTTTTCATTTCGTCATTTTTCCCTAAAACGTCCTCATTTTCAAGTTTTAATCGGGTCTTTCGAGCAAGAAAATTATTATACACATTAATTACTGTCATATTCGTGTTCTACGACCTAAAATTAGTCGAAAACCAAAATCTTTCCATTTCAAATTTTTTGAGTCCAATTTCAGCTACGGAAACCGTACAAGAGGAGTGATGGTGAATTTATTTTCCACGTATCCTCCATGTCTTTGACATTGAATCGTGCCAATGAGTTACAATATTGCGCGCCCAGATCTCGAACAATAATTTTTTGAAATTTTTCCACAAGAATCAACATATTAACCTTACATACAATTCGAGATTGAAAAATGTTTCACGAAAGCAGGAGCGGGGCATCAAAGATGCTTGATTTTTTTCAAATATTCTTAATTATCATTTTGGCATCCCGTTGTTGCGCTGTACAAAATTAATTCATTATTGATTTTCTAATGGGGTATGGGGGGGGGGGGGAGCATTGTTGGTCAAAAACACAAGAACACCTTTTTTCCAAAAATAAAACCGTATTTAAGACCAATAACATCACTATTAATAGAATTAGGAAGTTGGAAATTTAAATGGGAGGATTTCAACTCCAGGACTACCATAAAATCAACGCATTAAAAAAGTGGCAAAAATGAAACCCTATCTGAAAAACTCTCAAGTCTAATACGTCTTAGCAGATGGATTTCGGCGAAGACGTTGAAATATACATAAATTAGAAGAAAAGGGTGTGAATGAGGGCTTGGGGATGAAGAACGAGGTACCTAGTACACATGAGAAAATGACGAAATGAAAAAACCAAATCCATATTCGTGTTCAGTAGGTCAAAATACCCCGAAAAATACGTTTTTTGCGATCGTTTTACTCGAAGTCTCGAAATTCACTTTTTTTTCATTAAAAATCAGTGAGAAAGGTGAATTTTGAAATTTTAATCAAAACTATTACGAAAAGGGTGTTTACCGGGGTATTTTGACCTGCTGAACACGAATTTGAAATTGGTTTCCTTATTTGGTCATTTCTTTCTGTATAAAGCGCTCAAAATTTGAAAAATCTGCTAAAATTACAACATTTCTATACGGTTTTTCGCGATTTTCGGCCCTTAGTTCAAAGAAATCGCCAAAACCAAATACATGGTAAAATTCTACATAAAAAAACGTATTTTTTAGGAATTTTTCCAGGGTGGTCGCTCTTCGCTTATATTGTATTTTTTACGATTGAAAACTTCAAATGACCGAAAAAACGTGAAGGAGTGCACCAAAATTGTTGAAAAAATTATCATGAATACACCTCTACCAGATGTAACTTTGTGCCAAAGAACAGAAAATTTCCTTCACTTCCGTTGAAATTAAAAATTCTTGAAAATAATGCAATAAAATGGCCATAGCTCCGAAAGAGAGGGGGGTAGGGGTCCAAAATTTTGTGAAAAATTATTTCTAGTCAATATACACGACTTGAGGTGTTTAGGAGCCCAAAAGCGCCGGGGGCCAAATTCACCCCTTATCCGTCCATACCCTTTGATTTTTAGTTTACAAATTCATTTTTAGTGACAAATTCATTTTTTTCATTGATGTTTTAGTGAAAAATTGAATTTTTTAGTGGTACATTCATTTTTTAGTAAAAAATTTAGTTTCTAGTAAAAAATTTAATTTGTAGTGAAAAATTCAATTTCTAGTGAAAAATTCGACTTTGAGTAAAAAATTCAATTTTCATCAAGAAGATTAGTTTTTAGTTTTAAAAATTCATTTTTAGTGAAAAATTTAATTTTTCAAGTGACGATGGATTCAATTTTTAGTGAAAAATGTATTTTTATTAAAAAATTCAACTTTTGGTAAAAAAGTTCAATTTTTTGTGAAAAAATTCAACTTTCAGTGAAAAAATCAATTATTAGTGAAAAATTCTATTTCCAGCGAAATATCTACAAAAAACTAAAAACTTGAAAATTGAATTCACTAAAAATTCAAAAGTTCACCAAGTAAAACTTGAAAAATCAACTAAAAATTGAAAAACTTACTATTTGAAAAGATTACCGGAGTTTGAAAAATTTACTGTAATTTGAAAAATTTTACTAAAAATTGAATACCAACAAATTGAAATTTCTAAACTTGAAGAACAATAATGGAATGATTGAAATTACAAAAATTGAAAAATAAAACGAAATCAAAAAATTTACTAAAAATAAGAATTTTCTTAAAATTGATTGAAAAATTCGATCCCTGAAATTGACAAATTTGTTGGAATCAAAGAACTTACTAAGACTGAAAAATTCTACCAAATTCAAAAATGACAAAAATTCAGAGAATTGAAGATTTGACTAAGTAAAAGAAATTACATATTTTACGAAAATCAAAGTGAAAATAAAGAAATCAGAATAATTACAATACGTACCTATACTCGCAGAAATTAATAAAATTGGGAATTCCGCCAAAGCAATAAATTTTGACAAAGCTAATTGGCAAAAATCGAAAATTATGAAAATTTGGCAACTACTTAATCAAAAAAATAAATTACTAAAATCCAGAACTTTTTTATTTTTTGCTTGCACGTTTTTAGCCGACAATTTAATCTCCCCCCCCCCCCCGACACCCAAAAAAAGAGCTGTGCTGAAACCGTCTCTGGAAACGAAAGTACTTTTTTAAACTGACAATTTATACAAAATTTTGAAAATTTTCCAACATAGAAACATTTGCTTGCTAAAATTTAAAAATTAATCTTTAAATAGTTCAAAAAATTGTAGTCAAAATGAAGAATTCGCCTCTTAAAATTTTAAAAATGAAAAATTTAAAAAAAAAATCTAAAGCTGAAAAACCAAGAATAATAAAAACATGAAAAATAGAAGAAATTATTGTTTGAATTTCTAAAATAATCAGTGAAATATCTAGAATAAATTACAAAAAATCATAGGGGAGGGAAAGGAGATGAAAAATAAAAATTATGGTCCAAACCACAATTTCTCCAATTGCAATGATTAATCTTTCTATTTTCCTCCTAGTTGGCAATATTCTCTCAAGGAGGTCATAATTTTTTCAAAATATTCAATTGGAACACAAGTTTTTTCAACTTTAAAGGCATAATTCTCCAGACACTAAACTTGAATCAATTCACAAAACTGCTCAAAAAATTCGAAGATACTTCATTATCGAGCATAAAAAAGTAGCTAAAAGAAGAAGGGGAAAAATTTACCTACCATCTCTCGGAGTAGAGAAGATATCAGGGAATATTTTCATCAACTAAAAAACCACTCAAAAACGATCTAAAATCGCAATTTCGCTCAATCTCAGAAATTTTACAAACCATCGACACACAAACCGAAACCCCATCAAATAATAGCCCAACTTCTCCAATCCTTTCAACCTATAGAAATTCCATCTCCAAAATCACAGTATGGTTGAGAAACCTCAATCGTCAGCCGACTGCCAGACCAGTCCTTGCGTATCATAACTCATCGGCACAATATACGAAACCATATCTCACGCTTTTAATTATAGAACTACGATAAAAAGGCGGGCGCAGGCGGCAAAACGGGCGAAATTTATTCGGTATTTCTAATCGGTAAATCGATGCGGCACTGTTTCGCGTATATAGTATCCGCATCTCGCCGTATACTATACTACAATATAGTAAAACTGATAAATCGAAAGTAACTCCGAGGACGACTCACGTGTTCGGCTCGCCAAGACTTGTAATCGATTAGTATCGTGACTGGTTTACAGATGGAGCATGAAAAACAGTACGTATAATAAATAAATGAACGCGAGATGAACGAGTGGCCGAGGGGAGCGGGGGCTGAAGAAAAAAAACCGAATAGAACGTGTTTCATATGCTACGAACCGAACCAAAGACTTCGGTGATTCCAAGATATCGGCGATTTAAATCGCCGCAAAAATGTCTATTTTCAATAAGTCCTTTTCAAAATTTCAATCTCGTGGAAATTACTCGCTTAATAAATCATACCGGGTTGAGATATCGAGAACCGGTTCTCATATGTTTCGAAAGTTCACCAAATAGCTAAAAAAAATTCCATCTATGACACGTTAAACTACCCATATTATAATATTTTTTCCTTCAACCTACCATAAATGTAAGAAAAAGCAAAAGGACCCGTCATACGTATATCATCACTCTCAGCAGCATAACAAACATAATCATCGCACCGTAATGGACCTCCCAAGTAGCCGGTTAAAAAATTAAACGTACTTGTGGCGAATACCTTTCGCGAAAATTAATATTAAAAAAATCCTACAGACGTAAAGTTAACTCTATCGCCATAACGAATACAAATTTAGGTTAGATGATCCTTTCTAAACATAACCCATAAGTCGAACAAAAGGTAATAACGAAGCTGCAAAAGAAAAAAACCTAACCGCTTATCAAATCGCCTTCGAGCATTCGAGCCAAACAGCAACCCAGAAGCGAGAGCGAATGCGCTAATTTCGTTTATGTAACTGGTTTTACACGTTGTACCAACAATAGAGGTAGATGAAAAAGAATCGCTGGATTTGACTTCTCGCCCATGCCCATTCGCTTTTGGCTAAATTATTAAACAATTAAACCGTGAAAATGGCTCGATTTTTGGCTACCAAATGTTAGATACGTGGAAATGGGTAGCGATTATTTGGGTTATTAATTCGGTACCTGGGTTTGTCCGGAGACGATGGGAGATTTTTTGGTAGCTGTAGGACTCTCGTGATGAGTGATTTAGAAATAGACGACCAAAAATTATGGAAATGAGATCATTTTTGGAAACTTTGAATGAAAAAAATACATTCGAATTGTATTAATGAAGAATTATTGAGTTGTTTTGAGTCAAAAATTATGAAGCTTTTCATTTGAAAATGGTGACGCTTTTCAGTCAAAAATGGCGAACCTTTTCAGTCAAAAATGGCGAACCTTTTCAGTGAAAAATGGTGAAGCTTTTCAGAAAAAAATGGTGAAGCTTTTCAGTCAAAAATGATGAAGCTTTTCATTTGAAAATGGTGACGCTTTTCAGTCAAAAATGGCGAACCTTTTCAGTCAAAAATGGCGAACCTTTTCAGTGAAAAATGGTGAAGCTTTTCAGAAAAAAATGGTGAAGCTTTTCAGTCAAAAATGATGAAGCTTTTCAGTTAAAAATGGTGACGCTTTTCAGTCAAAAATGGCGAACCTTTTCAGTGAAAAATGGTGAAGCTTTTCAGTCAAAAATGACGAAGCTTTTCAGTGAAAAATGGTGAAGCTTTTCAGTCAAAAATGACGAAGCTTTTCAGTCAAAAATGGTGAAGCTTTTCAGACAAAAATGGTGAAGCTTTTCAGTCAAAAATGGTGAAGCTTTTCAGACAAAAATGGCGAAGCTTTTCAGTCAAAAATGGCGAAGCATTTCAGTCAAAAATGGCGAATCTTTTCAGACAAAAATGGTGAAGCTTTTCAGTCAAAAATGGCGAACCTTTTCAGTCAAAAATGGCGAACCTTTTCAGTCAAAAATGACGAAGCTTTTCAGTCAAAAATGGCGAACCTTTTCAATCAAAATGGCGAAGCTTTTCAGTCAAAAATGATGAAGCTTTTCAGACAAAAATGGCGAACCTTTTCAGTGAAAAATGGTGAAGCTTTTCAGTGAAAAATGCTGAAGCTTTTCAATCAAAATGGCGAAGCTTTTCAGTCAAAAATGGTGAAGCTTTTCAGTCAAAAATGGTGAACCTTTTCAGTCAAAAATGACGAAGCTTTTCAGTTAAAAATGGTGAAGCTTTTCAGACAAAAATGGCGAAGCTTTTCAGACAAAAATGGCGAAGCTTTTCAGTCAAAAATGGCGAAGCTTTTCAGTCAAAAATGGCGAAGTTTTTCAGACAAAAATGGTTAAGCTTTTCAGTCAAAAATGACGAAGCTTTTCAGTAAAAAATGGTGACGCTTTTCAGTCAAAAATGGCGAACCTTTTCAGTCAAAAATGGCGAACCTTTTCAGTGAAAAATGGTGAAGCTTTTCAGAAAAAAATGGTGAAGCTTTTCAGTCAAAAATGATGAAGCTTTTCAGTTAAAAATGGTGACGCTTTTCAGTCAAAAATGGCGAACCTTTTCAGTGAAAAATGGTGAAGCTTTTCAGTCAAAAATGACGAAGCTTTTCAGTGAAAAATGGTGAAGCTTTTCAGTCAAAAATGACGAAGCTTTTCAGTCAAAAATGGTGAAGCTTTTCAGACAAAAATGGTGAAGCTTTTCAGTCAAAAATGGTGAAGCTTTTCAGACAAAAATGGCGAAGCTTTTCAGTCAAAAATGGCGAAGCATTTCAGTCAAAAATGGCGAATCTTTTCAGACAAAAATGGTGAAGCTTTTCAGTCAAAAATGGCGAACCTTTTCAGTCAAAAATGGCGAACCTTTTCAGTCAAAAATGACGAAGCTTTTCAGTCAAAAATGGCGAACCTTTTCAATCAAAATGGCGAAGCTTTTCAGTCAAAAATGATGAAGCTTTTCAGACAAAAATGGCGAACCTTTTCAGTGAAAAATGGTGAAGCTTTTCAGTGAAAAATGCTGAAGCTTTTCAATCAAAATGGCGAAGCTTTTCAGTCAAAAATGGTGAAGCTTTTCAGTCAAAAATGGTGAACCTTTTCAGTCAAAAATGACGAAGCTTTTCAGTTAAAAATGGTGAAGCTTTTCAGACAAAAATGGCGAAGCTTTTCAGACAAAAATGGCGAAGCTTTTCAGTCAAAAATGGCGAAGCTTTTCAGTCAAAAATGGCGAAGTTTTTCAGACAAAAATGGTTAAGCTTTTCAGTCAAAAATGACGAAGCTTTTCAGTAAAAAATGACGAAGCTTTTCAGTCAAAAATGGCGAACCTTTTCAATCAAAATGGCGAACCTTTTCAGTGAAAAATGGTGAAGCTTTTCAGTGAAAAATGGTAAAGCTTTTCAGTCTAAAATGGTAAAGGTTTTCAGTCAAAAATGGTGAAGCTCAGAAGAGGAGAGTCATGGTTGACTGAAAGTTGAGTATCAAAAAAATCAGGTTTAGTGAATTCATTTGAAAAAAAATTGAAAAAATGTCATCGGATTTTTGAAGTCTCTAAACCCTATTTCAGGGCTATTTCAACTTCAATCCTAAAACTTGATAATTGGGAGGGGGGGGGGGGGTGAATTGATCATTTTTGACATTAGGTTTTCAACAAGATATTAAAACAATTACGTTTTTTTCAACCCATTACTGGAGTAATTTTAGGGCAAATAAATCGCAATCTTTTTTTAAACAGTGTAAGAAATAGATTTATTCTAAAAATTTAAATTTTTGACCATCCTCCCCCTCCCCCTCCTTTCCCTCACCAAAAGCATTCGTTTTGGTGGTGTTCTGTTCAAAATATTAAAATACAAGAAAAATTGTTCAAACCCCTTTATAAACCAAATAAAAAAAATCATTTAAAGAAAATACTGTTAAAAAATTTATAAATTTTAAAATTTTCAGACAAATTGTAAAACAATTGGAGTTTATAAACATTTCAGAAATTAAATGTGTCAACATTTTCTCTAGATAATTTTTGAAAATGTGCACTCCTTACCCTTCTCCCTTCCCCAGAAAAAATCTGAAAAATGATATCGCTATTTTCTTCAGAAATGATTTTCCTCCTTTCATCAACTTTTCCAAAATTTCCAGACCCTTTACGTAAATTATATGTTTTTACTTATTGATGAAAAGAAAACAAGTCTTTTTATTTTTACCAAAATTTGATGTCTAATGAAATGTCGTGAAGAAGTCGGGAGGAAATACAATTTTCCCTGCTTCAGAACATTTTAGATTTTCAGGAAAGAAGGAGGAGAGGAATCGTAGTATAATATTCTTTGAGAATTTTCTGTTTCCAAACATTTCAATTTTCCAATACAATATTTCGTTAAAGACTTTGAAAGTATCGAATTTACATGACACAATAGTTTTACACTCTCAGCAAATCGAAAGCCAAAAATTTGTTTTTAAGCATTTTATTTCAATTTTAAGCAAATATATTCTGAGCTACCTATATTCAACCTTTTCTGCTTAAAGCACCCTGCCTGAGAGAAACGAAGCCGAGATTTAATCAAAACCATCTTTTACGAATTTTTATACAAAAAAATGTGCAAAATTCAAAAAAAATTCAATTGCTCAAATATCTCAAAATTTTTTAAAAGTGAGATAAAATTATATAAATTGTGAGAAAAATAGTTAGGTTTTAGTTTAAAAGTCAAGAAAAATAGAAAACAGTGTAAAAATTGATAAAAATGTGTTATTTAAACGTTCCTCGAAACATCAAAAAATAGAAAGTTGTTCAAAAAACATACCATGAAAAAATGAATTTTTTTGATATTTCTTACTTTGACAAATTTTTGCCCTATTTTAGGGAAATTTTACTCCATTTCAAAACTTTTCAATACATTTTCAACATTCTTTTAAAAAAATTTCAACAGTTTGTTTAAAAAAACAAAACAAATCTGTTTGCGCTTTTTCAAACAATTTTTGTGACATTTTTAATGTTTTTTTTTTTCAGTTTCATAATTTTTTTTTATAATTAAAACTATATATTTTCCAACATTTAGAACAAGTTCTATGCACCTTCAGTGTATTTTTAATACATTAAAAAAAATGTGTCAATCACTTAGATTAAACTGTGATGTGAAGGTGTAGCCACTCTCTCATTTTTGAATCAGTGACATTTATCAAAAAACACCGAAAAACAGTCAGAATTGCAGCACAGCAATAAATCAGTGAACATTTTTTTACTAAAAGCAAGTCAGTGAAAGAAAATCACTGGAAATCAGTGAAATTCTTTGAATAATCAGTGAAAAATCACTAAAAAATCAGCGAAAATCACTAAAAATCAGCGAATTTCACTGATTTTTCCTGTGCTGCAATTCTGACTGTTTATCAGTGACTTTTCACTGATTCGGAATGAGAGAGCAGGAAACAAAGGGAGCAATTATCCTCTCCATGAGATCGGAAAAGTCTAATCGAATGTCTAAGGAAGGATTGTTTGCTGTGTTAGGGCAGTTTCCAGATTTGTCTTCGTTTGCACTAAATATCCCTGTATTTTGGATCATTCTTTTAAAAAACATGCCATTTTTCGATTTTTCTACTTCAAACATAATTTTTTTATTACTGCAGTCACCTAAATATTTCATCCTCTTCTTCGAAAAGTTCTGACCAACATCTCTGCATTAAAGACAGAGGCGGTGCCGTGTACCCCCATCAAAGGACAAAAAGGGAAATTGTCCCTCATGCGGTCGAAAAGTCTCGTTTAATGCTCAAAAAATAGCAACCCTTTGTATTTCCAACTAATTTTTTTTTTTAATTTTCGCAAATTATCTCCACATTTTGAATTTTTTTGTAACACATCATGAAATTTTTCGTTTTTTCTTTTCTTGAGTCTCATTTTTTTTTTATCACCAACTAGTCTTTCCCCCTCCATGAGAAAATCCTGGGTTCACCTTTGATTAAAGATCATTGGATTTTTTTAAAAATATATGTACTATCAAATCAATTTCATCTTTTGACAAGCAAGGTATTCCAACTCAAAGTAAAATTTTAAGCCAAAAAAGAATAAATCGAACATCATAAAACAACCTCATATCCAAAATTTCAAATGTTAAAATTCATTTCTCGAATTTTGGAAAATTTTTGAAATCTCAAAATTGAGTACTACATTGCCCTGCAAAATATAAAAATTTGATGTAATCAACGAAAAAAACTGAAATTTGATATATACCCTATTTCCGACCTCCCGAATCGATTGGAAGAAATTTCGACACGTTCTGGAGCCTCCAGAAAATTTTGGAATTTTCCAGCACTAAAAAAAATTCCAAAAAAAATGGCCCATAAGAATTTTAGCACTTATAATCGCGGAGTATCCATATCTAATGGTGACCTATTAAAGCTCAATTTTCAATTTACAATTATATGTACTTAGGTGCTAAAGTTCATATGGACCATTTTTATGGTTTTTTTTTCAGAGCTGGAAAATTCCAAAATTTTCCAGAGACTCCGAAACGTCTCAAAACCTCTTCCAACCGATTTTCCAGGTCGAAAATGGGTATCTACCAAATTTCAGTTTTTTTTTGTTGATTAAATCAAATTTTCATATTTTGCAGGGCAGTGAGGTAATTTTGAAATTTGAAAAATTTGCCAAAATTTAAGAAATGAATTTGAGCAGTTGAAATTTTTGACATGGGGTTCTTTTAAAATAAATACTTTTGATTTTTTTTTGCTTTGGCTCGAAATTTTACTTTGAGTTGGGATATTTCCCTTGTGAGATAACTTCAAAATAATAAACAAAAATTACATCATGTTCTGCTCTTTATGAACCCTCCGATCATCTCCGCAGCAACAAATAATAGCATAAAATGTCCAACACAATATTCACCATAAACGCAGCACACATGTTCGCAGTCTCGTTAGCAAGTCGAACATACAGAATAAATTCTTTGTCCATAACTAATTACCTATGTACTAATACACGACCTAAGTCGTCTACAATACTCATTGAACACGAACCATTGTTTACATACTAAATGTTGTTGTATAGAGGTACCTAAGTAGTAAGTACGCATAGTTGTCGAAGACACAATATTCACGCCGCTGTATCTACGCAACTATCCATATCGAGAGATATTGGCTACATACGCGCGCGCTTGGACGACAAATATTTCAATTATCAATCGTATCGTAATTACGAGCAAATGATTTGAAAGATGAAAAAAAAACGTGTATAGAAATAATATTAATATGGAATACGAGAGGTTATTAGGAGGTTACGGTTGGTGTACAGGGTCAAGGTTAGCGGCGGGCGTTGAAAACGCTTTACGGTCGCGAAAATGGTATAGGTACTATACGGTAACGCTAAATAGCCATCTCGGCTCGGGTCACGCTATGGTAACCTTCTTCTGTATAGGAAGTGCATTGACATGCGTGCATCAGTGATTTTGTACACGCGTGTATGCGTTTTAGAGCATTTAGATGATATATTTTGTATATACGAGGTTAAAAGTGCTGATGCCTAGACTTAGGCGTATGAATGTGCTACATACGAGACCAGGAGTTCACCACAAGGTGTCCGAGTTCTTCGAGATTGAGAATGTGTAAAGGAATTTGTATTTTTTATAATTGGAATACCTAAGAAGCGAATAAATTTGTTCGGATACCTATTTAAGATGCATCTTCAATATTTTATTTTTTGTGACGAGTTTAATAGGTTTAAAGCTGGATATTTAAAAAAATTGGGGAAAAAATTGGAAATTTCAACATTTATTCGTACAAAAATTCTTTAGATTCTAATTCACATTGAAATCTTACCAAAAAATGAATTTTAAATCACTTTTGTAATGATAAAAATATAACCTCTACCTATCTTTCGTAAAATTCGGTTTTAATTGAACTTTGGTAAATAAAACTTATCTCAAAAAAGAAATTAAAATTACAGTAACGAAAGCTCAAAAACATAGTTTGAAAGTTTTTACTTTTAATGTATGTAACACTAGACTAATTTTATTAACACGATTTGTAGGTACGTAAAACTTGATACAAACTGTTTTTTTCAGGTACAAGAAAATTTTTTGAAAAAAATGACTCTCGTGACTGCTGAAGACCCAGTGACAAAAAAATTGACTATTGGTGATAAAAATGATAAAAAAATAACTACAAAATTAACCACATCAAGATGTGAGTAGAAGCATTTGCATTCTAGATTCTAATGTATGTATCCTCTTCATTTATATTTGTTGGATCAATAACAAAAATAAACCGAAGTTGGTATTTTTTTGGAGGGGGAGGAAGAAAGGTCAGGCAGAATTTTTTTAAATTTCCACTTTTCAGTGGCGTCATCAGAATCGAAAATGAGGGGGCACAAAAGGGGCCGTATGCTGGGAAATTTTTTTTGTTTTTTCGAGAGGGAAAAGGGGGGCTGACTTTTTTCACCTGCTAAAAATGGGGAGGGGTAAAAAAGGAGCCTTCTTCCGCACTTTCGTCTCAGATAGATCATAGCCGCACTTTCGTCTCAGATAGATCATAGAATTGTAATTTTGTTCTTGCTCGAAAGAAGCGAGGGCGAAGTTTTAAAAAAATTGGACTTTTAATACCCTAAAAAGACATTTTTCATGTTTGAATTCTTTAAAAAGCCCTATCTGATATAAGTATAATGTAAATTTATAAATACAACATAAATTTGGGGAAGGGGCAGGCGGGGGCCAGACTTTTTTCACCCCCTTCTCCTGATGACACCTGTGCCACTCTCCTCCCTCCAAAAAAAGGTGTTTCTCCTCTGTCACTTTTGGGTTTAATTTTACGAAAAAAATGGTTCAGTACTTTTTTGTTCTACATATCAAATTTTCAACATTTTTTGTACGACCATAGGAGGGTGGAAAACCTTATAAAAAAATTAGCAAGAGGTCTGAAGGGATAACTCTTAGGGGTTACTCAGGAGACCACTTCAAAATCATTACCAAGTAGTATTACCTATGTAAATTTGATGGAACCTCCATAAAAAATTAGCGTTATGTCGGGGGGGGGGGACTCTCAAGGGTACTCAGGGGACCACTCCTGACAGTTTTACACAATAATATAAGCTTTTTAGCTAAAAATATTTTTATTTTCTCAAAATCATGCTAATTTGCCTACACTATTCATCACTTTCCTAAATTTTTCGTCATACAGCTTATTTATTTTTTTCAACTACAATTGCATGTCTGTGGTTATTGAGGATGAATAGGACCATGTCCAATGCTTTCTCTGGCTCTGTGTTCAATTCAACCCTGAATCAATTCAATAAAGAACTGGACATTTTAGTGATTTAAAAATAATAATAAAATAGCAACGAAAAATTATTAAAACGTCAAAAAGTGGCCAAATTACTCAATAAATGGTGAAGTTGGCATCCCTGGCACGGATAGAATCACTCTAAAGGGAGAAAAGAAGCAAAAGTAGCAGATTACCCCCCCCCCCCCCAATTGAAAATTTTCATTCATTGTCAGACAAATCAGGTTTGAGTGCGTAAAATTCGAGGAAAGGTATGTTTTTTTTTAAATTGGAAAATTTACTTTTAATTCAGAAAAAAAAATTTTAAGTTCGAAAAATCAAGAAAATTTGTCCGATGATTTTTGGTTTTTTATCCCTCCAATACTTCCAGTTTCCATTCGTCTTTAAAAAAAAGGGGAAGAGTTCGTATTTTGGGGCTTTTATAAAATTTAAATTTATGACAATTCTGCTTTGAACTTTTTCAGAGTTGAATTTCAGTTCCTCATTCAGTTTTTGAACTTCAGTTTGAATTTCAGTTTAAGCTTCAATTTTTTTCAATCGTCCTTATATGGAAAATGGAGGGGGAGGGGGAGAGGAGATACACACGAAAAATCAATTTTTAATAAAAAAAATAATAATTCGATACGAGCAGAAAAATTTACAAAAGTGATGGGAATTTTTCAAGAAAATTTCAGATCTTTGCATTTTTGATTTGAAAAAATCGAGGGAAATTTTATTTTAGGTAAAAAAACTCTCAGTTTTTGGTTCCTCTTTTCCTCCCTATGTGTCGAATTCGTTTTTTCCTCCCATTTTCCTTGGTTCGACTACGAGGTCCATCATATCGGTTCACTACACAATGTTGGAGTACTATGTGACCCCTTTTTTGCCTTTGATGCAAAATAAGAGGTTTCTCACCCTTCTATCTCGAAGACTCTATTAAGTACTTTCACACCAGCAGAAAATATTGATTAAAAAAGCAGGAAGTCGATATTTTCACTCAACAAAAAAAATGAAAAAATGATAAAAATTTAAGTTTATTTTTTTCAGTTTCCATTTTCTCATTTACTATTTGAGGGGGGAGGGGGGGTCATAGACCTCGTAGTTTGAACCCAATACAAGAAATGCTTCTGTTTCAATCTTTCAGACTCAGAAATTGAGTCAATTTTCTAAATTTAAACTAAAAGTTTTTTTGAGTCTTCATTTCTTTCCCAATTTCTATTTCTTGAACGTAATTTCACAAACTGAAAATTATATTTTGTAAATTTGTTGGTGGGGGAGGGGGGAAGTTACATCCGTTTAGTCTGGTTCTGAATCAAGTTTTAAAAAGAAAAATCGATAAAACTCAAAAAAAAAATCCGAAAAAAACTTAAAAATTGACGGATGCAATTATCAACCATTTTTGAAAAAATTAGAAACTTATAAAAAGAGTTTCGTATTTCTGAATTTCGCTTCAAATATTCCAAAAATTTCGAAAAAATTCAAGAAGGTAAATAGATTTTCATACCTTCAACCTTGATGACAATGAGCGATGGAAGGAGGGTACGAGTAATCTGATCAGATTCCTATGACTCTATTTTTTTACAATTTTTTTCTCACACCCCTCTCATACCACCATCAATGCAAAGTTCCCATAAAACACCGCAGCTGACAAGTGCGAAACTAAGCCGGAAATCCGACCATTCGGAACGAAAATCGAACCATTCGAAATATTCACCTCCTCTCCTCCTTCCCCTTCCTCATATCGTCTCAAACGCCACAACAAGGCGCGAACAAATCGTTTAAATTAAAAAAAAAAAACACTGAAAAATCACTTCTCCTTGGAAATGGTTTCTCTAATTAAACACCCGGAGGAATTCAATATTTCATAGTTCATATTTGTATTAAAAATAGAGAAAAAAACCACCACACAGACACTCACGCTTCTACGACAGGTATCATCGCTTTTAATAAATTAAAATCTCACAGCACCTCGATTGAAAATGACTCAGATAGGTGGATCTTACCAGGCATAAGGCATGTGCCCGACAAAAGGTGATTTTGTACGGTGTATCGACACGACGAAAACAAGTGTCAACCGTGGTAAGCTCACCTTTGACCCTGATCACGAATAATAAATTCCCATAGCGCGCGCGCGTTAATCCGTACGATCTTATCGATCGTACGGTCAGATACGGCGGTACGGAGGGTATCGAAATTATACGAAACCGTTATCCATAACGTCGAAGCATCGCGTACGTATTACGATACTTTTAGCGTGAGATCTTCGCAACTGACCAAACGAGAATACCGAAAAAGTCATTCTACAAAAAGATCCCCGAGGCTGGTCAGGATTCAAAGTGTAATCCAACAACAGACGTCTATGTTTATGATTTATTGCTCGCTAACACAACAGGTAACGAATGGAAAACCGCCGCACATCACACTGTTGCGCTGGGTAGACGCACAGGTACCATGTACAACTACGAGCCTACCAGGGCCTCCTGCTGTTTTCCAATATTATGCATGTCCGCGTTGTTGCCCACGAAATTAATAGATACCGAATTATACGCAGGGGACGGGGAAGGAGGCCTAGAAGGGGGAAAAACAACACAGAATTTGGCCGCTTTAAAAATGAAAAAAAACACCACATATTGTTCGGCTGACAAACGCCCAAGTCCTCGGCGAGAAGTTTTCAAACCCTAGAAAAAAAAACGCTCTCTGGTTCAAGTTGAACTCGTATCTATGGTTGAGGCTTTTATCGCGCGCATAATTAAAACATACAATACCTTCGGGCTGTACTAGACACGGGGACCTTTTCTATAATGGGTAATCTTGTCTCGAGCCGGCGATGATTTAATAGCCGTTTTCACAAATTTATCTACGTAGTAGATATAGATCAGCAGTATGCGCTCGCGTGCCACTACATAGTCTATTACGACATTCGTTTATGTCAACGATCACTTAATATACCATACTTCATCTCGTGTGTAGTGTAAGTAAATCGCCCTCCGGTAATGTACATTCTGTACATACTCCCGCGCAATGGCTTGCGAAAAAAAAAACCTATACGTGCATTTCTTTTAGAATCAACATCCTTGAATATCTTCTCAACCATCGAAACCATTTCAACGCATCAGCCGTTTCTTTGATACGGTCATGCTTAAATATCCCGAGAGTTTTTCTCTAGTGGACGCCGCCGACCAGAGATCAGGGGTGTCCAAAATGGTACCAGATGCTGGATGGATCAGCTTGTTGGAGCCATTTCGTTTCTGTACACCGATCATTATCGTCGTGATTTTTTCTCACAACAAGGATTATAATAGTGATTAAAGTACTCCATCAAACACGAATCAGTGAAAATCTCCAATACATAGTCTCAGAATTACAGCGCAAAAAAATCAGAAAAACAACTGTTACTGACAAAAACCATTGAAAATCTATATATATTAATATCATTGAAAATTAGTGAAAATCGATAAAAACTGTTGAAAATGAATGAATTCTACAGTGAAAATCAGAGAAATTGACTGAAATTAGTGACTGCATAATTTGAAAATGAGTAAAATTTTCGTTGAAAGAAAATCAATCAGAGATCACTGAAAATAAGATACCTAACTCGCCTTCAAAAATTGGTAAAAAGAATTTCGCCAAAACAACTGCGAAAAATGAATGAAAAATTATTGAAAAATCAGTAAAAAAAAATCGCTAAAAGTCGGCGAGAAAATCACAAAAAAATCAGTTACAGGCTTTGAAAAACTAGTAAAATTATTTTAACATTAGTAAACTTATGAACAATAAGTAAAATTCTTCAAAATTAGTAAAATGTACTAAAAAAAAGCCGATGAAAATTTTTTTCAATAGTTTCTGAAAACCAGTAAAATTTACTAAAAATAAAGGGTCAAATTTTCATAAACTGAAAATCAGTGAAAAATCACGAAGAATTATATGATATTTGCCGAAAATGGGTAAAAATCATTTTCAAATCAGTGATAAATTTTTACAGAAAAAATCAGTGGAACAGGTCGGTCATTATATTTACGAAAATTTCGAAAATTAATCACTGGAAAATCAGAAAAAAATGTTGAAAATCAGAAAAAAGTATTACTGAAAAAAAAGCAAGAGAAAAATTATTGAAAAATGAGTTGCTAACACCTCGGTACAGAACAATAGTAAAATTCACTTTCAAAATAAGTTGAAAAATTTCACTGAAAGAAATCGAAGAAATGAAAAAACCGTTGTGAAAATCAGAAGAATTCTTTAAAAATCATTAAAAGTTTTGCCATAGCGAAATTCACTTCCAAATTAAGTGAAGTATTGTAACTTTTAAAAAAAGTGATATTTTCACTTTCAAAATAAATGAATAATTATCACTTTCAAAATAAATAAATAGTTATCACTTTTAAAATAGGTGAAAAATCTTCACTTTCAAAATAGGTAAGTAAAAATTTGCATTGAAAAATGAATAAAACATTTTTACAGAAAAAGTGGAAATTTTCACTGAAAATGAGTGACAATTTTCACTGAAAATGAGTGACAATTTTCACTGAAAATGAGTGACCATTTTCACTGAAATGCGTGACAATTTTCTCTGAGATGTGTAACAATTTTCACTGAAAATGAGGTTTTTTCCACAGAAAAGCGAAAATTTTCACTGAAAATGAGTGATGGTTTTCACTGAAAATAGTGATGATTTTCACTGAAAATAGTGATGATTTTCACTGAAAATAGTGACAATTTTCACTGAAAATGAGCGATAATTGTCCTCGAAAATGAGCGATAATTTTCACCGAAAATGGATGATAATTTTCACTGAAAATTGATTATATTTTCACTGAAAATTGATTATATTTTCACTGAAAATTGATTATATTTTCACTGAAAATTGATTATATTTTCACTGAAAATTGATTATATTTTCACTGAATATTGATTATATTTTCACTGAAAATTGATTATATTTTCACTGAAAATTGATTATATTTTCACTGAAAACTGATTATATTTTCATTGAAAATTGATTATATTTTCACTGAAAATTGATTATACTTTCACTGAAAATTAATTATATTTTCACTGAAAATTGATTATATTTTCACTGAAAATTGATTATATTTTCACTGAAAATGAGCGACAATTTCTACTGAAAATGAGTGACAATTTTCACTAAAAATGATTGAGTGAAAAAAAGTTTTTGAATGATTTAAAAGACATGCCATTTTGTTGATTTTCTGGTGATTTTTAAAATTTAATTTTCAGTATTTTTTTCCCCCAATGACTTTTCAGTATAACACGCTGATTTTTCAGTGAAAATTCTTCACTCATTTTCAGTGAAAATTCTTCACTCACTTTCAGTGAAAATTCTTCACTTATTTTCGGTGAAAATTCTTCACTTATTTTCAGTGAAAATTCTTCACTCATTTTCAGTGAAAATTCTTCACTCACTTTCAGTGAAAATTCTTCACTTATTTTCGGTGAAAATTCTTCACTTATTTTCAGTGAAAATTCTTCACTCATTTTCAGTGAAAATTCTTCACTCATTTTCAGTGAAAATTCTTCGCTTATTTTTAGTGAAAATTTTTCATTCATTTTCAGTGATAATTTTCACTCATTTTTCAGCCAATTATTTCTACTAATTTTTTAGTGAAAAATTTTCTCTGTGAATGAATGAAAACATTTCACTGAAAATCCGGTGTATTACACTGAAAAGTCATGAAATTTACTCAAAAATCAGAAAGAAAACTTACTTACTGGTATTTTAATGATAATGAGTTATTTATGCAATCTCTCTAATAATCTTTCTAGTTCTGTAATTTTGCCTTATCAGTGATTTTTTACTGATTCAGACTGAGAGAGTATTTCACTTATCCAGAATGTCTAATTGTTTCTCAAGAATTTTTCATAACTTTTTGCTGTACTTTTCGAGAAAATCATGAACAATTCTCTGAGATGCTTCAATAAAAAAGAAAATCATTGAAATTTAAAAAAAAAATTCACAAAAATTCATGACTTTTCTAACTATCATGATTTTTTGTCAAATTTTGCGCTTTTTAATGACTATGATGATTTTCATGAGAGTAGATACCCTGTTATTGGAGCAAGTTTCAATTATTTTTTTGAAAAAATGTATAAAACTGGGATCACACAAAAATATTCTTCAAAAAGCACTCATTAAGAACTTGATATTTTCATGATCCTTACACCAAATTTTATCTGGAGAACATGAACAAATACTTAGCATTATTAAAACGACTCCCATCAAAAATTCGATTCTTCTCTTTCATTTTCAATCAGTGGAACATCACTAATAAACAATCAGAATTTCAATATGATACAAGGAGAAATCAGTGAAAATTGCTGAAATGAAATTTAAAATAATTATTTCAAAAGATTGACAAAATTCACTGAAAATCAGATAATTTTGTTCATTTTTCCTAGTCTGAAATTCTGACTGCTTACAATGAGAAAAAAAGAGAAAAACCTATCGGATGCTCAAACCTATGAAAATGATTCATAATTTTCTAGAATGTCGACCTTTCATCAGAGACCAGAAATAACCGAAAATTCCATCAGATTTTCCCGTGTAGCGAAAAAAAAATTATATATACCTATATAAAATTATTTTTGCTCAGTTAAATTTTAGCCTCCGAAAATATCTTGAAAATCGTAGCTTATAAGTTTTCAGTATACCTAGGCCTAAAAATCTAACAATGATCAAAATTTCAAAAAGTCATCTGTTTTTTTGACCTTCATTTTCAATACATCTCTGTCAAAGATTCGATTCGGATAAAAGCAATAATTTCATAGAAAATTATTCAGATAGAGAGAAAATTTAAAAAAAACACAATTTTTTCCTCCCAATTTGATAAATTTTGTACGCTAATTAAAATGTCAAGAGTGGGATTGCATTACCCCTTTACCTTAAATTTATTGCAGTGCTCTTCATCATTATAAGCCATTGGGCAGTTATAGTATAATTACACTTTATTTCGTCGCCATCATTTAAGAACCATTGAAATACATATACCAAAAAAAGAATAAGAAAAGAAAACTAATTCGGTTATGAGCTGACTATAGTGACTTGTAGTATACGAATAGAGTACTGCTCTAACCTTGTGTTTACGTGACCTTTCCACATTGCCCTTCCACCCTCACCCTTTATATTCCTCTTGTACAATATTAAATCGAGAGAAAAAAGGTCATCGCGTATAACTCGTACCAACATCATAGATTTTTAATATCATTTAACCATGTTTGTAAATTGTTTCCTTGTTTAGGCTCGAATCGTCGCGATTTATTAATCTACATCATCGGTGCTCGGCTAAAGGTGAAAAAAAACTTCGCCTAGATGCCTATTCAAGTTCAACTCACACAAAAACACCTAGGCATTGATCTATCGAGCACAGATACATCGCACAAATCAGGCCCACGCCATTTAATGATCGCATACACAAATCGTAAATTAAACAAGCTAATTTCGTTAATATTCCACCGCTCCATCCATCTTAAGAAGATAATACCGAATAATCGTCTCATAAGTACGTACAATCATTCAAAAGAAAATAATCCCCGAGACAAACACGTGCTCGAAACACTCGGATATCCGCACCACGCGACGTCGATTCGATGCCAGAAAATCTCCGCCATCCGATCGAAAATTATACCGAAATCGAAAAGCTCTTTTTAACGTCGTGACATAATAAATTAATCGCCAGCGTAACCACCTCCACCAAGCATCGAGCCGCGTTGTCTCCTATATAATTCATATGTGTACCTAAAACCTTATCAATTACGAAGTCACGTAAACCGATCCGAAAAATAATTTCCTGTTTATGGCGAAGCTGAGGAGGAAAAAAAATTAAATGATTCATACTTAATTCACATACGCACATATGTACCACGTATGCGCGCGTGACAATAAAACCAATATTCGCGTACCGTGCAACTTACCCTCTTTCCTCATTCCCATTTTTAAACATTTTCGTAGTCGGCAAAATTGGCATTGGTTTCTGTGATGTTGATCTATAGGACAGTTTCGACTACCTCTACAGGAATAGGTTAAATTACGCCGGACGCTTCTTTTGAAGAAACTTTTGCAGCCTGAAAAAATAAAACGAAGACAGGAGTTAAAACTGGGCAAATGACATGTACTTGGAAAAAAATAACAGAAAAAAAGTTGAATTGATAATCATTTATGAGAAATTTATAGGTAAAAATCTAATCAGATCAGCAAGAGATTTTTCCAAAAATTTAAATAAAATATGAGAAAAAATTGGCTGAGGATATTTGAAAAATAATCAGGGCCTTTCCAGGACTTCTTGAAAAAGTAGAGCCTCTCACAAAACAAAAAAAAAGCTTTTGCTGGATTTTGAGAACAAATGACGGCTAAAAATCACTCGTAATTCTCAAAATCGAAAACCAGAATTTTTTCAGGACTTTTCCTCTGAGTTTTCCAAAATCAAACAGGGGATAAGGGGCTTTGCCTTAGAAAAAATTTACAAGAAAAAATGCAGATTACAGTTCTAGGTGCTCCCTTCCTCCGGGATTTTTTGGACGAGAGAGAGTAATTTTGTTTCAGGACAAAATAGCGAAAACTGTTTAGAATTGAGTAGGTATTTCTGATTTCTAAAAAAAATTGAGTTGAAAAGACCAGACAGCACAAAGAAACAGTCAAAAAATTTTAAGGGGATTTTTCGTGAGAAAAATTGGCACTATTACACATTATTTTGTAAAAAAATGAACTATTTGAGTTTGAGGGAAGCAGAGCAGGGAATAAAATTAAAAGCAAATTTTTAATTTTACGAAAAAAAAGCACCTACATAATTTTAATTAGAAATTATACACATTCAAAGGTGATCTAAAGGTACAAAAAACAAATTTTTGATGGATGAAACTGAATTAAAATAGTCATTCTTATTTCAAAACTGCTGAAAAGAAATTAAAATACCTAGGTTTGAAAATTTCACTAGATAAATAAACGTGTTTCAAACAGCTAAAGAAAACTGTGTGAAGTATTCACATTATTTTCCAACTATTTTCCTAAAAATGATTTTTTATTAGGCACTTATCAAGGTTTTCCAGGCCAATTTTTCAAGTTTCCTAGACCCTTTTACGTACGATATTTATACAGTGAAGAAACATGCACTTCAATTTTTAACGAAATTAAGTCCCTTACAAAACCAGAGAAGATGACATTTTTTCTTCCTCAAATTTTTCAGGGGGGGGGGGGATACAATGATTGTTTGAGGATTCAATTTTTTTATTTACAATTTTTCAATTGAACGAGATTCTCAACCTAGGCTCATATTGATATTTTGGACTTATATGCCTGAGCAAAGTGAAAGCTAAAATTCAATATTTTACGTTTTTCGAAAACACAATCATCCATTGTCTATAAAAAAAATTGATCACTTCGGAGTGAAAATTTCAAAATTTCCTCAATTTTTTCACTTTTACTGGTTTTTCAGAAAGTAGCAACCATGAAGTGCCTAACGAGAAAAAAAAAATGGTCGATTGAAAACATAAATGCTGCGAAGTAAAGAAAGTATTATGTCTGAAGCTGCATGTGGGGGGGGGGGGGTATTACGAGTTTTCGATCCCTCCCTGAAGCCTGAAATGTTGAAAAAAAATGGTAAAATTACAGCCTTTAAATGCCGAAGTAATTTTGTGTAAAATTTGAAAAATCTAAAAATTTATATCGAAATAATGAAACTACATATTTGAGACTGCACAAAAATTTTCCAAAAAAAAGTATAACTATAAAATTTTATTATTTTTTTTTCAAAATTTCAGTCTCCAGGGAGAGGTTTGATTCGCATCATTTTGATTCAAAATCGGATGCCGGCTAGAAGGGGAGAGGGGAAAACTCAAAACTATGATTATTTTTAGAATAAATTAATGACGTGCACTTCACTGAAGAAATTTTGGGTATGCTTTCGATTATTTCAAAAAATTCTGTAAAATTAAAATAGGTGCCTTTCACCCTTAATTTTTGGCCAAAGAAGTAGATGTTTTTTTGAACTTTTCTAATAAAAAATTACACGTAGAACATGATTATTCAGCCATTTTTCAATTTTGAACCTCATTCGAGACGATCAGTCATCGGAAGCATTATTGGTTTCGGTTTTGTATTGTTTTGGCTTTGGCTTTTGTTTTTTTATATGTATAAAATAGATATGAAAATTCACGAAATGTGTTATCAGTGGAAAAATTTGGGATCGTGGTATCTTAAGCATTATTGAATAGAATAATGTACTGAAAATTTAATGTGTGCTTTGGAACAACATTATCTTTTGAGGTACCTATTTTGAGATATTTTCAAAATGTCACTTCTATCTTTGAAAAAAAATAAATTTTTGGAAAGAAAATAGACAGACAACAAAATTTTTTGCCCAAATTTTTTTTAAAAATGATTTTTTTCTAAAAATAGAAGAAAAATTTTGAATTAAAAAAAAATTTATGTGCTTTGGAACAACATTATTTTTTGAGGTACCTATTTTGAGATTTTTCAAAATTTCTCTTCCATCTTGGAAAAAAAAAATTTTTTTGGGAAGAAATGGACAAACAATAAAATTTTTTGTCCAAATTTTTTTTAAAAATGATTTTTTTTTCTAAAAATAGAAGAAAAATTTAGCGCTCTAAAATTCAACGTAGGTAACACATAAAATAGCGTAAAAAGTAGAGGAGAGCGAAAATCAAAACCAAAAAGAATTGGATTTGATTATGGTTTTGGTTTTTAGGTTCTTTTTTCGGTTTTGCTTTTCGGTTTTGGGCTTGCTTCCAACTGCAGAAGATATTTACGAAAAATCGGTTTTCAGCAAGCATTTATCTACTTCTGTCCTGGGGTTTCGGAATCTCCTTGGGGTGGACATTTTAGTATTATGTTTAGTAGACCATAATGAACAGAAAACATAAAAAAAAAATCAAACTAGAATTTTTTCGGGTTATGATACTTTTTTTTTCTAGTCTGGCTAGGTTATTGCAGTATTGGCAATATTTTCCTTTAGAGGCTTATAAGGGGAGAGAGTAAGAAGTCTCAATCACTCCCTGCAGACCGAATTTTTTGGAGGTTCAATTTCAAATTCAATATGACTGGACTACGAAGTTTTCTAGGTAACAAGTAGGTACAGTTGGTAGAAAATTACATTTCTCGTACATATTTTTGATTCGTGAAATTTTGAGCAATATTTCCCCAAACGATTACATTATTTTTCTCAAACTTCACTCAACGTTACTCTCTCTAAAAACCAGAATCTTCAAAAACCTAAACACCACGGCCTCAGGTACTTCCCCGTAAAGTTCACCAGTGTCACTCATCATCCTATGCAATTTGCATCACGTTTCATCGCCTCACTCATCAACACCGTACAAATTCATAAATACCTCGAAGAGGTCACTACGTCTAAAATTCACACGCTGCGTACGTACAAAACCGACTATATTCGCACACCTCGCACATCTCCGTCCCAGTACCCGTACGGCGTACGGGCATAAGTTACCATACATTGTACATCGAATACCTACATTAAACCTAATCAATCATTTGGCCGAATTAACAACTCAAACCCTTAATTTTCTCGTTCTCGAACGTGCGCTAGAAAGTTGTAGGTGCTTACGTGTCAGGTATTCGTCCGTTCATTAAACGGCGTACCTCTACCTATACCTATACCGTACAGAACTACAGATACACCAACAATAGGCCATAATCCGGCGCTCCGCGATCCCGCTCTTCGGTACGGCAATTTCCGAAGACAGCGACTTCGAATTAGAAAACCAACAGTTTAAAAATCTTCTCTCGCCTTCAGATCCGGCCGATTATTAATGTGTAATTGCGAGATAGGTACACGGCGGCTATTAATCGTGAGACGTAGCGTGCTACGAAACTCGCTGCTGGTACGCGTCCCAAACTGGTCCTTCTCTCGTGTCTTTACTATATTGCACATTTTCCACTATAACCAGCTGGTGTAGGTGGAGTTGCCAGCTAGGTATGCGGAGAAAGTCGAATTAATCGATAGTTGACCAAACTAAGTCGTAAATACCGTTTCTATATACGCGACCAAGTCGAGAAGAAAAATACGCGCAAAAAAATTCTAAACATAGATAGGTATACAGTATGACACAGAAGTCTTGTCAAATTGAAACACTTCTCAATATCTCAAAACTGAAAAGAAATACGAAGACGTTTCAAACAATAATGTGTTCCTGGCGACAAGGACATTGAAGATCGATAATCAAACCTCTAATCCTACCACCCATAGAGTGTCCACAAATTGAGAAACCGGTTTGGGTCAAAAAATGGGGGATCGTTTTTTTTTTTATTGAAATAAGGTCTACACACTGACGCGATCATAATGTGGCATGTTTTTTTGAAACCGGTTCAGTAATTTTGAACCAGTTGTCAATAATATCCAAAAAAGAGGAGATATGAAAAAAAGTTTGAAGCAAAAGTTGTAGAGAATTAAAAATTGAAAATTTTATGTTCTGTAACTTTTTTCCCATTTGGCAATGAAAAAGAGTTATATGGCTTAAAAAAAAATTATACTCGAGTCTTTTGTACCATAACTTCTGTCCATTGCAAGATGGAAAAAAAGTTGCAGAATGTAAAATGTTCGGGTTTTTAATCCTCTTCAACTTTTATTTCAAACTTTTTTTGATATATCCACTTTTTGATAACTGGTTAATTGACGTGCAAAGAAAAAATTATACTCCAACTTTTTGTACGATAACTTCTTTCCATTGTAAGATGAGAAAAAAGTTATAAGGACAAAAAATGATTGTTTTTCAATTCTCTACAACTTTTGTCTCAAACTTTTTTTCATATCTCCGCTTTTTTGGATATTATTGACAACTGGTTCAAAACATACAGAACCGGTTTCAGACAACTTCTTTCCATTGCAAGATGAGAAAGAAGTTATATAAACAAAAAATGATTGATTTTAATTCTCTACAACTTTTGTTTCAAACTTTTTTTCATATCTCCGCTTTTTTGGATATTATTGACAACTGGTTCAAAACATACAGAACCGGTTTCAGACAACTTCTTTCCTTGGCGAGATGAGAAAAAAGTTATGGAAACAAAAAATGATTGTTTTTTAATTCTCAACAACTTTTATTCAAACTTTTTTTCATATCTCCGCTTTTTTGGATATTATTGACAACTGATTGTTTTTTAATTCTCTACAACTTCTGTTTCAAAATTTTTTTCATATCTCCGCTTTTTTGGATATTATTGACAACTGGTTCAAAACATACAGAACCGGTTTCAGACAACTTCTTTCCACTGCAAGATGAGAAAAAAGTTATGGAAACAAAAAGTGATTGTATTTTCATTCTCTATAACATTTGTTTCAAAATTTTTTTCATATCTCCGCTTTTTTGGATATTATTGACAACTGGTTCAAAACATACAGAACCGGTTTCAGACAACTTCTTTCCACTGCAAGATGAGAAAAAAGTTATAGAAACAAAAAATGATTGTTTTTTAATTCTCTACAACTTTTGTTTCGAACTTTTTTTCATATCTCCGCTTTTTTGGATATTATTGACAACGGATCGTTTTTTAATTCTCTACAACTTCTATTTCAAAAATTTTTTCATATCTCCGCTTTTTTGGATATTATTGACAACTGGTTCAAAACATGCAGAACCGGTTTCTGACAACTTCTTTCCACTGCAAGATGAGAAAAAAGTTATGGAAACAAAAAGTGATTGTTTTTTCATTCTCTATAACATTTGTTTCAAAATTTTTTTCATATCTCCGCTTTTTTGGATATTATTGACAACTGGTTCAAAACATACAGAACCGGTTTCAGACAACTTCTTTCCACTACAAGATGAGAAAAAAGTTATAGAAACAAAAAATGATTGTTTTTTAATTCTCTACAACTTTTGTTTCGAACTTTTTTTCATATCTCCGCTTTTTTGGATATTATTGACAACGGATCGTCTTTTAATTCTCTACAACTTCTGTTTCAAACTTTTTTTCATATCTCCGCTTTTTTGGATATTATTGACAACTGATTCGATACATACAGAACCGGTTTCAGACAACTTCTTTCCATTGCAAGATGAGAAAAAAGTTATGGAAACAAAAAGTGATTGTTTTTTAATTCTCTATAACATTTGTTTCAAAATTTTTTTCATATCTCCACTTTTTTGGATATTATTGACAACTGGTTCGAAACTACAGAACCGGTTTCGAAAAAATATATCACATTTTAATGATGTCAGTGTGAAGACTTTATTTCAATAAAAAAATCCCATTCTTCGACCAATCCGGTTTTTTAATTTGTGGACACCCTATAGGAAAGATGAAAAGTTCGATTATCGATCTTTAATGTCCTCGTTGCCAGGAATACATTACCATTTGAACCGTTTTGGTATCTCTTTTCAGTTCTGAGAAATTGAGAAGTGTTTCAGGTGGACAAAATTTCTGTGTCATACTGTATTATATAGAGAGCCTCGCGAATACGTTTCAGGAAGAATTTATCTCGACCAATCTAACCCGGCTTGTCCATCTGAACACAGGCTACTGTAAAAATCGTTTTACAAAGATTGTAATCATTGTTGAGTAATTTTATTGTCGCACCCGATCTGCCCAGCTCCGTATACGTATCGGATACCCATTCGTCCAGCCATAAATTACCCATATAACGAAAAATCCTCAAACAAACTGGTATAAATAACGATTAATCAAACAGACTAGCGTAATTATCACGCGCCTTGCTTTTTCGTATTCTTATACCGGCGACTTACGCAACGAACGTGAGCCATAGATTGCGGGGGTGCGAGCGACAAGTTCATTAAATGCTTTTTTCGCCGATGCTGTCCTTCTCTAGCCTTCCAATACGAATATGTTGGCAATTAACATGGTTGCGTTTTGATTGAGTTTTGAAATTCTTTCTAGCGTGTATTTTTTCATTTTAGATTTTACCTTCCAGTCTACAAAGACTATAAAGGTTTACTATGAAAGATACAGTACAGAGGCATGAAGTAATAAGCAGTTAGGTGAGTTTTATTCTCGCGCCAACACAGTAGTTAATGCGAGGTTTTTTTTTCTCTCTTTCTTATTTAAAGACGCAATTTTTTCTTGTGTTTTTTCTCTGCTTTTTGCAGTTTCGTCACCTCGTGCTGATACCCATAAGCGATGCTAATGCATAAATTCGAAATAAATCTTCGCAGATAGAAAGAGAAAGGAAGCCGAGCTTTGAATTCCACGTCGAATACGACCTTTTGATTTTGTTTAGAAGGTGTATTTGTTCGAGTTCGTACGTGTAGTTTAACGGTGATCCTTCGGGTTTCCTGTTTCCTTCCTTGTCAAGGTAATGTCGCCAGTAATCTGTTGTTATTTTGAAAGAAATGTTGAATGGAAATAGGTTACATTTTTAAAAAAAATAAAAATTGATCATTTTGTTGGCAAAATTTCATCGTTGGTGTCATTCTACGAGTTTTCCAAAGATTATTTATAGCTCGGATTTTATTTCATGTGGAAATGTACATTGCAGAATTCAAATTTTTTTGGAAGAATTTACAAATATCAGTAACATTTTCTAACTAGTTCTAATTATTTTGGTCAAAAATTTGATTTCAGCGATCTAAGTTCAAATTTTTTCTATTTTTGTAACTCTAAATTTCTTTTAAAATTGTGTCAAATTTTAAAATTATTCCAATAGTAAATTTTTTTAGTTTAAGGGTTCTAAAATTTTCCCCAAAATTTGAAAAATTTTCATCACATTTTTTTCAACTTAAAAATTTTTAAAAATTGTTTACAACTTTGAATTTTTCAAAAAAAATGTTCAACTTCATGTTTTTCAAAATTTCTTCCAATTTTTATAAGTACTTATTTTTAGAAAAATCGTAAAAAATGATAAAAATAAGAAATTGAATACAAAACTGAAAAAATCAAAGTTGGAAAAATTTTGAGAAAAATTACAAACTTGAAAAATTTTACAGTTGGAAAATTTTTTAAATTGGATACAATTTTAAAAATAAAAGAATTAAAAAATATTAAAAAAATTAATTAGAGTTGAAAAAATATTAACTTACAATTAGAATAAATTTGGACTCAGATCGCCGAGATCTCATTTTTGACAAAAATAATTAGCAGCTAGGAAAAAAATTGTTTGCGACTATAAGGGTCTGCTAAATAGGTGTAGGCATGAAATTTTCCCTCTATAGGAAACTTCTTTTTTCTCTATAGTGTAGACAATATTTGTAGCATTTCGTGTAAAATATGCATAGGTAGGAATTGAACCATTATTTGCAAGAAAGGTTACAAACGATTTTTGAGCACCAGTACCGTTATTTCATCTCTTCAATGTCCTCCTCAAAAATTGGCACATGGCTATTGGACAAATTTTATCCGGTTTTTCATACTGAGGGAACTACTCAGGGACAAACCATGGCAAGGAGGCGAAATAGAAAATAAAAAATTTCCAACCGAAATAGAATCTCTTCTAAATTTTAGTCATCTTATAGCCCTCGTCAAGACGAGTTTAGCCATACGAATAACTCAACTTCGAAAATTTTTAGAGTTGGCCGGTTCTTTTCGTGGACCCTTTTCTCTTAATCTAAATCGGTCAAATTTGGTGAAATTCTGCCTTTTTGAACCAGTGAAATAAGTTTCACTTAAAATCGGTGATTTTTCATTCATCTTTTAGTCAAAAATCATTAACTGCTCGGTCAATTTCCCATTTGTCAGAAAAAATTAATAATTTTTGACTGAAATATTAGTGAAAAATCACTGATTTTCAGTGAAATTCATTTTACTAATTTAAAAAGGCAGAAATTCGGATTTAGGGAGTTAATATGTTCTCCTTTTCGAACAATTATTCTTCTTTTTTTGAATTCAATTCATTTTTTTTTTCTTCAAAAATTATTATTTTCCATGATCATTGTTGAATAAATAAATGAAACGAATTAAACTTGGGCGAAGCGGGGGGGCGGATATTTTCAACAATATACCAAAACATAAGAAAGAAATTGCCATCCTCCAATTAAAAATAACTTAATGAAAAATAAATACCTAATGATAAGTTTTATATTTAAAAGAAAAAAAAAAATTCTAAAATCAAAACTTTTAGGAAAAGCCAGCAAAGGGGACTGGGAAGTGCAAAAAGTAAATTTGCACCGAACCCATAATTTTTTTTGATACACCGCCGAGGGCCCTCTAAAAACATGAAAAATTTCAAATTTACTGACCAAATTAATGCCAAATGGTCCTTCAACTCAAAAAAAAAAGACAAATAAATACCAGGGAAATAAAATAAATTTTTGAGAAAAAAATACAAATTTTTGAAATAAAAAGGTAATTAACAAATTTCCAAATAATTCGGTAAAAATTTCCCAAAAGGTTAGAAATTGTCAAAAAAAAATAAAATTTTTGAAAAAATTGGCAAAATCAACGAATTATTGCATAATTTTTTTTAGTGGCTTAAAAAAAATCTCTGATTTGCTTCAATGGACTCTCAGAATCAGAGACGAGACTTGGGCAAAAATTTTGGGGTGGAAATGAAAAATATGTCGACTAATATTCTTAAGAAAGGATATATTTTCCGACTCATATTTTCAAAAAAAAGAAAAATTTGCAGATTCATATTTTAAAAAAAAGGATATTTGCTGACTTTCTGGAAAATATGCCGATTAACAGAATTTGGCGATTCCACGAAATTTTCTGACTTTTTGAAGAAGTATAAGTGGGATGGGGGGGGGGGACTAACCCTCCACGCCCTCCACGACTCCCATTTTCTCGTCTCTGTGGATCCTGGAAAAGATATTGTTATGATTATGAAATAACACCAATAAGATGTAAAAATTCCAAATCTTTATTCTTAACGCCCTTCTTTGCCCTTAGAGTAAGCTCAAAGTTTCAAAATTTTGAATTTTTTCCTTTCATTCAAAAATTTTGTCCAAACTGCGTAATTCAAAAGATACAGCACTTCACCTACTCTCTCATTTCGAATCAGTGAAAAATCACTGATAAACAGTCAGAATTGCAGCACAGGAAAAATCAGTGAAATTCACTGATTTTCAGTGATTTTTCACTGATTATTCAAAGAATTTCACAGATTTTTCAGTGAATTTCATAAATATCACTGAGTTTTCAGTGAATTTTCACTGATTTCCAGTGATTTTCTTTCACTGATTTGTTTTCAGTGAAAAAATTTCACTGATTTGTTTTCAGTGAAAAATTTCACTGATTTGTTTTCAGTAAAAAATTTCACTGATTTGTTTTCAGTGAAAAATTTCACTGATTTGTTTTCAGTGAAAAATTTCACTGATTTGTTTTCAGTGAAAAAATTCACTGATTTGTTTTCAGTGAAAAAATTTCACTGATTTTCTCTTGTGCTGCAATTCTGACTGTTTCTCAGTGATTTTCGGTAATTTTCACTGATTTATAATTGAGAGAGTATTGAAAACTGACATCTTTTTAAAAAAATGATCACAATTCTTATCGAATTCCCATTCTTTAAATTTTAATAACCCACTCGAGCGAATTTTTTTCTTCTCGAACAGACATTTTCGACCATCCAGCTAACCTAACAATTAAACGTGTACTCGTGAAGAACGACCAATTAATGCGATTCATTTTGACGTGCGGAACTTTCAAAACCCATCAGCACATTCTACGCGCACAAAACTGCAAAACTCGATCAAAACCAATAGGTCAGCGATTACACTCCATTTATACATATTCTCGACCCGATTTCTCACACAGACAAAACAATACTCATCTTCGACTGCACTATAAATCGCATTTCACTTCCACAACCATTTATGATTTAGCTTAGTCGTGATTTAACCTATCAACCCATCTCGAACTGCGCTATTTTAATTAAACCACGTTTACCATCTCCGATCCAGTCACCGATTCCCGTTAAAACTCTCCAATACAACGGACTAAACATCACAATCGTTCGAAAAACTCTCCAGACTGTAGATATACCTTAAATTAATTAATCCTAAATTAATTCACCAAGTACCTCCCTATTTATACGAATACCTGGGCAGAGAGAGAAAAAAAGAGCGAAATAAATCAAGAACCACCCTTAATAATAAACCGTGCAATGCGAAGGAGAAAGAGAGAAAAAAACCACACCGATTACGGTTTTTCATAGGCGCGTCAAATGATTAATCTATGAAGGATTTTAATTATTTAAGAAGCGCATAGCCCAGAGATGGTAAGACAAAGGTGAGTAACTGAAAGAGAGAACAATGTATGGTAGAATTCATCTTCTTTGTACCTAATAAAGAAAGGTTGAAATAGACGTAGGCCATTATTGATGACTTTAATGACGAAGACGACTAGATTCTAAGGGCTGAGGTTAAGCCGGTTGAAGCTCCGAGAAAATCGTTTCCCTTTATGGTTATATTTTATTGTCCCGTTCTTATTTCTTCTCTCCCCCTTATATTCGTAATTCGCAATTACACACGTATCCGTCTGTATCCCTTTTCAAAGTGGATACTTTTTCATTAGGCCCCAATTTCGGGATAAATTTATTGCGGCTTTACAGACATTTTTCTCTCTTCTTTCTTCGTCCGATACGTTCTCGTGTCGTATGGCGAAAAAAAAAGAACGCAGAGAGGAAAAAAGGTACGTGGAGAATTTCAACTAAATTATTTCATCTTTCCCGGGTCATTAACTTGAATAATTAAAGCCGCCGTTGAATATGTTAAAACGTAATTAAAATTATCGTCGGCGAATTAGGCAGTTGCTATTTTGTAGCGGGTATTAATGGACGACGAGATTTTTACCAACTTCCAATGGTTATCAAGTCATTCGTTTCCTTCGTTAGAAAATATCGTAAAAATTCCACAATAAAATAACACCAATCGACGTCATACTACTATATGGTCAAAGGTTGAAAAAATTCGCCAACACGAAAAAAAATCACCAAAAAAACATTGGTGCTTCTGTAGAGGCCATCGAACGACCACGATGACTTATCTGCGGTCAAATACTCGTATATATCTTCAGAAGCTCGGGTATATCGAATATTAAAATCTAATTTTTTTTTTTCATCCGGGCATCCGAGTTAAGGTGTAATTTTTTGTTAATATACCGTTACATCTCTATGTATCATTTGTTTTACGGAGCTCTCAAATCTGTTCTACGTTTCGCATCAATGATTTCCCTAATCAACTTGGTCATCGAGTGAGGAAATTACACACGTAGTGTCGCGATTCGGTACCATTCTCATTTCGGGTATTCGGGTAAGAGAAAAAAAATCATTAGGATTAAGAGAGCTCAGAACTGTAAATATGTTTCGTGGATATTTTGAAATTTACGATGTTTTCAAAGAATACCGAGAAAAAAATCGAAAATTGACTGGAGGATATCAGAAGCATTTTTGTTCTCAAATATCGCTACTTCATTTTTGCGGAAATTTTGAATTAACTCGTCTCATTTCTCATTCAACGTTCTTATTCACATCAGTCCCATAACCTTTGGAGGGGGGGGGGGGAGAAAATCTGCAGTCATATTAGTGCCAAAATTTGACCAAAATTCGGAAATTTCGGTTATATTTGGAGGAATTTTATAATAATTAAGGATCCACTAAATTTTGGTCTGTTTATTCAAGTTTTTTTTTACCTTAAAATCTGTTTTTTTTTTTTTTTTAATGAATTGTATTTTATCAATCTCTTGATAGACCAACGTTTTCAGAGTTGGTAAGAAAGACCGTGGACATGACACCAGTGCAAAAATAAGCCAGATTTTTCCCAACAGGAAAATCAAAAATGAAAATCTCAACTCTTCCTCTACCTCTACTTACATAAATTCGCACGAAATGGTATCCAATTTTTATAGAATTTTATTGATAATGAAGGGCAATAGTTTTCAAAAATTACAATTTTGGGAAAAAATACGATTTTTTACCGCTTCAACATTTATTTTTTAAATTAGATCGAAATACCTGAATTTTATCTGTTGATATTATGTATGGAAGTTTTTTCGAATTTGCTAATAAAATGTCCAAAAAATTTGCAAAATTTCAATAAAGCAGTTTAAAAGATTTATAACAAATAGTTCTCGATTTCTTAAAAATGTTCGGTTTTTCCTGATAATTGTCAATTTTTGAAAAAATTAACCAATTTTATAGAAGATAATTCGAGCTGATAGGCTTTTTGAAGTTCATAAAAGTATTTACCTAGGTAAATATATTTGAAAACCTGAGAGTTTTATATCACAAAGTTTCAATGTTGTACGAGCTTCAGTTGGTCCCTTGAAAAAAATGCAGGTCTGGTGCAAAAAATGTACAATTTTTACCCCTTCCCTTTTCTTTCACCTGCTCCAATAATTCAGATTTATTTTCTACGAAAAATTTTACATCGGATCATAAAAAATAAATTTTTGAAAAAATCGATTTTCCAGTTCATCACACATTTTTTCTTTTATTCGATTTAAAAGATCTTACACCCCCCCCCCCCAGAAAAAAAATCCATGAAGTATTTCGAAAAATTCTTTCATTTTAATTCTTTCCTTCCTATATTTGGGACCAAAAATTATGAACAGAGTTCAATTAAGAAAAAAGTTCGAAAAAAGAATTTAAAAAATTTACTAACTCTGAATTTAATCGAGAAAACAAGGTATATTGTTGTAAGATGAGAAGCAGGAGGAGAAGGGAGGAGGAGGGAGGAGGAGGAGAAGGAGGAGAAGGAGGAGAAGGAGAAAAAAACCAAGAATTTTCAGCCCAAAAATTTTCTTTTTCAATTTTTATTTGATCTTCAAGTCTTTAAGGCGATGGCACTGAAGAAAAATCTGATTTTCTGTACAAATATTAATTTCTTTGGAATGAATCGAAATTGTCCAGTACAGAGAAGGTGATATTGTTGTAAGATGAGAAGGAGAAAAAGGAGAAAGAGGAAGAGAAATAGGAAGAAAATGAATTTTCAGCTCAAAAAATTTTCTTTTTAAATTTTTATTTGATCTTCAAGTCTTTAAGGCGATGGCACTGAAGAAAAATCTGATTTTCTGTACAAATATTAATTTCTTTGGAATGAATCGAAATTGTCCAGTACAGAGAAGGTGATATTGTTGTAAGATGAGAAGGAGAAAAAGGAGAAGGAGGAAGAGAAAAAGGAGAAGGAGGAAGAGAAATAGGAAGAAAATGAATTTTCAGCTCAAAAAATTTTCTTTTTAAATTTTTATTTGTTTTCCAGGTCTTTAAGGAGATGGTTCTTAAGAAAAATCTGATTTTCTGAACAAAAAATATTAATTTATTCAAAACTAATCGAAATTTTCATTGCGTCATTAGCACGGAGAAGGTGGCAGAAGATGATTAAAAATTGAATAATTTTGACTTGTTTCAAATTTTTCCAACTTAAAATGATAATTTTCTTTTTGGAAGCCTCTAAATTCTTCTGATCAACCCCAATTTTTTCAACTGAAAAAAATTGTGTCATGCAAAGGGGGAGAAGGGAGAAAGAAACGTTCCCAAAAAATCTCAAATAGAAAATCATTATTAATGAGTTTGAAAAAAATTTTTGTTCATGGTCAAAACTATTTTTTTATACGTATCTTTCTAAGAATTTCTTCACATTTTTTTAGACTTTCAATGTCATTTATATCTAATCTTTGAATACCTATGGCTTTTCCACCAATTTTCCCACGAAAATTTCAAAGAAATGACCTCATTCAATGCATCATTATTAGTATACATTGAAAGATCCACCTTCGATGTCGAACTTTGAATATTTATATTTTCAAGTAAAAACGTCATAACATAACACCTTCAATACGACAACTAGGCCATAAACATGCTTTCAAAAATGACCTTTTCAGTACAAATCATCAAAGAGGTACTACGAAAACTTTCCATAAAAATTCCTCTTAATTTAAATTCAAGAGCTACAAGTAGAAATCTCAAACATTTACAAGTCTCTATTGCAGCTGTGAAAGTTTAAGTGTTTTGCCAATCTGCTCAATAATAAGTTCCGAAAAAATTTCAATTAAAATACCCTCTCCTCCTCTCCCCCTGTAGAATTCCTTTTTTTAAAAATAAAAATGCATTAAAACTAGATTCTAAAGGTTGAAAAAATTCATTTTGATATTTTCTCAGCCCTCCACCCCCCCCCCACTCCCTCATTCAATGATGGTTTTGAGGTTGGGATTGACATAAACCTAGAAATGGACTTTTTTAGTCAAATTTTCATTCTTATAAAAAAGAATCCATTTTTGAAATATTTTTATTAATTTCTTTATCACTTTTTTTCAGTAATTTTTTAAAATTATTTTCGGTTCACTTCTTCCTGGAAGTGAAAAATTTTTGAAAAATAGCGTTTTTAATAAAACCAAAGAATCAAATGCCACAAATTCATGAGCCCTCTTTCTACTAATTCGTCTTTAGCACGACTTTAAGTTCGCAGAGTCACTATAAACACAGTTCACCCCCTTATCAAAAAAATATATTAATAAGGAAACACTTCGTACATACATCCGACTAAAATACAAAAAAATATGTACACAGAACAATAATTTATCTAAGTTGTTATTCTCACCGAAACATATTTGAAAATTCCAAATATTAAAATATTTTTACCAGTAACTGCAATATGAGAAACAGGCATCCTTCTACAGTACCTTTTTACAGTTCTGATTTCAAAGCACGAGTACCGTGAAAAACTTCCACATAAACGCATCCACCTCTAAAATTGAAGGTACCAGAGAACCCATGAATATTCATATGACTTTGTGGCGCCTTTAAATTGATGGGCAGGCAAAATCTGCATACGACTATAGATATTCGTCTCGTTAAATACTATAAAAATATTCTCGTAGAAATTTCACCTCGCATCTCTCATTAATAATCAGGCGTCCAAACCAAATGACCCTTCATTATCGCACTTTCGTAAAATTTCGGGAGCTTTATTAATCAACCCACACTGTAAAAAAAAATTCATCCCATTTTTTGTCAACATGTCTCATGAACTTTTTCACAGCGTCTAATCTTCTACAAAAATATTTAATTTCTAAAACAAATTACCGCTGGTAACTTCATTCCTGAAATCTTCGTCGTAAAAAATCACCACACAGCCTTAGGCGTGCTCTAGCGAGGAAAAAAATCGAATGCAATTTTCTCACACACATCGCGAATCCCGCATTTACCCTCCCCTCCCCTCCCTTACACTCTTCCCCTCGGACTATTTTACGATAAACTCGAGCATCGCACATACAAATCGCGATAATTAGCTGTTTAACAGCGGCGAAAATTAAATTACCGTAGACTGATGAGCTCGAAATACGTATCGTCGCGTCGCGTCCTCGAAATATTCGTTACATGATTTAATATACGGTAACGCGACATTATTACCGCGAAACAAGGAGAGAAAGAGAGAGAAAAATGGAACAGCGTTAAAAATTTGCTACCAAAATACCATACATATTCATAAATATGCAAATACACTTATGATTTCTATACTGGCTGCGCATCCGTTAACCGCCTAATCAAACTCATTTCCAAGTCTAGAAAATTTAAATAAAGCCACCGTCCAACGCTGCATGCGTCTTATACGAGTGTATTTTTCGACGCTTTTTCGGTCAAACTTCCCTGAAAAAGGACCTCTGCCAGGGACGTGTTGATGGAAGGATGGGGTAACTTCCCCCTCCCCAAACGGATTTTTCAATATTAAGTTGGGAAAATTCATCATTTCTATATAAGAGTTGGCAAAATTGAACGGTTGCACTGTTATTGTTATTTTTTTTGTGAAAAAGCAAAAAACAATTATCATTTTTTATAAAAAGATATACCATTTTTACTGATGCATATTTTGTCAAGTTGGGAAAATTTGCCATTTGTACACGAAAATTTTCAAATTTCATCAAGTTGAAAATTTTTTCGTATTTTTCCAAGTTGAAAAAATTCTGATATGGGAGGCCTGGATATAGAAACCACCCTAGGTGTCCAAAATTGATTTTTGAGTTGATACTGATTTTGGGCCTTTCAGAAGGAGTAGAATCAAGGGAGAACCTTAACTCAAAAAACAATTTTTGACATCTAAGGGTGGTTTCTATATCCAGGCTCACATATGTTCCCAAATTGGAAAAAATTTTCATTTTTTACCAAGTTGGGAAAATTTATCATTTGTACATATAATTTTTCCAAATTGGGAAAATTGAACATTTGTACTTCCATGGTTTTTTTAAACGAGAAAGCAGAATAAAATTGATAATTTTCTAGGGGATTTATAATTTGTATCCATATTTTTCCAAGTTGGAAAAATTGAACAGTTTGGCACTTTTGTGTTTTTTTAAAATGTAAAAAAGCAATCAAATTTTTCAAGAACTTTGGCTTCGCTGCGCTCGGTCTCATTATATTTCTGTTTCCATAATTTTAAAAGTATTCAAATCCTACAGAAATTTTTTTCGTATTTTCCCTCGAGCTTATTTCAAGTAATTTTATTATAATTTTTTCCCCTTGAAACTTATTTTCGATATTGAAAAAATGAATTTTAAGATCAAGAACGCCAATTCCCCGAAAAAAATTATTTCGATTCCAAGAACTCGAATAAATATTTGCTCGAATACTAAAGTCTTGAATTTGAAATAATAAAATCTTGAATTTGTTAACCCATCTTTATAACCTAAATAATGAACTTTTTTTTTTTTTATCTAAAAATGAAATTCCATTTTTGTAAAGTTAGGCTATTTTTAGAAGTAGGTACATATTTTATTATTAAAGTTCCTCAGAGACGAACCGAAGCTGGCATACTTAATCAGATAGAGGCAAAAGTAGAAAATTTTCAGTTCAGATGCCATGTTTCCTATTTTGCTACCTTGGGATCCAATTTTTCTTCAAAAAAAGGCAGTGCGATACCGAATTTCTGGCTCAAACTTAATTTTTTTTCTTGAAAAAAGGAAGCAAACTGTCTCTCCTTCCTGTCTAACTTGATCCTGAAAAATCCTTTTGAATGAGACTGCCTACATAAAATTACAATTGACTGAAAATAAGATGAGAGACCGGTGGCGTCGACAATTTTGGGGGGGGGGGGGGGTACAGAGTGAGTACAACGGCTTAGAATACCAGAAGGATTTTCGGGAGAGGAAGCAAAAAGAAGCCTTTTTTCGCTTTGTTGCCTAAAATAATTTAACAGAAAATTTTAGGATTTTAAAATTCGGGGGAAATGGATTCAAAATTATCAGTATTATTCGAGGTATTGATATCCGGGTAAAAAAATGGAAATTCGGGATTATGAATTCGTGTTGAAATTTTTCGGATAAATGACGTTCGAGATTTCGATTTTCGAGTGAACAGATTTTGGGAAATGTCCTGTAACCGTAAAGAGGTGGCCGATTTTTCATCAAGTTTATTAATCCAAAACATTGTTTCATTGCACCTTAAATGAATTTTAGGTTTTCTAAAATTTTCACACTAGCTTCGCTCAGGCTAAGTTCATCTCCTTCATATTCACATTATTACTTACAACTACTAAAATTTTATTCATAAAATTATAATTTTTATTGAAATTTTCCTCCCCAAATAGACAACTTTGTAGGTTTTTTCAGCTACGATGAAATTAGAAATAGGTCTGGAAAAAATAAAAAATTTGGAATAAGTAATAAAATAAATGAGAAGGAGAGAGTCAACTCCTTTAAAATCTAATTCGGCCGGAAAATTTATGCCATTCATCCCCGTACCTAAAAAACTCAGTTTGTTTCGTGCCTGAGTAAATTGATTTTTAAAATTTTCAATTAAGTTCGCTGCAGCTACCTTCCAAATAAAATTCAGTTGGGTTGAAGTTTAGGTTCAGGCAAGGTAAAAAAGGAGCATTGTGGGAGGGTAAAAAAAAGTCTGATTGATAGAAGTATCATATAATGAGTTGGTGACTTGATTCCCTGAATTCAAAAATGTGTGAATTGATTCCCATGAACTTCTTTGCGTTACCCAATACCACGAGGAGATATTTTCAAATTTTTTTTCGATAAGTATTAAAAAAATTTTCCAACTAAAACATTCTTTGATTTTTTTTTTTTCAATTTCATGTTTTTTCTTTTGTTTCAAGTCAAAATTTTTGTCTAATTTAAAACTTTTTCAAAATATTTGGGTACCAACTTCATATTCTAAAAAGCTGTTTAGAAATTATATGGAAATAATTCTAGAGTTGAAAAAAATTTGGAAAAAACTTTTGAATTTCTAAAAAGAATACTAAGAAATTTAGGAAAAAAATTCAAAATCGAAAACAGTTTTGAGAAAAAATTCAGGAAAGTGAGAACATGAAAAAATCTGAGAAAATTGTAGGTTGAAAAAAATCTTGATGTTGAACTCTCTCATTTTGAATAAGTGAAAAGTCACTGATAAATAGTCAGAATTGGTCAGAATTGCAGCACAGGGAAAATCAGCAAAATTCTTTGATTTTAAGTAGATTTTCACTGATTTTCCAGCAATTTTTTCCACTATTTGCTTTCTGTGAAATTTTTTCACTGATTTATTACTGTACTGCAATTCTGACTATTTTCCAGTGATTTTCAATAATTTTCACTGATAATGAGAGAGAAAATATTCGAGCAAAAAATTAAGAGTTGAAAATATTTTGGAAAAATTAATGTCGAAATTTGGAAAAAAAATCCTGGGCAAAATTTTGAGCCAAAAATTCAGAGTTGAGAGAAATTTTTGAGAAAAAGTGAGAATCACATACCCCAAAAAATGGGAATCAATTAAATAGGCTCTTTTCACATGAATATTTCGCTGGGAATCAACTCACCTACAGCTATCATATGGTTGGAAAAATTGAAAATCTAAATCGGAATTTTCACAGACCCCCTCCCCACAAAATGCCTCCAAAACGTCACTCATCTCTGCAAATGTACAACTCACCAATCAAAAAAATACGCAATGCCCTACTCTATTTCTTATGAAAATACATTAAATTTTAATCAACACCTCTGCGGGGCAGACGAATCAAGTAAATGAAGCGATCTACTGCGTATGGGTTTCGATACGTACACGGAAGTTCGACTTTGACACGATGCGGATTACGCGAGATGTAAATTTCTTGAATCATACCATAATAATATCAACTCAGTCATTCGAGTATAAAAACGGATAAAAAAACACCTACGAAACGGTTCATTTATTAATTCGTCTATAAAAAAACGCGCGAACTCGAGATGATAGTTTGGTTTCAAGTGGCAAAGGAGTAAAAAAATACCTCAAGGGTTGTAGCGCAGATTTAGAAAAAAGAGAAGGAAAAAACCTCCATACAAAGACCACCCTACTTGTAACTATCAAATTTACCCCAAGGGTTATCTTTTTGATCCTTTTCATTCTTATTAACGCGGATAAATGACAGCGCGGAGTGAACTGTAAAATCGTGATTTATTCGCGTTCTGTATTGGCGCGGTTAAATGGTACACCCAGGTCTAAAGTGATCGGTTGTATTTACTTTTTTATTAATTCTTCGTAGCGTAAAATTTCAATGGATTGATGACGTGATTTTTTTTTCGATATGTTTTGCACGAGTATAAAATGTGCCTTCTTTCATACGTATGACAAGTGTTTAACCGCTAACAGGTTTTCGAACGAGTATGAAAAAAATATATTTAGCAGATATGAAAGAAAAATAAGGTATAAATTTCAAATTACCTGTACGCGAATGCGTTTTCATTTTCTAAATCGTCGCGATCGTTATCTTAATCTAGCCGATTGACAAAAAATTTCGTATAAATTGAGCCGAGAAGAGCTTCGTAACGAGGTCGTTTAAATTAATAAAACAAATATACGTGCGACGAGTATGCATAAATTTTACAGCGAAAGTTTATACCTACGAGTGACTAGGTTCGATGTAGGTATTCGATTCGAGAATGCCTTTGATTCGTGAAAATTAGTCGTTTTTAAACTCGTTAATTATGTTCTTTGATGTATATTTTTTTGTACGTCGCGTCGGCGAGGTTGACAATTTTTTATGGCACAAATTAGTCGAAATTTGAATCGATAATGAGATCTTAATTATCGATCTGGAATTGGAGTTTTTTTTCAATGAGTGTGATTTTAATGAAGAGGAAAATTTAGTTGTATAGAATTTTAATCTAATTTTTCGATTTTTTTAACGTAGAAAAAATACCTACGTGGTTTGGAAAATTTTCAGGTATTTTGAGGAATGAAATTTGGTTATTTAAAAAAAAACATTTTAGGAACCAAAATGAATTAATTTTTTTCAAAATTTCCACGCCTACTTTTTATCAAATTACCAAAATTTTTTTGAAATTTCATTTTTTTTTCATTTTTTCAAGTGTTTTAAATTCGACACATTTAACAATTTTTTTCAATTTCTGAAATCGCAATAAAATTTGTTAACAATTTCACGAAAGGAGAAAAGCAGTGCCTGATTTCTTTTTAATTTTTCATGTTTTGGGCTCTACCATTTTTGCAAGTTTTCAATATGTGAATTTTTTTTTCAATTTCGCAAAGCTTTGGGCTCCATATTTTACATCAAGAAACAAAAAATTTTTCAAAAAATTTCCAAAAATTAGGTAAATACCTACAATGTTTCCTCTTATATTTTTAAATGATTTAGACTTCATTTTACAAGGAAAAAAATCCATCAAGTTCCAAAATCCGAATAATAAACGCTGACATATTTTTTTCAGCGTTTTCGCTGGAAAAGTCGAACACTAAATATGTCTTTATGGTAGAAGCGGTAGAAGTGAGGTCAGAAAATGAAGTTTTTTTATGTAGGTAATTTTTCAAATATTTTCAATTCATCAATTTTACTAAAAAAAAAAAAAAAAATCAAAAAAATTGCCAAAAAGCAAGTAGGTAAACTTTTATAAAATTCTGCAAGTGCTTTGAGCTCTATTTCAAAGATTTTCCAAATTGCAAATTATTTTTGATGAAAAAGTTGAAAATTACTCGAAGAAGTTAGAAATCTTCTCAGCATAAATGCATCTAAATTTTGAAAAAATATAAGACTTTTAATAAATTTGTCAGTTTATTTCCTTTTTTCTAAAATGTGCTCGGATCAGGATAGAATCAAACGTGCATGGGACAGAAGAAACCATACCTAATGAAAACGTTTCAATAAAGCACACTTTCGTTCAAAAATCTAGAAAAATTGCACAATAAAATGGAATGATTTAGGAAAAATTAAGAAAATTGAATTTTGAAACTTTTTTAACGTTATAGGCAAATTTTCTGTTACATTTTTAGCCCTTTCATTAATTTTATTTTTCCTGATGCAAGTAGTGCGAAAAAAAAAGATTTTTGAAAACGAAAAATAATTACCAAAAGCCCTTCTTTTCCTTTCTCCTTTTCGCAGCTCAGAAATCCAAACAGGTTATATTTTTTAAAATGAAAATTACCAATCATTTTTATCGAACGAAATTCTTTCAGGAATGAAGAAAATGAATAATATAAAAATTTTTATCATCTTTTAGTAACATCTAAACCTATTGATTTTTCTGTATTTTCAATTTTCAAACAACTAATTTTCCTAAAAAAAAATTGAAGTAGGAATCAAATTTCAATCCCTGTTTCAGAAAATTATCAGAAATTACAGGAAAAGTAAAGGAATTCCACGCAATTTAATAATAACACGGATATGTACCTATAGCGAGAGGAGGATCTAAAATGCCTTTAAAATTGAAGCCCAAATTTTATAAACGTTCTAGGGTAAAATTTTTAAGGTCAATGACATTTTTAAAAATTCTATCAAAATATTTAGAAATCACAAAAAACTCAAAAGTTTCTCACATAAGAACTCATCGCTTTTTAATTGTACCTATTAAAAATTAAAATATTTGCTAGAAAATTTTAAACCCTGGAGTAGGTATTTTCAAAAATATATTGATGAAAATAGCTTTTTTTTCAAGGAAAAACTTTCTGAATTTTTAAATAGAAAATCAGGAAAAATTCCAACGAATCGGATACCTACATACAAATATGCTACTCACAATTCAATATTAAATCATCAAAAAGAAAAAAAATTATGTCGAAAGAAGCACGATGAAATCGTTCAATTTTTTTCAAGACTTCGGGTACTTAGGCCTACGAATTTTTTTCCACATTTTCAACTCCCATAAAATTTCTAATTCAATATACTTAGGTACATTAAAATTTAATTTTCGCATTTTCTAAAATTTTATCTATTCAGAAAAAGCACTTCAACCAAAATTAATAGGCAGATATCTAATTAGACGAACTGATGACTTAAATTTTCTCATAAAATATCTGTACCACTTTTTTTTTACCATTTTCAACTCGTTTTGAACACATATTTGAGTTGATTATTTTTTCACATTTTCTAATTTCATAGTTGAAAATATCGAGTTTGCTTGAATTGTTGAAGGAGAAATTCACTCATTTTTCAAAATATTTTGTTTTTTGAAATTTTTATTATAAAATTTCGCACTCCAGTTTTTTTTTGCATAAATACTTACTAATATCAAAATTTTTATTTTATTTATTATTTCAACTCTTTTGAATCCTAAAGTTTACTACTATTTTCAAAAATACCTATAATAATTTCACAGTTTATTTTTAAAGGTGTCTTCTAAAGAACCAAGACTAAAAAATTACCAAAACAAAGTCAGAGAAATAAGAATAATTTCCTTCATAAAGCATTTCAGCGAGTATTTTATATTCTTTTCCAGTTTTCGGAAATTTTGAATATTTCTGTTATCCTTTTACTAGATCTCGTATCATTAAAGGAACTAAAATTTTGCATTATTTCGTTATTCATTTTTATGTATACACTTCTGTGGAATTTCGAACTAGGTACCTACATCTGAAAAATTAATTTTTTCCCTCGAAAAAGGTAAAATTGTATTGTAGGGAGAAATAATTCCTAGAAAATCAATACATTTTTTATATTTAAATTAAATTTTTCTTCGAAGTATCGGAATTTTTTTTCTCGAAAGGGATAAGATTGTGGGGAAAAATATTAATACTCAGGAAAATCAATAAATTCTTAATATTTTCTATTCTTCATAATTTCATACAAAAATCCCCAAATAAAATTCAATTTTTCTTCGAAGTACATGAAAAAATAATTTTTTTTCTCTAAAAAAAAGCTAGAATTGTGAGAAAAAATTATAATGGACAATTGAAATATTTTCAATTTTTTCCATCTTTTACAATAATTTTATACAAAAATACTCGAGCGAAATTTGATTTCTCAAGCATTTTTCTCATATATTTTTCATGCCATAAATTCGTAAAAAATCGCTAAATTTCTCAAATTCAATTATTTCACTATTTTTCCAACTTTATATTCATTTTTATCGACCATTCTGAAAATTATCGCCATTGACTCTCGACACAATTTTAATACCTCTTCGGTACCTTTTTACGACTATTTTAAACCCCCTGAACGATATTTTTGAGAACCAATGCACCTAAATTAAATCTGTAATCTACAGTTATCTCCGAATTATCAACAATTATTACAACTCACGCAGCCAATTATTCTAATGGTCGTCTCGTAAATTACCAAAAATTTCAAATTCTCGTACATGAATCGCAAACTAGCACCACTTCAATCGCCAATCAAGGTTTTTTCCATGAAAAAAAATATAGGGGCAAACGTAATAAACGGTCGACGATACTCGAATCCAACACCCGGTAAATTTCCAATAAATTTTTTACAGCGAGACTAGTTAACGACAGTATATAATTTAATTTAACGTCGTAAATTTCACTCGGGCAATGCAAGTCGGTAATTCGTCGTCGGCGGTACAAATTTCCGGCGATTTATCTTCCCTAAACTCTTTCTGTCGCTGTATTCCACTCATTAGCTGGATGATAACTAGCTATACACCTATTTAGAAGGAAAAAAAGATAATGCGACTCGTAAATTTTCGACGGGACTCAGTCTACGGTTTGAAATACCAACGAGAATCTTTTTCCAGGCAGGGGACATTTTCGAGCCAATTTGACTCGTCGATTACTTCAGATGGGTATTTTTTCATCACACATAATAATTTTTCGTTCTGTTATCAATACTCGATCATTAAAGGAGTTATCGTTTGGGAGATAAAAAATTCGTATCGAACATTGGCCCGATAAGCAGATACATTCGGGCTCAAAGTCGAACATTTAGAAGGGCTTTGGTTCGTATTCGGAGTTTTTTCTCCCAGTTCGCAGTCGACGTGAAAATCTCAAGATAACCTACCTTCGCAGGTAAACTGTCCGTAATGTTTGCCGCTGGATTTATCACCGCATACCACACACTCGATATTTTGATTTTTATCATTAGCACTCTGAGAGGATCCGTTCGACTGCGTACTGCTGTTGGTGCCCGGCGTCGTACTTTGCTGCAGCTCCCTCAACCCTCCGCCGACCGGAACCAAAGACGAATCATCCGAGACGCTGGTAACAGGGGTGACGACCGGATGTCCCAAAACCGGGGGCTCTCTCCACGGAGGGGCAACCAGTGCCATACTCCGTGGAAAGCCCAATTCCAACGTCGTTACGTCCGGAGGGCCCGTCGCTCCGGGAGCTTGCGGATGGGACGTCGGCGGCCCGAAGAACCCCGTAGTGCTGGTGTTGCTCGGGGGTGCCGGACATAAACCCCCCGCGACCCGGCACACTGCGAGGGCGTTATGAGGAATAATAATGGTGCTTGTTTGGTCTGTACTTGGATGCAAATCCGCGTACGACGGTTTTCTCTCCAACAAATCGACCTCGTCGATTTTCTCCGAATGGTTTGGATGGTGAAGCTGCTGCTGATCGCTGCAGACTTTCGGCAGACCCGTCTTGAACAGAAATTCCTGAATTTTGCCGGTTTTAGGGGGCCCGAGACGACGTGAAAATTCCGAAATTAATTTTTATTAAAATTCGAGGGGCAGAGTGGGAAAAAAATGACTAGAAAGGGTGGAAAATTTCTCAACGAGCAAGAAATCCTCTATACTTATTAAAAAGTTATGGTCCTCATTCGAGTATTTGCGACTCGATCACCATTGGCTGCGAATGATGTAACAACGTTTATTTCAATAATTACAGATGCCATTCGAGATGATACTTCTTGGGCAATTATATCGATAACTCGATCACTAAACAAGCGCATAACATTAAAAAATTTCGTATCACAATCACGGTTAATTAACTTCCGAGTTGAAAAAGGAGAAAAAAAGTTAAGTACGTATTGGGTTAATACAGTTTATCTCGAACGCAAACGATAACCCGCGTATAAAAAAATTATCTCATTTATCGAATCGACCGAAAGAGGAAAAAAAAATTACGTACGTGGAAAAAATCTCGTGAAATTTTCCCCTCGAAAATTTATTGTGAAAAATTTTTTTTCGGCGTAAAAAAATTATTAAATAATTATTAAAGAAGCACGAGGAACGCGCACACGAAGCCACGAGTCGAGACCTGACCTCAACGGAGCATAGGTTAGCGCGCGAACAGTTCTGACACTGGCGATGGCCTTTAGACAACTACCGTGTGCCCGCACTCTATGCTTTTTCCCTCTGAACCCTGACCTGTTCATGTGTACCGCTCTGTCCCCTCGAGTAACAGGTCGTTTCCATGGTAACCGGTGCCCCGTCATACTCTCATTGGCTCCCGACCCGCAACCTGCACCTTTATACACTTCACACTGATTTGGCGGGATGTTTAATTTCGTGTTTTTCAACCGCCCACTAGCGCCTGCGGCGAACTTTTGGTCTAGTGTAGAGTTAAGTGCCTTGGCTTTTCTCCTATCCGACCTTATCTTACGGTTTTAAAATGCTTTAATTATTACCATCGAGTACGAGCCGAACGGAACGCAACGTAATGCGACGATTCGATAGGAGCGCGAGTGGAGTCTTTGCGAGGTGTTTTTGTTATTTTTGCGGTAATGAGTGTGATTGGAAGGCGGAGATGAGCTAAAATGATGGAAATTGGGAGTTTTTTTGGGATTTTTTTGAGGTTTAGGTTAGTTTACGAGTCGTTGATTCTTTTTAATTTTTTCTCGAGTTATCAATCTACAGTTCTACAGAGCTTGGGATAAAAAATCTGAAAATTCAAGTTCTTGGATTTTTTGCACTCCTGATATCAGCTCTGAAGAAGAATTTGATGTAGGCCTAATGGATGACGAAAGGTTCGCTGCCATTATCATTCATTCAAAGGATTTGACATTTTTTTTTACTTCTGTGCAAGAAATTATGGAAAAACAAACACTATTTCGCTGAATTTTCAATTTTCAATTTTTTTCAAATCCTGGAAAGGTTGGAAACCAAAAAAAAGTGTTTACCTAAGATCTAAATGACAATTATTCTTTTATTTGAGTGCATTTATTTTACACGTAGCCTAGATTAATTTTTCTATTTTTTTTTTTTTACTATAGAAAGTCGAACCCATTCTTCACGTTTTTTCAGTTGAACTGGATGCAAATCACCTAAATTCAATCTAAATGGGTATACGACTCGAATTTTTTCCTCTCTCTTGCTCCAAGTTTTCTTTTTTTACCACCAAAATATCTTTTTCTACCACTTGTCCATTCTCTCACTTGGCTTCGAAGACTACATTATTTTTAATTTTCAATTTCAGTACGTAGGATAGTAATAAAAGTATTTTTTCCTTTTTTCTTCCTAATTTTCGACCACTTTGTCCATTCTTACAATTCTTAATTTTCGTTAGCCTCATAAAAGATAATTTTTCAATCCGAAGGTTGGTAACAGAAATATATTTCCCATTTTCCATTTTTTTTCTACGAGTTGTCCATTCTCCCAATTAGATTTTTTACCACTTGACTATTCTACTTTTCGAGGTATTTTTCTTGTTTAAAATCCAAATTATAAAGTAATTTTTCTACTACGTTTTTTGTTTGTTTTTAAATGCGATGGGTTGGCGACAGAAAATTTTTCTCCTATTTTTTCTAGCTATTGACTTTTTTACCACAAGACGTGGATGTCGAGAAAGTTACGAATTCAAAAGTTGGTTACGAAAATTATAAAAAGGTACAAATTACTCTTTCTCGCGATTGAAAAGTTATACGATAAAATTTCAGCTTTTGAGCCCTTTTTGATTTTTTTTTTAATTCAAATCTTTTAAATTGATTCGCCAATTAGTTCCCAACACCTTCCGAATTCGGAATGAGAGGTTTCCAGAATTCCCTTCTCCGTTTCTTCGGTTCGAAAATTCGGACCAACAAAAATTTCATAAATTTTAAAATACCTACTTACCTACCAAAATTTATTGTAGAAATCTGTTTTTTAAAAGTTGGAAAAATTGATTTTCTGAAACGAAAAGATTTTGATGATTTTATACTTCAAATAATACTACGTGTTTTTTTTTAAATAGATACCTAATGGTGTTAACTCTTATTTATAAAATGAGTTTAATTTTTTAATTATTTTAATGTTAGTTTATTCAAATTCTCTAATTTTTAAATAGACACGTCAAAAGTTTTTCAAATTCTGAGCGACTAAAAACGTATGTACCTTTTACGAACATCAAAATTCTTTCGTATTTTATAAAACCATTAAACAGGACAAGAGAATTAAAGACAGCTCCTTTCTCTTCCTTCTCTAAAATGACGAAACGTCATTTTTAATTTAAAAAATTTGGTTTGAGTTAAAAATTTCGTAAAAGAGATGATCCTTTTAATTATATACCTATACAAAAAAATTGGGAAAAAGCATACATTTTGAGTCGAAAAAATTGCATTTAAGGAAGAAAAAATCAAAAAATCAAATTTCATGTAAGTCGATTGTTTAAATCATATGTTTTCTTTCCATCGTAGAACTCATTAAAAATTTAATTTTTTGTACTCTCAATTATTTTTTTTTAATTCCTTAGAAAAATATTTCAACATCAGAATCAGAATGATTCGATAGATACCTATTACCTATCCAATAAATAAAACAAGAATTTTTATGTATAAAAAATGAAAAATATAGCTCTTATATATCGTAAAAAAAAACACCAAAGTATTCCTTGAAAATCCATAGCATCTAAGTAAATTTCGAATTCTTCCATCTATAAAATTTTCATCCTAGATTTCAGAATCAAAAGTGTTCAATAACAAATAAAAATAATTGAATGTATGAAATTAAATTGAAAATAACATTCAAATTAACGTCAAAATCACAGATTTAAAAAATGATTTTTCTCTGTCTAGATATTATTTTAAACCACCAATAAAATGTTTGTTGTTGTTGTTTTTTTCAAGTACCTACCTACATAAATAATTATATTTCATATACTCAGGAGAAAAATTATTCGGTAGGTACATTTTCTCTTAATTTTTTTCTGAAAATATGCGTTCTAGGGAGGATTGAATAAAAAAACATATCTCGAATTTTGATAAACATTGTGAGGTACATGTTATTCTTTGAGTGGAAGATCCCCCCCCCCCCCAAAAAAATCCAAGTATCCATCCTTCACCCTGAAGAGGGACAAAGCTGAGGGACAATACAAAATAAAGTCGTTTTTGAAAAGAACGTGTGGTTTTATCACTTTTGAATACTGCCCCAGCTGGGAACCTCGGTCACGACCCCAAAAAGGTACGCTTTGAGTTTTTACACCTTTCTGAACCACTGACCTCGAAATTGGGTACCTACCACTTTTTTCCTATACGAGGAAGTTGAAAAGTTGCAGGTTGAAAATTTTACACTTTTTTGAATTTTACTACATTAAAATATTACTCGCTTAAAAACCTCAAAATCGAGTTGGAAAATTTTTACGGCAGTGCCGCCAACTGCACTTCGATTTGATTTACGATTTACTTATTTTTTTTTTACAAAATTCAAGAAATTTATTGAGAAATTTGAAAAATGAGTCAAAAATTTTTTTTGGTCATCAAAATAATTAATTTAAATTGGTTTTTTCGAATTATTTTTTGCAGCAGTGTTGCCAACTGAAATTTTATGAAAATTGTGGAAATCAAAATGTTATTGGTAGCACTGACAAAATTTTTTTCAAAAATTTCATCAAACATTTTTCTAGATGATCAAACAAATTTTGGGCTTAATTTTGAGACTTTGGAGTAAATAATTTCAATGTGGTAGGTAAAAATTAAAAAATCGTCAAATTTGCGATCTGCAATTTTTCAACCCCTCTTGGTAAAGTGCAAAACGTGGTATCTAATTTCGAGATCAATGCGGTTTCAGGGAAGTGTGGAAACTCAAATCACACCTTTTTAGAAAAGGTTCCTAGCAAGTGATGCCTGATACCAAAAAGAGGCAAAAAACAGTTTTTTTCGAAAATTACCCCAACTTTGAGGTCTCTTAGCTCCGTTCCTTTCTAGGCTAGAAGAAAATGTTTTTGGAGATCTCCCACTTGAAGTAAAATACCTTACCAATTTTGGTCAAATTCCAGGTTATGTTTTTTTTTGGATCCATCCTAATACCTGATTGAAATACTTACTATATCGAAAATTTGACGTTTTGTTTTTTTAGATGCAAAATGCATTTTTATGCCCTGAAAACTTTCACCACTCCCATAATTTCGTAAAGTGTAAAAGGAATTGAATTCGAATATTCCTGAAAGGCAGGCCTGTGCAGAGAGGGGGGAAAGTGATGTTTCCCCCGGGCCCCTTAGGACTAACGAGGGCTAGGACGAGAAGAAAATTATATTTGAAAAATTCAAAATCTATTAATTTATATTCCGATCGCGCCAGAGCCTTCGATTCTTTAAAAATTGTCAAAAATTCATTTTTTCAAAAAATTTAAAAGTTATTAAAATCAATTTCAAAAATTATTTAACGACGGTGTAGATCAAAAAGTACAATTTTTTTCGAGAAAATCGCCCTTTTTGTAACGGTTTTCAATTTTTTTTTCATAGATGAAGTGAAGTAGGTATAATAGAAGGAAGTAAAAAAGCTAATTATATAAAATATTGATTTTAGCAAAAAATTGTGCTTTTTGGTCTGCACAGTGTCAGTCACTGAATAATATATGAAATTGATTTAATCAATTTTGAATTTTCTTGGAATTCAAAAAACAATTATTTTCAAAAATACATGGGTACTTACTGAATTTTTGACAATTCTTAAAGAATTGAAGGTTTTCGCATGATCGGAAGATATTAATCGACTTTAATTTTTTTTTATCCACAGTCTCCTTCTTTTGCGCAGTATTGGAACTCAATAATCAAAAATTTTGGATTTTTGAGCCCCCCCCCCCTCATTGTGGGAGACCTTTTTTCTCTTCAATTTTTCTCTCTGGGCCAGGATTTTCTCTAAGGGCAGGAATTGCAGGAAAAGTAGGTATAGTCCAGGCAAATAAGAGAAAAAATGTACCAAACCCCCCAAAAATTAAAGCCTGAATTTTTTTTCGCGTTTTACGTTCGTAATGGTCCACTACACAACATACTAAAATGGACACCCCCACAACCCTCCGCTACCCCCAGGGGAGGGGTAAATGTCCGCTGCAGACCGGTTTTTCGTGAATATCTCCTCAAATAAGCCTCAAAATTGAAAAGTAGTTATGAACAATCTTGTTCTACGCGTAATTTACTATCGGAGGGGTTTTTTTCTTTTTCAAAAACACTCACTTCCTTGACCAAAAATTAAGGGTAAAAATCACCTATTTTTCAACAATTTATAGCATTTTTGGAAAAAATCGAAACTTTTGGGAATATCTCCTCAAAAAAGCCTCAAAATGGAAAAATGGTTATGAATAATCATGTTCTACGTGTAATTTTCTATCGGACAGCTTCGTTTTTATTTGAAAACACTCGCTTCTTTGCCCAAAATTAAGGGTGAAAATCACCTATTTTTCCAATATTCACAGTATTTTTGGAAATTATAGAAATACGAAGCTAAAAGTACCCAAAATGAGTATTTTTTTTATACATGCTGGTATTGCTGGTAGGGTATTTCAAAAAAAAGTCACCGCAAAAATTTCAACCCCTACCGTTAATTATAAGGGAGGTTATTGAAATTGAATACTGCATTTAAAAATTCGAAGTTGTGGAAAGAAAAAGTACTATAAATGCGATGTTATGCTGATTATTGGTGATACGAACATTTCTTTGTGTCGTAAGGATTCAAAAACGATATTTTCAGCTTCGTATTTCCATCATTTCCAAAAATACTGCGAATATTTGAAAAATAGGCGTTTTCTACCCTTAATTTTTGGACAAAGAAGTGGGTGTTTTCGAAAAAAAAACGAACCTGTCTGATAGAAAATTACACGCAGAACATGATTGTTCATAACCATTTTTCCATTTTGAGGCTATTTTGAGGAGATATTCCCAAAAGTTTCGATTTTTTCCAAAAATGCTGAAAATTGTTGAAAAATAGGTGATTTTTACCCTTAATTTTTGGTCAAGGAAGTGAGGGTTTTTGAAAAAGAAAAATCTCTTCCGATAGTAAATTACGCGTAGAACAAGATTGTTCATAACTACTTTTCAATTTTGAGGCTCATTTGAGGAGATATTCACGAAAAACCGGTTTTCAGCGGACGTTTACCCCTCCCCTGAGGGTAGCGTAGGGTTGCGGGGGTGTCCATTTTAGTATGTTGTGTAGTGGACCATTACGAACGTAAAACGCGAAAAAAAATTCAGGCTTTAATTTTTGGGGGGTCAACTCCTAAAATGCCTGGACTAGTAAGGCAAAATAAAAATCTTGGCTCCACTAATATCCATATTCTTAGATTCCTGTAATTCAATAAAACGGATAAGTAGCTGAAAAACTTGAAAATTTCTTCAAAAACAAAACCAAACATTAATTAGAAATTAGATTAACAACTCAGTATGACTTTCATGGTACCTAATTTTATCGTTCTATTTATATAGAACCTTCTGGTCAAATCTTTCATTAAATAAAATACCGTATTTTATCAAAACATACACACACATGATAACCACCTAACGAATCTCTAAAGTTTGAATGAAAATACTAATCGATTCGACTCGTACACGAGTTTGACTTCTACACTCAAAGGTTATATCTACCTGCTATTTCAAATATACCTCTATTTTTCGCCAAATTCTACCGATATATTCAACCTAAATGAAAGATCATTGACTTGCAAATCAAGTGCTAAGTATTATCAATGACTCTTTTATACACAGAAGATTATCTACGCAATTAATTAACCTATTAATAAGACGAATAAAACATGAAAAATTGATAGTATTTCGATTAGGTACCTATTAGTTCGAGTAAGGTTTATTTTGAACAACAAATTGCGCAATGTTTTTTATTTGAATATTTTCACGTGTGGTTCGAAAAAAATTTAAATTGAAAAGAATAGTGGAAATTTTCAATGAGAGTGAATATAAATGGTATGAGGTACCTGTGAAATTTTCATTTAAACGACTTAGTACGTATCACTTCATGGGTTAAGTGAGATGTTTAGAGGTTCAAATGAGAGTTTATCTGGTACCTATTCACATTGACCCTTTTTATTCGATGAAATTGTAAAGGCGGTTAACGAATATAAGATCTTATGAGTACGTATTTGGAATACATTACGTTTCTTTTCTATCTGAAATATTAATAGATATGCTACAAAGTATTATAAAGACTCGATAATTACGCGATACTGCGTACATTTCATATTAGAAATTTGATACGTTCGAAAGATTAATAAATAGTAACCATGTATCTGTTTGATATACCCCTTCTCATGATGAAATATCGAGAATAAAAATTTATTTCAATTAATGAGTTATCTATCCTGGAAAATTCGAAATTTAATTTTAAAAAAATATTCCAACTGATGAGTTTTAAAATTTTTCTTCAATTTTCCCAAAGTTAGGTTTTAAAATTCATCGATTCGATATTATGGAAGCGTACTCGTTAAAAAGTGATATATTTTAAACCTTTATCACATTATACGGTTATTAATGACTACTTCGAGAATGATGCAACATACGTAAAAGGTTATTCAAAGGTTATCCGATCCGAGCGAAGAATACAGTCTGCGTTTATCTGTGTTTTTTTCCTCAGCGACGCTGATGCTGCTTCATCTTTTCTTTTTTTTCTCTCATTTTTTTTAATGCGATTAGTTTCGAGATAAGTGTTCGAGTCGATGATGTATTCTAGAAAGCATCGAGTTTCATTTGTTAAATTTCCAATTTAGATAAACGTAGAAAAAGAAGCGCTCGATTTAGAAATAATAGGCAGTGTTTTGTGAAGCTTGAAAATCTCGCGGGGAAAAGAATTTTTTCCTCTTCGGTATCGTTTCGGCGGAAGAGTGAAATCGGGGGTGTGAAATGGCCACTCTACGAATGAAAATGTTCGTGTACGAAAAATTAACCCGAAGGGTTAAATTCATTAACCGAGAGTTTTTTTATTTCGGGAAAAAATTAAACCGAATGATCGAGCTTTGAACCTTATCAGAAGTATTGAATTGTGGTTTTAATTAGTTTCCTTTTTTTTTTTTTCGAGAAGAAATTATGCTTCGTATTTTAAAAGATAACTACAAAGGCGAAACGAAGCAAGGTTATAGAGTAAAGTTCACCGGTTATTATCATCACTAATTTTTTTACAATATCGTTTGATTTTTTTGTTATTAATTAATATAGGTGCTGTGTTTTGTTCGAGCTTATCTTTCATTGTTTTGAAATTGTCAATGAAATAGTTGATTGGGTGTTTTCCTCTGTGTGAGTTTATTTTTAAAATAGAGAGGTTATGTTATGAAATACTAGGGCAGATAATTTGATGTGAAAAAATTAACATATTGGAGTTAATTTTGAATGTAAAACATGTTAAAGAAGATCAATTAATTGGTTATTTATATTTATTCCACAAAATGCATCATCGTCAGCATATTTACTTTTAGAAAGAGAGAGAGAATAAGGTACAAGGTCTTGCTATCGAAAGAAATATGCAATTAAAAAATATATATATTTAGGCAAAATTTTCAAAAATGAAGGCTTTTAATTCGTGAAATAAGTAAAAAGATTAAGCATTATATGTATTTCAACCAAAAAACAAAAAAAATCATAATCTCAATCAAATATTTAGGTACCTCTTAAAAATAGTGTATTTTTTTTCGTTTTTCGAATTTTAATATCCATTGTCACTTCATTTCTCGAATTTATTCAACTCATATAGAAACTTTGAACTTTCTTGAACTTTTGAAATTCCAAACGAAAAAATAATGACCTTATAATCCAACAAATGATTGAACAAAATACAACATCATATTGATATGATAGGTATTTGAACTTACTCAACCCACCGAAAGTTCAACTTGAACTCATTAAAATTCTGATTTTTTTGCACCTCGAAAATAGGTTGGAAAAAGTTATTCAGTCTATAAGGTCTTCAGAAGTACTAATTTCGTATGAAAGTGGGGGGGGGGGGGAGGGATAAAAATTCTAATTCGACCACTAATTTTTCTAAAATTCTTTATAGAAAAGTAGAATATTATCCCACTCTTCGCCTACCGCATTTTTTTGTCAAAAGGGTCCTTTATTTGGCGTATCTCTCTCATTTCGAATCAGTGATTTTTCACTGATAAACAGTCAGAATTGCAGCACAGGAAAAATCAGTGAAATTCATTGATTATACAAAGAATTTCACAGATTTTTCAGTGAATTTTCACTAATTTCCAGTAATTTTCTTTCACTGACTTGCTTTCAGTGAAAAAATTTTCACTGATTTATTATTGTGCTGCAATTCTGACTGCTTTTCAGTGATTTTTGATAAATTTCACTGATTCAGAAATGCGAGAGTAACTTTACCCAGTGGTTGAAAATAATTTGAATAATTCGAATTCCTTCAATTTTCAAGGTAGGCAATCCCATCGTCATTGCCCCAATGCTAAATTTAGAAATAATGTGCTTTTGTTTTTATTCACTTCAAAGTCGTTGAGAAAAATTGCGAATTATCAAAAAAAAAATGAAAATGAATTAGTTCATCATGAATTAAGATATTGTATAGAATAATTTTTGAATTTCTAATTAATGTAGGGAAAAAGTTACTTACTTAAATATGAAAGGATTCCGAATGAAAAGCTAAACATCAGGTGCATGTGATGATATGGAAAATTTCACTTCTTGGAAGGCCAAAATAAAAGAAAAAGGTAGTTATTTTCTAAATGAGCTTTCAATTTTAGACATTTTTTTTCGAACAGGTGATTTTTTGATGAACTCAGTTTGAGAAGAACATCTTCCAAGTTGTCACATTAATAATTACGTCGTAATACCGAATATTTCTCATTTAATGAATTAAATTCATGAATTATTCACCAAAGTAAACATGAACCCCGGGTCGAAAATTTACGGACCCCTTTCTTCTGAAAAATCCAAAATAAGATTTTGAACGCTCCCCCACCCGCCTACCCCACGCATAAAATTCAAAACCTTACAAAATGGTATCTAATTTTTACTGAATCGAATCGATGAAATATAGCAACTTGCAATTATAAGCTGAAAAATACAGTTTTATTTTTCAACCATATTTTCAATCGATTTTTGAAATTTTGTCAAATCACAGCTAGAAATCTGACATTTTTGGCTCTGACAAAATTCTTCCTTTCATGAATCCAAATACCTATACCTACATCAAATTTCAAAATTGAACGATTTTACTCATTTTTTTCTAAAAAATTTTAGCTATGAGTTGAGTTTTGACATAAATTTGACCAACTTTTTGAACTATTGTCGGGTTAATCGTTCTCCAGAATTGAAATTACTTCAACCTAATATCACTCATCACTGCATTTTTTTAAATTTTAGCATTACGCATTCAACATTTTTTTGTTGTGAAAATATTGCTCGTGTATTTTTTTCCAACCGTAAAAAATCAAACTTGAATCCCAAGTTCATTTTCAGTTCAGCACACTTTTTTTTTCAAAATAAGGGTTAAAACAGAAAGTTTCTCTCAAAAAGGGAGCATGTACCTACCTACCCTCCTTCCTGCCGAATTGAAATTTCTTTAGTATCCATTTTCATACGGAAAATTTGTATTAAATTTTTCCTATACGCTTCTTCAAACTGAATTTTGGAAAATCCTCATATATATTTCTGCATGATGAATTTTGTCAACTTCAGATTTATACCTAACCACCCCTCAATGCCAAATTTTTGTCATTGGAAATTTCTCCTGAACTCCATTCAAAATTATGACGAATTCAAATCTATCTTGTGTCCTGCTTCATGTGAATTTTGAGGATTTCTGGTCAAAATTTTTTTCAAACACTGGATAAATCCCAACTCGAAGCAAAATTTCTAGCCTAAACAAAAATAAATCGGAAATACATTGTAAAAGAATCTCATATCCAAAATTCCAAGTGCTCAAGTTCATTTCTCGAATTTTGGCGAACTTGAAATTTTAAAAATCATCTTTTCACCCGGCAAAATATTCCGAGAAGTTTCGGAGCCTCCAAAACTTTTTGGAATTTTCCAGCACTGGAGGAAATCTTATGAAAATTTTCCATATGAACTTTAGCACCAGTAATTGCAGATTTCCCACATTGATGACCCATTAGATCGATTAAAGCACAATTTCCCAAAAGTTTCAATCCATATTTTTTGACAGAAAAGTTTTCTATAAAAAATTATTTAAAAATACGTAAAAGCTGAAAGTTGGTAGTACCCTATTTTCGACCTTCCTTATCGAATGGAAGTGATTTTGAGACTTTTGGAGCCTCCAGAAAATTTGGAATTTTCCGACACCGAAGAAAAGCTCTTAAAAGTAGTCCATATGAACTTTAGCACTTGTACCTTGAACCAGCAGTTACCAATTTAGAAAAATCGATTAAATAAGTCACTAAATAAGTGTAATCCACGGTAATAGGTGCTAAAGTTGATATGGGCTACTTTTATAAGCTTTTCTTCAGTGCTGGAAAATTTCAAAATTTTATGGAGGCTCCAAAACGTCTTGAAACCGCTTCCAATCAATTCCGAAGGTCAAAAATAGGGTATCCACCAATTTTCATCTTTTTACTTCGATGCGTCTCAAATTCTTATTCCTATTTTAAAAATGGCTCAAAACTCATGATTTTAGCTCAAAAATAATTTTAATTGGACTTTTCAGCTTTAAAATTTCTTAAACTTCTGCTTCCAGTTCAAAAATAATTCAACATTTTTAAAAACAATTCAAATAACAGTAAGCATATTTGTAAATATAATTTCTATAGCTCTCAACTAGCTCAAACTTTTGCTTCTCGTTCGAAAATAATTCCAGATGCAATTCTAAATTTAAAATCTTCAGGCGTATTCTTACTTCTAGCTCTAAAATAGCTCAAACTTTTGCTTCCAGCTCAAAAATAATTCAAGCCTAAATCGTATTTTTAAAATTTGTTCAGGAAAATTTCCTGCCAAAAAATTATATGGATTTGAACTCGAAGTTACGAATAACGGAGAACTGTGTTTTAATCGGGAATTTGTGACTGTAGGTGCTAAAGTTCATATAGGCTATTTTGAGGGAATTTTCTCCAGCGCTGGAAAATTTCAAATTTTTCTTGAGCCTTTAAAACGACTCAAACCCGTTTTCAACCGATTCGAGAGATCAAAAATAAGGTACCTATACACCAAAATTTCAGTTTTTTTCGTTGATCAGATCAGAATTTCATATTTTGCAGAGCGACGAAGTCTTTTTAAAATTTCAAAAATTCGCCAAAATTCAAGAAATGAACTTCAGCACCTGAAAGTTTGGATATGGGATTCTTTTATAATGTACTTTCGATTTATTTTTGTTTCAACTCAAAATTTGACTTCAAATTGGGATACCTCTTTTATAAAGAAACTTACCCACCAATTTTCGAAAAAATTTCAAAAATTTGAAGATTCAGGCATTTCACATTTTTTTAAACCTATCTTGGAGGATCCTCCTTGGAACGTTTGTTTCTTAAAAATTTTGAAAATTTATCCACACTGCGAGTAAAAATCTGAAGGGTACCGGCGGTTAAGATAGGCGAATCTGCCCCGAGCTGAAATTCGAAACTAACCAATGGAATTTGATTCTTAGGGTCTGAAAACCACGTGGTAAAAATTTTGGCCCCCAACTCCACTCCTAGCTTCAGTTATTGGACAAAACGTTCTTTCAAAACTATGATTTTGAATAAAAACAGTTGTATGGTACAACCCCCCCTCCCCCACCAAAAAAACGAGGTGACCGTAATTTCTATTTTATCGATGTATGGGGTATATTATTAAAAAAAAAATCGTTGACTCAAAACTGAATTTTCAAAATTTGAGTGCTTTGACCATACAAATGGAGTTTACTGAAGTAGTTTGAGCTGCTGAACATAAATCTGTTGCAAATTTTTTCGTATGACAATTTCGTAAGGAAAATGAAGTGAGATATTCAATTTCGAGCCTTGTGCTGTACTTATTTGAACTTGAAATTACAAAAATCGTGAAAAAGAGATGAAATGAAGTGAAAATCTGAGAAATCGTGTATAAATAGGTATTTTGGAATATAATTACAAGAAAAAATTTTTCGGCCAAAAATGACCATTTTATGAGTGAAAAACGCTGTGAAAAAGTAGTTTTTCGCATTTTTCAAGGTGTTCCACCACCTAAAAAATTCTGAAAAAAATATCATGATGTACATAGAGACTAGGTACATAAAATATTTTTTTTTCAAAATTGCACCTCTGAAACATCATGTGGAAAACTCGAATTAAAATTTTCGGCTTGAAAAAATCATCAAAATTTTTTTTTCAAACCACCCACTGATACCCCTCAGTATAGGGTACACCTAACGAAAATTTGAAAAAATTTAGTGAAAAACTCGCGGAAATAAAAATTTTTAATGGAAAGGCTGAAAAAAGTAACGTTTTGTCCAATAACTGGAGCTAGGAGTGGATTTGGGGGCCAAAATTTTTACCACGTGGTTTTCAGACCCTAAGAACCAAATTCCATCGGTTAGTTTCGAATTTCACCTCGGGGGCAGATTCGCCTATCTTGACCGCTGGTACCCTTTATCAGTTCTGAAGTTATCACACAAGCACGACAACTCTGAAGCAATAAATCAATATAATCAATCAGTCAGGCGATCATTCGAATAATCAATGAACAAGTAGATTATTCATCGTCGATTAAAAATAAAAAAAAATAGCTCTATAACCTCTAATTAAAATGTATCCCCTCAAATGACACAGCCTCCCAGAATAATCTTCCTCTTCATCTCATACTCGACCTCGAATACCCCAAAAAATTCGCCCCCCCCCTTGCAAAAAATTCATCCTAAATTAAAACAATTGACTCCGAAAAAAACCCATAACCCACAAATGCTGCCCTAGCTTATACGTCCCAGATGAATAAATCTTTTAAAATATGAACCGGGATTTAAATACAGCTTTTCCTCCTCCTTCCACTACCATCATCCTCGTTCGAAAATCGCGTTCGGTACAGAACGTCGCGTCGCGTATGTTCCTCTCTGTACCATAAAGTCGCGTCGTCGTATACGTATGTACAAAACAAGGGAAGAATTTAAATAGAATTTACCGGGCGGAATGAGCAGCGTATAGCATTTCTTCGGTAAGAATATTAGTGTACCTAACAGTTCACATAAATCAAAACTGCCGCGGTCAGATATACGTGGCGGTAGGGGCTTAAAAGGTAAACCGAAGCAGGGTAGACGAGGCTATATATCATATCTCAAGGGGAATGGTCACTTGATTACCCAGCAGGTCCGATAGTTCTTGGTCGCATCTCCCCCTGGGAAATGCTATTTCATACCTACCGGTCAACTTGCTGCGAAAAGATGAGTATACGAATTCGTTGGCTCGTTGGGTTGCGAATAAGACGACGTAGACCAGCACCCCTTCGTTGTATTATGGTAAAACATTATCTACCGTTAATCTTCCGCATTCCAATCAGTTTGTGTTTACATTTCACATATGTGCACCGAGATTTCAAATTCGAGCCTTTTTTTTTCAAAATCGACACCGAATTTGATTCGATTTGCTTTTTAAAAGGCCAACTAATTGACGTTATCGTGTATCCGTTTAACTTAATCGAATCTATTTCCAAGCTCGTAAATCTTTCAACGAGCAGATAAAATTTTTTTACTCTATTATGGAGTTTTTATAGCTCATAGGTTCCTTAGTTCGCTGCATCGTATCGTCGTATAAAAAGTATAAGCTCTTGACATAATTATCAGTATGGCTTCTGCGACAATCAAATTTTTAAATTTCTTTTTCAACACTTTTTTCTCCTTTGACGACGTAATCGTAAAACGAAACTGTTGAGAATCGTTTCCATGGCTCGAAAATAGACACGAAAAAAAACCACGCGGAAACACGAGGTTATTTTTTTCGCCTCTTTAACGACATAATGAACGCAAATAGGACGTTCGTTAAAATATTCAATCGTTTTATTAACCCATTTTGTGTTTCACCATCGGCGACTCGAATCAATAGGCTAATTTATAAACGACCATTAATTACTTCCAATGAAGACATACTGCTCACTGTACGACGAGCAATTCGCATAATTTCGTTTCGCTTGGTTCGCGGCGTCATCGTGTTCGTCTCATTGAAATAGATATTTTTATGAACGTTTGGACAATATTGAATTTTTTTTCTTTCTTTCGTTTTCAAGTCTCGTAGTATATCGTTTATAGACGATATCTCGAATGATAATCGGTTTCAAGTAGGTACATACAATATAGTGAAAGTGATCAGTCAAATTGTTGAGAACGCATCACGAATCGAGAATGCAGAACAAATCGATTGCTGGATGGAGTTTCGAGTTGTAGAGTATTTATAAGACGGCGAAAGACGATGATTTCCTTAAAAGTCCCAACTTGTCCGATATGTTTTTTAAATGCGTCCATAATCGTTGTGACTGGCGGGTTATGTATCTTCTTCGGTTCAGACGTAAGCGTGTAGTTTTGATTGATTGGGATGAGGTGGATGGGCGGAGAGGAGAGGAACGAGGAATGGTGAATGTGTTTTTAACGCAAGGGGTAGGGAATTGGATTGGTTTTTTATTGAATGAATATTAGTTTATTTGAGAGGGGGATTTTTTTAGGGGTGTTGAACTGCATATGTGATGACATGTGTGAATATTTGGCTTTTACAGCTTGGATTTTTTTTCAATAAAAATGTACTAAGTTTGATCAAGATGAAAATTGATTACTAACAAGAAACTGAAATAAAATTTTGAGGCAAAACGAAAATAAATCGTAGGTTCATCAGAATCCCATCCAAAATTTCAGGTGCTAAAGTTCATTTCTTGAATTTTGTCTAATTTTTGATATTTAAAAATTACCTCATCACCTTGCAAAATATGGAAATTTGATCGAATCAACGAAAAAAAGTGAAATTTGGTATATACCCTATTTTTGACCTCCCGAATCGATTGAAAGCGGTTTCAAGACGTTTCGGAGCCTTCAGAAAATATTGTAATTTTTCAGTACAAGAGAAAAGCCCATGAAACGGTTCGCATACGAACTTTGGCACCTATAATGGTGGATTACCCATATTGGTGACTTATTCAATCGATTAAAACACAATTTTTAGAAATTCGTGCCCGCCAGTTCAAAGTCACCAATATGGGTAACTAGCGAAATGAGTGCTTAAGTTCATAATGAATGAACCATTTTTATGGGCCTTTTTTCAGTGCTGGAAAACTCCAAAATTTTCTGGAAGCTCCGAAACGTCTCAGAACCACTTTCAATAGATTCGGAGCTAAATTTTTTCTAGAGAAATTTTCTATCAAAAAATGTAAATTTGAAAATGTTTGCATTTTTTTAAAAATATGTAGCTTCAGAGAGTTAGAGGATTCCTAGAAATTTTTTTCAAAATTTTGAATGATTTTTCACTGAGTTACACTCTTTTAAAAAATTTTACCCCCATCTTTTTTGTAATGAAGGGTTAAAGGTGCAATGGAATTTTTTTTCTTCGAGTTAGGCTGAATTTATCTAACAAAATGCAACATTTTTATCTATAGGTATACTTATGTTAAAAAATGAGAAAATTCTGGAAGAAAAAACACATTTTGGCCCTCTATCCCTAAATCCCAAAAATACTTGAGCTAGGGGTCCAAAATGGTTGTCAAAAATCAAAATTATTTGCCAGAATAGGCGACCCTTTTGAGGTAGGAACGATCGAAATCGGTTTCAAGGGTAGAATCACCATACTTAATCAGGTATACTCTTCATATTTTGCAGAGCGATGAGGTAATTTCAAGACTTAAAAAATTTGTCAAATTCAAGAAGTGTACTCTAGAACCTAAAATTTTGGATATGGGTTATTTCTGTGTCGCCTCAAAATTTCACCTCAAAAATATGTGATAAAAATTTGAAATTTTTTTGTCTATAATTGACCCTCCCACTCATCTCAGCAAAAGCTCAGTTTAAAATTTTTTGAATTTTTAAAAAAAAAACTTCATTTTTTTCAATAAATTTTTTCGATTTTTTTATTTTTTATTTTTTGTTGATGATTGATCAAACTGTATTACGATTGAAGAGTGAAAAAAAATACTGGTTTTCCTCGATTTCGTTTGAAGTGTCCATACCTACCTATGAATTATGTACCTAATGGCTAAAAATCCACTTCTGGACATACTTTGAAAATGAACGCATAAAATAATTACATAGGTACACCTGAATCGATTTTGGGAGATAAATTTTCATTCTCAGTAGATGGACCCAGGATATGGGCTCGGAATAAATACCCGACCGCTTTTTTCTTTTTTATGGGTTAAAATTTAAGTAATTCAAGCACTTGAAATTTTCATTTTAAAAATTCGACGAAATTTCATAAAATGTCAGAAACTTAGATTAAGTCACAGGTCGACATGGAAAGTGGTGTTTGAAGTCTAATCGATGCTTTTTATAGCATTTTTCGCACTGATCACGAGAAAGATGGTGAAAAAAATTCCATCTCCCAAGAATTTTTCACAATTAAATTTTTTGAGGAACAGTTTTTCTACTTTTTTAAATAACTTTTGACACGTAAAGTCGATTTTCTGAAAAAATAAAAGGCTCTACGAAAAAAATGAATAGAACATAAATTGCAGAGTATAAAATTCTCTTTCAGTAAAGTTCGATTAGTTTTTTCTTAGAAGGCTTACCTTTTGAGATATTTCAGTTGAAAGTTCAAAGTTCAACTTTTTTTTTGAATTGGAAATATCTCAAAAACTTAGCCACCTAAGAAAAAACTGATTAAACTTTACTGAAAGAAAATTTTACCCTCGTTCTATTCATTTTTTTCGCAGGATCCTTTCTTTTGCCAAAAAATCGACTTTAATGGTTAAAATTTACATTAAAAAATGTAAAACGAATTTTCAACAAAAAATTCCAATTATAAAAAATCCTGATGCGATGGGGTAAAACTGAAATCATATTCGAACTCTGCACTAAAAGTAGGTCAGAAACACCAATCAGAATCAATTATGCAGAAAGAAAATGTTGCCGCCCTTTGATATTCCCATTGTTGCAAATGGGAAAATGTAAAAAATTTGGTTCATTACAAAAAATCGATCTTCTGGCGAAAGAAAGGGTCCTACGAAAAAAATTAATGGAACATAAATTGTAGAGCGTAAAATTTCCTTTCCTTGGAGTGTAATTAGTTTTTTCTAAGGTGGCTTAGTTTTTGAGATATTTTCAATTCGAAAAAAGTTGGAGTTTGAACTTTTCACTAAAATATCTCGAAAGCTAAGCCTTCACAGAAAAAAACTAATCGGACTGTATAGAAAGGAAATTTCACGCTCTACAATTTATGTTCTATTCATTTTTTTCGTAGAACTTTTTTTTCAGAAAATCGGCTCCAAGTGTCAAAAGTTATCAAAAAAAGTAGAAAAACTGTTCAATAAAAAATTCAAATTGTGAAAAATCCTTGGGTGATGGAATTTTTTCACTGATTTTTTCGTGATCACCGTGAAAAATACTAAAAATCACTCATTAAACTTCAAACAGCATTTCAAAAGTTCAAAAATGTCGACCTGTGTTATTTTTGATTAAAATAATTGTTTCTTTTCGATAATTTTTCATTTTCAAGTTCCTCATTTTCCAAAAATTTATGAAACCCTTCGTTTCTCTGTTGCTTATAAAATGAAATTTTTAAATTTTTTTAAAAATTTTGTAATCACCTACTTTAAATTAAAATTTTGACACCATAAAATAATCACTGATCACATTTTTTCAACTTCTGATGTTCGTTCTTATGTTAGACCACTATTTCTACAATTCTGAGAATGGCTTGAAAATCTTCGAGAAAATTGAAAGTTTTCAAAAATTTCTCGCAAGACTGAAACACGTAAGGTCTTGATAAATTTATTTGGAAAATCAAAACTGGAAAAAATTCTACCTCAGTTTGGGATGCAAGATTGTAGATGTTTCGTAGAATATTCAAAAAGGTATTCATAGAAAATCAAAGCAGATCAACAATAGCTAGAAATTTATTTTAGGATATAGGTATTTTTAAAAAATGTCAACGAAAATCAAAGTTTTCTCAAACTCTGAATACTTCAGAACAACTCAATAAGATGAAGAAAAAATTTTTTAAATAAAATCTTAATTTCAAAATTTTTTTGACCCATAAAATTTATGCAAATCTTGAAAAATTTACAAAGAGCAAAAAAAAATCCTACAAGTTTTCAATCATTTTTTCACTCCTTAGAATTGAAATATTTTTTCAACACTTCAAACAAGGAAATAATGTCTATACGAGTCTTTTTTTGACCCCTCTTTTTCCCTCTCAACAATTACTTCAATAAACGATAGAAACCACCCATTATCAGCACATTCCAAAACTAGGTCAATCAAGATGATATCCGCCAATTTGACAAAAAATCGACCACCTAATAAAAAACCCTCGCACCCGAAACCGGTGGCACGACATCAATATCTTAAAAACGTTATTTATATGGGTCGGTTAACGCCATCCACGGTTGACTGGATAAGCGCGAAGACTAGAAGCGAATCCCTTTGTCGTTGGAGAGTTTAAATGCTAATAAAACATCCCTTATGGGAATACTGTTTATAAGCCAATCTGGCTCGTACACAACCGCTGGACACCTGACCCTTTGTGTTTTCTCGAGAACCGTGACTAATCATGCGCTGGACAACGAGCCAAAATAAATATTGACTTCGGTAAGTATACCTAAAGGTATATCCTAAGAGGACTTGTTATCGGCGATGGTAATTGGCTAACGGATTTTTTTTTCTTGTCCTGCCACAGGCGTAATCACCGTATAAACAATTTTTCCGCGTAAATTTTCTTCCTTTTGTCGTATTCGTTCAATTTTCGCTTTTATTCGCACTTACGCTTGGAAAATCGAGGGCATGACAAAAAAAAGTAGAGGAAATAAAGAAAAGCGCGTTATTGCAGTTCGGTTTGTTATTAACGGTGAAATATTAAGAGCTTAATGAAGGGTGAAATATTAGAATAAAAACGACGAAAGAAGCGAGAGCTTTGTTATTGCATTCCTATTCACCGAAGGCCAATGGCGAAGATTAAAAACATAAAAAAAGACGTATTCCGTTTTGTAAAATTACTACCACGAAAAAAGCCCCATTCACAATGCCGCAGTCTGCGGTTTGATTAAAAAGCCACATTCTGTGCGCTTTTAAGTCGTTTACCAAAAGCTTTTATATGACGATGATCCTTTACGTTATACGTTGTCATTTGTTTAATTGAATGCCTGTGATGAGGTTTAATATACCAAGGTGAACCCCGGAGAGTAGGCTATTCAATAATTGAAAAAAATTCTCGTTCGGGAATACAATTCGTATTATATCCACGTATTGTAGGTCTATTTATTAGACGCGTGTATTAAATATTTCGTGATAGTACAAGTGTACAAAGGAAAGAGATTTGTTTATTTTTATCAAACTATCGAAGTATCGGTATCACGAAGATAGACTTCAAATATTATTTTGGAATGATAATCAGATTAATGGCCATAGCCAGAGACGAAACTTGGTCAAAAATTTGGGATGATTACAATGGGAAAGGAGACTTTCGAGAAAATTGGCTGATTTACATCAAACTGCCCCCACACCTCTCCTCATTGTTCCATCTCTGGCCACCGTAACTTTATAATATGCAAGTTCAATAATTCAAATGCTATAGCAAGTTTTCAATTGTGTCAAAATCTTAATACCAATGTTGTAGAAGACTTTTGTCTCTCTCGAAGTTTTCCCACCATCACACCGAAGATACAAGGGTTTGTAAAACTTACACAAACATCCGGTGTAAGTTCGATTTCCGGTCTGCATGGTCTTTGAAGCAAGAACAACTTACTTTCATCGTTTTTCGCCAGAAATTTTCATCTCTTACAAGGGAGGCACAAATGAAAATAAAATTTTGAGCCGAAATTAAAATCACCCCATATTCAAAATTTAAGGTGCTAAATACATTTCTCGAATTTTAGTGAATTTTTGAAATTTTAAAATTACTTAATCGCTCTGCAAAATATGAAAAGAGCAAGTATAGGTATAGCTGATTAAGTAGGTATGGTAAATCTAACTCCCCCCCTTTTTGATGAGTTCGGACTACAAAAAATCGATTTCAACCGTTCCTACTCCAAAAGGGTCACTTATTCTGGCAAATAATTCTAACCACGATTTTGAACTATTATATCAAGTACCTAAGTAAATATTCTGGAAGGAGGGACAAAAATGTGTGTTTTCTTTCATTATTTTTTAATTTTACGTCAAATACAGTACATATTCAGTTTTGAAACCTTAAAAATGAGATGTTGATAAGAAAAATTCAAAAAAATTCCAGAGATGATCCTTGGTATGGTTCATCATCTCTTCAAATTTGAAATTTGTTTGAGAAGAGTGGAGAATAAAAATTCATAATAAAAATCTATACATTTTGGGTATATTTAGGACGATTTTTGGGTGTTAGGGGTTAGGTGGGGGGGGGCTGAAATTTTCACCTTCGAGTTTTTAGATCTCAAGGACCAATTTCCACTAATTGGTTCAAAAATTCCAGTGAAGAATCGATTTACCATTCTTAACCAGTAAAGCTCTTTGCACTTATCTCAAATTTAAAAAAAATCACAAGTACACAATTGTGATGCTCTTACTTATGTAAGTAGTTCCTTCCAATGAATCGTGTGGTCACATGGTGTACATCAGCATTTTTGTTACGAGCGTCTAGTTTCATTGTAGATTTGTCGGAAATAACGCGGCACGATTTTTTTTCACAAGTGTTTGTCGTCTGTCTCCGAGTCCTTAGTCCAAAATATTTTCGTTTTTTTAAAGCTTTAAGATTTTTTGAACCTTTTCCCAAGTTAAAATTTTTTTCATATTTTTCTCATCTCAAGTTTTTTTTTCAGTCGTAATTTTATCAACTCAAATTTTTTTAGACGTCATTTTCCCATCTCAATTTTTTTTCTTTCAATTTTCCAAACTCAATTTTTTTCCAATTTTCTCAACTCCAACTTTTTCAGACGTAATTTTCTCAACTCAAAATTTTTTCATTCAATTTTCTCAACACAAATTTTTTTCTTCCGATTTTCTCAACCAACAATTTTTTTCTAATTTTCTCAACTAAAATTTTTTCAGACGTAATTTTCTCTACTCAAATTTTTTTCTTTCAATTTTCTCAACTAATTTTTTTCTCTCATAAGTTGTGTCATTACGTGATAAGAACTCGGAAAAGAAATTGTGCTGCTGCAAAATTTGAGTCGAGAAAATTAAAAGAAAAAAATTGAGTTGAGAAAATTACGTCTGAAAAAATTTGAGTTGAGAAAATAGTTAAGAAAATTACGTTCGGAAAAATTTGAGTTGAGAAAATTAGAAAAAAAAATTAATTTGGAAGAATTGAAAAAAAATTTGAGTTGAGAAAATAGTTAAGAAAATTACGTTCGGAAAAGTTTGAGTTGAGAAAATTAGAAAAAAAAAATTCAATTTGGAAGAATTGAAAAAAAATTTGAGTTGAGAAAATTACGTCTGAAAAAATTTGAGTTGAGAAAATTACGTTTGATAAAATTTGGGTTGAGAAATATACATCTGAAAAAATTTGAGTTGAGAAAATTATGTCCAATAAATTTGAGTAGGGAAAATTATATCCAAAAAAATTGGAGATGAGAAAATTACGTCTGAAAAAAATTGAGTTGAGAAAATTACGTTTGATAAAATTTGGGTTGAGAAATATACATCTGAAAAAATTTGAGTTGAGAAAATTGGAAGAAAAAAATTTAATTTGGAAGAATTGAAAAAAAATTTGAGTTGAGAAAATTACGTTTGATAAAATTTGGGTTGAGAAATATACATCTGAAAAAATTTGAGTAGAGAAAATTATGTCCAAAAAAATTTGAGTAGAGAAAATTATATCCAAAAAAATTGGAGATGAGAAAATTACGTCTGAAAAAAATTGAGTTGAGAAAATTACGTTTGATAAAATTTGGGTTGAGAAATATACATCTAAAAAAATTTGAGTTGAGAAAATTACGTTCGAAAAAATTTGAGCTGAGAAAATTAGAAAAAACAAATTCGAGTTGAGAAAATTGGAAGAAAAAAATTTGAGTTGAGAAAATTGAAAGAAAAAAATTAAGTTGAGAAAATTGAAAGAAATATTAAGTTGAGAAAATTGAAAGAAAAATATTAAGTTGAGAAAATTACGTTCAAAAAAATTTGAGTTGAGAAAATAACGTTCAAAAAAATTTGAGTTGAAAAAATTACGTTCGAAAAAATTTGAGTTGAGAAAATTACGTTCAAAAAAATTTGAGTTGGGAAAATTAGAAGAAGAAAATTTGAGTTGAGAAAATTAGAAGAAAAAAAATTTATTTGAAAGAATTGAAAAAAAATGATTTGAGAAAATTACGTTTGAAAAAATTTGAGTTGAGAAAATTACGTCTGAAAAAATTTGAGTTGAGAAAATTGAAAGAAAATTAAGTTGAGAAAATTACGTTCAAAAAAATTTGAGTTGAGAAAGTTGAAAGAAAAAAATTGGAGTTGAGAAAATTACGTTTGAAAAAAATTTGAGTTGAGAAAATTAGAAAAAACAAATTTGAGTTGAGAAAATTGAGAGAAAAAATCTAAGTTGAAAAAATTAGAAGGGAAAAATTTTATTTGGAAGAATTGAAAAAAATTTGAGTTGAGAAATTTGAAAGAAAAAAATCTGAATTGAGAAAATTACGTTTAAAAAAATTCGAGTTAAGAAAATTGAAAGAAAAAATTTGAGCTGAGAAAATTAGAAGAAAAAAAGCTGAGTTGAGAAAATTGAAAGAAAAAAATTTGGACTTGAAAAAAGACGTTCAGAAAATAAAACATTGTTTTAAAAAAAAAAAAAACGAAAAAATTCAAGTGACACATTTTCGAAAATGCCATTGTTCTATAGGTAAGTAGGTATTTTTATTTATGATGGGCATCTTTCCATTCCAACCTGTGAATTTGGCAAATCTGATACTCCTTTCTTCAAGAAAAAGTTCATTTCATCTCAGCATTTTTTCAACCATACTCCAAATTTCAATTATGAAGATAAAACCATCCTTCCAAAACGATTCACCGTCATCTCGACTCAACCATTTCAAATCCCTACAAATTCTCCAATTCCCATTCTTCATTTCAGATAATCGTCATAATTAATGAAACAGCCAGGCAACTCGTCTAGTTAAATACCACAACGCCAGAAAGATATCTAGTTGTAAACTCCATTAAATGGGTATTCGTTACAAAACGTGCGAACTGCGAACGCTCGTACTTGACGAAAAAAAAAGCATATCTCGATGACAAGGGTACAATTATCATAGACAATGATGTATCCTATTATTGTCACAAAAGGTATGTTAATTAATGTCGACGTCGCGTTTTATCCGTTTCTGGCGCGTATTTGCATTCATAACAAAATATTTAACACGCTAGTCGCGCGTACGCAAAAATGATAAATTAATTCGAAAGGTATTTTCTGACGAATTATACACAAAACGATCTCTACAAGTGGCTCCGTAGCTGTAGTCTAATCTAAACCTAGGCCGTTACATGGTTACGTAATTGTATTGTTCTATAGGCATACTCGTGTTTTGACATTGATACGCCGAAAATTACGCTAAAGACCCCAGAATTGGGCTGATGATGAGATGGAGAGGGAGTATGATGTAGAATTCAAGTTGAATACTCATTTATAGGTAAGGCCATTTCTCTAAATAATCTAGCAATTCTATGGATGAAATCGTCCGACTATACCGAATAGGGGATAGGGTAACTCCCCCCCCCCCACAGGGAATTTTAAGTATACAATTGAGAAAATTTATCATTTTCAGGTACCTACTCATATTTTTCCAAGTTGGAAACATGTTCGTATGTATTTTCTCAAATTCAGAAAATTTACTATTTTTTGTATTCATATTTTCCCAAGCTGGAAAAATGTTCATACTTCATACTTACCCATTTTCCCAACTTGGAAAAAATTTCATATTTTTCCAAGTTGAGAAAATTTACCACTTGCACTACTTATATTTTTCCAAATTAAAAAAGTTGAATACTCGTAATTTCGTGGTTTTTTTTTAGTAAGAAAGAAGAATAAAAATGATTATTTTCTAGGGGAAAATTTAACAGTTTTGCACTTTCATCTTTTTTAAAATATAAAAAAGCAATTAAAATAAATTTTTCAAACCCTTTGGTTTCAAGAATTTTAACGACATTTTAAGCAATTTTGCGACGAATAACTTTATTCCGATTTTCACTTATTTTAACAAAGTCTACATGGCAGGGAGTGGTAAGCCAATCAATAAAGTTTAAACTTAAACTGAATTTTTTGACGATTGTGGCTTAAATCATCAAGTACTCACTTTTTTTTTTTTCAATGAGAAACAATTCAGAAATGAGATTATCTGTACCAGATCCGAAACCATACTGATTTTTACTAGCTCCCAATTAATTTTGACGCAAATGGGATTTCGACGACCCAAGTCCAAATTTATTCTAAATTCAAATTTTTTCAACTCTAAATTTTTTTCAATTTCTTTCATTCTAATTTTTTTCAATATATTTAATTCTAAATGCAACACTCAAATCACCACTCTTCACATCCTTACCCAATGCCCCAAATTTCAAAAAAAAAGGCTCACACTAACAAATTCTAATACCCCCCCCCCCCCAGGAATTTTGAAAGACACCTCCCAGCATATTCAAAAAATTTTAACATTCCTTTATAATACGAATCTAAAATCCCTACTCTGATGTGACCCCCTTTCCCACACGCCTCTAGCCTTAGTCGCTGTATATGACGTAAAATAAAATAGATAAAATTTTTTTTCAAAGCTGTCTCCAATTTTAAAATCCTTCCACTACTCTCTCATTTATAAACCAGTGGAAATTATCGAAAATCACTGGAAAACAGTCAGAAGTGCAGCACAGTAATAAATTAGTAAAAAAAATTCGCTGAAAGTAAACAGTGAAAAAATGTTGAAAAATCAGTGAAAATTCAATGAAAAGGCAGTAAAATTTCTGAAATTCGCCAAAAAATCAGTGAAATTGTTTGAAAAATCAGCGAAAATCCGCTGAAAATCAAAGAAATTTGTTGATTTTCTCTGTGCTGCAATTCTGACTATTCATCAGTGACTTTTCACTGATTTAAAATGAGAGAGTACCTAGTGAAATTTTATTAAATGTCAATTTTCTCAGAATTTTTCCAACCTTGATATTTTCAATTTTTCAATTTCATACATTTTTTAATTTTTTTCAATTATTGAGTCAGAAGAATCAATTTTGAAAAACTTGGAAGTTGAAAACCTTTTTTAAAGAATTTAATGTTGAAAAAATTTGAAAAATACCCAACTTTAAGAAAATTTAAATTTAAAAAATTTACTTACAGATGGAAAAAATTTTAGGATCAACATTTTTTTAACTTTGATTTTTCTTCAATTTTTTTCAACTTGATATTTTTCAAAAAAATCAATTGTTTCCAATAATTTTTTTTTCAATTTTTTTTTCATCTATAAAATTTTTTCGATCGAAAATTTTATAAAAGTTTTTTCAACTTTATGTTCTTTAATATGCAAGTATTTTTTCCAACTCAATAAATGATCAAATAGAAGAAATTTTAAAAAATAATAAAAACATGAAATTGAAAAAATCAAAGATGAAAAAATTAAGAAACTTTCAACTGAAAAAATTTTGCTGATGGAAACTTTTTTAAATTGGATACAGCATTGAAAAAAATTCAGAATTAAAGAAATTGAACAAATTTGAGCTTAGAATCCATTTGTGTCAAAATTAATTAGGAGCTAATGATTTTTTACATTTTTTCTCCAGTGTTGCAGTTGAGGGAAACCCAAAAACTGCTAGGGCGATTTTAGGCCGAAAAAAGACAAATAGCTTAGGCTTAAACTTGATTTTCTCAAGTTTAAGCTTAAAGCTTAAGGCTTATTTTTGAAAAATCATTGGCTAAATGGGTTAAAGCTTAAGGCTGACTTACAGCCCCTGCTACATGGGATTCAAACAAATTATTCCCGTATATTTTCAAACTAGTTTTATGGTTTTACTGAATCTGCAGCTATACATGAACATACCTTCTACATAAAATTTAGTTCGGTTGAAATCCAGGGTAGGTATGCAGCAAAAAGTCTTATTAATTAAGGTACCTACCTATTACATAATTATAAAAATTTTACAGTTTTTACCACCCCCCCCCCTCCCCCAACGGTCACAAAATGTCTTCGAAACGTCACAGGTCAAATGTGCTCGTATTCTTATGTAATACAACTACATTATAAACTTACACAGATTTAGCTTGTTAAACGACCGAGCAATTCATCGATTCCAATCCAATAGCCTACATCGCAGAGTCAATACATGATATAAAATATTCAGTCATCGAATTAAATTACGTACACTACGATCTACGAACGTAACGCCGAATAATAAAGGCTAATTAATTCCTCGCCTGCAGCACACGTACCATACTAAAAAGTCTGGTCCACATACACCAAGGCATCTCCTCAGCCCGTATTTTTTAATACTCTCTGGTTAACCTTACATCGCCGAAGAAAAAACCTAACCAATTATCAGTTGTCACCGTACCAATAAGGGATGGTGTTTTCAACGAGTATGGACAGATTGGGCGGACTGATAAGTCACATTAGAATAGCAGTAATTTCAATAATAACCGCCGAAAAAGGCCTACGGACTGTAATTCCCTCATGGGTTATGATTCAGTGTCGGCTACACCGCGTCGTCGTCGTGGTCTTGGCGAGGCCAAATATGATAATATCTATTAAGGAAGCGATGAATATTCTAGCCCTGATTTCATGCCCCTATCGTCTACTCCCTTGGCACATATCCTTGCCGACTATATTTTCCATCCTTTACCTCGGAATCGGAACGTTGTCGTCGTAATTGGGTTATATTTCTATTTTCCTACACGCTCCTCGCGCCTTCTCCCCACGAAACTTTCGCACCCTTAGTTCGTCGCACAGCGTAGGATATGGTAGTAGTTTGCGGTTACACAACATATTACTGTGGCACCCTCATCTGCGAGGCAACGTGCGGTAAAAACTCCAAGATATTTGACGATATTGGTGCCGTGTCTCGGCTTGGTCCACGCAAATTAGCGTCATTCTTCGGCAGACCCTATAAAGGCGTGGGGTCGAGCGAACGAGGTACTCCCCATAGGTCAATATACTCTGTGTAGTATGGATCATTTTGCAGCAATATTGAAGAAAGAATCTATTGAGAATCAGCAGTGTTTACAAAATTGTCAACATTTTTATAATTTTGGTGAAATTCCTTTTAGAAGGAAATGAGGATGTTTGTGAAGGCAGATTTGGACTAGTGACCAACATGAACTTTGTAATGTCCTTGAAAAGAATCAGGTGTTGATGGTTCTTTCTGAAAGAAAACTTCTGGGAGCAGAACGGATCCTTAAAGTGGAATATCGTGGAATTTTTAAAAAATCAAAACTTTTTGAGACGTAAAAATTTAATGAAAGTAGGTATGTAACGAGGGGAATTTTTTTGGTTTTCGATAATTCAGAGTCCATATCGACTGAAATCAAAAAACAAAAATTCGTGCTTTTTTAGTTTCTTATGCTACTTTTGATTTCTAAAAAAATTCTATATTGATGAGATCCCCCTCCCGAAAAATCAAAAAATTTATGAAAATCCTATTCAAGGGAGCAACTTCTTTTTCAAAAATAATTTTCCATGACTTTTCCATGTATTCCAGGCCAATTTTTACAAATTTCCCAGATCTCTTTCCTAAAACACTTGCAGAATGCAGAGACCAAAAACGCATTTCTAAGGGTAAGGTGCCCTAATTTCGATCAGTTCCTAATTTCGACCACCCCCTCTATTTCTATAAACATATTCTACCTGGAGAAAATTTTTTCATTTTTTTCACAGACAAATAATACATAAAAGACCAACCCGACAACCCTGCAGCTAAAACTCGCGGAGATGATTAGAAAAAACTAAATCGAATAGGTGAAAAAAATTTTCTGCGTATTCTTTGATCGCGTATTGCGAATAATATTCGGAATAAATTGTACCACATCATTCTTCTTTTTGATGGCGAATTAGGGTCAGATTTCGTTTTAGAAAATTGTTCAAGGCACGTCACAAAAGTTTTCATGTAAGTTCGAATTTTTTGGGGTATTGGGGTGCCCTAATCTCGAATGTACCGTAATTCGTTGATTTTATGCGATTTCGTTTTTTTTTCAATTTTCTCCGCTAGTTTTGGTTGGAGGGTTGTCATTTTGGTCTCAAATTGTTTATCTGTGAAAGGGAAACACGAAAAAAAATTTCCGGTAGATTTCGTTCATAGCTGACGAGATTAGTCGGTGGTCGAAATTAGTGATCCAAATTTTCAAAATCGAATTCTGACTTCCATCAGAAAAAAATTCATAAAAAATAGAAAAAAATGATCTTATCGACTCAAAATTCTAAGCGATGGCAAAGGAAAGATCAAGGTATTCTTAAAGCAATTTTTGAGGCGTTTACATCAATTAGTCTTCAATTGGTGGAAATTTTTAAAAAAGTGGTCGAAATTAGGGCACCTTACCCTTATTTCAAGTTTTGGACCGATATTAGGCCCTTGAAAAATGGAGGTGACAGATATTTTTCTGCTGCAAATGTTCAAATAATTATCATTTCCTCAACATTCAGTTCTGAAAGGGGATGCGAGATGCTCAACAATTATTACGAATGAAATTATATTGCTAAGAACCAGAATCAACAATTTCAGGATGTCTAACAAAATTCGTTAAGCAAAAAGCTAGACTTAGCTCGACCTTTTTTCATAACTTTTTTTACGTTTTTATGGGCCATCCCCCTCAAAAAATCAATTTCTACGAAAAACTTCGAACAAATATGATTCAAAAAAAAATTCCAATAAGCTCTTTTTTTAAAATTTAAATTATTTATTAAGGGCGAATGGAAATTTTTTTAATTTTTGAAAAAAAACTTGACTTTACATGACTAGTTTGATCTCATTAGTCAAAAGCTTGACTCATCTTGACCAGCTTGACTTAGTTTGATCATTAGACACCCTGTCAAACAGATCACTAATGTGAGTAATCTGAGTTTGTGGGAGCTTAAATTCACCTGGACCATTTTTATGGATTTTTCTTCAATGCTGGAAAATTTCAAAATTTTCTGGATGATCTGAAATGTCTCAAAACCGCTTTAAATCGATTTGGAAAGTCAAAAATCGGGTATACATGGGTATATATTAAATTTTAGCTTTTTTCGTTAATTAGAACAAATTTTCATAATTGCAGGACGATGAAGAACGAGTACCTAATTTTGAAATTCAAAAAATTCGCCAAATCTCGAAAGAAGAACTTCAGCATCTAAAATTTTGGATATGTTGTTGTTTTATAATGTTCTTTCTTCTTTCGGTTTATTTTTGTTTCAGTCAAAAATTTTACTGCCGGTTGGGGTCCTTTATTGTAAGGTGAAATTCTAACTTTTTTTTTTTTGTTTCTCTTATCAATAGCCTAAAATTAGTAATTTTCCCTTGATCTTTCGGTCAAAAATTACCAATTTTTTCTCACAAATTGGAAATAGACAGAGAAATCAGTGATTGTTGACTGAACGATCATTGAAAAATCACTGATTTTCTTTGAAATTATTTTACTGATAAAAAAAAAGGATTTCACCAAATTTGACGTTCGGATGAAAGGGTACTTACCCAAAACTGACAGCTTTTATAACAGGTAAGTACACATTATCTAAAAAATTTTCATAATTTTGAACAATTTTACTTAGGTATAGACATAGTCCTCAGATTCAGGATCATCACATACTAGCATTAGAAAATGACAATACTTTGATTATACCTTTATTTACCTAAAAACCGCATGTCATCATCAAATTAGTCTAATTAATGCCTTCGCAATGTACACAACTGCGACACAGGAAGATATCGATTCGCGACAGGTTAATTGCACACATGCATGGTGCCATTATCCGGCGCAAATGGCAACTAGTCAACGGGTTCATTTCCATTAGAAAAGAAACGTGACCGTCTGCGCTTTTTATTTCGTGCACAGCGGATCAGCATAAGGGTTTCTTCGCTCCCTTTTACAAATAACGATACGTACGAGGTGGTATTGAATTCCGACGACATCACCACCAGCACAACAGACACCCACAACATGGAGCAAAACATTGTTTACACATTGGCCAGCGGTGAAAACATTCTTTTGTAGTCGCTGAGATTAAAAAGAAGCGAATATACGACTTATAATGAGCGAGAGAGAATATCTCCACAATAAAACCATCTACAGGCTAATGATTGTTACATTGTTACAACAGTTTGACCGACTAATGATAACGATCCACAGAGTCGGGTTAAAATCGCTTATCTCGTACCGGTCTAGATCATTGATCATCTGTCAGAAAGTTGTTAAACGGACGGTTGTCTCTACGTCTTTTCTAATGCCGCCACTGTCGATGGTGTGTGCGTGTGCAATGGGGATATTTTACCTTATCCTAAGACCAAGAGAGACTAGCTCCTAAATCATTTTGAAGTAAATGGGATTTCGATGATCCAAATCCAAATTTATTTCAAGTTCAAGTTTTTTCGAATCTAAATTTTTTCAATTTCTTTAATTCTTTTTTTTTAATGTATATTCAACTTCAACATTAAAATTTTTCCAACACTTCAAAGTTCAAATTGAAAAATTTTATTTTTAATTTTTTTTCACAATTTCACACTCATATTTTTGAAAATTCCTTCCAAGTAATTATTGAGCTAAAATAAATTTCAAAAACATCAAGTTAAAATTGAAAAAAAATTGAGGAAAAACTTTGAAATTATTGGAAAAAAGCTTCGAGATGGAAAAAATAGTAAGCTGAAAAAAAATTGCCCCGCGGGGCAAAGGATTGTCTAGCTAGAGTAACTTCTCTAGGAAGTAGCTTTGCATCCCCAAGAGGTGCCAGTCTACTAGTGAGGGGGGGGGGATGTAGGTGAATAACAATCCAAGGGAATTATGTGTGTCCTAGTCATGCGGGGTGGTAACGGATTCTTTGGCAGACTTGGAGCTAATGAAGACGGCTAAACCAGATTCTCCAGGTGGTAGATGTTGGAGGAGTGTAGTAAGCCGAAGACTACATCCCAAGAAATACCATCAACCATGCAGAAGAACAGCAAATATCACCAACTCACTCATTCCAGCCCCAAGCAAAGAAATCTTTGAGAGTGAGAGGGCAAACTCCAGCGCCAATAACTGGAGAACCTGGGCTAAGGGAGTAAACCCTAACAGAAAATCTGGCAGAAGGCAACGGGATACCACCGCCATTACTTTCCCTGGAATTTTAGTGCGAAGAATATGTGGAGTTGAAACACGATGGAACTATATCAATGTCGCTACTTGGAATGTTAGATCTCTGTACCAAATTGGAAAGCTAGCAAATGTAATCTCAGAAGCCAGGAGACAACACATCGACGTACTTGGAGTCAGCGAGACCCAATGGGTGGATAATGGAAGAATTAAATCTGACAAGGATTATGAAGTTACAAGAATGGAAAGTCTTGTTAGTAAATGTCAAAAACAGGAAACAAAAATACTTAGCGCACAAAATTCAAGAGAATGGCATCTTCCTACTAGCAGTACAGGGGAAGATACAAGGAAAATCATCAAGAGGAAGAAGGTGGTTAGAACTGGTAACTAGGAATCCAGAACAGGAAATTTTTTTTACAGTTCCCGTTCCCGTTTTGGTCAGGAATTTGATTCTTTCACTGTTCCGGATATAGTTCTGGTCATAATTTTGAAAAATTTAGTGGCCCAATTCCCGTTCCGATCACTTAATTTTTCCAGTCATCGTTCCAATCACTGTTCCATTTACCGTTCCTGTAAATTTCCCAGTTATCGGTTATTAATTGTTCCAGTTTTCCAGTCATCGTTCCAGTCACTGTTCCATTTACTGTTCCTGTAAATTTCCTAGTTATCAGTTATTAACTGTTCCAGTTATCTTTCCATGACCCATTTTGGTTACCGTTCCAGGAAAATTTTATGTTTATCACTGTTCTTGACCTTCAAACATCAAAAAAATTAAATTTTTGGCTCACAATTCTGAAAAAATTTATATAATTTTTAATTTTTCAAAACTTTTTCTAGTTTTTTAGGACTTTACACCTCGAAAAACGAAGATGTTGGAACGGCAAATTGGAAGCAGTGATACCGTTTTAAAATTGTAAGATTCTCCGAAAAATTCTCCGAAAATTTCAAAATTCTGCGATAGATAAAACACGTGGGAGAAAAAAGAAATGGTCGTCATTACGAACATTTTTTAGGGAAGGGGGTGAAATTTTTGGTGATTTTAGGGTCGGAAATCAGCGTTAACTCTGAAAATATGGCACATTCCACAGCCCGAGCGAAGCGAGGGCGAAATTTTTGGTATAAATACCCATAAAAACTTGAAAAATAACCCTTTTTTGAAACGAAAAAGAGAAAAAGCTCAATTCTCCGAAAATTCTCAAAAATTCTCCGAAAATTTTATTCTCCAATAATTCTCCGCTGATTTCGAAATTCTCCGAAAAACGGAGAATTCTCCGGTAAACGGCAACACTGATTGGAAGGAGTTGTTCCTTCTTCAACTGTTTCGGTCGCGTTCCAGTCATGATTTTTTTTTCACGAATTGTTCCCGCTCCCATTCCCAGTTATGGAGCTCCAAAATTACCGGTTTTTACTGGTTACTGTTCCGAATTCCGTTCCGCTCCGGATCCCTGCTGGTAACAACCAAATCACCAGCCAACTCACCTTGTAAGACCTTCAGAGAAACCATAAAGTGTGCAAGGAGCCGTTTAATATAGGAAAAGATGCACGCCACCTCCTGTCAAGGAGATGCGACAACGACGACGACAACAACGGCGGACGATGAAAAAAATTAAAAAATCTAAATTGGAAAAATGTGGTGAATATTTAAATTAATAAAAAAAAAAATACAGCAGGAAAAAATTTCAAGATTGACAAAAATGTTAGTATTAAATTTTTTTTACCTCACTCAATTTCTTCAATTTTTTTCAACTTTATATTCTTAAACATTTTGTTTCAAATCATTAAAAAAAATTTCAACTACATAGGTAGGTATATGAAATTTTCCCAATTGAAAATTCATTAAAATTTTTTCCAACTTTGAATTTTTAAAAAATTTCCAGCTTCATGTTTTTTAAAAATTTTTCCAACTCAATAAGCAATCAGAAGAAATTTTAAAAAGTAGGTAATAAAAATATCATAACGAAAAAAATTGAAAAAATCAAAGTTGGATTTCTGAGAAAATTTAAATTAAAAGAATTTGTCAATGAAAAAGTTTTAAAATTGGATAAAGCGTTGAAAAGAAATAAAACTAAAGAAATTGAAAAAATTTGAACATGGATCATCGAAATCCAAAGTAAGTCAAAATGATTTAGGAGCTAGTCAGGCGAGACCTAAACTACAATGCTTCCTAATATAACACACGTATAAATGGTATAATCTCTCACATATGGGTGATACGTGTAGTAAGAATTAAACAAGGCTTTTATACGAGTATCGCGTACCCAGATATATTGTTTATTGGTATCGTGATCGTGAAAAATTTCAAAGCGTAATTTTCGTTCGTTCGCATCTTTCTCACGACTATACGCTATTAGATCCACACAGACATACACATACGATGATAATTTCGAGCTTAACTAGCGAAATATATACACCTATAAGGAAGAGAGTAAGAAAAAAAACGCACGTAGATCGTGAAAGTTAAGAAGCAAATTCATATCTATTTTGTTAATCTCTATACACGGCTAATAACGCGATACCGGCCACAGATACCTCTACCCTCCTCCGCTCCAGTGTCTGGAGTTTACAGCAGTTTTTTTTTAAGAACCACTCGTATAATGTACTAGTTCTTTATTACAAACGTATCCGATGCTTGGAGTTCTCCATTGGTGTAAACTAAAGGTGTCAACCTTACCGAAATGAATGATTATTTAATGAAACTCTTCGCTATTATTGTGTAAGAAAAAAATATATGGATTTGTTGGTTCGTTCTTTCGTTCATCGTCGTTCAGATATTATAGGTACCTTTTCGATTAACATTTTCTATACGGCCAATGGTGTACTATTGTTATTCAAATATAGTGTTTTTAATATTTTTTATTATATTATGTTTTTATTCGTCGTCGTATACTGCGGGTATTTTTGACTGTGGCCGTGCTGCATGGGCTGCCTCCTTTTCTACACTCGTATGGGGTATCAAGACAAAAGGCTCGAATAGAGGTTATAACTTCTATTCGAATTGTAATATATTTTCCAAGTCCGCACCATTGGAAATCGATAAAATATTTATTTGGGTATTGTGCAGGAGGCTGGATGCTGGAACGTGCCAAGGGATTAGTGTAAAAGTGATGTATGATTTGAAATTAGGTACCTATTTTGTTTTCGGAAAATTTATTCGTGTAGTCCGATGGCTGAAATTCAATAGGTTAGGAAAAGGCAGGGAAAATGTTCGATTTTGTTTGAGAAAATTATAGAAAACAGTCTGGGTGAATTTTCAGATCTTGGGGCAATTCTTTTAGTTGGAAATATCTTTCCAAAAATGATTGATATTATGACTTGAAAAAAATATCATCTATCTCTCTCATTCAGAATCAGTGAAAAGTCACTGATAAATAGTCAGAATTGCAGCACAGGCAAAATCAGCAAAATTCACTGATTTTCAGCGAATTTTCGCTGATTTTTCAAAAATTATCATTAATTTCTCAGCAAATTTCATAAATTTCACTGAATTTTCACTGATTTTCCAGTGATTTTTCTCACTGATTTGTTTTCAGTAAAAAACATTTCATTGATTTTCTCCTGTGCTGCAATTCTGACTGTTTCTCAGTAATTTTCGATAATTTTCACTGATTTATATCTGAGAGAGTGGTTTTGAAAAGATGAAAATTGAACGAAAAATGATTCGAAGACGCTGGTTTTCAGTTATAGCTGTTATTTTTTTCCTCGAGGCGAACCAGATTCATTATTTGGATCTTCGTTATGTTTTTTATTTTTTTTTTGACAAATTAGAATATTTTTGAAAAATTTTAGAAAAGTACAAAATTGTTCTCCTTGTCCATCCCAGAGGTCCTTAGAAGTCTTGGTTCAGGTAATGGGTCCAAATAATATCAGAATTTGATTCTGGAGGCATAGGTGGATTTCCAGGTGACTTCAGATGTTAATAACAATAAGTAACGAAATAAAAATAACCGTTTTTTAAAGAACGAAACAGCAAAACAAAAGCACAAACTGAATGAAACAAGAACGACTGGGCCCAACACACCTACGAAATTTTATATACAAATTTTGAGTCAATGGAAAATCAAAATTGAAAAATTGCCTAAAATTTCAACTGAAAAAAATTTTATCATGGAAAAATGAATTGTAGTCCAGGATTTTTTGAGTAAAAACAAACAAAAAATACCCCCATTTTCCATTAGGTAACTTCTAATTTCTTATCAATAGGTAAGTATCTATCACTTTTGTCGAAAAAAAATTGTTCAGTGAAACGAGATTATTTTCAAACACTAATGAAAACAATGTTCAATAGGTATGAAGATAATTTTTTTTTTGGGGGGGGGGGGTAAATTTCACTATTGGGAAGGCTAAGTCCTCCCGGGAAGCATCCTAAATTCGCCTATTTTTGGAGGTAAAAATTATGTATTTTGATACCACCGATAAAAAAAATTCAATTTTACCCCCTCACTCCAACCTCAACCACCGTGGGTCCCTTTTGAGTTTCTACACTGAGAGAACAGTGTGGCGATATTGACTACAAATTGTGGAAAAACTTATCCAATATGAGTTTGTGATGCTTTTTACCACAGTTGTGACAAAAAAAGTACCACAACTGTGGTGAAAAGCATCACAAACTCGGACTGGATAAGTTTTTCCACAATTTGTAGTCAATATCGCCACAATTTTTTCTCTCAGTGTAAGGGAAAACTACCACAAAAATGAACGCACAAGAGAAGTATCCCAATTGGCACCAAAATTTTGGACTGAACTAAAATAAATCGAAAGTACGGCATAAAAGAACCCCATTTCCAAAATTTCATTTGCTGAAATTCATTTCTCGAATTTTGGCGAATTTTTGAAATCTTAAAAATTTTTCCATCACCTTGAAAAGTATGAGAATTTGATCTAATCAATGATAAAAGTTGAAATTTGATATATACCTTATTTTTAATCTCCTAAATCGATCGGAAGCAGTTTCGATACGATTTGGAACCTCCAGAAAATTTTGGAATTTTCCAGTAATGAAAAAAAGCCCTCGAAATTGCTGGGCCCGATTTCAATTTTTTTCAAGGAATAATTCAGTCAAAAAATACAGATTTGCTCCAACGGCAGGGACAAATTTTAGAAAATTGTGCTTTTAATTGATCAAAAAAGTTACCAATTTGGGTAAACTGAGTTTTTATAGGTGTTAAAGTTCATCCGGCCTCTTTTTATGCATTTATCTTCATTGCTGGGAAATTCCAAAATTTTATGGAGGCTCCAAAACGTCTCGAAACTGCTTCCAATCAATTTAGAAGGCCAAAAATAGGGTATATACCGAATTTCAAATTTTTTCGTTGATTAGATAAAATTTCATACCTATTTTGCAGGGTGATAAACTGATGATATAATTTTGAAATAATTTCAAAAATTCACTAAAATTCAAGAACTAAATTTTAGCACCTGAAATTTTGGATGTGGGATTCTTTTATGAAGTACTTCCGATTTGTTTTTTTTTTCAGCCCGAAATTTTGCTATTAGACTAAAATCCCCCCGCCATTGGAAATAAAACCATGGATTTTAATGCCTTGCTCGATAGTTTTTGACCCATTTTTCGACCTCCACTTCCCCATGGGATCTTTTTTAGTTTTTCAGGAAAATGACCCGGAGATGAACTAAGGTCAAAAAACATGGATTTTGATAGTACATTCGATATTTCCAGAACTTGCCTCTGAGACCACGCGCCTGGGTTTGGAGTCAAAAAAACCCCAGAATTATATTTATGGACTTCGAATACCCAAGAGTTTAATTTTTAATTTTCCCCCGAAAATATCCATCTAGGATATTTCTAATAAATTTTTTCGTTTTTTTTTTTTGTTGTTTAAACTTGATTCGCAATTGGATTTGATTCAATTCAAATTTCAAAATTTCCCAAACTTCTGAGTCTGACAGCCTTCTCCTTTTTGATTTTGGCTCATTTTTGGCTTTTTAGATTTTTCGGTAAAATACAAGTAGCATTAAAAACAAAATGCGAAAGTTAAAAAAAAACTTGAATTTTGAATCCAACTTGAAACGACAAAATCGTCAAGGCATCAACTACCAAAAAATAAAAAAAAAAGGATAATCCTCATGCCTGATCCGTAAAACTGATTGATCCAGATTACGAATCCAGATACACAAAATTAAAAATGATCCAAATCAAATTCGGATCTTTAAATTTTGGATCAGGATCATTTCAAACAATTAATTTTTTAATTTCAAGAAAAGACCTCCTATTCTATTTTCCCATCGGATTAAACTAACGATGTAACGTATTAATATCGTACCCATGAAGAAAAAACAGAAATTAGGGAAGATTGGTGAAGAAGCTAAATTCAAAAAAACACTTAAAAGGTACTCATCATTTAAGCATCATCTGGATCTGCCTTATCTCATCACTTCACCAACACCGGCTCGTGTTGATTATACATTTCGACATGTTCAATTTTCGACCTTTTAACTAAAAGAAACCATGTTATCTACATTAAGATAAACAGGCAGCTACAACTTACCTCTCTGAGATGATTTCGAGCTTAACCTTCATCACGAATTCTTCGATCTTCACTTGACAATCGACTCTAATCCCTGAAAAGCAAAGAAAAAACCATATCGAAATTATTATTTATTTTCAAATTTGAAAAAAAATGCGTTTTTAAACATCCCATAACCGTATCCCCAATTCGTACAGGCTGTTTCGGCAATCACCCTTTTAAACCAACATCATGCCTAACCCCTTCGCAGTTTCGCATTCGCTACAAATCATCAAAAAATATCAAAGAGACACAAACTGGCGGTGATTTTTCGCCAAAATACATACGTACGCTCACGAAGCAGAGTTTAATTACTCGACGAAGATTTCTCGCTTGTCAACTAAACGTATTTTAATAACGTCAATCGCATACGCAAAAGAAGAAACGACAATAAGAAAAAGAGCCTGAGCCGGAGTCGGAGCCAGAGGTAACAGATGTTTTATTACTTTTGTATGTAGCTAATGATATTTGAATTATGCGGGTATCGAATGAATTCGGTATTGCATTTTGTATACTTATATACGGTGCGCTAATTTGTTTGTCAAATTCAAGTACCGTAAAAGGGAGTATAATTTTTATGAAATTCGCATATGTCGACGTTTTTTTGCATTTGCAGGCCGCCGTGGTGATATCTCAATGTTCAATGTTGGGTGCAGAAGTAGATCTACAGACACACGTGACAGACTGCGAAGTGAAAGAGAAAGATGTACGAGTTCGAGGTTCGAACCGCAGGTAGTCTTGTCAAATGCTTCCAAATGTTACGAAACGAAAAGGGGACCGTGTTACAAAAGAGATTAAGACGAGTATACCACCAAAAGTAAAAACGCAACGCGGACACACCATCCAGAGTGGATTATTGTTTGACAAATGACGGATAAATGTCAGGTTAAATCTGACCTTATTTTGGTGTAGTGAATAGGAATAGGTATAGGTTTGCAAATTAGGGCGTGCTGGGGTATTTTACTACGCGCATTCTTGGTCACCTGTGCGTTTTAATCGTTACACGTTTTTAAGAATGGGAACTCCTAAGTATTTTATTTAAATAAATTTGAGCAATTCCGAAGTTCAAACTTCGGTATTGGAATATTTTTTTCGAAAAAACAACGAGGGATTGGAATCAAAAATGCAAAGTCCGCATATAATTGAATTAAGTATATTCTTAAGTATTGTCATAATAGAGAACCTACTCGTAAATGACAAAAATGACACTCGCACTAGTGACAGATAGGTATGATGAATTTTTATGCAGAAGTCAAAATGACTTTTTTAATGGATCATAAATGAGAAAAAAAACTATTCTTCACTTGAATTCAAATTTTGCACCATAGATATAAAGAAAAAAATGATACATTTTGCCCCACTGACAAAAATATGACACATTTTGCACTTCTGACAAAAATGATACATAAAGATACACCATATTTTGCATTGGTGACCAAAGATGTGACACAATTTGCACTAGTGACAAGAATATGACACAGTTTGTCCTGGTGAAAAATATGACGTATTTTGCACTAGTGACAAAAATATGACGTATTTTGCACTAGTGACAAAAATGCATATGAAAAATTTTGCACTAGACACCAAAATATAATACTTTTGCCCCACTGACAAAAATATGACACAGTTTGCACTAGTGACAAAAATAAGACACATTTTGCTTTAGATACAAAAATATGACACAATTTGCACTAGTGACAAATTAATGATAAATTTTGCACTAGTGACAAATCAATGACAAATTTTGCACTAGTGACAAATTAATGACAGAATTTGCACTAGTGACAAAAATAAGACACATTTTGCTTTAGATACAAAAATATGACACAATTTGCACTAGTTACAAATTAATGATAAATTTTGCACTAGTGACAAATTAATGACATACTTTGCCCTAGCGACAAAAATATGACACGGTTTGCACTAGTGACCAAACCATGACATATTTTGCACTAGTGACCAAAATATAACAAATTTTACACTAGTGACAAAAATGTACCATCATTGCAGTGGTAGTAAAAAATATGACAATTTTGCACTAGTGACCAAAAATATTATACATTTTGCACTAGTGACAAAAATAAGACACATTTTGCACTAGTGACAAAAATGAGACACATTTTGCTTTAGATACAAAAATATGGCAAATTTTGCACTAGTGACAAAATATTGACAAATTTTGCACTAGTGACAAATTAATGACATACTTTGCCCTAGTGAAAAAAATATGACACGGTTTGCACTAGTGACCAAACCATGACATATTTTGCACCAGTGACCAAAATATAACAAATTTTACACTAGTGACAAAAATGTACCATCATTGCACTGGTAGTAAAAATATGACAATTTTGCACTAGTGACCAAAAATATGATACATTTTGCACTACTGACCAAAATATGATACATTTTGCACTACTGACCAAAATATGGCACATTTTGCACCAGTAACAAAATGATGAATTTCTATTAATTTTCACAATGACAAAGTGGACAAACCAATAAATTTTATTCTTGTAACAATATTGTCTCCTTTTGAGTGTGTAACAAAAATGTTACGATTTGCACTAATGACAAAAGGCTGATTTGACACCACAACTACAAGAATAATTTGTGCACAATGATGACAAAAATGACACATGATAAGATTTTCACACAAGTTTCATTAATTTTTTATACATGGGAAAAAGGAATGAAATGACATATTTTGCAGGAATAGCAAAACGTATTGGATAAAGGTAATTTGAAGTTTAAATTTCAAGTTTGCGGAATAAAAGTTCAATTTTCAATTCAAGTCTCAAGTTCAGGAAATTGAAGTGTAATCTCCAATTCAAAGTTCTAAGTTTTGATAGTTAGGGTTTCTTAAAACCAATTTGTTTAAATTTATCTCATGACCCATCAAAGAGAAGACCAAATTTTTGCTGGTTTTTTCACAACTTTTGTGGAATGACGGATTTTGAGTTGATTTTGTAATTTTTTATAACCAAGATATGAATTTTTGACATTTTTATCAATAAAATAACGAATCGACAGCAAATTCATGATTTTTCAGCTAAAAAACAGCCCTTGACAGGAAAAATGTAAGTACTCATTCCTGATTTCCAAATCGTTCACAGACCTATAGGAGGCGAAAGGATTGGGTCAATAGTCATATTCGATCAAGGGTGTTGTGGGATATCCACAATTTTTTTTATCAAGTATCCCATAATTGAAACGCAGAATGAGATAAATGGTTTTTTTTACGATTTTCTCAAAACCACTTTCAATGGAATTGATATATATTTCCAATTCAACAGCACCTTCCAGATGAAAAATATCTCAAGAAAATTCAAAATAGGTAATTGGAAACATTTTTGAGTTGATTTTTTTTTTTTTTTAAATCACAAGTTAAAAAAATGTTGAAAAATTTTGTTTAAAAATATCGAAGAAAACTTTTAGGAACTGAAAAATGTTTTAAACAATTTAAAATAAGTAATAAGTACCTATACCTAACTTATGGATTCCGTATTTTAAAAAAACGAAGAAATGAAATTCCAGAACTGAAATTAAAAAACTATTAGGTACCTATTTTTTAAATTCAATTTCAAGTTTCAGTTTTAATTCGTATGACAAAAATTTAGATTTCAGCTCAGTTTTAAATTTCAAAACTTTTTATCGTTTTAATCAATTTTGGGCGTAAGTTTCGCATTTCAGTTCATATGCCATTTTTTGTGCTAATAACAAAAATATGATACTTATTTAAACATCAGTGATGAGTTTTCCACAAATCACAAAGTAACAAATTGGTCACATTTTGAACTTGCAAAAAAAGGTTACATTTTGCAGTTGTGGTAAAAATCTGGGTCTTTAGTAATCTTTCCTTAAATTTATTGCTTCAAAAAGCTGATAATTTCAAATTTTGACACCACTTGAGAATACATCTCTATCGTCTTTTCGTTTTTACAGATTACGAGTATACATATGGGAATTGAAATTTTTCCGAACTAATGATTGGTAATCATAATGACTTGAAAGAGAATGAAGAAATTAATGATTAAACTGCCTTGTAAAACCTTTCGAAATATTTCAGCTTTCATCGCAGATACCCCATTACCCACCCAAATGTTTGGGACAACTTAATGCACCGAGCACAAAATCGACCCAAATCGTCGACCTTTTCTGTTCATCGTCTCGTTAAAAAAATACCTACCTAAAGGTGCAGAAGTGTAATCTGTTGATAAAATCACACCGCCTTTGTGTGGTAAATGCGGTACCCGGTAGTGAAATTCTGCCGGCAAAGGGTGTCTACTTTAGATCACTTGTTATACAGCTCGTGCGGTTTGTTTTCATGTCTGATACCAGAGTTGCGACGAGATTGTCTAAAAGCCAGCCATTTTTTCGAAATACATAAATTCAAAGTTAGGTAAAAATGTGCCCCACGCGAATGGGTAAACTCATCTTTTTGGTCGATTTAACCAACTCGAATCTGGTATGTCGTCTGGTTCGCCATGTGTTCACAAAGCGTGCCCTATCTTATCGAGTAATTTATCTGTTCGCGGTGCCCGGGCGCGCGTACAGTTTTCGACATCTTAGGCGGCTTCGCTGGTTTTTTGAGAAACCAATTAATTTTTACGATGTATACGCGACAGCTTATAGGTTGGTTAAATTTAGACAAACTCGGCTACGCCCGCCTCTATAGATATAAGTTCGAAAATTGGCCGACTCTTTAGAAAATATTGTGTACGAGGATGGAATCCAGCGGTGATATTGATCACAAAATACTATTCTTATTTGTTTACTGGGATTTCACCCTCGCCCGATGTGGTATTATGATTGGAGTATATTCTTTTGTTGTTATATTTAAACTGACCCCCGGACGAATATTTAAGACAATGCTATTTAAGCAATTGGTTTTTAAGTCGTGGATATGCAGTGACGAGCTGAGTGGTCTTCAAAGGGGTACTTTTGTACGAGTTGGTTAACATTAATCAAACTACAACGTTTAAGGATGGTAATAAATTAAAAAGTTGCAGGAGCCTAGACACATATGCGAATTAAATGAAATACGGCGCGGATTCGCTTCGTATCAAAATGATAGTTACTTAGCGTCGTTAATCCGAAAGAGCTTATATTTTGAAATTCATCGAAGACCGGTACAATTCTCACAATATTTCATTTGAGGTATCTGCGTAGATTTACCTTTTGGCCAAAAACTAGTATTTTTAAATAGTACGTCGAAGAAATTCTTTTACAATCGTTTTTATTTTTATTTGCAATACGAATATATCCGAAATTGTGGTCATGGTACGTTGGATTAGAATACAAGACGTGGTCCGCAGCGTTGCACATATTACAGTATTTAACCCTCCGCCGGTAACGTATAAACCGGTTAGATATGGTCATTTAGGGTGTTACATGGGAAAATGGTGAATATTGATCGATTTTAATATCGACAAGATATCAGATATTGTGCATGTGCGATATGCATAACTGGAGTATGTAAAGATATGGTGTATTTCATGTGCGATAGATTTGCCGGTTTGAAAATTTATTAGGCCTGGATTCGGATGGCCAGCGAAGGGGATGTTTTGAAGACGGTTGGTAAATCAGGTGTGGTTTTAATGGTTCATAGATCAGTCTTGGAGCTGAGGGAAGGTGGTCAATGGACCGTGGATGGACTTTTGAAGTTCGACGAATTGTACACAGGGACGTACCGATAGGGGGAGGGGGAGCTTCCCCCCTGGCGGAATTTTTGCTCGTGAGTTGGGAAAATTTAACATTTCAACACAATAGTTGGGAAAATTTGTCATTTTCCCAACTGATGAAAAAGGCCTTTTTTGGACATTAAACACACAATTTTTTTCAAATTTTTGCCCTCGCTTCGCTCGGGCATTAACAAAATTACAATTATATGAATTATTGCAGTCAATAAAGCAAAAAAAAGTTTCCTCCCTTGAAAATATTTCTGTTATTCCAAGTCTTTGTGGGTACTCACTTTCCACCCTCCGAAAAAATCTTCCGACGTCATTCTATCTACTTGATAAATCAAGTTGGAAAATTTTAAGCTTAAAAATTGAAATCAGGGGTATCGAGAAACCTCATTCTAAGTCCTCGAAAAAAATTTTGGTGGAAAACGTCCCATTTTAGAAATTTGATCCATTCGTGAAATCACCTCCCAAATCTAAATTTTTAAAAAACTTTGGCCTCGCTACGCTCGGCCTGATTGTTTTCATATTTTTCTTTTTTCATAATTCAAATCCTAGAGAAGTCATTTTTTCGTATTTTTCCTCAAAATTATTACAACTAATATTCATTATATTTTTTTCTCTATTAGAACTTATTTCTGACGTTTAAAACCCAATTTTCAAAAGCTTTGGCCTCGCTGCGCTCGGCCTCTTTGTATTTATTCTTAAATAGTTTCAAAATTAAAGTGACCAATTTTTTATTCAAGTTTGTTAATCCAAAACACGGTTTGATTGTATGCACTTTGAATTGGAAGTTTTCAAAAATTTTCGCCTTCGCTTCGCTCGGGCCAAATTTATTTTTCTCATATTCACATTGAAATGCAAATTTTTTCAAATAGAATTATAATTATTTTGAAATTTTTTACTCTCGTTTCAATCTAGATAAATACCTTGCTTCGCTGAGGACAAATGGACAATTTTATGTTAATAATCGCTGGTTTATAGTTGGGAATTTTAAGAATTTGAGTTGGGATTTTCATCAAACCTCCCCCGCCAGGGAAATGCCTTCGGTACGCCACTGATTGTACATTTGATTTGTGAGTTTTAATCGACGAGTAAAAAGAATTGATGCAGATGATGGACTCTCGACCATGAATTGAAAATTCGCCAAGGTTCAAATAACTATTAGAAATGTGCCATTCTTGCTCATTTTTTTTTCGAGAAAGAAAAAAGCAGAAAATGTTATTTTCTTTAATAATTCCTCAAATAAATATCTTGAGTAAGAAAAAACCTCTGGATTGAAGTATTAGTTAAAAGATTACGAATACTTTATTTTTGACACTACAGAATGGCTTTTTTCACATGTTATGATTTACTGCTAAGAAAATTATACCATGGGATGGAATTAGAAGATATTTTCTCAAAAAATTGAATTTTAAGATCGCAAGCTCATCGTTCTACTCACTTGAAATCTCTTGAAAACAAAATTTGGATAATTTTTTCAAAGGGATTTTCCAAGAAAAATATATACTTGTATCCTGGATTTTTACATTTTTACTAAAATTAGTAAAGCAGAGTTTACTTTGGCTAGGAGAGTTCCCAAAAAAATTGTGAACCTCTGACCTCAAAAGGAAATGCAGCCGAGGGTCCTCAAAGTGGGATCATATTCGAAAAAACAGGGTTTTGCCACTTTTGGATAAGGTCACCTGCTGGAAACCAGGTCAACATTTAAAAAGTTGCTAGGTAATTGAAGTTTGGTACCACTTTTTCCCCTCTACAAGGGGGTTGGAAAGTTGTAGAACGCGAATCTGACGAATTTTTGACTTTTGCCGGATTCAAATCCCCCATTCAAACACCTCAAAATCGAGCCAAAGTATATTTTGATTTACGTAATCTTCACAGCATTCAAGTTTTTCATTCAGTGATTTGAAAAGAAACCTAGGCCAAAACATTTCTATTCATTAAAATAAATTTCAATTATTCGTCAAAAAATTTTTGTTGCAGTGTTACCAACTGAAATTTTATAAAAATTACGTAAATCGAAATTAAGTTGGCAGCACTGTCATGAAAATATCAAAAAAATGTCTCAATTTTGAGGTGCTTGAGTGAGCAATTTGAATTTGGTGAAAATAAAAAAATTCGTCTAATTCACGATTTACAACTTTTCAACCCCTTTGTAGAGGGCAAAAAGTGGTGTATAATTTCGAAGTTGATCGTTCAGTGTTGTTTAGAAACTCAAATCGCTTCTTTTTAGAAGGATGATTGAGGTTCCCAGCAGGTAGCATTACCTAATAGTGGTAAAAACTGTTGTTTTTTTTTTAAATAACCCCTTTTTTGAGGTCCCCTAGCTCATTCTCCCTTTGGACTAGGCAACTGAAAATATTTTGAAAGGTCATTCACTCGGAGTAAACTACCTCACCAGTTTCGTCGAAATTTTAATCATGTTTTTTCCTGAATCCACACCCTGAAAAATATTTAATTCAAAAATTTTCGAAATTGAAAGCGCCATTTGAAGTGTTTGAAACAGAAAAGTTTGATTTTTTACAGGGAAGTCAGTATCAGGGAATTTTTATTTTTTTCAAATATTTTTGTTTCTTTTTTACTGGCATCAGACTCTATAGGTAGACTCATTTTTCTTTGATTTTTCATATTTCAATTTTTCGTTTCCCATTTTTGATAAATTTTCGATATTTTCTTTTAATTAAGTATCAAAATTCAATTTTTGATTTAACCTTCAATTTTTTGCTTTCAACAATGCTCAATTTCTAACTTCAAACGACCAATTTTCGATTTTTAATTTTCAACTTTCTATTTCCGACTTCCGACACTCAATTTTCAAATTTCAAATTTTTACGTTTAATTTTCATTTTTTGAATTTTGTTATTCAATTTCGGTACCCAATTTTCAGCATTCGATTCATGTCATCAAATTTTCGAACTTGAAGGTAAGAAAATTTTTGAAAATTTTTTTTTCGAGGAAGAATGGAATTTTTTTCTGGACGATTTCCAACATTATTTTTTTGCGAACACCTTTCAGGAAAGGTTTAAAAATATTTTCAAGCTAATGTTTGAAAAAAATTTTAATCATTATGCAACTAGATAATTTCTAAAGGAACATACTTGATTGAAGGAAATTTATCATTTTTTGTGTAAATTTTATAAAAGGGTACTCTTTTCTGAATGGTTTAAATAAAATTTTATTAAAGTCATGAGAAACCATTTTTAGAAAATTCTAAACAAAAATTTTGAGATTTCTGTAAGAAAATTATACTTCTTTTTGAAAAATTTTCAAATGAAATGCATTATTGAAGCAACTCCTCGTAATAACATTTGAGTTTCAAGACTAATTTTTTCAGGAAAATTGAATCAAAAATTTTTCGAACCTTTTTTTGGAAAATGGAGTCCTTTGAAATGTTTTTTAAAAATTTTTTCCTTAGAAAATGATGGAGAAAATTTAGAAAAATTTTCAAGGTACGTTATCAACAAAAAATGATTTTTGAAGGAAGAAATATTTAAAGTTTTTTTTGATATATTTGGAAAAAAATATGTTTTGCATACTTAATTAAGATGAATTTCCAAAAGTTGCATTTATGAAATTTTGAATACTTGCCATTTTGTAAAACGAAATATATAGGTAAAAATTTTAATTAGATAAAATAAAAACATCAAATTAAATAATATGCGCAAAAAATTGAGGTAAAAAAATACGCGATGCATTTCAAATCGGTAAAAAAAATCAACAAAACAAAAATTAAAAATAATTGTAAATATGTCAATAAAAACTATTTTACAAAAAAATGGAAGGAAAATGAAAATAAAATTCAATAAAAAATGGAAAAAGATGATTTATTTTAATTTTTCGTGACTACCTATTTTAATGTTCTATTCAACGTGAAAAATAAAAATAGACGATCTAAGCTGTGGGCCAAACTACCACCTCGTTCTTCCATCCCAATTTATATTTCATGGAAGTAATACAATCCTGCTAAAAACCCAGCGTTGAATCATCTACAATTTTACATTTATAAAATGAGCTCCAAAATCCACCCTTAATTAAGAAAATTAAAATCGTTAATTTCGAGCGATTCGTCATACACATGCAAGCGATGCTTAAATATGCATTCACAATAAAGGTATCTGTATAGGTCTAGGTAACTTACGAAAAACGGGCATTTTCACGCCAAAAAAGGTAAAATAAATTGAATGTTTCGGTCGGGGTAAAGTCCTAAATGCAAATAAGCAACCATATTCCGTTATTTTTGGCTTTGTTATTCGTAAAACGGAACATTTTTATTACAGATGGGTCGGTTACGCTGAAGCGACAAAAGATTCGAAAATATGATGAAGGGGAAAATGATATGGAACAAAGGGAGAAAGAATAAGTTTTGACCGGCCACTGTCCAGTATGAGAAAAAGGAGGTAAAAACTTGGTGCACGTAGCCTAATAACTTATGCAAAACTCGTTTTTACGCGGGGCCGTTGTAGATTTATGGAAATATTCGGTAAGGTTGCACATACCGAAGTGAATACTCCGCGCCGCTTTTGTGTACTTTTTATAAAAGACCTACTATTTATCAATCGACGTACAATAGTATGGAAGATTGCGCTGATTTTTTTCCTTTTTCTGCTTCTCTCCTCGAGACCGAGATGAGGAGAGCTTTTAAAGAGTTTCGCGTTGGTACATGTAAAGTTATATGGCGACGCAAATACGAGATCTATTATTTTATATCGCGCAGTTACGAAGTTAATTAAACATTGACTATTTAACCGTCGTAATTACTATTATTACTGCGGTTGACGTAAATAAGAAATTCTCTCATTATTGCCGATATATTTAGCTGTACAGTGTGCACATCTCGCAGGGCGGGGAGAAACTTTAACGCTCAACTTATTTATTAAAAGTTGGCGCTGTTTTGTTATTTATCACGATCCGCATGCAGCTTGCGGTTACGCAACAATTCTTTCTAATAAACTTAATTGTTACTGTGTGTATTAAAACACAAAAAAATACAGCGTAATTAACACAGACTCGGTGATTATTCAAAGGGGTGCGTGTATAATTATCATTTTGTAATTAATTGTCTCGCTAATGTAACGTGACGTTATTTATTGTGTAATGTATTAAGATATGTGACCAGCAAGAAAGTTGGTTCAATTTGGCTTCGTGGATGGAGAATGAGAAGAGGGCCAAATTTGACCAGAATACAGCGAGAAATAAACTCCTTTTTTTTTTCCAAATTTTCTCAAATTTTTCCAACTATTGATAGTGTAGGCAAATTAGCGCTATTTTTAAGAAATAAAAACATTTTTAGCTAGCTAAGATTTTATCGCCAAAAACTGTCGAGAGTGGTCCCCTGACTAACCCCTAAAAAGTACGCACCCCCTAGACCCCTTGCTAAATTTTTTATGAAGGCTCCACCCCCTCAAAACTGGGTTTTCCCAAATAACTTCTCAGGATTTGATTTTACGGCAAAAGTAGCTCAGTACTTTTTTGTTCTACGCTCAATTTCAAACATCTTTTGTATGAACGATTTTTTCGTACGACCAATATCAGAGGAGATGGAGCGTCCTGAAGGAAGGAGGTTTTGGAAAATATGATATTATTTGAAAACGCGATAAGATGTATAAAATCGCACTAAACTGTATGTTTTGGGCATGAAAATAGTAGTATTACGTAAATTGATGGTATTAATACAACTTGACCCCCCTTTCCCTCCCTATGTACTCACCCCACCTTACCCACTTGTTTTTATTTAGCACTAGTAATATGACTGAGGGGTGGGGAGGGGTGGACACAATGGGAGGGGGAAGAGAGAAAAAATGCTTCATGATCATCGTTCCCCCTCCTATGTGTCCACCCCTCCCCACCCCTCAGTCATATTACTAGTGCTAAATAAAAACAAGTGGGTAAGGTGGGGTGAGTACATAGGGAGGGAAAGGGGGGTCAAGTTGTATTAATACCATCAATTTACGTAATATTACTATTTTCATGCCCAAAACATACAGTTTAGTGCGATTTTATACATCTTATCGCGTTTTTAACCCTTTGCTGCATAGGTGGTCATATACGACCACAGCTTGCCCAAATTTGAAAAAATTTGAAAAAATTCAAAATATTTCCAAAACTTTACTTTAAACATTTTATGAACATCCCAATACATTAAATTTCATGATTCATTCGCATACTTTGGTAAATATTTATAATAGCTAAAAAAATTTCCCCAAAATTTGAAAATTTTTGGAAAATTTTGATGGGAAATTCATGCAGTAGAGGGTTAAATAATATCATATTTTCCAAAAACCCCTTCCTTCAGGACGCTCCATCTCCTCTGATATTGGTCGTACGAAAAAATCGTTCATACAAAAGATGTTTGAAACTGAGCGTAGAACAAAAAAGTACTGAGCTACTTTTGCCGTAAAATCAAATCCTGAGAAATTATTTGGGAAAAGCCAGTTTTGAGGGGGGTGGAGCCTCCATAAAAAATTTAGCAAGGGGTCTAGGGGGTGCGGACTTTTTAGGGGTTAGTCAGGGGACCACCCTCGACAGTTTTTGGCGATAAAATCTTAGCTAGCTAAAAATGTTTTTTTATTTCCTTACTTGCCTACACTATGATAATTATGCATTGAAAATATAACACTGAAAACTTGAGATTGTTCTGCAGAGTTCCATTAACAAAACAACACAACAGAAAAATTGTGGGGTGATTTTTTCGGAAACGTGCGATCAATTCTCCGAAGAAAATTCATACCAGATTAATTGCATCCCAAAAATGCTCGGAAAAATTGTGGGAAGATTTTTTGAGTTGAAAATCCATCCCAGAGGTCATTCTGGCCTCGAAAACAAAGAGAAAACCTGCGAATAATCCTGCAATTAAAATTCATCCCAGATTAATCGCAGCCCAAAAATGCCCAAAGAAATCCAGGGGGTATTTTTATGGGATGAAAATCCATTCCAATAATCATCCAAGCCTCAAAAACGAGAAAAAAACGTGCGATAAATTCTGCGATGGAAATCCATTCCAGAGGTAATTCTGGCCTCAAAACCAAATAGAAAACTTGCGATTAATCCTGCGATTAAAATTCGTCCCAGAATAATCGCAGCCCAAAAATGCTCGGAAAAATTGTAAGGTGATTTTTTGGGATGAAAATCCATCCCAGAGGTCATTCTAGCCTCAAAATCAAATAGAAAACCTGCAAATAATCCTGCGATTAAAATTCATCCCAGCTAGATTAATCGCAGCCCGAAAATGCTCGGAAAAGTCGTGGAGTGATTTTTATGGGATGAAAATCCATTGCAATGATTACCCGGGCCTCAAAAACGAAAAAAAAACGTGCGATAAATTCTGCGATGAAAATTTATCCCACATTAATCGGAGCCCAAAAATGCTCGGAAAAATTGTGGAGTGATTATTTTGTGGTGAAAATCTATCCCAGAGGTCATTCTGACCTCAAAATCAAATGGAAAACCTGCGATTAAAATTCATCCCAGATTAATCGCAGCCCAAAAATGCTCGGAAAAATTGTGGGGTGATTTTTTTGGGATGAAAATCCATGCCAGAGGTCATTCTGCCCTCAAAATCAAATAGAAAACCTGCGATTAAAATTCATCCCAGAATAATCGCAGCCCAAAAATGCTCGGAAAAGTCGTGGGGTGATTATTATGGGATGAAAATCCATTCCAATGATTACCCGGTCCTCAAAAACGAGAAAAAAAAACCTGCGATTAATTCTGCGATTTAAATTCATCCCAGATTAATCGCAGACCAAAAATGCTCGGAAAAATCATGGGGTGTTTTTTGCTGTATGAAAATCCATTCCAAAGATCATCTTGTCCACAAAAACGAGAATAAACGCGATTAATTCTGCGATGAAAATTCATCCCAAATCAAGTTATCAAAAATTCGCTAAAATTCGAAAAATGGTCGCCAGTTGTAATACTCTCTCTGTGACGTTAGTAAAAAACCCCTTTCTTTTTCTCTCTCCCTTTCCCTTCCCCTTTCTCTTCCTCGAGAGCATCTCTAGTGACGTCACAACTATTTTATTCTAAATCAGGGAAAGTCCCTGAAGGACAATTTGAATTGGAGTACAGGAGAAATCAGCAAAATTCACTGATTTTCAATAATTTTTTTGCCAATTAGCTTCCAATAAATTTTTCTTGAAATTATCAAAAGCAGCAAAGATCGACGGATTTTTCAGGTAATTTTACCTCAAAGTTAATCAATGATCAAATTTTGTTTCAAAATTTTCGAGTTTTTCTTTCTGGAACTAAATCCTAGTAAATTATTCACAACTTTTGGTTTAATTTTTTCTTAATTTTTTGAAGATTTCGAGCACTCTTGAACCAATTTTTCACTTCGAGCAATTATCCCGCTTAACGCGATCGTTGCAGCTAAAAAAAACATCCAAAACTATATTCCGTTGTTGCCCATTCGACTAATTCATTTAGCGGTTATTAAGAGAAATTACTTTCTGAAATGTGCAAAAGCTAAGTTACCCAGACACTTTAATAGCTTCGCAGCATCGGAAATCGTCAAGCGGCAAAACTTACGAGTTTACTTTAATAATTAAAGCCGGTACAGGGCACGAGGTGGGTCATCATTAAGTGCGAACGACAATTTGTCTTTATTTTTTCCCATTCGCGACGTTTTTATCGCCTTTCGCCCGGCTGCACCGAGCCACCTCGCCGCATCCTGGCGAAACACCACCTTCCGCGAAGCTTATGACGTTATAATTTACAGCATTCAAAAATCGATTTTTAGCGATTACTCGAGCGAGTGAGTCGAAGACGAAGCCAGAGCCGTACACGTCGAATGAACGAACACACAACGAGTACCTACACACGCCGAAAGAAAAACCCTACATAACATTTCATTGTCATACGCTTTGTAGAAGCCGACATCGTTTTTATGGCACAACAGTTATTAATCGACCAATGAAGAACCAGTTGAAGCGGCGTATCTATACAAATTGCGCGATTCGTAGTCACGAGCTTTTGAAAAAAAAAAAGGGTATTCGTCTGCGAAGCGCGCTCGAAACCAGAGCGTGACTCGGACGTATAAAAAAACCAGAAGAAAAAAATTACAAATATGAAAAACACATTACCTGGGTGAACTATGCGGCGGTATGGCAGACCAAACCACATAGAGCAGCAAATTAATAAAATATTAATAAACTTTTTCATCACTTTATTACATTCCCCTTCGGCCCGACGATACCGCGAGACCTCGTGCGATACTTGGTCCGCTCACGAGGAAATATTAATTACGCTAATTTCGTCACCCTCTTGTACCACTTTGCTCTCGCGGCCTGGACCACAATCAACAATACGCAATACACCGCCCGCGCCTCGGTCTCCAGCTATTATGCATCTTTTCAGTCTCCAACGCATCCCCGATCTTATAATCTTTCCACTCGGGTGCATCCGGCCTGTTTCTTTACTTCTTAAATAACTATTTGTTTTGTATGGAGTGCATATCGCGCCACAACAAACCGCACGAATTTTAACCATAAAGGTTCGTTTTGTTGTTGATAGCGATGCGAAAGAGTAAAAAAAAAGGGTGACTTTCAATTAAAAAGATGAATGTCTACATTGCCATTTTTCAAAGCAATCGTAATGGTATACCTATCTTTTCTTTTAGTGCCTTTTTTTCCAAAGGACTGATGCGGTACGATTAGATGCCTCAACTTTATTAAACCGTCAGGTGTTTCTTGAGCTAAGGCCAAGAAGGGTTTGATTTTTTTCTCCTTTTTAGATGTGCGTTCGATCGTGTAATATGGTGTAATTGACGTTATAAAGTGTCAGTCAAATATTAATTTCAACTATCATTGGAATGCTAGTTGTACGTTTGTATGTTCGACCGAAATCTTAGATCGAAGGATTCGTAGTTAGTCAGCACTTACAGGCTACATATTACAGATAATTCTGCATGAAACGTGTTCAATGTTCGTAGGTACACAAATTAGATAGGTATTAAAATCAAAGTCACCGATATTCATACGTAGTTCCCTTTCTAATCTACGAAGTCCATTCTCGTTTTAGAGACCGGTGAATGACTCATGAATGTACAATCTTAGAAGGTGACTTTTTAATAGCTTTGGTGCATGAACCATGCGTGAAACGTTCAAAAAATTTGTAATTTTTTTTTAAATTCACTCTCGCTTCAATGTAGGGTTCAACAAATATCCGGATAATCCAAATGCTATCCAAATATTCGGATATTTGGAAAATATCCGGATAATCGAAAAGAAGGAATTTCATTGGATATTCTCTTAGTCAAAAAAAATTCCGCCAGGAGTGCTAAATGAAATTACAAAAAATTGAAATTACGCAACGCTGCGCAGGAGGTGGACGAAAATTTAAAATTTTGCGAAATGGTTTGTAGACGACTTTCGGAAGCTGTCGGAAAAGTTCAATCCTTTTCGGGACGTCTTCGGGAGCTGTTCGGCAATTTCCGTGATATCCGGATATTATCCGGATATTTGGATGTTTATCCAAATAGTATTTGGTATTTGGATATCCGGATGTTTGTTGAACACTACTTCAATGGGGTAGCAATCATAAGTCTAGATCTTCAGGAAATATCTGTGTGTAGGTATTCCGAGAGATTTTTTCAAAAATTACTCTATGTTATGTTTTTATTCTTCAATTGATTTTTATCTGCAATTGTAGTCAGAAAAAATTTGGATTTTGGTCGAAAAAAATAAATTTTGAAAACTCATTCATCATTTTCGGTATTTTTTTTTCAGAAAGAACCCAAACCAGATAAGTATATTCAGAAGAAAAAATCGTAAAAACCAAGCCATTTTTTAAAAATGCAAAAAAAACACCTCATCTTGAAAAAAAAACATTTTCAGGAAAAAGAAACAATAAAATCAAACCAATTCCTGAAAAAAAAAACGAAAAAACAAACCATTTTTCAACTAAGTAGAAAATCTAGTAATTCTTTTCTTTTTCTGCTCCAACCAATACTGAGTAATCCCAACAAAAAAAGTCTACTCTGTGTAAAGTACCTTAATTTAAGACAACAACTGTGCTACAATTTTCTGAAGTAATTTTTGATTATTGGCATAGGCTGATAGACCTAGTAGTAGTCTGAACTCATAAAAAAAAAAACAAGTTGAAAAACGAAAGCTATTTTCAATAGATAAAAATTCATGTCATTAAGAAAAACAATTTTAAGAAAAAAACGTGAAAAAGCCTTCAAAAAAAACCACAATGAAAACGAACAATTTTGTGAAAGAATTGGAAAAAACTTTCAGAAAAACAAATCACTTTCGAAAAAACAAACATTTTCCGAAGAAAAAATAAATTAAAAAAACCAACCTCCTTCAGAAAAGGGAAAAACAAAGCATGTTGAAAAAAAAACAAATCACTTACAAAAAAAATAATTCCAGGCAAAAAATCGAAGTAGTTTTATTAGAAACTTTGTCGAACTGTTTCCAAAAAAAACATATTTAGGGAAAACCCAAAGCATTTTTGAGAAAAAACTCAAGAAAACGCCCATTTTCAGGGGAAAAACTAAAAAAAAATCACTTTTAAAAACCCAGTTTCAGAAAAAAAATTGAAGTAGTTTTATAAGAAACTCGAACAGTTTTCGAAGAAACAAAGTATCGTATCTTTAGGGAAAATTCAAACCATTTCTGTGAAAAAACAAAAATAGGTAATAAAAACATAATCACTTTCAGATGACCTTAATTAAAAACGATTTATCGAAGAAATCTAAAAAATATGCGAAATGAAATCAAACATTTTCAGGAAAAAACAACACAGCTTTCAAGAAAAATCCAAATAAATTTTGGGAAAATCCAAACCATTTTTAGAAACATTCCAAAAAAAAACTAAACCACTCTCAGGAAAAAATCAAACAAACTAAAACACTTTATACCCACAATTTTCAGGAAAAAATTGAACCATTTTCAGAAAAAATCTATCTGCATTCAAAAAAAGGAGCAAATCAATTTCAGAAAAAAAATAACTCTCATCAGGAAAAAAAATGAAAAAACCAAATTACTTTTTAAAAAACCATTTTTAAATGAAATCAAAACAAACCAAAACAATTTCCAAAAAAAAACATAAAAAACCGGAACTATTTTCGACAAGAACCCCCCTCCCCCCAAAAAAAAGATTTAGAAAAAGTGAAATCATTTCTAAAGAAGAATTAAAAATCAACCCGTTTCAGAAAAAAATACAATAAAAACAAACCACTTCAGAAACAAACTAAATCAACTGAATCACTTTTGGAAAAAACAAAACATTTTCGGAAAAAAAAATCAAACTATAGTTTCAAAGAAAAATCTAAACGTTTGCCAAAAGCCTTCTTCAGCCCCCTCCCCCGCCCCTCCACCCTCTCACATCAGAGAAGACTAAACATTTTTTAAGAAAGAAAAAAAACGAAACCATTACCAAACCAAACGAAAAATGAAAGACAACATTTTCAAAAAAACAAAACATTAAAAAAACCACTTTTAGAAAAAAATTATTGTTTTTCAAAACAAAAAATAACAGAACCGAATTCAGTTCAAAACAAAAACAATTCATTTCTAGAAAAAAAAACTAAGACCTATTAAGGAACAATTAGGAATGATTTCAAGAAAAAAAAACAAGTTCTCGCCAAAAAAAACGAAAAAAATTGTTTTTCTCAGAGAAAGCCATCACCACTGCTTACCATTTGCGACTCAACGTAATGGATAATTTCAAAACTTTCTTCCTTTCGATTTTTTTCGTACCTACGTCAATCGAGCTACGCATTAACTACATAAAATCAAAAAAATTAACATTGCCTTCATTCAAAAGTGGCATATTTACCAATTCACCTACCTAATATTATATATTTTTAAATTATTATTTTATATAAAAAATAAGGGCTTATTACTGAATATTTAAACGTTTATTTTAGAAAAGGACAATTCTCTTAAAATTTTTTCAACTTCAAACTTCTTTAATTAAGTACGCGAAAGAGAAGAAAACGGTTTTTAGTAATACGAAGATTAAATCGCAGAAATATTTTAAATTATTTCGTAGCAAAAATATAAATTTATCAAGGCTAAGTAGGTATGTACCTAGTAGATAACAAGTTTCCAAAATAAAAAAATTATTTCATCCCACTTTAAAGCGCAAGTTTTGGAAAATGATGACAGTTGAAAATATGGAGTTTCGATTTATTTATGATTTTAGATTAGCATCCCATACATTGTGAAATTTTTTGGAACTTGATTAATTTTTAATTTCGTAATGTAGGTACCTATGTAGGTAAGTTTTAAAAATATTAGTAAATTTTGATCAAACCGGATCGATTCCAGAGGCGTAGCTATGGGTGGGTTTTGGAGGTGTTGACCCCCCCCCATTCCTCGTGATCTAACCGACTACTTCCCCTCAAATTCGTATTTTTTCAATAGGTTAAAGCGCGAGGAATGACGTCAAATCAAAAAGTAAGTCGATATTCGAATTCTACACACTCAAATTAGTGAGAATCGATATGCCACACGCCATTTTAATATCTTAATCCACTTTTCCCCAAAATTGGGGGGCTAGGGGGCACTCAGGGGTCAAATCCAAAAAATAATCAAATATTCGAACTCAGCGCCCTCAAAAACCTAACAAACGACTGGTCACACGTTATTTTTCATTTTTTCAAATTTTGGCCCTATCGAGGGGGCTAATAGGGGGGTTCAGAGGGGTCGGATGAAAAAACTGAGTACATATTCGAACTCAGCGCCTTCGAATTAGTAGTCATCGATGTGTTACTCGACTTTATCGATTTTTTTGAATTTCGGTCAAAATTGTTGACCCCTGTACTCCCCAGGGGTCTGAAGATCCCATCTTGAAAATTTGTCGATTGAAAAAAGGGTAAAAGGGGCTACTCACTGTAATTTTTTCAGATTTTTAAATGGTAGCTTTCATATTTTGTGCATATCATGAAAGTTGAGCTTTCGTCACCAAAGTTCAACTTTGAGCTTTCCAAAATGTGATTATCACTTTTGAATTTACTTTCAATTCTCTTTCAGGCCCCGCAAACGGTTTTCCCCAAAGTACAGCCTATTTCAAGATATAAGCCTTCAAAGTTGGGTAGTTTGGCGAAAAATCACAATTGCATGAAAATTACGAGGCCCACCCCCCAGCCTCCTTGAGGGTTAGAAAAAAATAATCGCTGTTTCGTGAATAGACCACCAAGGGGAACTTATAAAAAAAATCTGAGCGAAATCGGAAGACCCGACTTCACTTTTGGTCTGTTTTAGCATGGAATAGCCCAGCACAGAGAAAATCAGCAAAATTTCTTGATTTTTAGCGAATTTTTATTGATTTTTCAGCGAATTTCACTAATTATTCAGCAAATTTTAGAAATTTTATTGATTTTCCAGCAATTTTTTTCGATGTTTGCTTTCAGTGAAATTTATTCACTGATTTATTAATGTGCTGCAATTTTGACTGTTTTTCAGTAATCTTAGATAATTTTTTACTGATTTATAAATAAGAGAGCACATTTACATTTACGTTCTAATATACATTCCTTTTTAGGAATCAAAGGCAGAGAAAGTAAAATGAGGGGAAGTGTCCTGGGTCCATTAATAGAACACTTATACCCAGTCTAAAAGTATACGAGATTCAACCTAGAAAATTGAATTACACGTTGGGTGCATTTCATCAGGTGAATAAAAGACATTTAATCACTTATCGCATTAAAAAAGGTTTTTAATTCTCCTACGAAGCGTTAAAATTGTACAATAATGACAAAAAACTACCCAAGTTACCCTCGAGGTATTCTACCCGCTTATACGTAATACCTATGTATTTAGAATGCATACACTCGAGTAATACACAATCTCGGAAGCAAGGTACATATCTCTTATAATTAGCGAATATATCGTTGTACAAAAGAGAATTCCGGCACTGGGACTTGCGTAGGGACAATACATGCACACGATTATACTCAAACACAGATATCTAGTTAATTTAGTCTACGTGTATACAGGGAGCATTTCTCGTATGGTGTGGTTTTTATAATAAAAATTAAAAAGCCACGAAATGCCGAAAGGGACATTTCAACCCTCCAGATAATCAGTATATAGACTTAGGCGAACCACAGCGACAGCAAAAACCCGGAAATAAAGAGCAGACACTTTGCTGGGTAATCGTGGGAAAAATACTATTAGCCCCTTTTATCGCCGTCGTCGTGGCCGGATTGAAGGTATTTTTACTAATTACCGTACGGTTGCTGCGGTGTTGAAAATTTTACTATTTTACTTTCGTATCTGTGTGGGTATCCAGTTCATATTTTTTTACACTTCTGATGTTGAAATTGCCAATGCCAATAATACTATCTGTGTCCATTCCCCTATATAAATGAAGGAAACAAGTATACAAAAGGGGTGAGAATGCGTGGTTGTAAGCGATTTGTATATAGTAATTAATCTGTGCTCGGTGCTCCCTCGTGTACGTTTGTTTTACCCGTAAACCGCGTTAAAACCGCAGGATTTACCCCAAAATGCTAAAGCAACAGCCGTTTCATTTCAATAATCGCGTCTCCGACTTCTTCCCACGCCTGAAACAATACGTGTCTCGGTCGACTTTACGTGTACGCGACGCGACATTTTCACCAAGTATTTTTTTTCCTCCCCTTTCTCGGATAATGTCGCAATGTCACACACCTGTCGCGAGACTGGAAATTTTTAAAATCAAAATTATGATAAAATATCTTCCGCGTTTGTTGGTCTGGCTCGTTTATACGGTTTTACTAAATCGTATCCGCTTTAATGTTAATTACTTTGTGACATGTAGGACTATATATGCGGAAATTAAAACCTTCGCTTGATTAACATCTGCTGGTGGGATTTTTTTCTCGTTTTCAGCGGTGTGAAAATGTCCTGGAATTGTTTATCTATTCGTATTAACGCGAGAGCAGGTTGAGAATTTTTGTGGTGGGTTGTTTGGGGAGTGGTGGAGGGGCTTATCTGATGGCGAGAAGCTGCGATGTGAAGTGAGGTGATGTTTGGAGTTGAGATAAAATTGGAAATTGATTTTTTTTTTTAAATTATTATTAGGCTGATTTTGTACGTTTTTATCATTTTTTATTCCTATTTTATTCATTTGTGATCACAAGATTGGCATTTCACGTACAAAGATAGAAGATTAGAATATTTTGCATGAGCAAAGGCTGTGGCGTCGAAAAGTAGAGTTGTACCCCCTTCCCCTCCCCATACTTCATTGGATAGAAATTTTTGAAGCATTAAAACATGAAAGAATGTATTTTTTGGGTATTAATAATCCAATTTTTGCAAAGCTTTTCCCTCTTTTCACTCGATCATGAATAAAATCACAATTATATATGACCTATTTGAGGCGACAGTGCGAAAAAAGGATTCCTTTTACCTCCTTTTACTAAAATCCTACTGGTATTCCAAGTCTCCATGCCCACTTTGTACCCTCAACTCCCCCCCCCCAAAAAAAACCTTCCGACGCCGCTGAACAGAGGACTGCTAAAGGACTGCCCATTTTGCTGGCTTAATTAGAAAAAAAAAAAAAAAAAAACAGAAATTTATTAAAGTTTTACTTTAAAGATTCTGTCAAATTTTGTAAAAATTATTTTTCATATTATTTGTCTCAAAATTTTTCAATTTTTTTCAATTTTACAAGATTCTTTCAATTTTTTACGATTTTTTCAATTTTTAAAACATTTTTTATTTTTTAATACTTTTAAAGTTTTATTTTTACATTTTTATACAGAAAATTGCCTGCCAAAAATGTCTAACTTTGGAAAACGATGGCTCAGTCTGACGAAGTTGGAGTTTTTTTTGCAACATTCTGACCTCTCTTGGGGGGGGGGTCCCAGTTCGCCCATGGGATGGGGCTAATTTATTTTTTTTTTTGAACTACTACAGGAGCCTCGCACCTCCAATTGTCGTACCAGTGGTTTATCAACAATGGGGGGGGGGGGAGGGACAATAATTCTAACTTAGCATAAATACTGACCTTGAAAGTAATAAAAATCACAAAAAAGCAACAGAAAACACGTTTTATGAATTTTTTTTTACCATATTTAACCCCTCTCTCCTCCCACGGAGTCTGAAAAAATATATGTTATACCTAAGGGTATAGGGTATGACAAATTTTTTAAGAAAAATTCCAGCCATGGGTCCCCCCATTTTTTTGAAATTTTCAACCCCCTCCTCCCACCCCCAATTTTGCGAAAAAAACTGAAAATTCTCACGTATACACCTCTGCACGGATTAGTTTCTGTGAAAATTTCATAATTTTTGGACCACCCCTCCAAAGATATAAAATATTGAATTTTTGGCATTCACGGTCATATTACCCGGAGGGGGGGGGGGGGTCGAGCCAAAAAAAATTGGGATGATTTTACATTAAAAGACTGACCTTTTGGGTAAGTTTAGTCCCAATCGGTGAGAGGGCGGATTTTACAATCTTACTCGGGGAGGCTCTTTCACCCGAACCTTTTTTAAAATGATTAAATTCTCTACAAAAAATTTTAAACAGTTAAAAAAATGGTACCTATGGAAATTTCTCAAAAATAATCCAGAAACTGTTTAAAAAAAATTATTCAAAATTATTTTTCAATAATGACAATTTTATTCAAGGGTGGTTTATTTATAGAGTTACCTAAACTTTGAAGTTGCACCAAAGATACAGAAAAAGAAATAGAGGTTTCGAGTTAGCCAAATTTAATACCTTAGAGGTTTTTAAGTCTGAAAAGATTTTTTCCGATCCGTCCTCGGAGAGTTATGCTCAATCAAATTACACATCACAAAAACAACCAAAAAATTATTCGAAAAAAACTTAGGATGCCTTTAAGAGAGTTTGCGAAGTTCCTGATGAATCCATTTCTGGGGATATTCTTGCCTCAAATTAAAAAAATTTACTCTCGAGGGTGAAAAGATAAGACAAAAATTGAAAATTTTCAACTTGATTAGTGTTGTGAAAACGAACATTTTTTCGAATGATTGTCGTTTATCATTGATTTTTTTTTCATTATTTTTCGCTTTTTCTTTTTCTTTTTCTTTTTTTTCAATGGAAATGGATATATTTATTTGAAAAAAAACACAACCAAAAGTAAATTCTTTGCGCTTAATTTTTTGTTTTAGTTTTTGAAAACAAAAAAAATTTGTTCATTTTTTGATTTTTTTTCAAAATGACAATTTTTATTTCAAGTGGCAAATTTCTCTTTAAAACTAAGAAAAAATGATTTAAAAAAACATAATCTTAAATTACAACTTTTGTTTTTCGGTTGTTTTCCTTTTCCCTTCGTTTTCATTTGTTTTTATGTTCGTTTTCGCAATACCGAACTTTATCGAGTGAGATATCCCAATCTAAGTTATTTACCAATTTGAATCTATTTATAGGGCTGGGCTAATGGACCAAGTAGTCCGAACCCATTAAAAGGGGGAAAAAAAGAATCTATTTCTGGGACCATTTTGATCCCATACTCGAAAGTCAATGCTTTAAGATAAGACAAGGGGTTCAAAATTGAAAATTATTCAGTGAAAAATTTTCAATTTTAGTTCTACCACTACCCTTGATGCTCGACTTTTACGTTTGGGGTGAAAATAATTCCAAAGATGAATTCACAGAGAGTTAAACGACATGGATTTCAATACCTCGCTCCATGAAATTGGAAAATTTTCAATTTTGGTTCCACCTCCCTACCCTAAGAATCGACTTGATTTTTTGGGTCAAATTAAACCCACAAATAGATTCAGAAGCTTCAAAAACTCCTTTACAGCCATTTTTATCAATTTTTTGATTTATTTTTTGGGATCTTTAAAACATTTTTTGTTGAGGGTTGCTCTTTAATTGAACCCTTACCTTGAAAAAAAATTTTCCCAATCAAAAAACTACAAGGACTTGAATTTCGTAAACCAGAAAGCCTCATCTCTGTTTCTAAGTAGCCTACCAACCTATTTAGTTTTTTTCAAAAATTGCCCCAATTTGTTCTCAATACTTTACCAAAAATTTGTCCTTTAAATTTTCCAAAAAAATTCGTGGGAGTTTCTTAACTTTTGTAAACAATTTTTATAAAAATGTCTGAAGATTTTCCAAAAAGAAATGATGAAGTTTCCAAAAAAAATCATCATTTTTTCTCATTTTCCATCAAAAAATTTGGAAAATTTCAATATTATCGTCACAAATATTTTCTATTTATGGTAAAAAAAAAACTAAGAAAATGCATTTCTTTCAGATTAACCATTCCAGACTTGAATTTCGTACTATCTGCCGAGAAAAAAAATAATAATCTTAATTTTCCAAATGACTTGGTCGCTATTTCAAAACGTTTAGCGTGTAAATCTTTACAAATTACTTATCTCTGGTTCTGTAATATCCCACATTACGCTAGCTAGATTATTGATATAAAAACCACTTAAATGGAATTACAATTTGATTTTTACTCGAGCTAAATCAGCGCATTATATTCCTATAAATAGGTACGCGAGAGTACTCCATTGGTAGGAAAAATTTCTCAACCGGGCGCGTACAGTACGTATAAAAAATACAATAATTTCGAGACACTTGGCCGGCCGAGGCATAAATTAAGATCATAAAAAAGCAATCAAAAATGAAGAGAAAAAGCACCAGCCAGCGGCCGAAACGAGATCAGAATTTTTATTCGTCGGTATACAGATACACTACGCGCGTTAATTCGTTCCATCTTTAACGAGTTTTTAATGACTTTTCATTTGTGAAATTATCATTTGTTTGCCTTACCAAAAACTTACACCATTCTGGAAGAATAATTATCAGCGAGCAACGCGTTATTACACAAACTCGGACAAGTTTTTTTCATAATTCGGATGAAAAAAGTAACGTAAAAATTAGTAGCTTAAAGCTCGTTACAAAATTTTTTTTAATAATTACTCGAGAAACTTTATCGCGAAAGATACTCGCGGTCAATCTGTTTCATAAATTAAAAAACTTAAACGAACGGTAATTTCACCATTTGTCGGATTACATCACCGAAGAATGTTCTTTTTTTAGCAGTGATGTGGAATTGAACGCCATGACAAAGTTTTTCTTCTCATATACCTACCAATGATAATAAATTATTCAAATATAAAATTATCGCGAATATCAACCCCTTTTCTTTTACAACCAAAGGTAAATATTTGTACCGTGGATTCCTTTATGCTGTGCAGGAATTAATGTAAATATGTATTTTATTACGTTGGCAAACATATTCGTGGTGATTTTCAAAGTGAATATAGACACTGACGACGTCCAAATAACTCTACGCTCCGGTTCGGGTATAAGGCGGAATTAGCATATTAATTTGATTTCTGTTTCTTAGAGATAAAATTCTACACGTAAGAATACCTTTTACTTATTAAAGTATTCTCGTTCACCCTTAAAATCTGTGCCACCTATTTATGAATCTGAAAAACTTATATGTTTATGTAGGTAAAATATGTGTCTTGTAATCGAAATTGTGATGGGAAGGGGAGTCATATTCTGCATATTTTTCCATGACAAATTTTCCACATCTAATGAGAATTTTTATAACCTTTTCTTATCACAATGAAACTTGGAAGAAAAGTGTCCCAAAATTTTCACCCGTTATAAAAATAATGAACGGATTTAACGTGGAACGTTAATTTTGATTTCTACCTACTAAAAAAAAAAACATTTAAGTCAAGTTTTTTAAGAAAGAGATTTTTAAAATTTCTCAGAATATGCTCTGAAAAAAATTTAGATACTTACTTAAATCTCGAATCAAAAAATATTGAAAGAATTTTTCGAACATTCTTTTGAAGATTCCTTACAAAATTTCAAGACTCAATTCTTTGGTAAGTACAAAATTTTGGAAAAAAGACAGCTAGAAAACATTTCAAAGCGAAATTTTTAATATTCGAAATTAAAACTTCAGAGTGATGGAAATTTTGAGAAAATTTGAGGCAAAATAATAAAAGGCTCTCTGGCAAAATAAAACAGATAGTTGGGCCGAAAAAGTTTTTTTGCTTCTTTCTAAAAATCGATTTGGTGCAGTAAAAGACAATTTTTGACATCGAATCATTGAAATTGTATAATTATTAAAATCGATAAAATGTTGTTAATAACAATAAAATAAATACTTTTGATTTTGAATAAAAATTGCCTATGATTTTTTTTTAAATATACACTTAAAAATACATAGGTTGGTAAAACAATAATAACAATCTCAAAAATTTTGAGAATATGAGACAAAAATTGATTGAAATACGAAAAAAATCCTCGATTTCAACGAAAAATCAAATAGGCTGGATTTTTTAAAATTTATGAGTTGTTTCATGGAAATCAGTTGAAATAATATGGACCATTTTTATGGACTTTTTTTCTAACTTGAAAATTCAAAAAAATTTGCAGGTTCCAGATCAGCTTGGAACTTTTTCCAGTCGATTCATGAAGTTGAAAACAAGACATACATCTGAATAAACGACGAAAAGGAAGGTGCTGGGATGAGGTTTTCTTTGTTTTTTCAAATTTGTCAAATTGCACTAATATTGAGAATTCGAAAGAAACTCAGAATTTTTATGAAAATTAATCTCTAAAATTTTTGACTCGTTTTATAGGAATCGATAAAAGTGATTCAATATTGCAGTTTGCTATGACCAACTTCAAATTTGTTCAAAATCGCATATTTTTTTGAAAATTTGATGGAAATCCAGAATTTTGAGTGAATTGAGTTTTCAAACAAAATTCAGAAATTGAAAATTTTTTTTGAAGGGTTGTCGTCCAAAAGAACGAATCAAAGTTGGCTTATTGGAATGGCAAAAATTTGAAAATTTCTAACCGATAAGGAATTTTTTCTGATTTTTTCAACGCAAATTACGATTATTTCTTTCAATTTTTTTCTTCACCTGAAATGAAAATTTCCGCCCAAAAAAAAGGTCATCAACCTAATTTTTTCTGAATATTTGTATAAGTAAATACAATTTTACCAATATAGAGAGGAAAATTGACTCCTCCCCTCCCCCTACATATGCCAGTTCAGTAAGGCTCTGGTAAGTGCAAGTATTTTGTAGGTATTTTGGGTACCTGTTATATGAAATTTAGCATCAATTTTTCATTTAGACCTCTGGAGACTTCCAGGCAGGGTTAAAAAAACGAAAAAATTTTCGTTTTTGTTTTTGGGAGTTGGTGAGTTGATTCCCTGAACTTAAAAATGGGCGAATTGATTCCTATTTTTGTTTGGAGGCACAGGCGAATTGATTTCCGTTTTTTTGGGGGCACAGGCGAATTGATTCCCTTTTTTTTTGGGGGGGGGGGGTGAATTAATTTCCAACCTATTTCAGCCTATTAGCGTTACCCAGGAGATACCACGAGGAGGTTGGCTGAGCTATCTCCCAAAAATTTCAGCCTTGAAAGACCTTGTCAGTAGACGTGCTTTGATTTCTCTTAGGTATTTTTTATTTAGAAAGAATAATAAGAAAGTGCCAAATCGATTTAAAATTGCATTTTAACCGACTAAGGTTTGGGATTGAACCAATATACGATTATACAGGGTGTTCCACGAATCGCCTGCCAAACATATTTTTTTGAATAATTATAACCGGGTACCACTAAAAAAAAACTCAAGATTGCCTATTTTGAAAATTGAAGGAGCAAATGCTGCTTTTAAAAAAATATTGTTTTAAATTTATGCCTACTAAATTGTAAATTTTATCTCCGAAGTCATTTGTTTTTTTGTATATTCATTGAATTAAGCTCACGTCTACTGACAAGGTCTTTCAAGACTGAACTTTTTGGAAGATAGCTCAGCCAACCTCCTCGTGGTATCTCCTGGGTAACGCTAATAGACTAAAATAGGTTGGGAATTAATTCACCTCTCCCCCCCCCCCCAAAAAAAAAATGGGAATCAATTCGCCTGCCATTTTCAAAAAAAAATTCTTTGGGAATCAACTCACCTACACTACCTACAGCCTCGTTTTTAATAACTTTTTTTTCGTTCCTGAATTATTTTTTTTCTTAAAGTCAAAATGCAAATACGTATCTAGTAATAAAATATAATAACAATGAAAAGTTGAAAAATTTATCAAAAGAGCAAGAAAATGAGTAAAATGTAGTGATCGAGAAATCAAGCAAAATTTCATATCGATATGATCGAGATTGAAAAGATCAAAAAGATCAAAATTTTTTCACTTTGAAAACGCAATAAAAATGTACAATGTAAGTATATACCTAAAATACAAGTTCAATGCTCACACAGTTTTCTTGTTAGATTTGGAGCCTTAATTTTTATTCTGAACTTCAAATGAAAGATAAACGTTACCTATTTGTAAAAATTGGAAAAATTACAGATTTTTCGGTTTTGTTTTCGTTTTCATAAAGTTTTCCAAATCCTGCTTCCAAGAGGTACAATGAATGCTAAAAATCGAAATTTTATTTAGCTCTAGTTTCTCATCAGGTATAGGGAACCTTGATGTGCAAAATAGATCAAAAAATATAAAATCAGGATACCGACATTGAGAATGGCATACTCAAAATATTAAGTTTTTGGATTACTGATGAAAACATATAATGTCGTGTAATTAATCAATTTCAAATTAATATTTCAACGAATTTTATGTCTTTTTTTCATTTTTTTCTCAATTCCCTATAAAGTTTTTCATGAAAAAAATCACAGAAAAGATTACTAATGACTAAATACTGAAATGTCGAAGATTCTGTTTTAGATACACTATACCTCATACCTCAATAAAACTTGTTAGATGATTCAACTCCTTTCAACCTTATAATAATTAGACCTTTCTCTCGCAAGGCATTTATTCCAACCAGCAGTGAATTTTTGAGCTGAAACAAAAATAAATTGAAAGGGCATAATACAAAAATCCCATGAGTAAAATTTCGACAGCTGCTGAATCTCATGTCTCGAATTTTGGCAAATTTTTGAAATTTCAAAATTACCTCAAAGCCCTGTAAAATATTAAAATTTAACCTAATCAAGGACCAGCCCTAAAATTTGGTATTTACCCTATTTCCGACCTCCCGAATCAATTGGAAACTGTTTCAAGACGTTTTCAGAGCATCCAGAAAAATCTGGAAATTTCCAGCACTGGAGAAAAGCTCGTAAAAATGGTCGATATAAACTAGAAGAAAATTGTGATTTAGGTCACCAATATAGGTAATCTACATAAGATAATAGACCACTTTTATGGGGATTTCTCCAGAGCTGGTAAATTTCCAAATTTTCTGGAGACTCCAAAACGTTTCGAAATCACTTCCAAACAATTCGGGGGCCAAAAATAGGGTACTTATACCAAATTTTAGTTTTTTTCTTGATTAGATCAAATTTTCATATTTCATAGGGCGACATGAGGTGATTTTGAAATTTCAAAAACTTGCTAAAATTTAAAAGATGAACTTGAGTAACCGAAATTTTGGAAATGGGGTTCTTTTATAACGGCCTTTTGATTTATTTTTATTTCGGCCCAAAATTTTACCACCGTTTGAGATACCTCCCTTGTCAGAAATATATTATGCATGTTAAAATCATTCAATTTCATATGTCTGAAAATTCCACGTCTACGACCAAAAAAAAAAAATCACAACGCCGAAAATACCCCATTAAAGTAAAAAGAGACAAGACCGACACTACATAGACGCCAACCATCTCAACATACTTTAAATTGACAACTGTAACCTGTACATTATACATAACAGGGGTGTGCAAAGGTCACAGCTCATTAAAAACAACACATCCCTGCTTTTAAAATAGTTTTCACGCAGTAAAATGGATACGTATGGAATGAAAAAAAAAAGGGTGAAACGATTTTTTAATAAACTCGACAAACTCGTATACAAAAAGTATCGAATTTCTGTCGTATAGATATTCCAAAAACCTTATGTATATCGAATCGATTATAGCTCACAAGTGAATTGGCTCTAGAGAGACCATGTAATATGCGAGTTACATATTTCTGTATGAAAAAAAAAAATGGATAAGTAATAATAATAAAAAAAGCGCCACATTCAAGCTCGGTAATAGATTATCGCATGCAGCAACCGGAGGATATATCTTTTTATCGAATATATGGTGTACAATGTACATATAAACGTTGGGCGATATGAAAATTCAATTTTTCAGAATAGATTAGAACGTCAACCCACGTCGTCGTGAGAGAGCTGAAAGCCCTTACGTGCGGCCCGGCGCGCGAGAGAACATCATGTCCCTTACACTAGGAGACAACTTTAACGCGCTGGTTTACGTTCGAATGCATAATATACGTACATGTGTACGTATCAATTGAATGATTAATGATTCTCTATGTCGACAATATTCTAAGGTTGACCTTCGGCCTTCATTGTTAACGGTGAAAGATGAAACGACCGATGAAATACTGGTTAACTTGTATATACAGACCGAGGGGACACAATGCATTCAATTTTTACCAGCGAAAATGAATTTTTTTCGAAGGTTACGTGGTCTAATTGGCATTGTCGCGTCTTCTATATATGTATACTTCACACATGTGTGTATTATACGCATCGAAAAAACATCAATTTAAATAAATTATTGTTGTAACGTCAGAGCGAACGTCTTAGGTATGTGCTGTAACCGAAACACGCCATCATGGTACACGATGATTTATTAATTAAAATGCAAATAAACCTAGTCGTTGATCGATTACCAAAAATAATTTGAACGTTTTTTCGAGCCTATGACTGCGAAGTAGTTGTAGGTACTCTGGTGAGAAATTGAGAAGTAGGCACTGAAAGGGCAAACAACCTGGGAAGTGGGAGACAGAGACGAAAAAAGGAGACGAGGTGGGGTTATAATCCCCAACTCATATTTTCTCAAAAAAATCGGAATATGGCAAACTGCAGGCATGAAAAAGCACAACATTTTTACTCCAAAGTAATAAAATTTCAAACTACCTACCCAAATTACATAAAAAACGAATTACCTGTTTTATTTCTGATAATCATTAATTTTTCAAATCCTGGTCCTCGCTTTGCTGGGGCATATGAAGCTTAAAGTATATATTAGAAATAGGGGTTGAGGATTTCGCCAACCTTTCAAGACTGAATACTGATGAAAAAATGAAGAAATTTCAGCTTTTGGATGCTTTTTTCTTCAAAAATTTTCACCCTTGCTTGCTCAGGTTCAATGAATTTACACGATTCATTCTCAATCTCATACAACTGAAAATTTTAAAGCGTAAAAAGTTTTCCTCGTCATTTATCAGGGGACTTGGTGACGATTACGAATGAAATTTTCAAAAAAAAATTCAGATTTTTTTGGAAGTAAATGTCATTAAGGCATATACAGGGTCTTCAACAAAATTTGGAGATGAAAAAATTTGACTGGGGCAACCCCTCTACCCCAAAAAATTTACAAAAAAACATTAAAACTATACTTAATTCAAAAAAATCACAATGAGCTAAATAAAAATTTTTACGAACAAATTCAATAAAATATGATTAAAAAAATCGAAATGAGCTGTTTCTAATGTTTAAATTATTATTATTGAGGGTGTGGGTGAATGGAAATTTTTTTCAATATTTGAAAAAAAGCATAGCCTTTGAGCCGAAATCTTGAATTTGCACATCTAGCTTGCTTGTTAGACACTTTGTATTTCCGAGTAATTAAGTACCGTCGTTTTCGTCGTTATTTGAAAAAACGACAAGAAACGACGGATTTAGAATAGGTATTTGAAAATCGTTGTTGTTTGAGGTTTTTTGAAAAACTACAAGAAATGACGGATTTACAACGTCGAAAATTGGTCATTTTTCATCGTTTTTGTTAAAACCTGCATAAATAACTATTTCAAATCTAGGAAATTTCAAAATAGTTTTTTTCCATCGTTTTTGAAGAAACAACCAGAAAAAACTAATATCGAGTAAGTAATTAGGTACCTTACTTACTGTAGTTTTTCGTCGTTTTTTGAAAAACGACAGGAAACGACGGTTTCAGAATATAGAAAAGTGGTCATTTTCGTCGTTTTTGTAAGAAACGATAAAATTCGACAAATCAAGAATATTTGAAATTGGTCGTTTTTCATCGTTTTTGAAGAAACAACTGAAAACAATTTTTTTTGAGTAATTATCAATTGTCGTTCTTCATCGCTTTTTAAAAAACGACAGGAGACGAGAGTTTTAGAATTGTCTTTTTTTGAGAAACGACAAAAAACGACGGATTTATAAAATTTAAAAACGGTCGTTTTTCAAAATTTTCCGAATACACGGTCAAAAATAACCATTTTCTAAATTAGAACATTTCAAACTGGTCTCTTTTTCATCGCTTTTGAAGAAGCAACCAGAAACAATTATTTCAGGTGGACCTTTTTGCATGACTTTTTTTTACTTTTCTATAGGCCACCCTTCCCCCTCCCAAAAAATTGATTTTTACAAAAAATTTCAAAAAATACGATTTGAAAAAATTGCAATAAATTTTTTTAAATAAAAAAAACTTGACCTTTGAGTTAAAAAACTTGACCTTTGAGTTAAAAAGCTTAACCTTTGAGTCAAAAGTCTTGACCTTTGAGTCACATGCTTGACCTTTGAGTCAAAAATCTCGACCTTTAAGTCAAAAAGCTTGACCTTTGGGTCAAAAAGCTTGACTTTGCATGACTGGCATGACCTCTTGTTCAAAAGCTTGACTTATCTTGAATGGCTTGATCTTTAGACACCCTGATAAGTGTAGAATTTTTTTAAAAATCAAAAAAGTGTAGGTAGCACAACAAAAGCATGAATTTTTGTTTTTTGACTTCAATACGAACTGTAGTCGGTGAACTTCTCTTTTTTTAATAATATGAGTTGGCAAATTTTTCATTTTCACCCCCCCCCCCCCCACCCCGAGATGTTTGCCTTAGTTTCGTCTCAGAAAGAAGAATCTGAATTTACGAAACTACATAGAAATCTTCAGGTTTCACTTCATTTGCAATTTTTGAAAGATTTTTTCAAAAACGCATTACATTCTTGAAGTTGATATTACATCAAACACAGTAGTCGATAATTTATTCACCTCCCCTCGTAACACGAGCTGCCTGCTCACTATGTAGCTTCCAGCCACAAAAATCACATCTGTTTTCACACCTACTGAAACTGACCACATAACATCACAGCAGACAACACCACGAGTATGACTATGTATCGCGATGTATATGTTTTTCCAGCCTGTTGTGCGTATATTTCAACTATTAGGGATAAATAATTTATTAGTGGGCGGTTCGAGTTACCGCTAGGCGTCAAATAGCCAATACAAAGGTGACTGACGTTACACTAATATTTTTCACGCGCCCAGCACCACTGCTCGGGCCGAGATCAGTTTACAATGCGGTTTGTCTTTCTACATACATCAAAAGAAAAGGCGTTTAAATTCTTTTTGGTGTGAAGAAACGCCGTCCGGAATGTCCCTTTTTTTCGGACGAGGGAACACCTACAAAGAGTTCGATTATTTGCAAGAAGCGTTACCTCATGCTATGAAGATACTTATTACTTACCTATGTTGAAAATCTACGAAGTAGTAGCCGGTTTCGCTTTTTACAGAATGAAAAATGAATTTTATGTATTTTTTTTAAAGGATTATTGTTAAACATGGGGTTTTTGTGCTCTGAAACATTAGCTTATTAGTTTTTTTGTACAAGCCTTTGTTTGCACGTAAAACCACTTTTTTTTTAACTCCCGGTGGTGACCAAAAGTGGTATAGATAGAATCAAGCGAACTCCGGCTGAGGGAGACATAAAAATTCAAATCGGTTCTTTTGAGCGCTGCTTCAGAATTTCTAAAAAAAACGCACAGATCCTCTTCGGGCTGGAAGCTGGGGAGCTCAAGTTTTTTCTGAGAGGTTTCCCATTCAAAGCAAACTACCTCGTCAAATTTCGTTCAAATCCAAGATTTTTTTCGATCCACTCTACATAGATCTACGTGAAGATCATTTTCTAGACAATTTTTATAAAAAATTATCTACCTACAAATAAAAAAATGAAAAATTTAAAAAAAAACTAAAATTTTTTTTATAAATAAACTCTTAATTTTCTTCACAAATGAATAAACTCATAAAAATTGATTTTTCAAACAAATTAGATTGGAAATGCTCTAAAAACTGAGTAAATACTCAAAATCTGAAAAGAAAAAATCGAAGTTAAAACTCGCCAGAAATTGAGATAATTTTTTTAAAAATGGCATATTTCTGAAAATTGGATAATTCTCAAAAATTTAATAGTTTCTGCAGAAATTACAAAATTCTCCGGGAATTTGGCGGAGTTGGGGGGGGGACTTTCTATTATTTTATCTGGTCGCTAGGGTGCCGGATTTTTAATTAATGTTTTTTACTTTTGTAAAACAAATACTTATTAGTTATTATAAAAGTTTTAATCTACAAAAAGTACTTTTTCATTGTTCGGTATTTGATCGCTAGTTACTTCACAATTCGAAAGCATAAAAAAATGTATTTGTTCGAAAATCGGGTAAGTTCCCAGGAATTGAAAAGTTTTCCAAAAATTATGAAGATTGCCCAGTTTTCCAAAAAAATGTACAAGTACTTGGGAATGAAAAAATTAAGTATCCAGAGATTAAACCAATTCCAGAAAATTAGACATAAAAGTCGGATAAGTTTCCAAAAATTGGAAAGTTTCAGAAACCTGGAAATGATTCAATAATTGCACAATTGTTCAGAAATCGGACAAGCTTGTGAAAATTGAACTCTGAAATAGGTATTGGACAAATTCTTCAACAATTCGGCAATTTCCCAAAAATTTGACAAGTGTCCGCAAATTGAACTATTTTACCAATCTAAAAATTGAATTATTTTCTAACCGTTGGACCATTTTTCCAAAATTGAGAAATTCTTCCAAAATTGGACAATTCTACCAAAATTTTACACTTCTTCCACGCTGTCACAATTCTACAAAAAATGGAAAATTCTCTCACGGTAGGATAATTGTCCCAGAATTGAAAAATTCGCTCAGAATTGGAAATTCGTCTCAGAATTAAAAAATTTGCTCAGAATTTGAAAATTGTCCCAGAATTTTAAAATCTCCCAGAATTGGAAAATTTCCCCAGCATTACAAATATCTCTCACAAATGAAGTATCTCCCACATTTGGAAGATTCTCCCACATTTGTAAAATTTTCCCACATTTGAAAAATTCTCTCAGAATTGGAAAATTTGCCAGAATTGAAAAATTCTTCCTGAATTGGAAAATTCTAGAATTGGAAAATCTCCCAGAATTGGAAAATTTGCCCAGAATTACAAATATTTCTCATAGTAGGAAAATGTGCCCAGATTAAAAAAATTCTCCCAGAATTGAAAAATTTCTTCCACAAATTGAAAATTCTTTTTCCATAGTTGGAAAATTCTACCAGAATTGGAAAATTCTACCAGAATTGGAAAATTCTACCAGAATTGGAAAATTCTACCAGAATTGGAAAATTCTACCAGAATTGGAAAATTCTACCAGAATTGGAAAATTCTACCAGAATTGGAAAATTCTACCAGAATTGGAAAATTCTACCAGAGTTGGAAAATTTCTCCCACAAATTGAAAATTATTTTTCCATAATTTGAAAATTCTACCAGAATTGGAAAATTCTACCAGAGTTGGAAAATTTCTCCCACAAATTGAAAATTATTTTTCCATAGTTTGAAAATTCTCCCAGAATTATAAAATTCTACGAGAATTGGAAAATTCTACCAGAATTGGAAAATTCTACCAGAATTGGAAAATTCTACCAGAATTGGAAAATTCTACCAGAATTGGAAAATTCTACCAGAATTGGAAAATTCTACCAGAATTGGAAAATTCTACCAGAATTGGAAAATTCTACCAGAATTGGAAAATTCTACCAGAATTGGAAAATTCTACCAGAATTGGAAAATTCTACCAGAATTGGAAAATTCTACCAGAATTGGAAAATTCTACCAGAATTGGAAAATTCTACCAGAGTTGGAAAATTTCTCCCACAAATTGAAAATTATTTTTCCATAGTTTGAAAATTCTCCCAGAATTATAAAATTCTACCAGAATTGGAAAATTCTACCAGAGTTGGAAAATTTCTCCCACAAATTGAAAATTATTTTTCCATAGTTTGAAAATTCTCCCAGAATTATAAAATTCTACGAGAATTGGAAAATTCTACCAGAATTGGAAAATTTCTCCCACAAATTGAAAATTATTTTTCCATAGTTTGAAAATTCTACCAGAATTGGAAAATTCTACCAGAATTGAGAATATCTCTCACAAATGGAAAATTCTCCCAAATTGGAAAAATTCTCTCTCAGAAGGAAAATTGCCCCAGAATTGAAAAATTCGTTAAGAATTGATGAATTGTCCCAGAATTGGAAAATTCTACCAGAATTGGGAAATTCTCCCAGAATTGGGAAATTCTCCCAGAATTGGGAAATTCTCCCAGAATTGGGAAATTCTCCCAGAATTGGGAAATTCTCCCAGAATTGAATAATTTTTCCAGAATTCTAAAAAAAACTCTCACAAATAGAAAATATTCCCACATTTGAAAAATTCGCCCAGAATTGAAAAATATCTTTCACAAATGGAAAATTCTGCTAGAGTTGAAAAAATTCTTTCAAAGTTGTAAAAATCTTCCATAGTTGGAAAATTCTCCCACAAATTGGTAATTCCTCCACGGTTCAAAACATTTTCCAAAATTGAGCAACTCTTTCGAAGTTGGACAACTCAATCAAACTTTAGCAATTTTCCAAAAATTTGATATTTTTTCCGAAATTGGTCAAGTCTAAAAACGAAAGATAGAAAAAAATACTCAAACTATTAAACTCAGTCAATCCAGGTACCTACATAATCGCTTTTGCTGTTATATATATTACCGCACTTATTTCACAAAGTTGCATCCCGAGAAAAAATATCAAAAAAACGCCTAAAAAATATATCTCACCCAACGATAAATCGTACATCATCCAAGCAAGGGAAAAACACAGAAAACCTACGAAAAATAAAAGCCCATAACTACACCGCATACGTTCAGGCAGACCATATCGGTAGGTTCGTTTACCGGATACGAGAAATTCATTGCTACACCCTTTGAAAATTTTATGGCATATTTGGAACATTAAGTTAAAAGTGAGTTCACCTCATCACGTGGGATAATTCAACTGCGGTACTGTACATAAGGGATGCTTTTAGCAATAGTCTGTAGGGATGATACCGATCGTCTAGCATCGTCTTGTGAATATACGACCAAGTCTTCGTGGGAATCTCGAGACTTTGCTTCCTTTTCCTGTGCTGCGAGATGACTATACGACAATCATACGTATGCATATTTCGCGCGTAATGTACACTCTTGGTACGGAGATTCCATATATTCGTATCGCATCTAAAAGCTAAAGCATCCTTCCGTAATTGACGCATTTTTGAAAACCATCTCACGTGAAATATTATCTTCCTGTATGACCTTGTAAGTACTCACTGTGACGTACGTAGACGACAAACGAAAGAGAGGAGCGAACAAAAAACGGAAGACGGGTTAGAGGTGTCATTTTGATCGCATCTGCGTCTACGGGCGATATACCTTCATGTACGATGTAATTAGCCGGAAGTATTTTTCGTGCGACTATTGCAATAAGAAATGCTATTTCTCTAATTAATCCTAGCAACTATGTTACGATACACGTACAAAATTTCATTCGTCGTATCGAAAGAAAATCAACGAGAAAAAAAGGGTTTCGAGATAATTACAATTTTTAATAACGTTAAGCAAATTTTCATTCTGTGTCGTCGGATTCCAAGAAGGGTTTTATATTAGCATACAATCAGCGACGTCTCTCTCCGTATCGTACTCATTTATTTTTCTTCCATCAATACCTCATTTATTTTCAATTTATCATTGCGCGAGAAGAGGGTAAAAACCATACCATTCCCGGGCTCTCGACATCACTGCTGCTTATCTCTCGTTGCGGGTAATTTTTATATTAAAACTTTTTAAGAAGAAAATTTTTAAGCATTTTTTTTTCCTTGTTTCGACTAATCTGCATTTTTATTAAATAGCTCGCGTTATGTTTACGTTAGTTGCGGAGAAGAAGAAAAAAAGAAAAGCAATAATGGATTTCAGATTCGGTTAATTATATTTTCACAGTCACTTCTTTATCGATTTTTAATTGAGATTTTTCCTCGCTCCGAGAATATAAACGGTGGGGGAAAGAAAAACACGTCAATCTCGTCAAATTTGAATAAAATGCGCGGTAATTGTATCATCGTCGAGTTTGATCGTATACATTTTAAATATAAATTAGGGGATCTCGAGGTATGCAATTAAAAACGTATTTAGCCGTTGATTCAATCTTCTCGCAATAAAACCAATCAGTCAAGGTGTCAATTTAATGAATTTTTTTTCTGTTGCCGTTATACGTTGGTCTTCGTTGGCGGCTGCTTATTGATTAAGTATTCGTATTCGCATAACGTAGGTACAACTCAATTTAGAAAATTTAATACCCGAGACCGTAAAATATCGAAATATTCGAGTCGAACATAATGGAAAACGAAAAGAAAGGTATAAAGGTAGTGGTAGTTAAAATTTAAGCCACAAACGCAATTGTAAAAATCGCCTAGCAATATTCCACCTTAACGTGTAGAGTCACGCCTACCCATAAATGTAGACAGTTACGAGTTAAATGGATCGTGAATGACCGAATGATATATTGGCCGGGAGACTATAGTTGTCGTTCTTTTTGCACGGTACCGAAACAGCGTAATACGTCGGCTACTCCTGCTCCGATGCTGCTTGATTCGCCCGCATTTGGACGATTCGCTAATAAAAATATTGTACCGTGAACCGGGTGCGTTAAAATTGGCATGTAATTTGCGTTTGATTTTTGTCAAAAATAATATAAATTTGTGGATTTGGTTGCGATAAAGATGTCCAAATTATAGCGAGGAGGAGGTGGGGGGAGAGGAAATGAAAAATATTCCATTTTATATAATATGCACATTGGATTCATCTTTCATGGGCACATTAGATTCATATTCACTTAAATACGTATGGTCAATCGTATCCAGGATTGGAGCGAACAGGGTAGGTCTAGGTAACTCGTCTTCGGTGCGAGGGAAGGCGAGAATGGGGATTAAAGCTCTGACAATTCGTTCAAAAATACAGAAAAGAATGAAAACGAAAATTGTGAAAAAATTTGATGTTTCATTAATTTTCTTGTTATTCTGCATTCAGACCAATTTCTACGATCCTCCCCCCCCCCTCCCCCACCAAAAAACATACGATATAGACTACCTAGCTCTTAACTGATTTTGTCGCCAATGGAATTTCGACGATCTAAGGTAAGTTCAAATGCATTCTATTTTTAGGTTCAAATTCCAATTTTTTTTTCAAAATTGTATCCAATTTTAGAAGTACCTAGTGATAATTTTTTCAACTCAAATTTTCTCAAGGTTTATTCAACTTTGATTTTTCTTCAATTTCATATTTTTACTGGGTTTTAACATTTTTTTTCTGCAGAAAGAAATATTGAAAATAATAAAGTTAATTTTTTTTTTTAATTCAAAGATGAAAAAATTTTGAAGAAATTTTGAATTTAAAAAATTTTATAATTAAAAAAATTGAAGAAAAATTTTAAATTTTTCAAAAATAATGAAAAAATTTACAAATATAAAGTTGAAAAAATTAGAAGAAATCAAAGATGAAAAAATTTTTACCTAATATCCAACAAAATTATCCAATTTAAAAAATTTTTCCATCTGTAAAATTGAATACAATTTTGAAAAAAAAATTAAAACTGAAGAAATATAAAAAATTTGAACATGGAAATTCTAATAAATTTGGACATAATCGTCGAAATCTCATTTGTGGCATTGTGACAACATTAATTTAAGACTGACATTCCAAAACGCAGCGAGTCCAAAAACTGTATATGAGAAAAGAGACTTGAATATACTGAAAAAAGGTTACATCTAACGTAAGTCCTTTTTTTCAAATGAAGTTTTTTGACTTACTGCGTTTTGGAATGTCAGTTTTCATTTCTTCAATTAGAAGCTAGTCAGACTTTTGCAGCAACTATGTCAAATTAATGTTTTTTAAACAATAATAAGTATCTTTCAAAACATAGTTTTTGGACCATCGAAGCCAATTTTCAAAGTAATTTCACACAAAAATAATAATATTAGAATCAAGGCTCAAAACTGACTCAGAAATGGATTCCGCTGGTCAAAAAACATCGTCAACGTACAATTTTAGAATTCCAAAATTTTTGAGTGGATCTTCTCCCCCTTTTAAGCTTTTCTTGGATTTTTTGATGGAATCACAAAGATATTAAAAACGGCATCAGTCAGCAAAAAATTATACATTTTGATATCTCACTCGATGACCGTCAAAAAACATTGAATTTTGTTTCCAATGCCATCTTGGTGGATTATATTCTGAGTTCGAACTTCGAAGTCAAAAAGAATCCAGAAATGGATACCGAGACTTTGCGAACCCTTCAAAACCAATTTTTACAATTTTTCTCAAAGCAATCCTTTTTTTTTTTAAATTAGTGTTTTTTCCCCTTTGGTACCAAATTGAAAATTAATATGGATTATCTATCCCACTAGAAATGAGATATTTTTGAAAAATATTAGTTTCGAGTGAAAAAAATCCGAAGAATTCAATGTCTTTAATTCGAAAGGTCTAGCTCTACAAGTTTATCTCTGACATGACTATAAGGTAACCTACTTTGGATTTTTTCTAAACCAAAAATCCAAGAAAATTCATAAATTTACTTTCTTGACTTTTTCTCAATTTTTTTGAAATTTTAATTTTTACCCCTACCTACAAAAGTAAGAAAAAATAAGAGTACAATGGTGCATTGGTGCCATTTTCAAAAAAAAGGCCTAAATTTTTCTAGATTTTCTAGATTTGACTATTTTTTTAAGTTTTTCAGCCCTTCAAAATAAAGTACGTAATCCACTCAGTTACAGATATATTTATGCAAAGAGGTTGGGAATTCCTAGTTTTCCTGAGATTTTGTGCAGATAAAATGTGCATGGGAGGGGGAGAAGAGAATTTCCAGCTTCAAACGTCTGAATTTTCTGGAAAGAAAGGAGTCTTAAATTCCTCAAGAATTCTCTGTCTTGAAACATTTCAAATTCCCTATGTACCTAGATACATAAATACAAAAATATGTAGATATATTTTTTCATTAGAGACATTTTTAGTAATTTTCATGGTACCTACATACAACAGTTCTTTATTCTCAAATGAAGCAAGACAGGGCTAAAAATTGAAAAATTGTGATTTCTAGAAAAAAAATTCGCAATAAGCAGAAAAATGTATGAGAACGAAAAAAACGAAAACTTTTTTACTTTTCTAATTCAAGTTTACTCGTACGATTTTGGATTTTACATCTTTTTCGTGTTTTTCATTCCCATTAATTTCTTGACGGGTTGTAAATCTTAGAAAGAAATTCTCGACCAGTCAGACACTTTGTAAACGACCCCCTCCCCCTTCATCCTTCAAAACTCTTGTCTTCGTATCATTGGTTGAAAAAAAGAACTTTCCAGATAGAAACTGTAGGAAATTTTAAAAGGGTACAATTTTTGTGTAAAATCAATTCGAGGGGGTGAGGGGTGTCAACCTTTGGATTTTTTATAAAAAACTATCCTGAGGTCTACAAAATGGTAAATTTCAGGGGTTCTGTATGAAGAGGAGCGAGACATCCTAGACAACTTTTTGCAATAAAATTTTAACGAGCCAAAAATGTTTTCTTTTATAAAAACGTCAATGATGGAATAAAGTAAGAAACTTCCAAAAATCTCGTTTAAATTTTCAAAAATGTGGAATTTTACGAAATTTTTGAAATTTTGACAACTCATCACCAAAAACTTTAGAAATGAAAAAAAAACTCAATTTTTTTCAACTTTAAAATTTTTCCATCAATAAAAAAATGTATTTCTTGCGAAGATTTGAAAAAAATTCATAGAAATTTTGAAAATGAAAAAAGTGCCTAACAATTGAAAATTGAGTGGGAATTCCTCATTTTCCCTTGATTTTACTAGATGGTCTCATTTTCCATCTCCGACCTCCTCGTACTGGTTTCGGACAACAATTTTATGTTTTTTGGAAATTATTTGATACAAATTTAATTTTTAAAATCTTAGCCAGTCAAATGTTTTTCAAAATATCATTGTACCCAATATTTTCTCTTTTTACATGAGATTTCAAGCAAATAAAATCATCAAAATTCATATCGCAGGAGACTAAAAATGACCCAAAAATTAATGATCAACCCTTAGCACCATTTATTTCAACTCTCCCATATCTATAAAAACCTCGCTATGAAAAAAGATCACCACACCGTATAAAAGGGTAAAAATCAAAGAACACCTCATAAACCATGCACACATCGTCTACGTATCCACATCCATCAAAAAATTCAAATCAACATCTTAATTAGTAGCCTCTATACCGAGCCAGGTTGAAAATAAATTCGTGAAATTAATTTGCCCCTGCATATGAAAACATCGCACACAAATATGGTGAAATCCACCCCAAGATTTGTCTTCCGGGAAATCTTTTGATCTTCGGGGTTACCTTTGATCCCGCATGATCTCATGTTTCCTGCCTTTGCGCCCGAGTAGAGGGTTTTTCGTTTTATATAACAAGGTTTTACGTACCATCGTGTTAACCATCGAGCAAAACTAATCTGCTTCCTGTTTTACAACGTTACCATGACGAGACGCGGCGCTTATCGCGGATAAAAGTGAATTTTCTAATTTTCAACTCCTCTCTTCCCCTCCTTCCGAGGCGAACCGCTTGTGGTGTGGGCGAAAAATACGCCGTTATTAAAGTTGCCTACACGGATACCACGTACGGCGCAACGTAACGTATACTCGACGACACACGACAAATTAAAAACAATTATAAATACGAGAGCGGTTACCCTTTCTCGAAATTTACACGCTTCATTAAAATGCGTTAACACGTCATTTCGAGACGATTTTCGCGCCTTTGGATATTATACTGGTCTTTTTTTTTCAACGAAATACCGTCGACGAGCTGGAATGAAACAGAAATAACTTCATAAAAAACCGATTCCGGAAACCGAAGCAACCCTCGTAAAAGACCGTGAAAATTTTCCAACATGAGCTACCTCGATCGGACAGAAGAGGTTGAAAGTATCTTTCATTTTTTTACATTTATTTTTAGAATCTGTATGATTGACGTGTGTATGAGCCTACGAATAGGTACCTATGAATATTATTTTACTACGAGTATTTAGAGACGAACAGGTCCAAGTGTCTAACCAGATTTTTTTTTTGGTGAATCTGCAAGCTGGTAATTCGTTGAAATACTTTTACTTACTTGACTAATCGAGTTCATTCATATTTTTTTACATCCATAAAATCCAAAAATAAGTAAGTAAATCTTAAAAAAGATTTGGAAAAAAAAAGAAAAAAAAAGTTACCAAAAATTATTTTCAAATAGAGGTTATAACGCCCCCCTCCCATTTTCGATCATTTTATACTTCAGCCACTTTTTTCTAGAGTACCTTTAAAAATGGTTTTTTATGATTTTGGATTTTTCTGCTAAAAATCGAAAAAATTGAGAAAATTTTGACTGAAATAGTCCTGGTGTGGCTATTTTCATGCAAAATGATCATTGTTAGTGATTTCATATTGTTTTCTCCACTTCTGTGAATTTCAAAAAATCAATATTTTTTTTTGAAAATAGAGTGAAATTGTTAGCAATGTTCATATTCGAAAAAAAAAAGAATTCATAACACATAAAAAGTGTTTTTTCCCAAGAACAGTTGGAAAAGAAAGAATACTTGGAGTTTTGTGGTAAAACTGCAACAATTTTTGGTAAAATTTTTTCGAAAATTAATTTTTTCAATTTTTAAAAAATTGTTGAACATTATTGAATTTTTAAGACGATAGGGGAAGGATGAATGAGTCATCTGGAAGTAAATTTTTTTCAGGTAATAGTACATATTGACAAACAAATGTTCAAATTTGAACTTTTTCGATTTAAAAAAAATAATAATAAAACGGGTCATACAGAGGGCATAGCCCAATTGCGCGCCGAAAGAGATGCCAACTACCAACCTACCTAAGTTTTGCAAGACGAGGAAAAAATTAAAAAAAAAAACACAGTGGTTTTCAAACTATAGAAATAGAAATATTGAATCAAGTTGCATTGTAAATATGTTATTCGAATATGTTATTGTTGATCACGATTCAAAGAAAATTTCAAACTTTCTCAAATTTCGATTTTGAAAAATAATTTTTCTGCCAACATTTTTGAGTACCTAATCATGATTTTTTCTCCATCAAAATTCATACAATTTGAAACTTTCGCACGAAGTATAATTTTTAGAAATTGAGTTCCCCCTTCATTAAAATTTTTATTTTTTTCGCCAATTTTTTTGAAATTTTTATTTAAAACCTATTTCAGACGCGAAATACTTCCATGTACACATTTACACACCAAATTTGTTGTCATCAGCATTATTTTTTCAAATTTGAATAGCGTGTGAAAATTTTAACGCAAAAAAACTCATTTTTCAAACTTGAAAAAAATACGAGTGAAAATTTTGATAGTGAAGAAAAAAGTCGAAATCGCAAAAAAATTAAGTATTCACTATTCAAGTACATACAGAAATTTTTATGACGAAAAAATATCAATATAGTTTACTGAGTACAAAAAAAATACAAGATCGTGAAAAATAAGCATTTTGGCAAAAAAAATTCAAGTTCAAAATGTAGAAGAAACAAAAAAAAAAAAAATTTGAGATCTTGAATTTATTACAGAAAAATTTTCAAGTGCTTAAAAGAAACCGCCGTTTTAAATCAAAATTACGCACCTTAAAAATTCTTGAAAATAAAACAAATCATTTCAAGGGTTTAATCTACTGCTAGTTGAATGGGTGGGAGGAAAAGGCCCGGGGAAAGGTAGTCAGAAAGTTGTGTAGGTAGTTCTCAAAAAACTTGGTAAAATTTTCATCCTTCTGACTCAGTGCTCACTCTTGCCCAGCCATCCTCAAATACCAATACATACCTATTTCAAAAATGTTTAAAAATGATAAATAGTCAAAAAAAATTTCAAAAACTGGTAATAATCGATATGAATGTTTTTAGCTCAAAAAAGACATTGGAACCCATTTTCCACCTCAACTTCATTTTTCTGGACGAAAAAAAAGTTTTTGAGCAATTTTTTCTTCAAATGGTATTACTATGAATAGTTTTAGCCAAAAAAAACCATCCACTTCAATCCCCCCTCCTCCCGATCCACTCCACCATTTCTCAATATTAATGAAAAAAATGCATAGCTTATTTTTTTCACAATACAAAAAAATACCTACTTGATGGTGGAAATAATTTTTACAGATAAAAATATTCACAGGTAATAATACCATTTCAGAAGAAAATTCAAAATTATATTTCATCTTAATAGGTCCTTTTTGAAAATGAGGTAATGATGAAAAGTGATCACTTATGATATTTTTTAATAAATACATCTATATCTATTGAAGATGTTTTTTTAAACTGATTTTTTCCAATTTTTCAAAAATTTTTCAACCCAGACAGATTTTAAGGGAAATTGGACAGAGGTAAGAGATTATTTTTTAGAGGGAAGAGTGAAATTTTTACTGGGGATCTCTGAGGTCTAGGCGAACGATTTGTAAATAAAATACAATAATATTCATTTTTAAATGAAATGTTTCAAAATTTCTAACTTTGAAAAAAATCATATCCGTAGAAAATGAATAAAAATTTCTATGACCATGTAAAATACTTCTCCCCTTTCCTCAATTCACTTATAACGAGTTTTCAGCACCTTCCGATCCCTCTAACCTTCTAGAAATATTATTTTACATGATAGAGCATCGAACTGCGAACAGTGCGAAGGGGTATTTCAGTTACGTCATTTCCAAGTCTAAATTCAACCTCCAAGCTATAACCCCGTCCGACATACGACATTGCGAATAAAAAATCCGCAAAATTCGACCCACCCTAGCACATGACAATGTCAAATACGTGCGATAAAAATACGACGAGACGTCGTGATGTGGCGAATTCACTCAAAATGTGAAATTCGAATAGTATATTATAACGAAAATACCTAACGCTGCATTAGTCGAAGGTTATGCATCCCCTATAACATTTTTATTCGCGATTTATTAGAGGTGTAATGAATGTGTCATATTGAAAATAACACATTCGTATCGTATACCGAAGCGATAGGGAAATTAGAACGAAAAAGTGTCATTTTAATTTCCGCGCGAGTGTCAGAGCCTTTGCAACCATATCACTGTCAATGTCTCGGTGAATGAAAAAAAAACATTGGTTTGACTATCAGTTTCGATGTAAATAAATATAGAAACGTGCAACGTTGGTACTTTTTTTTCGGTAGAAAAAAAAAGGAGCAGTCGTGTAATAAATTTGCTCAAATGTACTTGGGATGAAAATAGCGAAATAAACCTGTCTGAGTTTTTATCACAAATTCGAACTTCGAAGATAGGTAGATCGATTCGTACAATTTATACAATTTGAAAAAAAATCAATTTCTCATTTTTTTTTCATAAAGGGTAAGTGTATAGCCGGGTAAGAGATGAAAGCGTTTTTGGGCTTCTAAACACCTCAAGTGGTGTATCTCGATTAGAAAAAATTGTTCACAAAATTTTAGATCACTACCCCTCCGTTTTCACGTCGTATCATTTTTTTGTCGTTTTTTCGCCAATTTTTAATTCCGGTCAAAGATATTAAAAATTTTTAATATTTGGCACATAGGTAGTTTTAGTTAGGTATCTAAGTTGTGGGCATATCTATGAATAAAATTTTGAGCAATTTCGGTCCATTCCTTCATGAGGTTTTGGATTTGAAATTTTATCCAGTAAAAAGGGCCACAATAGCGAAGTTCAATTGCACGTCGCGTCGGATTCGTGTTCAGCAGGTCAAAATACCCCGATAAACACCCTTTTTGCGGTCGTTTTACTTGAAGGTTCAAAATTCATTTTTTTCACAAGTGAATTTCGAGATTCATAATGAAATGATTGTGAAAAGGTCGATTATAAGGGTATTTTGTTCTGTTGAACACCAATATGGGATTGGTTTTTTATTTTGCAGGCATCAAACACAGATTTTGGGAGAAATAGTGACTTAAGTGACTTTCTATGAGACAAAAAGTGACCTAAGTATTTTTCGAAAAAAGTGACCAATTTTTCATTTTTTTTCTCATAAATAAATACACCTCTCCCTATTTTTTTTCATAACTCAAACTATATTTCTCTCTGCGATATTGCTCAGAAAACTTTTATTTCAGAAAATTTTTTTATTAATAAATCTTTGTCAAGGTATCAATCAACAAAGCTGGTGAACTAATAAGTAAGTACATAAAACAAGATTTGATAGGACTTATTTTTTTTTAGAAATATCAGAAAGAACTTTATAATTTCTTAGTTTTTCTACTCGAGGAGGCTTTAATTTTTCGTTCTTATTAATTTTTCTCACAGATACATGACTTTTTTTTATGTTTTAAATTTTTTAGGTTTTGCCCCCTTTTCTTTTGAAGTTCTCAATTCCACTTCTTAAGCCTCTTATGGACAATTTTTTCCATTAAAAGTTATTCGTTTAATGCTCGAAGAGCAAAATAAGCACTTCTTTTCGACATTTTTACGATAAAAAATTCCCAAGGAGGGGACTTAAGCCCCCCCCCTGTGCACCCCTTGAATTCTCCAATCCTTCCTCGCTTCGTTGTAACGCTAAAAATTTTGTGGGAAAATACTGCAAAAGTTTTTTTTTGATTTTTTAATGTTGTTAAACACATTTGTGTGTATGGAAAATTTGAAAAATTGGTCTAAAAAAATCAGACTCAAAAAATAGTATTTTTTTATGGAAACTTTTTTCTTCGAACTCGACTGTATGAATACCAAAAATGAAGTCGAGGTCTTCCGATTTCGCTCAATTTTTTTTACGAGTTCCCCTTGGTAGTCTATTCACAAAATCACGATAATTTCTTTCCTGACCCTCAAGGGGGCGGAGAGACGGGCCTCAAAATTTTTATGCAGTTGTGATTTTTCACCAAATTACCCAAATTTGAAGGCTCATATTTCAAGATGGATTGTACTTGGGGAAAAACTGTTTGCGGGGTCTGAAAGATAATTAATAGGAGATTCAAAAACGATAATCACATTTTGAAAAGCTCAAAGTTGAACTTTGGAGATTGGTGGTGAAAGCTCAACTTTCATGATAAGAACAAAAGATGAAAGCTGCCCTTTAAAAATCTGAAAAAAATTACAGTGAGTAGCCATTTTTACCTTTTTTTCAACCAAAAAATTTTCAAGATGGGATCTCAAGACCCCTAGGGGTACAGGGGTCCACAATTTCGACAAAAATTCAAAAAAAATCAAAAAGTGAAGTAACACATCGATTACTACTAATTCAAAGGCGCTGATTTCGAATATGTACTCAGTTTTTTCATTCGACTCCTCTGAACCCCCCTATTAGCCTCCTTGATAGGGTCGAATTGGGGTCAAAATTCAAAAAAATGAAAAATAACGAGTGACCTGTCGTTTGTTAGGTTTTTGAGGGCACTGAGTTCGAATATTTGCTTATTTTTTGGATTGGACCCTTTAGTGCCCCTCTAGCCCCCCAATTTTGGGAAAAATTATGTTGAGAAACGAAAATATCGTTTTTCATATCGATTCTAACTAATTTGTTTTTGATCCGACCCCCTCCCCGTGCTCCAACATACCTATACCTATAATCATGATTTAAGTTTTCTGAACTGTCATGATTGATTGAAGTTCTACTTTTGACCACCTTCGGCAAATTTCCTTGGAAATTCTTTATCTCAAAAACCAATTCCTTTATAGGTTCAACTTTACATATATTGAAAAAATTTTCCAACAAAAGATTCAATTTGATCATTTTTTCAATGCTTAATTGAAATGTAAAATCGATTTATAACGTTCTATTTTCTTGAAAAAAAAGTAATAAAATGGAGGGGTGGACAGATTTTTCTCCAATAACATACAAATTATTCGCAGCATTTTAAATTGCACTACAATTAAAAAATTTTATTGGGAAACATTTTCCATAAAAACCTTAAGTGGGATTGAGAACTTCAAAAGAAAAGGTGATGACCCCTCCCCCCAAAAAAAGTGAAAATATTTATACATCTGTGGAACAAATTAATACTTACCTAAAAATAAACAATAGAAACTCTTTTGAATAAGATTTTTATTTTAAGGCTGTACTTTAGTAGGTAAATGAGTGTAAAATGAATAGGTAAAAATGACGAGTTTTTGCGAACGTATTTTACGGAACTGAATGAACGGATTTATTTCATTTTTGGATTAAGTTGTTCAGAAAGGTTAAAGCTATTCTGCTTTGATGCTATTTTTCGAATAATCAATTACCTGAATTTACTATATTATTCTCAAGTTGGCAAATTTACGTCACTTTCACTCAAATATCATGCAGTTGGAAAGTAGTTTGTGAAAAAAAAAGGGCTTCAATGCAGAATTCACAATGATCTTATAAAGCTATGTATAAAATTTGAAACAGATTTATTCATTATTACCAGAGAAATCTGTATTTTAAAAATGTACAATTACGTACTGATATTGATAGTGGCGTATGAGAAATTTTGTTTTGTTTACATTTTTTAGTTGAACCATTTTCAATATAGGGGGCGTGTCAATAATTTTCATGAAAATTGGATTTAAGGATGGAAAGAATCATTCTTTCAGTCTTTATCAGTAGTTTTCACTGTCTTCATCGATATGAATTGCAATAAATTTTTCAATGTAGACGCAAAATGTTTTTACAGTCGAAATTCGGAAATTATATTGATTTATGAATAACTAATTTTGATAATGAAATGAAATAAACAGTGCTATAATAATATATCGCCTAATATGCTGTATACATATGAGCTACAAACTACACTGAAAGAAATGATTGGGGAATGGTTCCCCGAAAATCTCGGTAAACTGCGGACAGCCTGAAATATTCGGTAATGATTACCGAATTTTGGGTAATACCTACTCATCAACAAGTAACAGTTCCCTAAATATTAGTGAATCATTACCAAATAGCAGGTAATGTCTCCCGATATTTAGGGAATGGTTACTTGTTGAACAGGAATCATTCCTTGTTGAAGAGGAATGATTCCTTGTTGAAGAGGAATGATTTTCTTGTTAAAGTGGAATGATTTTAGTATTTATACAGCAGTTTCTTTAATTTTTGATTTTTTAAAAATAAAATACAATAATGGCATGCCTCTCAAGTCGATTTTCTGAACCAGGACACTTCACTTCTTAATTTTGGATAATTTACATGTTTTTTTGTTCTAACAAATTTTCTGCCCTGGGTGGGATTCGAACCCAGGTCCCTATATCTATGTGTTCCTAATTCCTATCCTACAGCTACCTAACCACTACGCCACCGATGCATGTGTGTAATGAGGTATTTAAGTGATATATCTACCACCTAGGTACATATCACATATTTTTGGCATAGTGCTTAGTGCATTTCAATTGAAATTTGTGGAAATTGTGAAAAACAATTTAGTAGATTGTTTTAAAAACCTTTAAATTTTGAAACAAAGCAGTGGCAAAATAAATATTCATAAAAAATATTTTCTAAAATGTACCACATTCTTAATTTTATATTTTTTTTATCTTGAAATTTTGTGCCGTCATGTCCATCAAATTTATTAAATATAAGAATTTTATGCTAATTTTTTAATTTTTACTAATTTTAATACACACTTTTTAAAAATAATCCCTTTAAAAATTTGCATGCAACTTCATTACTTTTAAAGTGGTTTAAAATCTTTAAAAAATGCACTGCACTTAGCAAATTATACTTGAATACATCACAATGTTTTATTCACTTTGATACAATTCACTTATTCCTTAAAATTAGGTAATGGTTACTTATCAAGTAGAATGTAAAAGAGATTGAGTACCTAACTAAGAAATTATTCATTTCTTATGTAGTGTGCTGTAATAAGTACTTCTCACTTTCAGTACTAGTTGATGGTATTTTTTGTTAATAATTACCATTCTCTCAGTAATGATTACCTCATATAACCATTACCGAACTTTTGGTAATAAGTACATTTTATTCAGGAATGATTCCCCAAAAATTTGGGAATTTGGAACGATTACCCAGCGTTCGGAAATCATTACTTGAATCTCAGTAATAAGTACTCATTTTTTATTCCCATTTCTTTCAGTGTAATTATGGAAAATGTCGTAAAGTGAGAACTTAGAAATGGTGTAATTTGATAGAATTTATCTGTACTTAGTTCTCTTGAAAAATGTAAGAAATTTAGTAAAACGTCTCGGTGCTGTTGCAATTAGATATTTTTTAATAAATTTGGGTATACACTCTTTCACATTTTTTAGTCATTTGAAGTTTTCGAACGTGAAAAACGAAGAATGACCAACCTGAAAAATTATTAAAAAATTCGATTTGTTATGCAGAATTTTCCTAGTGTAAGTACATATTTCGTTTTTGTTGTTTTTTTGAAATACGTGTTGATATTTTAGCAGATATTTCAAATAGGGAAAATAAAAAATTAATAAAAATGAGGAGCTTGGTATCAAAGTTAGACAAACGCCATTTAGTCCAGGCAAATAAGAGAAAAAATTTACCAAACCCCCCAAAAATTAAAGTCTGAATTTTTTTTCGCATTTTGCGTTCGTAATGGTCCACTACACAACATACTAAAATGGACACCCCCACAACCCTCCGCTACCCTCAGGGATGGGGTAAACGTCCGCTAAAAACCGGTTTTTCGTGAATATCTCCACAAATAAGCCTCAAAATTGAAAAATAGTTATGAACAATCTTGTTCTACGCGTAATTTCCTATCGAAGGGGTTTTTTCTTTTTCAAAAACACTCACTTCCTTGACCAAAAATTAAGGGTAAAAAACACCTATTTTTCAACAATTTACAGCATTTTTGGAAAAAATTTAAACTTTTGGGAATATCTCCTCAAAAAAGCCTCAAAATGGAAAAATGGTTATGAACAATCATGTTCTACGTGTAATTTCCTATCAAACAGGTTCGTTTTTTTTTCGAAAACACCTGCTTCTTTGCCCAAAAATTAAGGGTGATAAACGCCTATTTTTCCAATATTTACGGTATTTCTGGAAATTATGGAAATACGAAGCTGAAAATATCGTTTTTGAATCCTTACGATGCAAAGAAATGTTTCGTATCGCCAATAATCAGCAATAACATCGCGTTTATAGTACTTTTTCTTTCCACAACCTCGATTTTTTAAATCCTGTATTCAATAACCTCCCTTATAATTATACATTTTTCACCCTTAATTTTTGGGTAAAGAAGCGAGTGTTTTCGAAAACAAACGAACCTGTCTGATAAGAAATTACACGTAGAACATGATTGTTCATAACCATTTTTCCATTTTGAGGCTTTTTTGAAAAGATATTCCCAAAAGTTTAAATTTTTTCCAAAAATGCTGTAAATTGTTGAAAAATAGGTGTTTTTTACCCTCAATTTTTGGTCAAGGAAATGAGTGTTTTTGAAAAAGAAAAAAACCCTTCCGATAGGAAATTACGCGTAGAACAAGATTGTTCATAACTACTTTTCAATTTTGAGGCTTATTTGAGGAGATATTCACGAAAAACCGGTTTTCAGTGGACGTTTACCCCTCCCCTGTGGGTAGCGGAGGGTTGTGACGTAGAGCTGTCAAAAATATGCACTTTTTTCACTGAAATATGCGCATATATATGCATTCTTAGATGCCTGAAATATGCTAAAAATATGCATTTTTACCCAAAATATGCGAAATATGCATATCCAATATGGGTATCAAAAAAAAGGGTTTTTAAACCTCTATAACACTGTACCATTGTCGAAACTGTTGAACTCAGTGTTGCTTCACCACTAAGCTGAAAAGAACATGTTTGAAAACATAGAAAGCTTGAAAAATGAATATCAAATATCTACTTACGTCAAAAAATCAAATTTATTGTCAAAAGCAAAATTTTTTAAATTTTTTTCTCTCAAAAATGTTTTTTTAATTTTTTTTGAAAAATTTTTAGTTTTGTAATTTTAGCAAAAAAAAGCCAAAAATGGAAATTTTTGAAAAAATGATGAAAAAAAAGTAAAATATGCCAAAAAATGAAAAAATAGTCGAAATATGCACAAATATGCACTTTTGGTGTTTAAAATATGCAAAAATATGCATTTTTGGTCGAAATATGCGAAATATGCAAAATGAAGTTGGGTTTTTCTTACTCAGAATCTTATGAAACGCAAAGATGTATTGAATATGCGCAATTATATCGCATACAAAAAAACATGCAAAGAATATTTTTGAGAGCTCTAGTTGTGAGGGTGTCCATTTTAGTATGTTGTGTAGTGGACCATTACGAACGTAAAACGCGAAAAAAAAATCAGGCTTTAATTTTTGAGGGGTCAACTCCTAAAATGCCTGGACTAATTTGGCAAATTGAGTAAACAACTGCATTTTCCGTCGCCTCTTCATGAAAAAAGTAGGAGGGGAGGATACATATTTATTTTTCATAGTTTTGTTAGTTGGTATTGTTCGACCGTTATATCTTGGCAGGTTTGTATTTGTGTAAAAGTAGCAAAATTCCGGAAATTTTCATGTAGGGCTTCTCAAATTTTAACGATATCGTAAGAAATATTTGGCTATGTTTCGGTACAGTTAATTTCGATTGGTTGATTTCTTAAAAATTGGAAATAAATTAAAAATAAACAAACAATTCCTTTTTCAGAATCACTGAAACAGAGTGAAAGTTGCTACTTTTAAACAAATACAAACCTGCCAAGATATAACGGTCGGACAATATTACCATTAAAATTCGCCAAATATCTCAATTTTTTTTCCTCCTTGGGAATTTTTGTAACGAAAAACATAGATTTTTTTGTGGCGTTTGTCTCTTTTTGATACCAAGCTCCTCAAATGAAGAAAGTATTAACGTTGGATTGTGTTTATCAGGCCAAAATATCCCTATAAACACCTGTTTCGCGATCGTTTTACTAGAAGTCTTGAAATTCACTTTTTTTGTTATGAAAAATCAGTAAAAAAGTGAATTTTGAGTCCTGATGTAGAACAATCAGAAAATGGGCGTTTATTGGGGATCGTACTTCAGTAGGTATAAAAAGCTGAAGGTTTGAAAAATCTTAATTTGGAATATTTGCTAAAATAACATTTTAGTGTGCAATTTTGCGAAATTTTTGCCGGTAGCTTAAGGAAATCTCCAAAAGTGAATATGTGAAGTGAATTTACGTTAAAAAGAAAAAAAAACACGTTTTTGGGGATATTTTTAGAAAGTAGCCGGACCTTTGCTAGCAAAAGCCAAAACTTAGTGAAGAGTGCATCAAAATGGATGAAAAAATTATCATAGAAACACCTCTACGAAACGTAATTTTGGACCAAAGGGAGGAACGTGAAAATATTCTCGGAATTTTTTTTAAATAAAGGGACATCGTCGTGGGGGGGGGGGGGGGGGTAATCGCAAATCAGAGCGGGACCAAATTCATCTTGGATAACACTAGAAAATTATGTGTTGGAAAAAACGTTCAAAATTTAATTTCAACGTACTATTCAACTTTCTGTAAATTTCAGCAAAGTAAAAGTTCCCATTAAACGATTTTTATCGTAGATAGGTATTTGTATCTCGAGCAGAAGAAATGTATTCCCATCACCTTGAGTCGTTCACTTCTCCATCAGATTTTGTATAGGTTTAGGTACTTATTACGAATTAAATTTTTCAAAATTATGTCTAAAACAGTAGAACATGCCAAAGTTTGACTTTTTGAGGGGTGGAGTGCAGGGTGTCTAACTCCCCCCCCCCCAAGAAAAATCAACGTGATTAAATTTATTAACAAATCTTCACTAAATTAGAAATTTTTTTAAAAAGTTGGAAAATTTTATGAAAATTAGTTGGAATTTTTGGGAAAAAATCAAAAAAATAGTCGAAAATTTTCCGGAAAACTGGGAAAATTTGAGGTACTCCCAGAATACATTGCTTCGTTATTATTTTCTGGGAAAATCGAGCCTGCGGCAAAAAATTTAATAGAACATAAATTGTAGAGCGTGAAATTTGCTATCAGTAAATTCCAGTTAGTTATTCTTCAAAAAGCTTAATTTTAGAGATATTTTCAAAAAAAAATATGAAAGTTAAACTTTGAACTTTTGGCTGAAATATCTCGAAAGCTTACCTTTCAAGAAAAAAATTATTGGACTGTACGAAAAAGAAATTTTACGCTCTACAATTTAAGTTCCATTCATTTTTTTCGTAGAACCCTTCCTTTACTCAGAAAATTGACTTCAAGTGTCAACATAAAAAAATTAATCAAAATGCACGCGTTCGATCGAAAAAAAAATGATGATGAAAAAGTCTTGTTACGCTATCCCTCAGAAATTCGTAAACTCAATCGAAAATAAAATATTAAACCCGATAGAATGGAATGTCAACTTGACAACTACGCCTGGTATATTACAGAATGAAGTGTCCCTGTGGTAGTGAGGTGATCAACACAGCATTGCGCACGCATAATTTTTGACCATCAGCTGTAATTTCAAATTTGGAAAAAATTTTTTGTATTTTTCGTTCCTTTGAACGAATCAGTTTTCTTGTTATCATTAGAACAAAAACTTTTGTTTTAAGAAAGAAAATTTGCAACCAAATATTTCTGAATAAAAATCAACAATTACCTATTTTCTGCGATTTTTGGAAGCTAAAGTACAGCCTTAAATTATTTTCCCCCCAATTTTTCAAAAGTTTGAATCAATTTTTCCTTTAAAAAAATGAAGAAAACTTGGGTAATAATTTCGGCATATTTTTGCTCGTTGCTGCAAAAAAAGCAAATAATCAGTTGAAAATGGATAAAATGAGAAATTTCGATTTTCTATCTATCGAATGAATCACATTTCCGATATCCATCTCTGGACATGTTGCACTTTTGATAATTGAACGAGCCCGTCACATCGGACCAGCTAATTCGTCAGAACATCGTCGGGCACGTACCCCACACATTCGGCGAACTTCTTTTATCGCTGTAAAATTTACACCGCCGTTTATCGCGAGTGCTTTTTAACACCACTGCCGAAAAAAAAGAAGAAAAGGAACACGAACCCGGCGTGAAAAAAAACCTCTAATAAAATAAATGGGTATCAATGACACTGTTTTCCGTTAACCACGGCCCCGAAAAAAATACCCTGCGAGTCCATAAAATAAAAAACAAGCAATTTGAAAAGAAAGAAAACCGAAGCAATTCCGTTAAAAGTGTCGACTGCAATTCGGAAATCGTGTTTTTGTATTATTCAACACGAGTATAAGAATCTAACGCCGGTTACACTCTTAAAATAAATTTTTCTTCGCAACAAAGCGAACCGAGAATTTGGTCTGATCGAATCACAGTATACCAGTACACCGCCGTGCAAGACCCATCGGTAAGTAGATTGTTTCAAATGTGGGGACATTCTTCTGCAGAATTCCCTCTTTAACACCCTCACACATGCCGAACCTTTGCGTTTACCATACTCACACATCGTCGACACCGTTTACATCCTTGTAAATCTCATTTTTCTGGTATTCCGTCGAAAAAACTTCGTTTCGGTAATAAATCTTGTAGTCGAAAGAGCCGAGAAAAAAACCCTCGCTATCTCTCATTTTAGTACGTTCGTATGTGCGAAATGTGTTGGAAATGAGAGAGAGAGAGGAAAAAAGCCCGTGAAAGTTTTTTCGGACTAGGGACCGAATGCCGAGCATAGTAATGAAATTGTATCTATACATATTGCAACACTTTGTGGCCTGGCTCTCTCGCCGGTTTAAAATATGGCCAATAATTTGGCGGGGCTCCTGCAACGTATCGCGTTTACCTAAAAGGTCGCAAATAAGTGAAAGTTTACCACGTTCAGGTGGATGTCACGTATACAAGATGGCGTCGTGCTGCCAGGTCAAAGTTTAGTTTTGGATTAGAAAATGTAAAGCAGGAAATTCAAAGCGCTGTATAAATAGCATAGAACAATATTCGAGTACTCGGGCACGTATTTTAAAGGGCTTCGGCGTTGAATCGGAAACGTGGTCTTTCGATAAGAGGGATCGCGGAACAACTTAATAATGGTTCGGTCTAAAGAGTAATCAACCCTGTCGTAATTAATAAGCCGTGCAAAACGGCTCTAAATTGGCCTGTTGGCGTTTTGCAAATAAATACGTACTTGGTTGTTTTTTCTACACGGTGGCGTATCTTTTACCGCACTGCTGTGTTTATTCCGCCTGCGAAATTTTAACTCCGCGGGAAAGCTCGAGATGGATTTTTTTCCACCGAATGTCGCGCATTCGTTAGTTCGTTTTTGAACACTTTCGCCGCAAAGGTCCGCATTATTCGTTAGATTAGGGTGTATTTCCCATAAATTATTTCTATAAACTTTACCATCTCTGGTTTATCGTAATTAGAAAAGTATACGGAGTCAGGTATAACAAGGTTTCTCGTTTCAATTAGAAAGGATACGTAGAGCGAACGATGGTAAACTTTGAACAGAGCTTTTTCAAATATTTCCAGGTAGGAATTTCAGTTCTCGAGAATAAATCATTATTTTTTTGTGAATCATTAGTTAGGTACGAAGAGGTGGTGTAGCAGGATAGGTAAGAGGTGAATTTGACCTCAAATACTTTTGTGCTACAAAACACCTCCAATAGGGTGGGTCGAAAAAACCAAAAATTTTGATTTTTGAGAAGTTACCCCTCGCAAAAGTTGTTGGCTGGATAGAGTAAAAAAATAAAATGAAAAATTTCAAAATCCATTCACATCTTCCAATCGCGCAAGAGCCTTCAATTTTTCAAAAATTTCCAAAAAATTTAAAATTTACTAAAATTAATTTTAGAGTTTCTGTAATGACTATCTATACCAAAAAGCACATTTTTTTGGCAGAAAAAATCAGTGTTGTATAACTTTTTTCAATTTTTTTCAGAGGCGAAGAAATATGAGAAATTAAAAAAAAAACTATACAACATGGATTTTTTTTTAAAGTTGTGCTTTTTGCTTTTAATAGTCCCTAAATAAGCTCTAAAATTAAGTTGAAGAAATTTTAATTTTTTTAAACATTTTTTTAAATTTCTGAAAATTTTGAATTTTTGGCAATTTTTGAAGAATTGAAGGCTCTTGCGCGATCGGAAGATATGAATCTATCTTGAAATTTTTAATTTTATTTTTCTAGTCTATCCAACTAACAATTTTTGGCGGGGGTAACTTTTCAAAAATCAAAATTTTTGGTTTTTCGACCCACCCTAACCTCCAATGGTGTATCTTGACGAGAAAACTTTTTTCGCAAAATTTGCCTCCTTCGTTTGCGTGCCACGCTCATTATTTGTCGTATTTTGCCAATTTTTAATTCCAATCAAAAAAATTGAAAATTTTCCATCTTTTGTACACAGGACCAGAACGAAAGGGGGAGCAGGGGGCAAGCTGCCCCCCTCCCATGTTTGAAAATTCCAATTCAGTTGGTATATTCTGGTTTCGGTCAGAAATTTGCAACTTATCACAAAAATCGACATTTTTGAATTTTCCGACTGAAATCATCATTTTGCCGACTCAAGTCGGTAAAATTTGAAATATTGAAACATGTATTCGATATCAATTACACAGGTCGACTTGACAAATTCTGTTTGAGGTTTGATGGGTTATTTTCATAGTATTTTTCGTGCTGATCACGAAAAAAATAGTGAAAAAATTCCATCGCCCAAGGGTTTTTCACAATTTGACTTTTAACACTTCAAGACGATTTTTTGAGAAAAGGAAGAGTTGTACGAAAAAAATGAATAAAACATAAATTGTAGAACGTCAAAATTTCCCATCTGCAGAGTCCAATTGGTTTTTTCTTAGAAGATTAACTTTCGAGATATTTTATCTCAAAGTTCAACTTTTTTTAAAATTGAAAATATCTCAAAAACTAAGCCTCTTAAGGAAAAACTAATCGGACTCGACTGGTAGGAAATTTGACGCTCTACAATTTATGTTCTATTCATTTTTTCGTAATACCCTTTCTTTCCCCAGGAAATTGACTTTAAGGGTCAAAAATTACATCAAAAAGTGTAAAACAAATTTTAAACGAAAAATCTTCCAGTTATGAAAAATCTTGACTCCTGGAAATTTTTAATATTTTCCTCGTTATCAGCGTGAAAAATAATATAATAATTATCCATTAAATTTAAAACAGCATTTTTTTTCTTGTTTTAATCACTGTTATTAGTCTAAAATGTAGCGCTGATTTAAAAATTTCTCCATCACTCCAGTTGTTTTTTTTTTGCAAAAACAATTTTTTCTTCATAAAATGAACACATAATATTCCCTAATTTTATTTTTAATTAAAAGCTTCACTAAAAACTACAATTTTAATTTTAAAACATTGAAAATTATAGTTTTCTCGATTACTCCAGGATTTTTTATAATTGGACGATTTTTTGTTGAAAATTTGTTTTACATTTTTCTGTGCAACTTTTGACCCTTAAAGTCGATTCCCCGGGGAAAGAAAGGGCCCCACGAAAAATAAATGGAACATAAATTGTAGAGCGTCAAATTTCCCACCAGTCGAGTCCGATTAGTTTTTCCTTAGGAGGCTTAGTTTTTGAGATATTTTCAATTTTAAAAAAAGTTTAACTTTGAGCTGAAATATCTCGAAAGCTAAGCCTCCTAAGGAAAAACTAATTGGACTCCACAGATAAGAAATTTGACGCTCTACAAGTTATGTTCTATTAATTTTTTTCGTAGAACCCTTTCTTTTCTCAGAAAATTGATTTGAAGTGTCAAACGCTATCAAACAAAGTAGAAAACCCGTTGAAGGAAAAATTCAAATTGTGAAAAATCTTTTGGTGATGGAAATTTTTCACTGCTTTTTTCACTGAAAGCAAGTTGGTGAAAGAAAATCAATGAAAATCAGTGAAAATTCACTAAAAACTCAGTGATATTTATGAAATTCAGTGAAAAATCTGTGAAATTCTTTGAATAATCAGTGATAAATCGCAGATTTTTCCTGTGCTGCAATTCTGACTGTTTTTGGGTGATTTTTCACTGATTCGAAATGAGAGAGTAGGTATCGAAATTGTGTACCTATCTAGAATAAAATTTTGAGCTATTTCAGTTCATTTCTTCACGAGGTGAAATTTTCAACCGTGAAAAAATCGTAAATAGCGAAGTTCATCTGCTCTTTGAAAATACCCAAAAAACAAGTTTTTTTTATCGTAGATTCACCTCACGTATTCACTTTTGACGAATCGCGAAAAACAGTGCAGAAATGTTGTTATGTAAGTAACATTTTCAAATTCTAAGCGTCTACGATAAAAAATAAAAAAAGGAAGAAAGTAAAGTCGGATTCGTGTTCCACCTTCAGCAGATGAAAATATTCCTTATAGTCCAGGCATTTTAGGAGTTGACCCCCCAAAAATTAAAGCCTGATTTTTTTTTCGCGTTTTACGTTCGTAATGGTCCACTACACAACATACTAAAATGGACACTTCCACAACCCTCCGCTACCCCCCAGGGGAGGGGTAAACGTCCGCTGAAAACCGGGTTTTCGTGAATATCTCCTCAAATAAGCCTCAAAATTGAAAAATAGTTATGAACAATCTTGTTCTACGCGTAATTTCCTATCGGAAGGGTTTTTTGTTTTTTCAAAACCACTCACTTCCTTGACCAAAAATTAAGGGTAAAAAACACCTATTTTTCAACAATTTACAGTATTTTTGGAAAAAATCGAAACTTTTGGGAATATCTTCTCAAAAAAGCCTCAAAATGGAAAAATGGTTATGAACAATCATGTTCTACGTATAATTTCCTATCAGACAGGTTCGTTTCTTTTCGAAAACACCCTCTTCTTTGCCCAAAAATTAAGGGTGAAAACCCCTATTTTTACAATATTTACAGTATTTTTGGAAATGATGGAAATACGAAGCTGAAAATATCGTTTTTGAATCCTTACGAAGCAAAGAAATGTTTCGTATCACCAATAATCAGCAATAACATCGCGTTTATAGTACTTTTTCTTTCCACAACTTCGATTTTTTAAATGCAGTATTCAATTTCAATAACCTCCCTTATAATTAACGGTAGGGGTTGAAATTTTTGCGGTGACTTTTTTTGGAATACCCTACCAGCATGTATAAAAAAAATACTCATTTTGGGTACTTTTAGCTTCGTATTTCCATAATTTCCAAAAATACTGTGAATATTAGAAAAATGGGTGTTTTTCACCCTTAATTTTTTGGGAAAAAAGCGGGTGTTTTCGAAAAAAAAAACGAACCTCTCTGATAGGAAATTGCACGTAGAACATGATTGTTCATAACCATTTTTCCGTTTTGAGGCTTTTTTGAGAAGATATTCCCAAAAGTTTCGATTTTTTCCAAAAATGCTGTAAATTGTAGAAAAATAGGTGTTTTTTACCCTTAATTTTTGGTCAAGGAAGTGAGTGTTTTTGAAAAAGAAAAACCCCTTCCGATAGGAAATTACGCGTAGAACAAAATTGTTCATAACTACTTTTCAATTTTGAGGCTTATTTGAGGAGATATTCACGAAAAACCGGTTTTCAGCGGACATTTACCCCTCCCCTGGGGGTAGCGGAGGGTTGTGGGGTGTCCATTTTAGTATGTTGTGTAGTGGACCATTACGAACGTAAAACGCGAAAAAAAGATCAGGCTTTAATTTTTGGGGGTTTGGTACATTTTTGCTCTTATTTGCCTGGACTATTATCCTGGCCTCAAAACTCGAAAAAAACGCAATAGGATTTTCTGGAATGAATATTCATCCCAAATTCTACCCAGCAAAAAATTCTTGGGAAAATTGAAGGATAATTTTTTCGAGATGAAAATTATTTCCATTAATCATCTCAGCCCAAAAACTCAAAAAAAACGTGCGATGGTTTCTACGATGCAAATTCATCGCAACTTCAAATGCTCGGAAAAATCGTGGAATAATTTTTTTGGGATGAAAATCGATTCCAATGATCATTCCAGCCTTAAAAACAAGTAAAAATCGTAGGATGAATTCTGCGATGAAAATTCATCCCAAATTCATTGCAGCCAAAAATCCTAGGAAATATCATGTAGCGATTTTTTGGAGATAAAAATTCACTCCAATGATCATTCCAGCCTCAAAAAATTGGAAAAAACGTGCGATGAATTCTGCGATGAAAATTCATCGCAAGTTCATCGCAACCTCAAATGCTCGGAAAAATCGTTGAATGATTTTTTTTTGGGATGAAAATCCATACCAATGATCATTCCGACCTTGAAAACAAGGAAAAATCGTGCTATGAATTCTACGATGAAAATTCATCTCAAATTCATCGCAGTCACAAATCACCGGAAATATCGTGTGGTGATTTTTTTGGGATGAAAATTCGTTCGAATGACCATACCAGCCTCAAAAACTCGGAAAAATCGTAGGATGAATTCTGCGATGAAAATAAATCCCAAATTCATCGCAGTCACAAATCCCAGGAAACATCATGTGGTGATTTTTTAGAGATGAAAATCCATTCCAATGATCAATGCTAGTCTCAAAAAACATGAAAAAATCGCGGGATGAATTCTGCGACGAAAATCATCCCAAATCCATTGCAGCCACAAATTCCTGGAAATATCTTGTGGTGATTTCTTTGGGATGAAATTTTTTACTAATAATGCATTATTGGTAAAAATATAGGGGAGGATCGTACACAGCAGGGGTGCGGTGACCCCCCCCCCCCAATTCTCCAAGCACGCCATCCCTCCCCTACTTTCACCAATATCCTCATTTTTTCAAGCTTATAAAAAAAGAGGTGAGGGTGCAAAAATGGGTATCAGTTTAAAAAAAAAAAATGAATGAATGAATGAATGAATGAATGAATATTGTCCGAGCGAAGCGAGGGCGAGAATTTTTATAAAAAATCATATTAAAACTGCAAAAAATTGCTATGTATTTTTCATTGAACATTGAACAAGATATTTTCTTCTTCATGGGGAGATGGGATGGCGTGAGCTGGTATATTTTGTGGACTGAATCCAAAATTGAGAAAAAAAAGTTTAGGGGAAGGCCTAAAGCGTAACTAAATAATTGTAGGTGTACTGATGTGATGAGTTGGCCCGAACGAAGCGAGAGTGAATTTTTTTGAAAAACTTATTCTGGGGGGGGGGTCCGGTCTTATTATAGGGAGTGCCTTATTATGGGGGGGGGGGCTTTTTAAATGAATTTTTGTTAAGTTATACTCGTATTTTTTTTTCTTTAAAACTGAAATTTGTATCTATTTTTTAATTAAAGTTTTATTCTTGGCAATTTAATAAGGCCCCTCAAAATTTTCAACGATTAGTTGCTCATCAAAAATATGCCCTTGCCGCACCCCTGGTACACAGTGACACAAAAATGTACTTAAATTTTTGGCTGCCATTTCTTTTGTATGGCTTCGATTTTTTCCCTAAATAGCTTAATCAAATGAGTTCAATTTTCCGGATTTTTTTTTTTGAAGAAAATTGACCGAAATTTTTTTTTATTGCCAAAACAAAAAAAGGTGTAGTGAGGCAACAATGGGGGAAGGGGGTTAGTTATGGAATAAAATTTAAAAACACATGGAACATATTCTTTGAAGTTTTTCTCTATTTCCCTCACAAATTTCACCGCTGTGGAGCAATATTTTACAGGCGGAGAAAAGAAAATTGAAAACATGCTAAAAAATTGAAAATTTTTTTTACATAAATCTTTTTTTTTTTGCTTCTGAATGTACCGAGAGTTCATTTTTTAGCATCGCATCTACAGCTTGTATCATAGTTTCCACTGGAATATTTCCAATTTTATGTTTTTGTTTCTTTAAAACCATCAAAAACCAAAAACGCAATTAAAATTGATGTGTCTCACTGTGTACTTTCAAAATCTGCCTCACTGTATGCTGTGGCAGGACTTTTTTTTTTGAAAAAATCACCACACCTTGAAGAAGCATTTTTTTAAAATTCGTTTTACCCTAAAAGTAAAGTAGAAAGTTGGTACTTCCCATTAAATTTGTTTGTCAAGTATTTCAACCAATTCTGAATTTTTAATGAATTTTTGAAAAAGTGACAAAAAAATATTTTTAGCTCAAAATTCTGCGAAATTGAAAATTTTACAACTTGCCGTAATCACAAAACGTTTATTTTTGGCATGAAACTGCATCTTGGTGAAACACAATCTATAATTTTTTTTAAAAAATTTGGTAATGTTTGCATTTTAAATTGAAAAACTTTAATTTCCTATTTAGAGCTCCCAATAATTCCCACTTCATTTCGTCTCCCTCTGAACCTAATAAGAAAGAAGGAGGCAAAAACAACCTGAGGTTCAAAAAAAAGTTCTAACCCCATGGATAAAAAAATATCTGAAAAAAATGGCAAAATTTTCTCCCAAATTCCAGTGAAAAAATACATCACGACCACCTCCATCATAATTGACTCTACATCCTCGATACACGGTTCCATCCTGAAATACCACATCTTCACCTCATCGGCGGATAAACTCTCGGACAATGGTGTTTTATTTATACGAACTCGGCACGCGCATCCGCTGGTCGGCCACGCTTTTCGAAGTGTTTGCCATCATAATAGGGAAGTCGCGTCTGCAAAATTTTCAGCCTTATAATAAGCAAGGTACACGGCACAGCAGGATGTGTAGAATTAAAGAACCGCGGAATTAAATCGGAAAAAACTTGGGCCGAGAGGACCTCCCACATCGGAGTAATTACGATCATTAGTCTTTATTGAAACTGAAAAAAAAACGGACCACCAAAATGAGCTCGTGTACCGGCCGATTAATTAAACTCGGGCATATTACAAAATTACACGCGAATTAACATCGAATTTCATCGGCCCGGCCAAACATCGAAAAACCTCACAGCGCAGAACGAGAGAAAAAATCACCACAAAAAGAAGAGGCAGCAATTAGCGAAGATAAAAACGAAACGTCGCGGATGTTTATTATGGGATTCGGTCCCTTTCTGTATGCGCCAAAATGGAAAACCGCGCAGAAAGAAAGTAACCCTTTTTCTATCTCGAATTACGGCCAAACGACAAGTTTTCCAAGTTGATAACCCCGAAACTCGCGAGTATTCTTTCCCTTTCGCCCATTTCGCCTCGGTATACTACAACCCGACGAACAAACTGTCTCTACATTTGTATTATTAATTTTTATTGCCTGCTTAATTTAATTACTCCTAAGGCCTACTGCTTTTCATATTTATTAACTTATTAAGAATTTAATTGTTTTTCTTCGTCTCGAATTTCATCTCTTATTCTTAAATTTACGCGCCGAATTATAAATAAAACTCGCAGGGATATAACTTTCCTAAAAACAGATAGGCCTAAAGGGTATATTTTATTTTTATCGTGTATATTTACCCCGCCAGCCTGGTGCCGTCGCCGCACCAGCCCTCGACTCGGTTTTCTCTTCTTTTTTTGTTCGGGTTCTCCTACGTCGAGTTTTAATATAATTTCCAACAAATGAGAATTCCCCCTGGTTTGCCAGTGTTTCTGTCTACGTTGTGTCTCGTGTCTGCCGAAAACGAAAAGACGATGTTGAAGCAATTCCAACATCTGAAATTTCATAAGCGTAATTTTTTCTGTAATTTTCAATGGTGCTGATCTTTGAAATAGGCAATGTGGTATTTTTCAGATACCTATGCCAGAAATCAGCGTGAAAAGGAAATTTTTCAATATGAATGTTTTTGGGCACGGAATCTGCATAAATAATCTGAGAAAAAAAGACACAAAATCTCAAATATTTCGCTTTTAATGCTCAGTTGGGTGCAGGGAGGCTGGAAAACAAAAAAAAAGTTCATTTTCGAAATGGTTCTACTTTGGGGACCCCCACTTTCAAATTTGGGCCAAAATTTCCCACAATATCCTGTAATGTATCTTTCGAATTCGAATTTAAACTCAATTTTCAGATTCTTATCCCACCCCTCAACCCCCTACTCTTTAGTTTTGGTCAAAATTTTCAAAATTTCCATTTGCAATGTTTTCGAGACCAATGAGTTCAATTTCACGATTAATTTTGTAATTTGATTTTTTTGCCACCCCATCCTCTAATTTTGATATGGTACCTACCTAATATTTGCAAAATGCCATGTTGTATTGTGGGGAATTCTTGACAATTTTGACCGAAATCAAAGGGTAAGGGTGGGGAGGTCAAAATCCCAAAACTGAATTGAAATTCGAACTCGGAGTCTTCGAAAATATTACAAACAATACGTCATGTCACACGGTACCTATTCTAAAAAATTTTGAAATTTTTGCTCCATTTTAGAGCAAAGGAGCTGAGGGGTTTTAATTGAGAAATCGAGTCGAAGTTTGAATTCCGCATCCTAAAAACATACTAAATAATACATCACACAATATTTCAATTTTTTGTAAATTTTTGGCCTCCTCGGTGGACTTTTCAAAGGGGCGAGGAAAAATTTTGGTATTTTTCAATTGTTAAGACGAGAATGACTCATACAATGTTTAACTGACATTGGAAAAATTGGATAGAAATACTTCAAATAAAACACCAGAAAGCTGAAATCTGAAAAACTATACTTACAAAAAAATTTTAAAAATGGAGAAGGACCTTTCAGATCGCAGTACAAAAATTTCAGGATTTGTTGATAGTGTTGGGCGATTATTAATCGATTATTTGAAATAATCAATTAATCGACACGACATAAAAAATAATCAAAGTTCGATTATTTTTTCAGGGACATCGAATAATCGAATAATCGATTATTCAGCCTAAATAATTGCATTCTCGATTGCTTTTTCACCTTTCCATTTTTTAGTTCAAAATTGGTCAAAAATTTAAACAAATAGGACACGGTGCAAAAGTTTTGACAATAATTCAGAAAAAAGAAAAAAATTGGAGTTTTGACCTAAAAGATGCGTGTTTTTGAGTCATTTTCAGTATTTTTTCAAAATTCCTCAAAATGTGAAATTCGTCAACAAATTCCTCACAATTTTTTATGAACCTCAAAATTCCTCCATAGCAAGGAATTGTCCTTAATTTTAAAGAAATTCGTTGAGGAATTTCATTTTTGAAGAATTTGAAAGGAATTTCGAAAAAAATATAAAAAATTAGCAAAAAAACTCGCATTTTTTAAACTAAAGCTCCTATTTTTCTAAACTATCTTCAAAACTTTCGGTTCTATTTTTTAAAATTTGTGTCCAATTTTGACCCAAAAAAGGAAAAGTTCTGTAAAAATTTCTAAAATTCAAATTATGTCCTTTCTCAATTCCAAACGGCACGGCATACTAAATTCTTGGCTACCTTTTTCGTAAAAATGTATGAAGATCTCTAAAAAAAAGGTATAAAAAAAAGACGTGCAATTTGAAGCAGGGAAGAAAAGCTGTACTTCAGCTTTTGACTTTCGGGTGAAAATTTCAAAAATAAAACATTTGGATTTAGCTTTTAGCTTTTTGATTCATACAGCTAGCTTTTGGCTAGCTTTCAGCTTTCTCGCGTTTCAGCTTTTAGCTACATTTTATTAAACTTTTGGCTTAATACTTTTGACTTTAACCCTTAAGACTTCTGATTTACAGCACCTTGACAGCACAATGATAAAAATCATCATCCATGTCTATCCAATTTTCTCAAAATTTTTATCTTTTCAGCTTTCGAAATTTTTTCTCAAAATTTCAATTTTTTCAAATCCAATATATTTTTCCCCAACTCTTGAAATTTCTTCCTCAATTTTTTTTAGCTCCAATTTTTTTTCAATTCTTTTTATTTTAATTTACTAAAAACTTTTCTACTCTAAATCTTTTTCATTTATCGATATTTATCTCAACTATCAACTGTAAAATTTTATTCTGTGATTTAAAAATTTTTAAAAACTTGATATTCTTTCAAATTTTTTCACCTTAAATTTCTTAAAATTTTATCCAACCCAAATTTTTTCAACATTTTTTATTCTAAAAATTTTAGAGCTGAAAAACAATTTGAGAAAAAATTTTCAGCTAAAAAAGGCTGCGAAAATTGAAATTTTGAGAAAAAATGTCGAGAGCTAAAAAAAAGTATGAGAAAAGATTTAATATTGAGAAAAATTTTTTCGAGTTGAAAAATTGTTATTCCTGAGAAAAATATTGGAGGAAGAAATTTCAGAGTTGATAACCAATTTTATTCTAGATGAAAAAATTTAGAGTTGGAAACTATTTTTAGGAAAAATGTTTAGGGTTGAAGAATATGTGAGGAAAAAGAAATTGAGAGTTGAAAATATTCTAAGAATTGAGAAATCAAGTAAAAAGCTAAAAAAATAAAGCTGTAAGGAATACATAGCTTTCGGCTAGCTTTTAGCTTGCCATTTTTAAATTGGTCGGCACCGCTGGCACTAAAACAAAGAAAAAATCCTTCGAATTCTCTACTGTGATTATAATCGATTAATCAATTACTTTTTCATCAATCAATCAATCAATCAATAGTTTATTTGTAATATATGGCATAGCCATTTTTACAATGTCTTAAGTACTATTCTTACATTATACTAGGCGGAGGGGATCATTGGTTAATTGGAGGGATGGGTGATTTTCTATAGGAGAGGACAAGAACAAGGGTATGGAATATATTACATTAGCTACAAGCCACTTCTTCAATGTTGGGCGAAATTTTTTAAGGGGCAATGTTTTGAATTGGTTAGGTAATTTATTATAGATTTTAGCTGCCTGTGTGTCAATATTGGAATGAAATATTTGGGATTTGAACTGTGAAATAATTAGATTTTCTTTTTTTCTTGTTTCATATGGATGGGTTAGATTTTTAGATATAATTGTTTTATTATGAACTAGTTCTGCAATATTAAGGATATATAGGCTGGGTAATGTGATCAGATTTTGTTCTTTAAAGGTGTTTCTACAGGATTCATTATAGCCTAATCCAAACATTATTCGAATTGCTTTTTTTTGTAATTTGAATACCTTTTGTAAATTTGTATGGTCCCCTCCCCATATTGCAATTCCATAGCTCATCACAGATGCAAAGAGGCCATGGTATGCTAGTAAAACAGTTTCCCTATTTACTATTTGTCGAAGCCTTAACAATAGGTAGACTATTGATGAGAGGCGGGAAGTGAGATTTTCAATATGAGTATTCCATTTTATATTTTGCTGGATTGCCAGTCCTAGGAATTTGGAGGTATGGGTTGAAGGTATACTTGACTCTATTTCTATTTTGTTTGTGCCAGCATGTATATACATAAGTTCAGTCTTATCTTCATTTAAGAGCATGTTATTAGAAGCAAACCAGTTACGTAATTGAAAGAGGACTATTTCAACAAGGCTTTTGAGGTTTTCAATGTTATTACTTGAAATTAATGCTGTTATATCATCAGCAAATAGTGTTAAGGGAAAATCACATCGATTAATCAATTACTTTTTCAGCGATTAATCGATTAATCGATGGTTCGATTGATTTCCCATTGATTAATCGATTGTCGATTATTTTCAAGTAATCGATTTTACCCACTCATGTGATTTTTTTGATTTATGAAGAGACAGATTGAATTTTCAGAATCAGGAGTAATTTACCACTGACAGTTGTTTTGGGACACCCTTTGTAGGCATACCAAATGCAAAACATTTTAGCAAATTCAAAGATTTTATACCTACTACATTTCCTAACGCCCCACAATGGCCCAAGAGACCCCCAAAAATTGGTAAAATTCAATATTTCAGTACCAATCTAGAAACATTTGTGAAAACTTATCATTCTATAATTATATAGGTGTATTTTGAGCCGTAGAATCCGAATTCGGCAAAAAAAATTGCCCAGGAGTAAGGGGTGGACGTAAGGGTAAAATTTTTATTTAAATTGAGCAAAATGACACTTCTAGCAAGTGAGATCAGTGTTTCATGGTACATTTTTTTGAGGTACTCAACACGAATTTGGAATCAGATTTAGTGCCTACCTCTGCCTCGGAGGAGAGAGTGAGGTAGGAGTAGGAGGAAGCTGAAAAAATTTTATATAGCGTGTAATATGTCTGAATCTACGTTTTTGAGACCGTAGAACACAAATTTGGCACCATTTTTTCGTTTTAGTGGCAAACGATGGGGTAGATGGGTTGAAAGTGGAAATTTCTTCCCTATCTCCACCCCCTGCTCATCAAACGAAAAAATATTGCCAAATTCGTACTCTACGACCTTTAAAACGTAGATTGTGACATATAACATGCCATCGACATATTTTTACCCTCTCCCCACCCTCACCACAACCGCCTTTTTAAAGGTTCAGGGTGCAGGTAAATGGATGATCTGAAATTAGACTTGTGTTCCATGACCTCAAAAACGTGGGTTTAAACATTTTTTGCTGTAAAATTGCGAAATTTCAATTTTTAATCCATTTTCAACTCTCTCCACCCCTCCCCTTGTCCCTTAAACGAAAAGCCATGGCCAAATTTGTATTTCTACGACCGACCTTTGAAGCATAGATTCAGACATGACTTTTTAAACTCACTCTAAAATATTAACCCACATGCGCTTCGAAATTTGAATGGGTACCATAGATTAATCAGGTAGTTTGCTAAGCTAAGTCAACTTTTCATTTCCATATCACAAAATTTTCAAAGATAAAACCTTTGAAAATTGCAACTCGTACAGTCGATCGAAATTTCTCCAATTTCTATAAGCAAAATTTCTAAATAAAAAAATACGCTCAACTGAAGAGATACATCGAGCAGCCTACTTAATAAACGTTATAAAGAATCTTCTATTGAAACTTCATCGATGCTATACCAAGTTATTAAAAACTCATTCGTAGCCGCTTCAATAGATCACATCACATAATAAAATGTATAAAACCAAACCAAATGGAATGAAAATCCTACACACGTTAATTCATCTTCGATATTGAAAACCCATCTTACCTTTTCCATTCGAGCACGATCCGATATTTCAAACCAGCTGCACAAATCACTCTCAGGTCTCAGCAACTCGTATCCTTTCCGCAACTTTCTTGAACACATAAAAGCCTCGGTGGAAACCTGAAACAAAGTTTTTCTTTCTAATTAAAGCGCCGAAAAAACCAACGCCTCTGTTGGGGTCCGCGGCTTTTTCAACGTTCGTATTTTAATCACCCCCTTTAGCGGAGCTCGCGCCGCGTAGAGAGTAAAACCACCGTTAAATCGTTAATTTCCTTTTTGTAATCAAGAATGAAATTTGATATCGGTGGATGCGGTCCTTATAAAATAGATAATGGTTTCTCAAGCACGGGTTGACATTAATGAAGAGAAATAAGACCCGAGAGAGGAACGAGCATAGCGCTCCTAACGACAACCAACGTGTACTAATTATAAAACGACTACACCTTGCTGGATTTTAGCTAATCAGTACATTTGTCAAAGCCACTTTCGAACAGCTGCGCCTTCGCGTACAACGACAAACTTTCATAACGTCGCCCTTTTCTCACCGCGACGCATAGGCTGAGAAGGTTATACTGGCGGGCACAAGGGAAGGGAAAAAAACAACGCTGCAATTTGTACAACGCGTTTATCAATTAAATAAATTAAAACCGGAGGGAAAAATAGGTATAATGAAGCAATCCCTCTTTTTTTTTTGGAGAGTGTATTACAAATGTATTGCAGAGTATGCTTATCAATAAAGATAATTGTACGAAGATCTGAAAGCGGTTGCGTAACTTTACTCAAAGATCGAAGTGACAGGTTGGGAAATTTTTCAGTGTAAAGTTGAAGAACTGATTTCGAGTTGATTTCAAAATTGAAGCAGAGGCAATGGGGCATGGAGGAAGGTGGTAGAAAACAAGCGATTTTCAAAAGTCGAAAAATCGGTAAAATATTTTGAGCATTCGTAATTTTGTATACCTACATACAGATATTTTTGACCCTTTAATTTAATACCTAGGAAATCTGACGAAATGTGGTAATTTTTTCATATTTTTATTGGGAAAAATGTCTTTTAATTTTATAATTGTTGGAATATCCATCAAAAATTTTTAACAACAACCCCAATTTTGCGAATTGACTGATTGTTTGGTAAAAAACATTTGTTCTAATGGTAAAATGAAAAAAAAAATCCAAAATCACAGTGATGACAAAAATTTTCAAAAAATTATATATCTTTTTTCCATCTATGATAACTTTAAATATTCAATAATCAAACTATAATCATATACAATACGAATTCATCCAATTCTGAAAAATATTAGGCCCACTCAGCTCACATCATAGAAATTGCGAAAAAATTTCCGTCTGTGATCCCAGAATATTTGAAAAATTGAGAAAAAAATGAAGCAATGATTCATACAGATTTTTTCAAAAATTGAGACAGTGATTCACAAATTTCTTTAAAATCAAGAAAAAGTTTTAAGATCTAAATTTCAGAGTATTTTTGTCTTCATCTTTGTCATGAATTTGCCCTCCGAAGAACGATTTTTAAATTTTGTGTGAAGCATTACAAACTTACAAAAAAAATTCTTCCCATATTTTTGACAATCAATTTCATAATCTCAAGAGCTCAAAATTACCTCCAACAGACACTCTTGATAGAGATAAGTAGGTAACTTGCCTGTTTTTCTCTTTTTTTTTGAAAAGCTGAAGAGAAAAGCCAAAAAATTGTAATGACACGCTAAAAAATGTTACTGACCATCAATCCCCGTCCTTTGAGAACGTTTACAAGATTCACTTTGAGCAAATAAACTGATTTTTTAGGTATTTTGAAATTTACCCCCCCCCCCCGGCCCCCTATTTTGATAAAAAAATTAAAATACATCATTTAAATCTTGACCCTCCCTCTATTTTTATTTAGTTTCCTAGTGCTATTCTAACAATTTTTCAATTCATTTTTTTAAAATTATCTCCACAAACCTTAAAATTCTGTTAAATTCTGTTCAGAAATCGCCACCGATTGAAAAAAAAAAACAGAGAAAGCATTAGCCTTCTTTCCCGTTCACATTCCTCTCACTCTTCTAATCTATTTGTTGAATATTTTTTTTTAGTACTTGAATTGTTTATGAAAACCTTAAAGTTTTCTATGAGACAAAAAATAATAAAATTTCAACCCTCCCTCCTCCATTTAATTCAGTCTCCCAAAACCATTCCAAACACTCAATTTTCTGAAAATTGTTTCTGCTAACCCTGAAATTTTCTATGAAAATGATCATTTTTTGAACATACAAAAAAAACATAAAAAACGAACCTATAAACTCTCTGTGAAAATTACCATTTTTCAAATACAAAAATGTTGAAGTGCTAATTTCACATCGCTCCCTGAGTCCCTTCCTCTCCACCGAGAAACGATCAAAATTCTCATTTATTTTCTTGTTGTTCTTCAATATTTTTTTTGAAAATACTTGAATAGATGTTTAATTTTTCAGGAATAATTGCCTTCTGTTTTTTTGTTTTTGCTTTTATTTTTGTACTTACTTGCCGTACATTTTTAAAGAGAAAGGTCAAAATTTCTGATAAAAAACTCCTTTTTTTTTGAACAATTTAGAAAAAAAAATTCAACAAAAAATGTCACAAGTTTTGCTTCATAGCAAAAGCTTTTGAATCATGAATATGTTTTAGTAATAATTTTTAATATCGTAAATTCAATTTTTTTTCAGCTCTGATGACTTTTTGTTGAAATTTCAAGTATTCCAGCCCCCTCCCTATCTTCAAAATTTTTAAGCAAATTCAATTACGAGAAAAATGATAATCAACATTGTCAATTCTACATTTTTAAAATCATTTTTCATTATTAAAATTCTATAACATATCTATTTTGATAATTGTTTTTATCAAGTTACTCGTATAAAAATGTGAATAATTTTTCATACCTACTTATCATATTTTTAAAAAAAGACTTAGTACCAGTTGCGATTTTGGAAGGGAAAATCTGAGGAAGTCGGAAGTTTGATGAAACTAAACATTTTTTAAAATCTTTCTAATACGACTTTATCAAAAAACCACACTAAAAGAGAATAGGTTCACGTCTGTTGCGTTTTTATTACCTTGGTAGGTAGTTTTTAAAATTTCTTCCAATTATACTCATTGAGTTTGGAAGAAATTTTGAAAAACGTGGATTTGAAAAAAAATTGAAGAAGTCTAAGTTGAAAAAATTTTAATACCTAGATAGGAAAATGTTTTCCAACTGTAAAACTTTTTTTAATTCAAATTTCCTTAAAATTTTTTCAATTCGTATTTTTTCATTTTTTTTCAATTTGAAAACTTTTTCCAATGATTTAAAATTTTTCCTCAATTTTTTTACCTAATTGGTTGGATTTTTTAAAAGAACATTAAATTGATAAAAAATAAAATAATTTCAGTATTAGAAAAATTTTAAAATTGGAAATTGGATTAATTTTGAAAAAAAAAATCATAATCAAAGTTATTGAAGAAATTTACAGTTGAAAAAATTGGAGCTCAGAAATTAGAATAAAAGGAGCAATTGAAAAATGAAAAATTTTAAAGTTCAAAGTCCAAAGAATGGCGCTGGAAAAAATCCTTGTTTTAGGATGGAATATAATTCGTTTTTTCAAATTTTTCTGGACCTTTTAATCAAAAAATTAGTATTTGATAAAATCTCAATGGAAGTCTAACTTCCCTCTAACTTCCCTTGAAAAATCGCCTTTGCTTAGTACCATACAGGTACAGATAGAAAATCTGCTTCAACGATTTCTTTGAAAGAAAAAATATACCACATCTAATTAAATATTATATTCAGTCAAAATTTTTTCAAAATTTTGGGAATTATCTTTTTTTTGCAGCAAATTAAAATGAACGTAATTTCAAAGTCGAATTGATGTCTTTTTATCAAATTTTCTAATACCCACTATTTCATGAAAAAAAAAAATCGAAACAAATGGATTCAAATGTATCGCAATTTTCCATAAAACCATTCAACAGCCCTTTTTCATAGGTAATTCCACTCCAATTTTTTTGAAAGGAAATTTTATATCGAAAAAACTCTGCTTTGGCGTATTTTTTGGCAAATTATTGGATTTTTTCATGACGAAAAATTCTTATGATTTTTTCAAAATCTTATCTACACGTAAATATAATCAGAGAAAGCAAACAGAACTACTTTTTATTTTCATGAAACAGTAAGAATAATAAAGAACTTTTGAGAAGAAAGGAGGTATTAGGAAATTTCAATTTTACAGGCCCTCAGTTGATTTTTTGAAAAATTGGGAAATGAATTTTGACAGAAAATATTACTTTCATCACCATGACAATTTTTCTTTCATGAGACAACTGTGCCGAACCGCAAACAAAAAATATTCTATTTTTTTATAGGTAAATTGATTAAACTTGACAAGGCAATTTCGATAATCTCCAAATAGAAAAATGTGTGCACGTACCACAACTCACCACAAAAAAGCTGCATTAAAATATATTCCTAATTGAAATACATATTCAAAAATTAGTACACGCTTATTAGATAATTCTAATTTCGAACCCGCCCATACGCTAGGTACATTTTGATATTTATCTCAATTAAAAAGAACACTGGTGTAGAACGCCGTCGGTAATTAAATTTGTTTTCTGGCACATAATACGAACTACATTTATACATACTATACGAGTACAACACACATATGTACGTCGCATCGTCGTCGTGCGGGTACTGTATATAAAAAATTCACCAAAAGGGGTAACACTACTAGTGATTTTGAAGAGATGACAGTTGACAAAGCCGAGGTGCAGAGCGCACACATGGGGCACGCATAAATAACTCAGCCGATTATTAGCACGCGGCTTCTTTATTCCATAAATTACACGATACGATAGAAATGATTAACTAGAGACCATATTTTATTTGCGATTAAAGAGAGAAATTTTGATGGCATATTTGGTTCGCGTTGTAGGCGATGCGGAGGCGGAAAATGGTTTTTAATCTTTTCGAGGAGGCAATTTTTATAATCGTCACTTTTCGGCCGCGTAGAGAGATTTCCATTCGACGCTTCAAGGCTCTACTGATGGTATTGCGGTTGGGGGATGGAGAAGGGTGGAAAATTTTCTCGTACACCGATTACGTATGCGGGTTACGTTTTTCGGGGTTTCGGTCCGAATTAAAGTGGGTCTGCGGTTGTAAAATATAACCATGTCTCGGCTAAATTCCCGTCCCATACAATTATAGTATAGGGTTAGATTTAAAGTTTCTTGGTTGAAAAGAGATTTTAATATTCGTATCCATATCGTAGAATCAGCAGTACTCTTCTAGTATATCGCGTATTCACGCGACCGTATCGAATACACTTTTTGATACTTCTTTTTTCTCTGCAGAAAAAGACGTAACCAATCGTCCGAGACAGTCGAAAATAAAAGAAATATACGATAAAAGAAATGTCGTCTATAATTCGTCCTCTATAATGTATTTTATTATCGTAAAATGTATATTAACCCTTATGCGTGATATTCGTCTGAAACTTTTTGTATAAAAGCTACCTATAGAATATCAAGGTAAATGGTAAATGAGCTTCGTACATGGTTCATCGAATGTAATATGAAAATTTTATCAATGAATTCAGGGTGAAGAAAAATAGGTTGTTAGAACTGCCGAATTTTTATTTTTCATGCACAACTTAAAAATTGAAGACACATGTTTTTTTTAGCAGAGGCACGGCTAGAATTTTCCCAGAAGGGGGAGGGGGAGATTTTTGAAAATATTCTTTAGAGAGAGAAAAGAAATTTATTTTCTAGCAAATTGGAATAATAATGTAGTGAGTCGAGTAAAGATTTTTTTTTTGGAAAATTAAACATGAAAACCAAAAATGTTCATTTTTTTAAATAGTTGACGATAAATTTATAAATTTTTGAATTATTTCAATCAAAATATATATCAAATTCACAATTTTTCATCGAAAAAAAACTTATTAAAAAAAATTTCATGAACCTTTTGAATTTTTTGTAAGGGTTCTCAAAATTGATTCCAAGAGCAACCCTGCTAAAATTTGTCGATTAAAAAATTCATTAATATAAGTAAACTTTTAAAACATATACTTATTATTATTTGAATTGAAGAACAATACATTTGCTCAAAAATTCAATTTAGGTAAGTATTAGATTTTGAATAGTTCCTAAAATATCAATATCTAGGTACGTATTGAAATTTTGAACGTATTTTTTCAACCTTTCAAAAGTGCCTGAAATATAAAAAATTAAAAAAAATTAAAGATTGAATTTTAGGTTCAACTTTCTAGTTTTCTAGCATATCCAAAATTGAAAAAGTCAAAAATGAACTTTTTTCCTCAAAATTTTAGCTTTTTAGGAGTGCCCAAAATATGCATCAAAATTGAAGTACATAATTCAAAAATTGATTTTTTGGCTGCAACTTTCTCAACTTACCAAGGGTTCTCAAAACACCAAAAATGTAATTTTTGACTTTGGCTGGTGTTTTCAAGCTTTTCACAGGATTACAAAATACGTATTGAAAATTGAATTTTTGCGGACAACTTTCTATAGATTTTTATGGACACTCAAAATATCAAAAACTGAATTTTCTGTCTTCAACCTACTTTTTTAAAAGTTCCCAAAACATTGAAAATTGAAAAATCTTCAAACTCTTGCAACAACTTTCCAGCTAACAAACATTCCCATCCCAAAAAATTTTTAAATTGAGAATAATTATTCGAGAATGAAATTTTTTGGCCGAAATTTTCAAGCTTTTCAAAAGTTTTAAAAAAATCAAATACCTATGAAAAATAATCAAAAATTGAATTTTTTGGCCCTCCAAAATGTAAAAAATTCAAGAAAAAATCAATAATACCTATACAATTTTCTAGGCTTTCAGTGGTACTTAAAACATCAAAAATTAACTTTCATTCGCGCTTTTCAGCTTACAGAGGATCCAAAAACATAACGATATTACTTAAGAAATCAAACAATGTAATTTCTTGATCACAATTTTTCAGCTTTTTAGGGCACCTCAAAATATCAAAAATTTATAAAAGTCAGAAATTGAATTGATTTTTTGGTCACAATTCTTTTGTTTTTTAGGAAATCTCAAAACATCAAAAATGATTGGAAAATGCCTCAAATTCGTATTTTGACCTCAGCTTTCTAACTTTTGGATTTCTCACAACATTAAAAATTAAAAATAGTCAAAAATTAAATTCTTGACCCATTTTTTTCAGCCTTTCAAGAGCTTTCAAAACAACAAAAATTAAAATAAACTTATTGTAAATTGGGCTTTTTGACAGCAATTTTTTAGTTTTCGGGGGATTTTGTCATCGAAAATTCGAAAAAATTAAAAAATTGAAGTTTGGCTGGGCTTTTCTACCTTTTCAGAAGTTCTTATTTGTTCCAAAGTTGAAAAAAAAAATAACTGATCATTAAAATTTGTTGTCCTAGCGTAAAATCTGATCGTGTTTTAATTTTGGAAAGATGAATGTCTTTTGAAAACTACAAACGAGTTAAGTAAGAAAAAAAATGAGCCTTTGTGCATGAAATTCGCAATTATTTTCAACAAATGTGATCTTTTTCTTCTTGAAATTTCACCCAAAAGTGATCAATGACTTAAAAATCACCCAACACTGCATTCATCCAAGTCCCAAAAAATTATTAAAACTTAAAAATTTGAAAAATTCTCATATAGTGATTCCACACAATTTTCAATTTGGAGATTAGTTACATTCTGAAATGAGATTCCGAGAGAATTAAAACCAGATTCGTATTTAGAGTGGTACATACCTACACCAGTTTTTGCAATGGGCGTTCATTGTCACTATTCTCACTCACAAGGAAGGTATCCCAACTCGAAGTAAAATTTTAAGATGAAAAAAAAATAAATTGAAAGTGTATCATAAAGGAACTCCATTTCCGGAACTTCCGGATTTCAAATTCATTTCTCGAATTTTGGTGAATTTTTGAAATTTCAAAATTGAGTCATTGCCCTGCAAAATATGAAAATTTGATTTCAACAAAAAAAAAACACTGAAATTTGGTAGGTATATACCCTATTTTCAACATGTCGAATGGTTTAAAAGTAGTTTCGAGACGTTTCGGAGTATCCAAACAATTTTGGAATTTTCCAGCACTGGAGAAAAGCCTATAAAAATGGTGCATATGAACTTGACCATAATTATTTTTGACCTCTAAAAATGGGAAATCTGCGAGTACAGGTGCTGAAATTCACATGGAACATTTTTATGGAATTTTTTACGAGGCTGGAAATTTTCAAAATTTTCTGGAAGCTCTGAAACGTTTTGAAACCGCTTCCAATCGATTCGGGAGGTCGAAAATAAAGTATTTACCAAATTTCAACTTTTTTCGTTGATTGGATTGGATAAAATTCTCAAGTTGATGAGGTAATTTTGAAATTTTAAAATTTCATCAAAATTCGAGAGTACTTTCGATTAATTTTTGTTTCACCTTAAAATTTTACTCCGAATTGGATTACCTCCCTTTTCAGCCAAAATTAGCCCTATAAATCAAAAATCGTCTTATTCTACAACTAAGGATCAATTTTCACAGAAATTTCGTTAAATTCGATCACGACCTAAAAATTCTTTAGATTTTTGTATTTCGTCATTTTTTCTTCTGACAAATTCGCATTTCAGTTTTATAAAAATTACCAATTAAATCACCAAAAAAATCATTTTAGAACTTCATACAAAGTACCTACATCCGCAAATACAAAAAAAGCAAAATATAAAATATAAAACCACACTTTTCATTCGCGCGACACCGCCGACGAATAGAAAATCAATAAACCAACCTTTTCGTCATCTTGTTCCAAAAAAAATGAGCATTCGTACGTGAAACAGAAAAAAACCCCGTACGAGAGTCGTGAAAAGATAAATTTATTCGATTTCGCACCGAGAACGCCATCAGGGAGATGCATACGAAGGCTGTAGGATTGCTGATGCGGGATTGGCATAAGGCTACAGCTCGTAAGTACACAGTCGTAGAAGAACCCCCCGCCGAGGGAAAAAGTCGAGGAAAGCGTGTAGGTGGACAGAGAGAGCGTCATTATCGGACATTATTATTCATTCGAAAAGATAAACATTTCATGCGATAGGACGTCGGTCGGCGCGCCAACGCCAAACTTACCGGTAGGATTTTTAAAAGGATTCGACGAAATCGTTTAGCAGTTTATTTTGAATACGCAAACGACGGTAAACATAGCCCGGTTATGCATTGAATGGCCAAAAGGACGTAGTACCTTTTGTCCTTTGTCGTTTATCCTGTTACGCGGTGGACAACAAGCGCGCATATCATTTAATGAAATCCCCTAAGATTTGGCGGTCCCTTTTTACTGTGTATATTCTTGGTGAACGATAACATTAGACTTTAAACTTGGTCCTTTCGTATTAAACCGAAAATAAATCTTCGCCAAGTTGCGGTGCCGAGCTTTTCCTATTTTTATTGCTCTATAAACTTTTTTTAATGGCTATATCCTAGCTCTAGAGTGCGGCGTAGAAATATAACGAATTGTTTTTTTCGTTCTAGCTCGATCGAGTCGAGAAGTTAAAAAAATGGTTTTAAGAGTGAAAAAAACTATGGAAACGGATGGCTGCAGATCTCAATCGGTATGGGAAAATATTTTAATTATGTGGAAGCGGGGACAAAATAATTGAGAAATTTTTTTTCTCAAGGGTCATTGGCGATAGTGGTACATGAAAAGGAAACGTTGAACATAAATTCGATACATAAGATCAACGCGGTCGTCAATTAAATATCGCTGCGTATTTGATTTAATATAACGCAAACGCGACCATATTGGATATCCTGCCACCTGTGTGACCGATACACGTAGAGGCGCTTTTTCACCATATACGATGACCTTTTTGGTCCAACTTGTGTAAAACACACCTGCTTTTTATCGAGTGTACGGCTTCGACGTGTAATTCGGTGCACACCCGAAGATAGTATCGGTTGCCTTAATGTCGTAAATATATAGGTACCAGTCGAAGGTAGAAAGGAAACTAGTTACAAGTACAGGCGAACTGAAAACCTAGCCACATCCTTTATACCATGTATGCGAGCTTAATACCTTAATTTAATTTGCCACGTTATCTGCGTATGCGATAATTAATAAATGAATGGAAATATTAATGCTGATTTTTTTTTGCATTGAATATGCATGAATTTTAGGTCGAAATAGGTATTGAATTGTTTGTATTTAACTGTTTAGAAGAAAAGTTGAATTGGAGACCTGTCGCAAAGAAACCAGGTTAATGTTCAAAGGGTAATTTTTACTGGAGAGGTGTTGAGTTTTCAATATGGGTATGACCCCATTAGTGATTTGAAATAAAGTGATTTTTGGCACTCCATTGGGCACTATAGGAATCCAAATTGAATACACAAAAAAATTGTAATTTTTTGCCCAAAAACCTGGTTACCAAATGAATTATTCATTTTTAAAAATTTTGGAAAAATGAGTGAAATTTTCAATGTTTTTATTTTAGGAAAACGTCAAAAAATTGTCATAAATTTTCCTAGATCGAGCTGAAATTTGGTACCCAGATCATGCATAAAATATCCTCCAAGTGGGCCAAATTTCAGGTTTGAAGAATTTTTCTATTCATCTTAAAATTTGATCTCAAAATAACTCCGAAATGAATCATTCTTGAACTTTTTCAACAGGTTTACGGCCATTTTCACGAAGCCAAGTTCCCGAATGGACATTTTCCCGAATGGACATTTTCCAGAATAGGGCATATACCGAAATCTTTCCTCACGAATATCTTTTCCCGAAGGTAAAAATCTCGAATAACGTATTTTACGAAAAAAGAGGAAGGTTGGTTGAAATTGAAAATTTCTGGATTCGTATGAAATTTTTCATGATTTCCTCGCTCAAATTCAATATTTTACATTACTTTCATAAACAACCAAATGCAGTGGCGTCGGAAGCTTTTTTTTGGGGGAGGATGCAAAGTGAGTACCAAACCTTATAACAGAAGGATTTTCGGGAGGAGGGAGAAAAAGGAACCTTTTTCGCACTGTTGACTCAAATAATCTATATTGTTACGAGACAAAACGAGACAATAAGCAAAATTAATATCTAATACACAGATAACTATCATTCTATGGAGAATTTTCTGAGTTTGGGCCACCATACGGGGGGAGGGGGAGGGAAAGTAATTTGGTGAAATGTAATATGGCAAACATTTCTGTACCCTATGTAGCATACCTTCACCAAATTTCAGCCTTGGACCTTCATTTTTTTGGGACCCCACATTTTAGGGATCTGCCCCCTCAAAGAGGTAGGGGTTAGGCGACAATTCTAACAACTCAAACGGAATGTATCGATCAATAATGAACAGCAAATGTCATAATATTTCGATTTCAATGTGATTTTGAACAGCAAAAAATTTTCGTAGTTGGGAGCTCTGAGGGAGCGCGCTGGGGGGAGGGGGTCAGAGGCACCAACGTTTTCACATCCTGTTTTGGTTTGAAAAAATATTTCCAACAAGAATTACCTTTTGGATCGCAATTCCTGTCGTATTTCGGCGTTACAACGACAATTTTGAGCGTTTTTCAAGTTTTAAGGGTCCACAGGGGGCAGGAGGGGGTGCAAATCGAAAAATGGACTACGGCAGTGATTTGTACACCTTACGTAGTATATTTTCACAAAATTTCGGTTTCGAGTGTTCACTTCCACAAAATCCACATTTTGGGGGGTTGTATCCCCTCAGGAAGGTGAGGGAGGAAAAATGATTTTGATGGTGAAAATGGAATCTACAGATCAATATCTAACATTAGACATCAAGATATTTCATTTCTAACAGAAAATCGATTTTTAGGAATTTTTTCAAAATTGCGAGCCCCACCCCCCTCGAAGAGGAGGGGAGCGCGGATGGCTCCCGGTCTCACAACCTTTTTTTGGGCCCCGAGATTCATCATACCAAAATTCACGCTTCTTTCATTAAATGCAGTTTTTTTGGGGTTTGCCTCCCAACTATAAGTACAAGAACTTGGAATAACAGAAGAATTTTCGGGGGAGGGGGCAAAAAAGAACCTTTTTTCGCACTAATGACTCAAAAAATTCATATAACTGTGATTTTGTCCACGCCCGAGCGAAGCGAAGACCAAGCTTTGAAAAAATTGAGTGTTTAATGCCCAAAAAGGTTTTTTTTCATGTTTTAATGCTTCGAAAATCCCGATCTTATGCAATTGGGGGTTTGCAATGCACTCTTTGTACCCACCTTCCGGTGCCACTGCCCCCCCCCCCCCCCCTCCAACACTTAAAAACCGTAATTATAGGGTTATATTTATGTAGATTATTCATGTTATGAGTTAAAGCTTTTTTTTTTCAGTTTTTATTTCACTGATGGGTTGTGGTTTTTTTCATCAGCAGGGTTTCAAAAACTCACAAAAGGATAGAGGTCAGAAATATCGGTAATTTTCGTTATCTATAGTTGTCAACAAATTTTCAAAAGTTGTTGACAATTTTAATAATTTGTTTCACTTATAGACACTGGAATACCAAGATGCCTTACTGGTGGACACAGACGTGAGGGGATTCTGTAAATAATTACTTACATATTTTCCGCTAGATCGCGTTGATCATAAATCCCCAAAAACTACTTTTTGTTTGGTTTTGACATGAAATTCATAGGCAGTATCATAAAAAATGCTCTTTTTTGTTTGCTTCTCGTATAGAATTCACATGCAGTATCAAAAAAATTTTTCTTGCGATTTCATTGGTTGAAAGTCACGTGACTTTCAACCAATGAAATCGCAAGAAAATTTTTTTTCAAATACTGCTTATGAATTCCATGCCAAAACTAAACAAAAAGTCGTTTCGGGGATTTATGATCAGCGCGATCTAGCGGGAATCAAGTGAGTAATTATTTACGAAAATTTTGCGTAATCCCCTTTCCGCTGTGACCAGCAGAGAGGCATCTTGGTATTCCAGTGTCTATAGTTTCACTATGCAAAAAATCCAATTTTTCTGGGCTAAGCCTACTTTACTTGTATGTTGTGGTGGTTTTGTGATGTAGAAAACATCCGAACCGAACTCTTAAGTACCTACTTAAAATTACAAAATTCACAAAAAATTCGACAAAATTTGGCAAGGAGTGTAAAAATACGAATTGAGGAAAAAATACCTAGTTCCTTGACCATGACCACCATACCATGGTTTTTAGTAGTCATGGACAAGATTCGTTTAAAAAAACGTCATTTTGCCCATTTCATTGCTCTTTTGATAAATTTTTCCACTTTTCACATTATAGTTATTTGTTTACTGTGTATTCACATTATTACCTAGATACTTTCAAAAAAAAAAATGAAAAATAAAAAAAAACTTGAAAAAACGAAAACTTTGGAATTTCATTAAAAACAGAAACAAAAATCGGGAAATTTTCCGTTTTTCTGACCAAAATTAAGTGATTTTTTAGTACATTAGTAGTTACGATTAAGGTTACAGTTATGGTTACGGTTGGGTTTCGCACCCTTGGTATTCACAAAACGATTATTTTTCAAAAAATTTAAATCTTTATTTTCCCCCTCAATTGTGGAAGCACTTTTGAAAAAACTTAAAATCAACTGATTAATCAATTAATCGATTATTCCGATTATTTTTACCGAATAATCGGTTTTTTCGATTAATCGATTATTAATCGCTCAACACTAATCGTAAGAAAAGGAAAAGAGAGAAATCAGAATCGAAAATATTTCGACTTGTATGGACTTTTTTAATGATTTTTGCCATTAAAAATTCAAAAAATTCACTTTTTTAAAGGCAGCCGCTTCCTCTCCCTCTTCTTTCATTCTCCCCTCCCCTCCCCTCCCCCACCCCCTCCCCTCCCTCCATTTGAACAGACCTTCTTTTTTCTATCTTTCAATAAAAAGTTGAAGGAAAACATGTTTAAAAAAATAGCTTTCATATTGAAATTGTTTAAAATCTTGTCATTTTCCTGCTTTCTTGCTGCTTAAAGCAAAATATCGCTATTTTCTTGTTTTTTTTTTTGCTTTAACACACCTTGAATTTTTACTGAATACGCGGGGGTAAAAATTTTGAAAAAAAAGTAATTTTTGCAAAAAAATTACTATTTTTAAGTAACGCTGACTGGAATAAAGTGTTGCTGTCAACGTTTAACAACTTTTTAAATTTTGACAATTTTGTCAAATTACAGTCAAAATTTTGAAAATTTTATTGAGTCTAGGGAAAGACATGACTCTTTAACAAAAAAAAATATCTATCGTTAAATATGTCAAATGCATAAATGTCTTTTAAAAAAATTGAAAATTAGGCCACCAAAAAAATTGTAAAATATTGATCAAAATAATTGAAGAAGGTTTGCAGAATTTTGGAAAAATGCAAGGACTTATTTATTCCAAAATTTGTTGATTTTTTCAAGTAAGTATTCATTGATTTTTTTTTGAAAATATTTATTGATTTTTCCAAGTAAGTTAGTGTTAATTTTTTGTCAACTTAATAGCCCTTTCGAGACCGGTTGAGATAAATACCTACAAATGAAATTTTGTAAGTTTTTGAGTTCCCCCAAATGTGCCAATAACGCCAATGTTCTGCAGACTTCAACGTTTTACAAGCTCTGTACAAGTTTCCATGTGTTTCTTCGAAAAAAAATTCAGGCTCGGAGCAAATATAATTTTCTGCATCTCTCCCTTTCGTCAGCCCTGGATTTCCAAGAAACACGGTAACCTAATTTGATCCAGTTGGATCAACTCATAATCAATTTTTTCATCTGATCGTACGAACATGTTATTATTTTGTGTACAAGTACATGTAACTGAACCTATTTTTTCACCAAGTTCAATAATTTACTAAGGTATACACAAGATGTACTCTTACAACGCTATTTCTCTCGATTGTACACCGCGTAAGTAATTTGAACAGGCGCCAATTTATGCTTGAGCGAGTAGGTAGATTTAGCACTCGAAATGGTTTTTCCTTATCAACGAATTATTTTCTTTTTCACTTCCATTCTATTTGCCGCGTACGACATTATCGCGTCATTTTCGCGTGCCATTGTGATAATGGATGATACTCGAGAAAATGTGATTCCTTTATACAATTCAAATATTGTCTAGCGTATTCGCGAAACGCACCGCGGTGATTGAGAGGAACAGGAGGTGTATCGGTGTACCGAAGAATACACATTTTATTTGTCGCATTCCTCACGTCCAATCTAGCAGAATTAATGAAACTTTCATCTCGTCTTGTTTGTTCGCGTTCGCCTCGAACCAATTCAAAATTCTTAAGCACCATTATTATTATACTACCCGAATGTCTTTCAACTAACATGCTACTATACGAGTACTTCCCCCTACGCGCGCCGGATTGAATTACGTATTCTTGCCGCTCTCTAAAGGGTGATAATGTCCTTAAACGTTACAATATTAAATAATGACGCAAGGTGTATTATATGAAAAGAGTTGAAACTGTTTTATCCTATATACTCGATATTAAACTTAAATAACGACCGAGCATTATGATGATGATACTACGCTCGTATAACACTTTTCCGGGCAACCTTTCGAGTTTCCAAGCTGTACTGCTCGTACTGCATTGGAGAACGCATCCTCTCCCCTATCCGCCAACAACAGCTTCTTTACCAAATAGAGTGTTAACCGCGAATTTGTTTTCTTTCTGTTCGATTTACTTCGATTCATGAAGTGGGTTTAATTTAAATCGCAGAGAGGGATTAGGTTTGCTGGGGTGTTTCTTGGGTATATCGAGTGTTAATTGTTGGCTTTTTCTTTTATGTCTTTTTAGTATTCATTTCATCGGATATGATTACAATAGCACTTGCTCTTCCATATTCTTGGAAGGACATTTTTTTTATCAAGCTCAGAAAAGATTAATAACAAGGGATTCACCTACTGGATCTCAAAAACGAATTCTTGCCAATTCCTAGATTTTTCTGGCAATTTTCATACCATTTTTCTTATTTTTAAATCTGTTCAAAAAAGTATCCCTTTTTTTACTTTTTAATTAAAAACCCCAAAGAGGAGAAAAATGTTGAAAAATCTTGCTTATAACAGTAAAATTTTTAGAATTCAAGCATTCGAAAGTGAGATAAGTGATAACTTTTGCGATGAAAATAAATCCCGAATACTAATCAGTAATCTCAAAAGTCATCCCGCGATTTTTCCGGGAATTTGAGGTTAGGGTGATTTTTGGGATGAAAATCAAATTTACAAATCATCCCACAATTTTTCTAAGCTTTGAGACTGAGATGATTTTTGGAATGAAAATTCATCCCAGAAACCAACCCAGTCCGAAAGCTCGGAAAAATCATCCCTTAATTAAAGTTCGGAAAAATCGTGGGTTTATTTACTTACGGGATGAAAATTCAACCCAACAATCACCGTAGTCTCAAAAGCTCGGAAAAATTGTTGGATGATTATTGAGAATCGTGGGATGATTTGTGAGACGGATTTTCATCCCAAAAATCATCCCACTCTCAAAACTTCGGAGAAATGAAGGGATTATTTGTTGGATGGAAATTCCTCACAAGAATCATCCCAGTTTCAAAAGTTCGGAAAAATAGTAGGATAATTAGTGAGAATCGTAGGATTATTTTTGGCATAGAAAGTCTCCCAAAAATCTTCCCAGCCTGAAAATCTTGGGAAAATTATTGGAAGATTAGTGAGAATCGTGGGATGATTTGTGGGACGGATTTTCATCCCAAAAATCATCAGCCATCCCAGACTCAAAAGTTTGGAAAAATCGTGAGACTATTTTTGGGATGGAGGAAATCCATCACAAAAATCACCCATCTTCAAAACCTCGGAAAATTTTTTGGACGATTAGTAGAAATCTGGGCATGATTTTTGGGATTGATTTTCATCCCAAAATTCATCCCAGTCTCAAACAAAAGTTTGGAAAAATGATGTAATCATTTTTGGTATGGAAATTCATTTCAAAAATCATCTCAGCTTCAAAAGCTCGGAAAAATTGGATAATTAGTGAGAATCGTGGAATGATTTATGAGATGGATTTTCACTCCAACAATCATCCTAGTCTCAAAAGTTCGGGAAAGTGAAATGATTAATTTTTTGGGATGAAAATTCATTCCAACAATCATCCCAGTCTCAAAAGCTTGGAAAAATTGTTGAATAATTAGTGAGAATCGTAAGATGAATACCGGTAGTGAGATGGATTTTCACCCCAAAAATTATCTCAGCGGCAAAAGCTCGGAAAAATTGTTGGATGATTAGTGAGAATTGTGAGATGATTAGTGAAATGGATTTTCATCCCGAAAAACATCCCAGCCTTAAAAGTTCGGGAAAATGATGGGATTATTTTTGAGATGAAAATTCGTCCCAAAAATCATCTCACCTTCAACAGTTTGGAAAAATAGTAGGATAATTAGAGAGCATTGTGGGATTATTTTTGGGATGGAAAGTCATCCCAAAAATCATCCCAGCCTAAAAATCTCGGAAAAATTGTTGGATGATTAGTGAGAATCGTGGGATGATTTTTGGGATGGATTTTGATCCCAAAAATTATCCCAACCTGAAAATTTCGGAAAAATCGTAGGATTATTTCTGGGACGGAAATTCATCCCAAAAATCACCCCACCTTCAAAACCTCGGAAAAATTGTTGGGTTATTAATTGGAATTTTGAGATGATTCTTTGGGATTGATTTTCATCCCAAAAGTCATCCCAGTCCCAAAAGTTCGGAAAAATGTTGGGATTATTTTTGGGATGAAAATTTGTCCCAAAAATCACCTCACCTTCAACAGTTTGGAAAAATAGTAGGATAATTAGAGAGCATTGCGGGATTATTTTTTGGGATGGAAAATCATCCCAAAAATCATCCCAGCCTAAAAATCTCGGAAAAATTGTTGGATGATTAGTGAGAATCGTGGGATGATTTTTGGGATGGATTTTGATCCCAAAAATTATTCCAGTCTCAAAGGTTCGGAAAAATGATGGGATTATTTTTGGGATGGAAATTTGTCCCAAAAATCACCTCATCCTCAAAACCTCGGAAAAATTGTTGGATTATTAGTTAGAATTTTAGGATGATTCGTTGGGATTGATTTTCATCCCAAAAGGCATCCCAGTGTCAAAAGTTCGGAAAAATTATGGTATTATTTTTGGGATGGAAATTCATCACAAAAATCATCCCAGCCTAAAAACCTCGGAAAAATTGTTGGATGATTTGTGAGAATTCTGGGATGATTTTTGGGATGGATTTTGATCTTAAAAATTATCCCATTCTCAAAAGTTTGGAAAAATGATGGGGTTATTTTTGGGATGGAAATTCATCACAAAAATCATCCCAGCCTAAAAACCTCGGAAAAATTGTTGGATGATTTGTGAGAATTCTGGGATGATTTTTGGGATGGATTTTGATCTCAAAAATTATCTCATTCTCAAAAGTTTGGAAAAATGATGGGGTTATTTTTGGGATGGAAATTCATCCCAAAAATCATCCCAACCTGAAAAGTTCGGAAAAATTGTAGGATTATTTCTGGGACGGAAATTTATCCCAAAAATCATCCCCAAAACCTTGAAAAAATTGTTGGATTATTAGTTATGAATTTTGGGATGAATTTTACGATTAATTTTCATCCATCATCCCAGCCTCAAAGTTCGGAGAAATCGTGGGACGATTTTTTTCTATTGATTTTCTCACCAACTTCAGAGCTCGGAAAAATCGTTTGATGATTTGTCAGATTGATTTTCATCCCAAAATCATCCCAGCCTCAAAACCTCAAAGAATTCATTTCATCGTCGAAAGCTCGACAAAATCGAGGGATGACTTGTATGAGATTGATTTATTTCCCAAAAATCATCCCTGCCACAAAAGCTCGGCAAAGTGGTGGGATGATCTGTAAAAATAATTTTCATCGAAAAAGTCATATTACTCCCGGAAAAAGCGTGGGACGATTTTGTGAGATCGATTTTCATCCTAAAGTCATCTCACCTACGAATGCTTGAAAAAATCATGGAATAATTTTTGGAAATGATTTTCATTTCGTTATGAAATAAGCTGAGAAATACATCCTTCTGAATTTCAACAAAATTTCCGCGAAAATTACAAAAATCTTCAAATTTTCTCAGACTTTTCCAAATTTTTTTAATACTCTGACATTTACAGATTTTCGAGAAAACAGATACCCTAACTATGTATACTTGAATTTCAAAAAAATATTTTAACCCTTTCACGTCACATTTACCTACTCAACATTTCTGGTCAAATTTTTAGGAATTGTACTTTTTTTTGAGCCTAGTCAATACTTACCTACCTATTTAGTAGCAGAAAATTCATCCCATCAACACATCACACCTTTTAAAGCTCATTGAAAAAAAATCACACCCTTTTCTATCCACAACAGTTCAACAACTCACTCCTACACCTCGTTCTATATTTATTAATAAACATTAAACACGGCTAAAACCACGATCGGGAAGATATAACGAAAAAACAAAATTTCAATATACATTTACCACGCATTCTCATCAAAATACACACCGCGTACGGAGGGGTTAACCAGTGAAATATCAATCATACTTTATTAGGATTCAGTATATATCGGGCACAAAGGGAAGAGTGATTATAATCGGGTCGACACACGTGATATTTGATCAATTTTAAAGGTTAACCATAAGCGTAAAGTGGTTACGAATATATACGTGGTAACGATACGGTGTTATAACATTGTATCGACGCTTTATAATAGCTAACGTTAAAATGATAGGGGGCGGTAAAATGATTCCACACCAAAAGGAACCGCTCAATCATAGAAGGACTTTTCCCAAAAGGCCGATCTATCTTATAATACACCATATAAACTACGTATAGGCAATAATGTTACCGGGTTTAAAGTTACTACGTTGGCTTCTTGTTTTTTTGTTTTTTTCTCTCGCACTCTCCTAAAGAAGAATATTCGCGAAACGTACGCTAAAATTATTACCATTTTTCTGCCTCTCCTAACACCGAAATAATTGCCTCAATCTGCGATAATTTTTTCCTCGTGCGATGCTACATAGGTAGCCCAAGTTCCAAGGTAACAATGGTTAATTTTTAATGCCGATAAGTGTACTTTCTACGGCGGTTTAATTACACGCCCAATGTAAAGCAGTAGAATTCATTATTAAAGGCAAAGTTTAAAGGCGAAGAGCTTTTAAGGTACGGGTTATTATTACTTGAGAAGTGTGTAATATTATAATAGGCTCGTTGCTGCGCCAGACACTCGCTTAGTAATGGGTTATTAAATATTAAAGAACAAAACCCGCTGGATAGAAAAGTTATTAAAAACCTCTTTCGATGTATGAGCGCGTATTTCGGTTCACTCTCCGGTCCCTGGCAATGGCATTCAAAATTTTGCCAAAGTTTAACCCATCGACGAATCGAAACCACGATCGAATACTCGAACGAGAAAGTCATTCTGCTCATCGAGACATCATTAATATCATTAGAAATACTCGTATATCCGGATCGCCACCCCAGCCATAAAAATATTAGATAATCTCGCAATTTTTCCCCATTTCGCTGGTCTTTTAACTTCGTACCTTGTGGAAAATAGGAAAGATCCCTACTGAAATCCAATACCGTATCACAAATTACGTACCCAGTCCGCTCTCGTTGGCGAAAGGTACGAGCAAGAAAATTATACGACACGGCGTGAAAATACAACCGGGGGAATGTGCAGTGACGGGTAATCTGTGAAATGGGTTGTGTTAATTAGAGGCTGGATAGCTAAGTGCTCGTGGCACTGTTAGTACCTTGTCATCGGCAACCCGCAACGCAATCCACCACTCGTAAACACATGGGCAACCCGAAACACCCCCGCTTCTCCTCCAACCCTTATATACAGAACGGATGTCATTTTTGTTACAATACATCGTGAAACGGGTAAAATATACTCGTCGCAGTACATTTACAGATATACCTACACGGACCGAATAGCAGAGAGTTTAATAGAAAACCCTTTTTCGTCATTTATGTGACTCGATTCGAGGATCAACTGTTCGTGTAATTTAATTATTCTTCGCCGGTTAATTTACACGATAAATCTTTCGCCATGGTGCGGATATAGATACGGTTCCAGTAGACGATAAATAGGTATTAGGTACGGGCAGGTAGCAGGTATAGTATTTCCGCTTGTTCCGTGGTCCGATGTGATGTTTTCGACGAAGGAGATAATTAATTTTTTTCTCCGCGGCGTTTTATGGTAATGTTTCAATACTGTGGACAGTGGTGCAATTGTGTGTATTATTTCGACGAATGTGGATGTTTTGGAGGATTTTCAAAGATTTGATGGATTGATTTGATCTCGGAGGGTGAGCGAGGGTTGTACAGAATTTTCAATGAAGAGAGGTCATCGAATTTGAAAATTTTCGAGTACGAGTCCAAATTTGGGTAATAAATAATAGTCCAGCCAAATAAGAGAAAAAATGTACCAATGCCCCCAAAAATTCAATCCTGACTTTTTTTCGCGTTTTACGCTCGTAATGGTCCACTACACAAAATACTAAAATGGACACCCCCATAAACCTCCGATGCCCCCAGGGGAGGGGTAAATGTCTGCTGAAAACCGGTTTTTCGTGAATATCTCCTCAACTAAGCCTCAAAATTGAAAAATAGTTATGAACAATCTTGTTTTACGTGTAATTTCCTATCAGAAAGTTTATGTTGTTTTTTTTTTTGCAAAAACACTCACTTCCTTGACCAAAAAATAAGGGTAAAAAACACCTATTTTTCAACAATTTACAGCATTTTTTGAAAAAATCAAAACTTTTGTGAATATCTTCTCAAATTAGCCTCAAAAAGGAAAAATGGTGATTAACAATCATGTTCTACGACTCTACGTGTATTTTCCTATCAGATAGGTTCGCTTTTTTTCGAAAACACCCACTTCTTTGCCCAGAAATTAAAGGTGAAAAACGTCTATTTTTCAAATATTTACAGTATTTTTGGAAATGATGGAAATACGAAGTTGAAAGTACCCAAAATTAATCTGAAAATTGTAATTGGCATGCCAAACATAGGCGTGACTGGACCTTCTGAGTGGAGTGTGCCAAAACTTTTGAGCCCTCCAATAAAATAAAATGTCTACCCATGTCCAATAAAATTTTAATCAAAATAATAAATAATATTGAATCAAAATCGGAATTAAAATTAAGTTTTTTTTTCATTGAATGGGTCAAATTTTCATCTTTTGATGGACGATGAGGTAATTTTGAAATTTCAAAAACTATCCAAAATTCGAGAAATGAACTTTAGCTCCAGAAATTTTAGATATTCCAACTCAAAGTAAAATTTTGAGCCCAAACAAAAATAAATCGAAAGTACATCATAAAAGAACCTCATACGCAAAATTTCAGATGCTGAAGTTCATTTTTCAAATTTTGGCGAATTTTGGAAATAAAAATTCAGCGAGTGACTTTTCATCGAAAAATATGACTCGAGGACTTTTTCACAACGTGATAAAAAATATCCCATTAGAAGATTGTGAATTAGTGCATTCAACGTTATCTAAATTTTCAAAAATTGTGTACTCGATCTTAAAAAGAAAGATTCTTTACAAATCAAAAATTTTTATGAAATTTCCATAATATCATAAAAATTGCAAGGTTTCCAAAAAAATAATAATTTCTCAAGAAATCTGGCTGTATAGTATAGTACAGTCATTTTAGGTTTCTGCCCAAAAAAAATTAGCAGAAGAGGGAAGTTTCGAATATAAGCTCAGTAAAGTATGTACTTCAATATTCCCGAACCTCCCTAAGATTGGTGCATATTTAGATCCCCTTTTGGGGGCGAGGGGGTTCAAATGTTGGTTTTTCGGCCATAACTTTCAAAATTATGCACTTACGAAAAAAAAGTTGAAAAAAAAGTTGTAGCGCATAAAAAAACAAACAACTTTGTTATTTACAGTATTTCCCTAGGATGCCATGGGGAGGAGCTGGAGCTTTGTGAAAAAAATTGTAAAATGTATAACCGACCCTCATATCAAAGTAGGGGGATGGACCCTCTGTGGAAAAAGCCGCATTTTCCCCCTGGAATATCTCAGCTACAGTGAGAAATTCGAAAAATTGGTTCAAACAAACGTTGTAGAGCGTCAAAAGACGAACATTTTACTTTTTTTACTTTTTTTCTACGCGGTTTTGGGAGTGAGCTATTGCAAAAAGAAAAAAAAGCGGGGGTTCGAAAATTTTTCAATAATTCAATACATAAATTACGCCAGGTATAAAATTTAGCGAACCGATAGTCTAACAAGTTGGTTTCTCGGGTTTTCATGGTTGCTGAACTCGATTTTTATAATAATTCAACATCTGGACCCAAATTAGGCCCCAAAACAGGGGGTTAAAAATTCGTGAAAAAGTTTTGAACGCTCCCCCGATTTTTATTTTTACACTAGCTCACTTCCAAGACCACGTAGAAAAAAAGTAAAAAAAGTAAAATGTTCGTCTTTTGACGCTCTACAACGTTTGTTTGAACCAATTTTTCGATGGCGGAAATTCATGAAAAAGTAAAGTAGAAAAAGATTTCAAAAGTAATCTTTCAATATCTATAAAAAAATTCCAGAGGAAATTGTTAAAAATTCGAAATTTTCATTTTTCATAATAGAATTATTGAAAATCATGTTTTCTTCTGATTTTCTTGCTATTTTCTGCATTTTTTTTTTTTTTTTTGCCAGGATACAGTCAGACATCATAATTATTAGAAACAAAAATACTCAATTTTTAGCCCCCCCCCCATTGCTCTCCCGGTCAAAAATTGTGGTTTCAATTTTTCACAAATTTTTCTAACAGAAAATTTGGGCTTGATTCGAAGCAAAAACGATACAGACTTATGGACTTATTAACCCTCGATCATTATTTCACAAGCCCCACCCTTTGTGAAACAGACAATTTTCTTCTTCTAACAAGTGTTTTTGGTAAATTAATGATTGAATTCGAGTTTAAATCAGTTGGTTTTCGAACTGCTTGAATTATTTACTACATATTATATTTTTCTGCTTTTAAAAAAGGGGTTGGAAGTTTGGGACTGCGGTCCTCCGCAATGAAATGAAAATTGAGGAAGGTTATGCTGCGAAATTCATGAAAACATCTTGTACAATAATAATGTCATACATATTATGTACAATGGGATTGAATCAAATCAAGTTTGATTTTTCAAAAGAAATTCCTTCGAAGCGATAAAAATACAATTTCTGATTTATTAATATTTAGGTATCTACATGCAGGAGCGCACCCGGGGGGAGGGCTCAGTGGGCTCGAGCCCCCCCCCCCCTAGAGCTCGGCAAAGAGATTTTTTCATCATAAAAATGTCAAAGAAGAGCACGATTTTTAGAAAAAATTTGCCCTCGCTTCGCTCAGGCAGTACATTAGTAATTTTTCACTAATTTTTCGATCAAAAATTACTAATTTCTCAGTCAATGTCCCATTTATCAGAAAAAATCATTCATTTTGACTAAAAAAAAAATCATTAAATCTCCACATTTTTCAAATTTTCTTCGCTCAACATCTGTAGTTATATATTATTTGCCTACTGGAAATACCCCAACTACTCCAGCTACTCCAGGCCCACTGAAATAACAGGTTACTTCATTTTTTCATTGAATTTTGACCCCCACCCCATTTTCTCAAAATCTGCGCCCCCCTCAAATAATACCCCACGTTAATTCCATTTTTTCTGAAAACTCAGATTTTTTGACGAATTGTATGAAAATTTAGAGGGTTTTCAACGACAAATGTAAGAAAAAATCAGTTTTTCAATCAATCTAAAACCACTTTTTACAATTTTGATAACATTTCATTCCTATACAAAGAATTCACTCGCATCAATGATAAAATAAAAACACTTCGAAAAATATTCCTCCAGTTTCCAAAAACGATGGGGAAAAAATCGAAAACTCGATTCGAAAATTATATTTACACGAATACACGCGCTTGCTGTATGGATTCCGATAAAACGTCTGCGCTTTCAAGTGGAATTATTTGAACTTGGTTAGACAAATGAGAAAAGCGTAAATTTATCGAGTGTAGCGGGTAAAATCAAAGTTTATTTTATCGAGCGAAGATTTATTACGTATTTGTCGACGGTGACGTTTGCAAAAGAGGTGAAAACACGCCGCCGATGGTAAATTTCACCACAGGATAACATCTTTGACCCGGTTGGTACTGGAAGAGTAGAAATAAAAAGGATAGGATACCCTTAAGTATAGAAAGCTGTGCGGGTTATACATTAGCGTTTTGTGGAAAATTTACATATACACGTACGGTTATCGAAGTTCAAACAAATTCTAGGATTTGGCTTATCAGCGCCTATTGCTTTCTCGGCAGATACACCGGATTCAAACCCTAAGCAAATGGAAAGCCATTAATTATTCGAGCATGTACGATACTTATCAATGATATCGATTTTTTTTCTCGCAACTACGTATAATTTCCGAATCCGCCGCGAGTGTTCGCATTTAAGGGTAAAAATTTACCAGTGACATGTTTAATTTAGTTGCGGGTATTTGCGCTATGCGAGAAAGTTCGCCGGCGTCGAGTTTTCTCTGCTCTTTCTCTCGGTGGCAAATTCATCGCGAAACTAAAGTTTGACGTATGGATTGGGGGTTGTTACCGTTAAACGTGGTAAACTTTCTAATGGACGAAAGGTCTCAGAGGTTGCCGTATAAAGTCGATATCTGACGTGCGCGTACTGCTATTCATTGTTCATTGGTTAACCTTTCGTGACCCCACCTTTAAATAGAAAAAGCTCGGCGGTTTCGTAGCTACGTTAGAACGTACCGTAATTTCATTTCTAACTGTACGTTAACTTTTGGCGAAAACGATTGGTTGGTTGGAAAAAGCGCCAGACCGACTCGTAATGTACTATTTTGAGTGGTAGGGATGAGTGGGGGTGTTTCTGAAAGTTTCAACTTTTTCAAAGCTGAATTGAAATTGTACGTAGTTGCAATTTGAGGGGTATTTAGCGATTTTACGAATAGGTATAAAGGGGATACTTATTTCGTTGTAATTTTCATTTCTGAATTTTTTTGAAAGGATATTTTTTTCGAGAATTAAAATAATGAATAGGTAATCAAAAATACATGATAATTTTTAGCCATCAATGGTAATTTAACAGTTGTTACTTCGCTTCCCCCCCTTCCCAAACCACACCAAGTATCACTAGGTACGTTACATTATGCCCGCGTACAAATACCCACTTATAAATTAGGTATAGATGTTGATATTGAAGAACTTATAAATTATAAATGTTGATATTAAAAATTTTTCAATTTTCCAGGAATAAATTGAAAAAATTGAATTTTTTTACTAGGTATTAATTGTCAAATTCAACAAAATGATAACTGAATCTAAAATTGATATCCTGCGAATTGTTTTGAAGAACTATAAGATATTAGAAAAACGGGCAGATTCAATCGAAATTTTTAAACGATTTTTAATGTAGAGTCGGAAAAGATCTAGATTATTTCATTTTGAAGAAATAATAAGTCCAAGTTTTCTAATGGTGAAAAAAAACTTCTGAAAAATTATCAATTCATACCTACATTATTATTAATAAGTAATTTTTGAGGTTTTAAAAGTGATTTAATAATCTTTTATCAAAAAAGCAAATTAGAAAGGAGAAAAAATATAAAATTATTCTGATTAGGTAGGTAAATAAGAAAGTAGGTAAAGAAATTTGATACGAACTCCTTCTAAAATGACCAAAATTGACGTTTTTTCAAAGGTGACTTTAAAAAAATTATTTTGTGGCAAAAAATTTCAATTTAGTAGACAATAAATTCAACACTTTCAAAGACAAAAATTGGACTATTTTCAAAACAAAATGATGATATTTTTGAAGACAAGTTTGAAGTTTGCAGATAAACGTTGAAATTTTGAAATTTGAACAAAAAATTATGGCATTATTTTTTGAAGACAAAATGTTGAATTTTTGAGGTTTGAAGGAAGAAAGGTGGTACATTTATGTGGGAAAGTACATATTCTTGAAGACAAAAATACGTACATTTTTGGAGATAAAAATAGTAACATTTTTGGATTTTTTGGAGACAAAAATAGTAACATTTTTGGATTTTTAGGGGGGGAAAAAAATAATATTGTAAAATAATAAGTCGTCACTCAGTATGATACACGAATACTTTATTTATTAATAAAGTATAAAGGAATAGGCAAGTTAAATAGAATAGACCGATTAGCTAAACTTGTCACTTCGTGACAGGACGAGACTCAAGATAATAATAATAATAAAAACAAAGATTTGATACAACAATTGTTGTATCGGGATTTGGCAATACTCGGCTGCCAACTCCCTTAAAACTATCCACTCTCAAGACAGAGAGCAGCCAGCAAGGGCCAAGTCTCACCATTACACTTGCCCCTTCGAGCTTACGCGAATAGCTGGCATACGTGTGCATCCAACTATCACGAAGCCGAGGGTAAGCGCGAACTTAGAAACTGACCCCAGTGACCACCCTGCCCCTTCGGGTTTGCCATCGAGAGAGTGGTTAGATCAAGGGAGTAGTCAGCAGAGCAGAGCCAAATACATAAAATTTTGAATCAATTTACAATTTGAATCGGTAGGTTCATCGACCTATATCGAACTGTCACGACAATGAACCTTTAATTAATCGGAAATTCATACAGACAAAATCGGTAAAGTGCAATAACATTTTTCGGACAAATTTGTAAATAGTTATAGTGAAGACCTTTGTCTTCACTGTACATGCTTGATAATCAATCCTTGTTGAAAGTTTATGATGATTGTCATCGAAAATAGGAAAAATTTTACATTCATAATTTTTTTTTTTTTTTTTTTTTTTAATCAATAAGTGTCAATATGATATACGGTGTTGATTGATCGTAATTTCAATTATCAGGTGGTGAATAAATCGTCGTTGTCATTATCGAGTAATAAATCGTTGAGAAAAATTAAATTGCATTTCGAAGTATCGAGTGTATAAATCGTAGTGCCTTCGCCGTAGGTCGTTTTGATTCATCTTGACGCTTGCTATAATAAAAAACCATTCGATCTCATCGAAAGAAAAGAAAATTTTATTATCATTTCGATATCATCGAATTTTAAATGAACAATTATAACCAATTTCTACAGGTAAATTCAAACTAATCTACGAAGAAGAACAAAGCTAACTACGATAGCGGAAACAATTTCGAATATTTTCGAAATTTATGAAAAGAAATATGAATAACACCTCGTAAATACAAAACACAGGATAATATCTCGACCGAGTCAATAATGAGTATAATAAAGGAACTTTGAAAATGAAAAATTTTGACTATTCATAAATATGAAAAAATGAGAAATTTCGATCATTGTCGAATTTGATACAAATAAATGAACAAATTAAAAATAAACAAAACATATTGATCGATCAAATCGAAAATAGGAAAAATAAACGAATGCATCTTCGTATATATCGAAAATAAAGAGACAAAAATAGCGAAAAAAATGTGAAAATATAGAAAATCTAAATGAAATAACGAAGGACGTTATTCTGTGCGAGATACTAAAAATATAGACATTCATTGTAAATAATTATGTACATAGATGTAAATAGGGCATTTGCCCCTTGTACATTACAGGTATTAAATAATAATGTGAAGAAAATTTCCTTCATACCGCAGGGCGGCAGGTTATAAACGGAATGTGGTTTTTTGATTTCCAAGAAATCAGATAATAATTATGTAATATCATTGTATTACTTACGTAACAGGTAATGATAACCCAGGAGAGAAGAAATACGATAAAACAGGAAATAAGCATCGAACGAAAATTAACAGAAAAAATGGCTAATTAATCGTTAGAAAATTCATACAGGAATGCAAGAAATAGAGAGAACAGAAATCAACGTGATTTAAATCCTTCAGCAAAATTATGCAACCAACTGTTGGTGCGCGGAGTTGCCAAATCACTGAGACAAATAACGTATTGGAAACGGAATCCAAAACATTGGTTTTGGAATTGAGAAGATTTTTATTTTTTATTTATTGATTAAGAAAATTTTCTTAATTTTCATAAGAGATACAAATATATTCTTTTTCAAAATCGTTGATAAATTTTAGCATCGCAACTGGTACCGGGGTAGAATTTTTAATTCTGGTACTTCGGCGCAGTGGAGTATTTGTTTCATTGTCGTTAGATGTCTTTGATGTGGAAGCTTTAGCCTTGCGTGTCTCAACATGTCGGGATGCGGCTTGTTTTACCTGATCAAATCTTGTTGGTGTTACCGTTGCTTTCTTGATTGTTTTTTCCAATTTATCCAAATCTTCGGAATTTTTTAATTTTTTCAATTTTTTCGCAACTTTGTCGAATTTTTCGTTGCTTTTAGAAGGGGATTCGTCTGTTTTAGATTTCTTCTGTTCACGATTAGCGAGACGTTGGTCTCTTTGTTTGTTTTCATTGATGATTTTGTCAGCAGTTATTCTGACAGGTGTCTTAATTTCTTTATCAGTAATATCGGCGGTATTCTCGTGTTCGTGAAGATAATTTCGGATTTTATCTTCGATTTCCTGACGATCAATGTGAGAATGGAGACGAACGTCATTTTTTAGTTCTTGTTGTTGTTTGACGGTAAGGAAGGGGGTAAGCTGGCGTATGCTTACAACTTTACCAACCTTGTCATCTGATGATTCAATAATCTTGTAACAATTCTTAGTTACATGTTCATCAATGTAAAAAGGGCCTAGCCTTTTTGGTAGTAATTTTTGAGAAATACCGTAACCGCCGATGGATTGTTTATGTTCGGTGAGAAGAACCATAGTTCCTTTTTCGAGAATAATTGGATCACCGTGGATCTTGTTAAAAAGGTATTCGTCATGTATCCTTTGCAGGCGACGTTTTTCACGGATGAATGTTTCAATTACCTCTTTATTGGACATATCTTCGATTTTCGTGTTTTGCATTTCAGGCGTATAAACACTTTTCTTTGCAAGTCTATCGGCGTAAATGTTGGTGATTTCGTGACCGTGACCTTCGATAAAAGAAATATGAATAACACCTCGTAAATACAAAACACAGGATAATATCTCGACCGAGTCAATAATGAGTATAATAAAGGAACTTTGAAAATGAAAAATTTTGACTATTCATAAATATGAAAAAATGAGAAATTTCGATCATTGTCGAATTTGATACAAATAAATGAACAAATTAAAAATAAACGAAACATAAAATCGTCACTCAGTATGATACACGAATACTTTATTTATTAATAAAGTATAAAGGAATAGGCAAGTTAAATAGAATAGACCGATTAGCTAAACTTGTCACTTCGTGACAGGACGAGACTCAAGATAATAATAATAATAAAAACAAAGATTTGATACAACAATTGTTGTATCGGTATTTGGCAATACTCGGCTGCCAACTCCCTTAAAACTATCCACTCTCAAGACAGAGAGCAGCCAGCAAGGGCCAAGTCTCACCATTACAATATTTTTGGGAAACAAAGAAAGCAACAATTTTGAGAAACAAAAATAGCAACATTTTTGAGAAACAAAAATAGCAACTTTTTTGAAAACAAAAAAATAGTAACATTTTTTGAAGCCAAAAAAATAGTAACATTTTTTGAAGCCAAAAAAATAGTAACATTTTTTGAAGCCAAAAAAATAGTAACATTTTTTGAAGCCAAAAAAATAGTAACATTTTTTGAATAGTAACATTTTTGAATAGTAACATTTTTTGAATAGTAACATTTTTGAATAATAACATTTTTTGAATAGTAACATTTTTTGAAGACAAAAATAGTAACATTTTTTAAATACAAGAAATATTAACATTTTTAGGAGACAAACATGGTAATATTTTTGGGAGACAAAAATAGTAACAATTTTGGGAGACAAAAATAGTAACAATTTTGGATTTTTTGGAGACAAAAAAAGTAACAATTTTGGATTTTTTGGAGACAAAAAAAGTAACATTTTTGGATTTTTGGGAGACAAAAATGGTAATATTTTTGGGAAACAAAAATGGCAATATTTTTGGGAAACAAAAATGGCAATATTTTTGGGAAACAAAAATGGCAATATTTTTGGGAAACAAAAATGGCAATATTTTTGGGAAACAAAAATGGCAATATTTTTGGGAAACAAAAATGGCAATATTTTTGGGAAACAAAAATGGCAATATTTTTGGGAGACAAAAATGGTAATATTTTTGGGAAACAAAAATAGCAACATTTTTGGGAAACAAAAATAGCAACTTTTTTGAAGACAAAAAAATAGTAACATTTTTTGAAGACAAAAAACTAGTAACATTTTTTGAAGACAAAAAAAAGTAACATTTTTTGAAGACAAAAAAATAGTAACCTTTTGTGAAGGCAAAAAAAGTAACATTTTTTGAATACAAGAAATATTAACATTTTTGGGAGACAAAAATGGTAATATTTTTGGGAAACAAAAATGGCAATATTTTTGGGAAACAAAAATGGCAATATTTTTGGGAGACAAAAATGGTAATATTTTTGGGAAACAAAATAGCAATATTTTTGGGAAACAAAAACAGCAACACTTTTGGAAAACAAAAATAGCAACATTTTTTGAAGACAAAAAACTAGTAACATTTTTTGAAGACAAAAAAAAGTAACATTTTTTGAAGACAAAAAAATAGTAACCTTTTGTGAAGGCAAAAAAAGTAACATTTTTTGAAGACAAAAAAATAGTAACCTTTTGTGAAGGCAAAAAAAGTAACATTTTTTGAATACAAGAAATATTAACATTTTTGGGAGACAAAAATGGTAATATTTTTGGGAAACAAAAATGGCAATATTTTTGGGAGACAAAAATGGTAATATTTTTGGGAAACAAAATAGCAATTTTTTGGGAAACAAAAACAGCAACACTTTTGGAAAACAAAAATAGCAACTTTTTGAAGACAAAAATGGTAATCGCTTTGAAGACAAAAACGGTAACTGGTTTTCTAAAACAAAAATGATGACGGATTTTTGAAGACAAAAATGGTAACATTTTTCAATACTTCTTGGGTACTTTTTGCGGACAAAACATTATCATGTTAAATTCTTTGAAGACAGTATGGTTCAGTTTTCAAAACATGTAGACATTTTTGAACACAAATGTCAAGTACTGTTTTAAAGACATAATAATAGCATTCTTAGATGAAATGTGGAAGTCTTTGAAAACAAAATGTTGACGTTTTTAGAGACAAAATATTGATATTTTTCATAAACAGAAGTTGAAGTTCATTTTGAAATTTGAGAAATTGGCGTTTTTTGAAACGGAAAAAATAACTTTTTTAAAACGGTGACCAATACTTGTTGATTTTTCATTTTTTTCTAAAAATAACAAAAAATGGTACCTATACCTACATATAATATCTTTACGAAAATACAAACTGCCCTATTCCGGAAATAACAAAACTTGAATATCTTGAAACTGACAAAAAATAGCACAAGTAAATAAATATTTTCCAAAATTGACAAGATTTTTTTTTTATTGACAAAAAATTATATTTTTTCTTCCAGTGACAAAATATGACATTTACATATTTGAAGAAGACAGAAATTAAAACTCCATTGACAAAAAATGACATCTTTCAATACCTACATTAATAACAAATTTTATCAACTTTTTTAAAATAACCAAAATTATTTTTTTTAAAAAAAGGCCAAAATTTATATTTTTAATGAAAAATTACAGCTACATACATACTGACATTTTGTCAAAAATAAAAACTTTGAATTATGTTTTGAAAACATCTGTTTAGGTATAACAAAACCAAACGTGTTCCGCCGCCATTTTGTTCTTTTTAAAACGCTCGTACGTTGGATCTCTTTCCACGAAGCTGCGCGGGAGTTCCCATTCTTCCCAGGTCCAAATTGGAGTTTTCTGGGACAATTGTCCAAATTGGTTTTTTGATACTTTTACTGTGTATAAATTGAGGTTATCTTGGACACTATGTCCCAGTTGTACAAATATATATATATTTTGAACACTGTGCCCAAATTTCGGATGTTTCTCCGACATTCTTTCCAAATTTCAAAAAATTTTCATTTTTCGAGGAAAGTGAAATGGGCATTTAGAGTACCTAAAGACATTTTTAACTATACAATGAATTTGAATTGAAAACTATGGAAATAAATTGAGCGATTACCTACGATAAAAACTTGAGACAAAAATGAACCAAATTCGCCATAATTGGAAAGGTCAAAAATTGAAACTGTCCTATTCGGACGATATTTTATTCGACTTGAAATGTATCTAATTTTCTCAAATTTTTCCGATTTATACTGCAAGTTTCTAAAAAAAGTTATAATCTTCCCCCAAATTGCTTGTTTGAATTTTAATTTTTCCAACTAAAAATTCAATTTCATGACCATCAAGGGAAAGTTCTGCCCTCGTTGAATTCGGCTCTGACCAAAGAGTGAACCTTTACTGAGATGAGGTAGCAAATCTCAAAAAAAAATTGTGTAACTCTTTCTAATCTTTTTTCATTTTTTCGAGGTAACATCATCAAATCTCCACAACCACTACACCACAATTTTAAAATTTTGATCGATATAAAAATAAATCATCGCATCCCTACCGAGCCTTCTTCCTGCCACCCTACAAAAAAATACCCGTTACTCCAACCGGAAACATTAATAGCACATTGGTATACGTCAAATGCTCAAATCAACGCCGAGATTCTGGCCAATTCCTGACCACGGATCGGATCACGCTGAGAGCTTCATTACGACGTTCAGAAGGCGTTACAAATCAGCTGTTCGCGGTCACTTCCGATTTTCCATCTGGCACGCGTTAAATCTTAATTAAAATCGAATTTAGCGGGCGGCACGGATTTTTTGGGCGAGCACGCGCCCTCGCTGTCAGTTCACGTAGTTCTTATTCAAATGATGACCCCGGAGATGATTCCGTTCAGCACCGCGGAACACGACCAGGTGAATTCACGCATCGTTAATAAAAACTAGCACACATCGTTCGCGTGCTTCTTTTTATTAAACTGCGACAAAAAACGAAAATGCAGGTGGGAATCCCACATCGGCGATAATTAAAAAATCAAAATTTACAACCCCCCCGGGCTTTGGCGTTCGCACCGAGGTGTCGTATCGTTGACGTCAGCATGTGATCGAAATTCGAATACCGTTTGATACGCGCGTATTTTCGAATTATTCAAATTCCACTTTCTGTAATATTTTTACGTAGTCCATTCACGTAATATCGCTTCCGTTTGCAAATGAAATAAATGAAAGAGAGAAAGAAAAAAAACCACCGAGTCGAGTACGAAGAAAACGCCATCTAAAGTGGCTCCTAGACCGATGCGGTTTGATGTGGCTGAACGATTACAGACGATGGGTTCAAGTCGGTAGTTTTTTTTAGCTTTGGGTTCGGTTACCTCCCTAAGCAGTAACATTCGTCAAGTGTCAAGTCAAGCTACCGCATAGGCATGCCTCCGCCGTCTCCCTCGAGACTCGCTCAATTGAGTGCTTTTTCGCTACCCCTGCGTAATACGCCGTCCTATCGTGTTTTTTATACTACGTTCCCTTCATTCTTTTTCAACTGGCGTTTGTTTTTACTTTTTTTTTTTATCGCGGTACATTATCGTTCCTTCGGGAGAGCATTGCGGACGATATCTTCCTCCCGATGACATATCCTTTATCTGTGAAAGTAGTTTATCATATTATTTTGGTTTGCTTCTTTACCGCGCCGCAATTTTTTTCCCTACTGGTGGTTTACTTACCACAGCAGAACGCATGTAGTGTAACGCCGTCACCTATTACTTTGCTCTCTCATTTCCAGACTTTTAACTTCTATAAAAAGATAATATAACCCGAGTTTATACGCTTTCTGTTCCTAACTATAAATCAATAAGTCGTCGTCGACGTCCTGGTCCTCGTCCAATTGTCTTTTTATTATTATTATTTCGTATTATCGCGAAAACCATACATATTCTGTAGATTTATACGTCACATGTATGAGCTTTTAATCAAACTTTTTCTTCTTTATTTGGACGAAAAGATATATTGCGACTTGATAAATTTTATGGTAATTGGTTTAGGATATTTTTGACCTTGAAGTTGAAAGGAATGTATAAGCTTTTAACTTTGAGCAAGATAACTTGATGTTTCGAAATTTTTTACAAGGTTCTTTGGTTTAAATGACCCTTTGTCCAGAGATAGAACAATGGGGTCCACCCCCTCATATTTTCTCAAAAAGTTGGTAAAGGGAGCCGGGTAAGAGGTGAATTTTATCCTGGCTTCGATTTTCGATCTAACTCCCCCAAATCGTACCCCTCGATTTAAAAAAAATCTGGAAAAAATTTTGATCCCCCCCCACCCCTTTCGGAGTTATGAAAATGCAATTTTTGAATTTTTTTAAAATTTAACTCAGGAGACCGAAAAAGTGTCGTTTCGTGAAGGAAACGACAAGAAACAACGATTTTTGAAAAACTTTTGAAAATGTCGTTTTTGAGTTTTTTCAAAAATCAACTCAGGAGGCCGAAAAAGTGTCGTTTCTTGAAGAAACGACAAGAAACGACGATTTTTAGAAAACTGGTGAAATGATCATTTTTGAGTTTTTTCAAGAATCAACTCAGGAGGCCGAAAAGGTGTCGTTTCTTCAAAAAACGACAAGAAACGACAAGAAGCAACGATTTTTGAAAAACTTTTCAAAATGTCATTTTTGAGTTTTTTCAAAAATCAACTCAGGAGGCCGAAAAAGTGTCGTCAATTTTCCTATTTCTTACACTAGTTCTTTGTAATTTTTTCAATATATTAGACGATTTTTTTAAATCAAACCCCTTAACCCCCCTCCCCCCGTCTACTTCAGGGGCTAACATTTTGGCTGTGAAAGTTTTCGTGAAGTTCAACTATAGCCTGATATTTTTTTTTACTTTGACGGGTCACACCTCGAGTACTTCCTTTGTGAAGACTGAAAATCGCAAAACCCATGCATTAATGGTTTTTTAGCAGATTTTTCGAATTTTCAGCGTTTTATCCGGAAAAAATGACCAAAAAAAGAAAACTGACGTCGGATTCGTGTTTAGCGGGTCAAAATACCTTGATAAGCACTCATTTCGGGATCGTTTTGCTTAAGTCTCAAAATTCACCTTTTTCACTGATTTTTCATGACGAAAATGGCGAATTTCGAGAATTCAAGTAAAATGATCGCGAAAAAGGTGTTTATCGGGGTATTTTGACCCGCTAAACACGAATCCGACATTAGTTTCTTCATTTGGCCATTTATTTCCATAGAAAACGCTCAAAATTTGAAAAATCTGCTAAAATAACAACAGTTCTATACGGGTTTTCGCAATTTTCGACCCTTGCGGCATCGAAATTGCCAAAAGTTAATACGTGAGGTGAATTGAGGGGCTTGGTTCCAAAACTCACTTTTGCCAAAAAGGTACTTTTTGAGAAAACAAAGGAAAACGATTAGACAAAAGTGAGTTTTGACACCAAAGTTACTTTTCTTACGTCTATTATAGCAAAGTCGAAGCGTTAACATGAAAATGGAGATTATAGAGTCGTGAAGCTTTAAGAACGGAACCCAAATCCGCAAAGAAAACGTAGTAAATTTTCGTGGCAAAAGTGAGTTTTGGAACCAAGCCCCTCAATTTACGTTAAAAAACAAGTGTTAGGGATATTTTCAAAAAGTGGTCGCTCCTCGCTTATATGGTGTTTTTTACGATTGAAAACTTCAAATAGCTGAAAAAACGTGAAGGAGTGTACCAAAATTGTTGAAAAAATTATCGTAAATACACCTCTACGAGATGTAACTTTTTGCCAAAGAACAAAAAATTTTCTTCACTTCTGTTAAAATTAAAAATGTTTGAAAATATTGCAATAAAATGTTCATAACTCCGAAAGGGGTGGGGGTGAGGGAGTTGAAAATGTTTCCTGATTTTTTTTTACATCAAGGGGTACGATTTGGGGGAGTTAGATCGAAAATCGAAGCCAGGACAAAATTCATCTCTTACCAGGCTACACCCTTTGGTTGTAAATAGACAAATTTTGTTATGAATCAGAAAATTTTTGAATTTTTTAAAAATTTCCAAGACAGTTCAGGTCCTTGAAAGGATGAGGGAGGAGTTCGGGGTGGGATTTTCATCAGGTTATTTTGAGGTTTAAACATAACATTTTCGTTATAGAGGGAGTAAAAGTCTACTTTTACTCCTTCTCGCGAATCGTTCGAGTGCACAAACTCGCCCTTTACTCCCTCTATAACGAAAAATATCGTACGCAACTCTGAAGATAAATGATTTTCGACGATTTTGAGTTATTTCCCTCGCTTTGCTCGGACAATAAACCTCAAAGTTCGTCGAAAGTCACTTCATCTCCCTAGTTGCATAATATACGATCGTGTGCTAGACCTTATAAGCATAAACACATCGATTTTTTGCAAAATGCTCTGTATTGTTTTAAAATTTTTACATGAGTTGTTAGTAAAAAAAAATAGTACTGGTATACTTAGGTGGATAAGTGCAGAATCTTTGATTTGTCTTAAATTATGAAAATAGGTATATGATGGGTAAATTGAATACTGATATCCCATAATCGATATATCTATAGATACAAAGGTACATAATATTTAGATGCCTATAACATGTGTCACAGAATGAGAAAACATGCAGGGAAATTATTTTACAGTTGTAGTTTTCAGTAACAAAATTTTTAATTTAAATTTTCTTAAAATTTTTCTAGCATTGATTCTTTGAATTTTTTCTCGACATAGTTGAAAAAAATTGAAGATAAATTTTAAAATTATTGGAAATAATGCAGACCTAGCGAATCGTTTCAATCAGTGAGCATTCAACTCTTCTTAATCTCTTATCAGCATCTGAAAGAGAATTTTCTTCTATTGAGAAATTTTACAACACATTTTTTTGAATAATATTCAATAATTCATGCAAATTCAACCATTCAGAATACAAACGGCAACAAAATCTGAAATTGTTTATTTTATCACTCCCCAGTTTCCCTATTTCAGATGCTGACAGTGGCGTAACCAGAAATTTCTCAAGGAGGGGGTCCGAAATTTCATGATTTTTGAGAAATTGTAAGTTCACCCACCCCCCCCCCCACCCCTCATCAAATTTCATTTTACTATAAAAACACAAAATTCAAACTTTATTAAATTTTCATGCGATTTGCATAGCACGTTTAAGGAAAATAACTGATGAAAATGTAATCTTGGAACAAACAACTTACATAGGTATGTACTAATTATTTTGGCCTTTAAAGCCAATACAAATACCTAATAAATCCAAGAATTGGCGTCAGAAGCTTTTTTGGGGAGGGTGCAAAGTGGGTATGGAGACTTGGAATATTAAAAGGGAACTATTTTTTGCATTGTGATTCAAATAGTTTATAGAATTAGCAATTTCTTTCATGCCCGAGCGAAGCGAGGGCGAAATTTTGAGAAAATTTGATTTTTAATGCTTCAAAAAGGCATTTTTTACATAAATTCCTGACTATAATTATACATAATTATCAAATGTGATTTCTTTCATGCCCGAGCGAAGCGAGGGCGAAGCTTTGAGAAAATTAGATTTTTCATGCTCCAAAAAGGCACTTTTTCACGTAAGTTTCTGACGCCAAGGGGGGGGGGGGTCTGGACACCCCCCCCCCTGGGTACGCCACTGGATGCTGATAAGAGGTTAAAAAGAGTTGAATGCCCACCAGTTCATCTTAAAAATGTCAAAGAAGAGAATGATTTTTTTTTAAATTTCGCCCTAGTTCGCTCGAGCAGTATTTTAGTAACTATTTCTTAAATAAACATACCACTCTTTAAATTTGAATCAGTTGAATTTGCAAAAATTCAGTCTTTTTTAATCAGTAAAATAATTTTCATTGAAAATTGATAATTTACAATTTTTCACTGATTTTTCGGTTAAAAATTGCCAATTTCTCAGTCAGTGTTCCATTTATCAGAAAAAATCAGTTATTTTGACTAATAAAAATCGTTAAATCACGCTATTTTTCCATTTTTCTTCACTCAAATCTGTAGGTATATATTATTTGGCTACTGGAAATACTCCAACTACTCCAGGCCCACTGAAATAACAGGTTACTTCATTTTTTCATTGAATTTTTACCTCGTCCCATTTTTTCTCAAATCTGAGCGCCCCCCCCCCCCTACACAATTTTTGGGTGCGCTTATGTATTGACTGAAACGATTCGCGCGGTCCGGATTTTGTAGTTGAAACAAATTGAAGAAATCAAAGTTGAAAAATTTTAATACTTACTTTAATTTTTTCCTATTTTAAAATTTTTCGGACAATAAAATTTTTTAATTCAACTTTTTTCAAAATTTTCCCAACTTTTATTTAAGTAAATTTTTTTAAAACTTTATATTTTTAAAAATTATTTCTAACTCAAAAAATTTTCCCCTAAATTTTTTTCAACTTGAAACTTTTTTTTAAAATTTCAGCTTTATGTTTTTTATTTTTTTTCAATTCAATACTTAATTGGAAAAATTTTTAAAAATATGAAAAAAAAAAAAACAATTGAAAAAATCAAAATTGGAAAAATTTTAAGAACAAAGTTTAAAAAATTTAACAGTGAAAAAACATTTAAATTGGATAGAATTTTGAAAAAAATAGAATTAGAGAAACTGAAAAAATTAAGAGTTGCAAAAATTTGAACTTTGAATTTAGAAATTAGAATCAGTTTGGACTTGGATCATCAAAATCCCAATTGTGGCAAAAATAATTATGAGCTAGTAATAATTTCTGATTTATTTGTATATTTCAGTTACAGTAATTAAGTATGTAATTGTTTCAGTTTTTGTTATAATATTTTTTATTTCAGTTACAATTTATTGGTTGTTACATTAATTCAGGCCTGTGCAGAAAGGAGTTTCCCCCGGGTACAAGCTTTTTGGGGACCCGTTAGGGCTAAAAAATTCTGTCTTCGCTACGGGAGCTCTTCCAAACAAAAAATTTGTCTCAGCACATACACGCCACACGAGTAGGTATACTCGTACTATTTTATGATTTTAGTTTTGTATGACTTTTTTTTTGGCTCATCAATTTTACCCCCTGGCCCCGATTTTTTCTGCACGGCCCAGCAGTTATGGATTGTTTTAGTCACAATTGTTGCCGTTTTTAATTAGGTACCTATTTAGTGAATAAGTAATAATTTGATTTAGTTACCTTTAGTCCTTTATTCGTTGTTTCCGTTATAGTTACGAGTTACAGATTATTTCAGTTACAGTAACAGTTTTTAGTTACAGTTTCCATAATTCATTTCAGTTGTGTAATAGTGATTTTTATTAGTCATTAGGTACCTAATCATTTCAGTTAAGTAATATGGTACATTGTCATACTTAATTACTGTTAAGGAGATTAAAAAGAAATCTAGGGACAAAATTACTTTTTGTAAAAGAAATTTAGTAGGTAAGTAATCAAAACGTAGGATGACTTTATTTCAGAAACAGATTTTAGCCAAGTTACTTGCAGGTGTCATGCAGTTATTTCAGTCTCCTTATGATTGATTAGTCATTGGTTCTTTCGACAAAAGTAGTTATGTTATAAATAATAGTTTACATCACTGCAAAGGTGTCTAATAATTAAAAATACATTTCAAAAAAAAATAAGTTGAACTAATATCTTGGTAGCTGAAGTAGGTTAATCCACTTTTAATTTTTTTTTTTTTTTGAAGCAAAATGAAGAGTCGATGTTGATTTTTTTTTGATTTTTCAACTCAAGTGCATAAAAAAAATCTCGTGAAAACGTTAAAACCAATATTTCATTTACCAGCTAGTGACAAATTATTCAAATACCTATCATGTTTATAGTACGTAAAGTAAGTGCATGTTGAGGCTGAAAAATTTATGTTCAAGAAATGAAAGAGTGATCGATGATTTTGATGTACCTAACTGGTAATTCTGTCATGACTGGTGATTCTGATATTTCCGATGTGGACGAGCTATCAGTTGATTCTGGCTCCGTTGTTGGCCAACCAACTGGTGGTTGTGATGTGGATAGGTTATCAGTTGATTTTGATTCTATAGTTGATAAAATAACTGATGATACTGAAGCAGATGATGCAGTTGATCGAGCTGGAGTAGACATGATGAAGGGGATGCAAAAAATGACTAGTCCTATTACAATCTACAAAAATAAAATTACTAATTTCATTCACCTAGGTGTCTATACTAATAGGAAGCATAATGTGTTTAGTAGTGAAAAAACATAGTAAGTAGGTAAGTAATGGATGACTGATTTAAAAGTAAAAAAAGAGAAGAAAAGTCAATGCCTTCCGATGATTAATTTTTTAAAAATCCACAATTATATATTTCTCAAATTTTGAACCAATTTAAATAATTTAAAAAGGTAAATAAAAATTAAATTTTCACCTCTGAAAAGTCCACATTTTATGTACTACGTCGCGTGACGTCGTCGAAAACCCGATTCAAATAGATACTTATTTTAAAAAAATTAATATCAAAAACAAAAAACGTTTAAATAGAGATTAAAATTTGAAATGGGGTAAACAGATATTGTATTAGGCAACTAAAATTTATAAGAAATACTGCCACCAAACCACTTGCAGCATTTTTTTACAGCATCTCTGGAATGATTTCGTAGAGCACTCGAATAGAGCTAATAAACACGAATGAAGTTCTGATAAACAATTTAAAGTTATGAAAAATACAACTTACCCGCGTCGTTTTCATTTTCATTGCTCGATGCATCAAAATGCAGATAAGAGTGAGTGTGGACTTTACAGAATAAAATACCTACACGTTTTAAAATTCAAACGTAAACTAACACCGTTGCGGTAATTTAATTGATTTATATACAAAAAATCACAGTCTGATTGGCGATTTGTAGAAAATTAATAAAATATCGAAACTGATGACTGTTTACAGTTCAAGACAGATTTTTCCGATTATCGTAGGTACTTCTGATTATCAATAATAGTCAAGTACACCTACGTATTCCCATGAAAAACATATCTACGTATACGTTTTCTGACTCAACTTCTTCTCCCGTACCAATGAGACTCAATTTTATTATGACAGAGCATTTCCATTTAATCAAAAATTACGCGAAGACTTGATTCTGGAAAATTTTTGTAATTTTTTTGAAAACAGGAGAAAATTCAGTCAACGGACCCGTCGATTTCATTATTCTGGTGTGACCGCGACAAAAATGTAGGTACTCGATCAAATTGACAGAAAGTATCAAGTAAATCATTCAGATAACAGCTGATTTTCTCCTTTTTCAAAAAGGGTACCTATTCAGTTAATTTTTCCTAATTATATCCCTTTCAAATCATGAAGAAAAAACAAGAAAAAAAATTATAGCACAGGTAGGTACCTAGATATTTCAAAAAAAAAAAATCTAACAAGGGAGGTATCCCAACTCGAAGTAACCTTTTGAGTCGAAACAAAAATAAATCGAAAGTACCTATATCATAGAAGAACCCCTTATCCAGAACTTCAGGTGCACAAGTTCATTTCTAGAATTTTGGACAATTTTTGAGGTTTCAAAATTCTCTCATCGCTCTGCAAAATATGAAAATTTGATCTAATCAACAAAAAAAAAAACAAGTATACCCTATTTTTGACTTTCCGAATCGATTGGAAGTGGATTCGAGACGATTCGGAACCTCCAGAAAAATTTTTAAATTTCCCAGCACTGGAGGAAAGTTCGTAAAAATAGTCTACATCAGTGACTTATTCAATCAATTTAAGCACAAGTTTCCAAAATTTGTAACTTGTTCAAATCCATATTTTTTGACAAAAAATTTTCCTGGAAAAAAGTTTTCCAAAACGTTTCAAAACCGGTTCAAATCGATTCGGGAAGTAGAAACTAGAGTATCCATCAACTTTCAGCTTTTTATCTCGACCCGTGCGCTGTCGGCGTATTTTTAAATTTTTTCTATGAAAATTTTCTACCAAATATAGATTTGAACTAGAAGCCATAAATTTTGAAAAATTGTGCTTTAATCGATCATTTATGCTTATGTTCATAAGAACCATTTTTAAAGGATTTTAGAAAATTCCTAAATTTTTTGGAGGCTCCAAAACATCTCGAAACCGTTTCCAAATGATTCGAGAGGTCAAAAATAGGGTACCATACCAAATTTTAGGTTTTTTCGTTGATTCGACCAAATTTTCATATTTTGCACGGTGATGATGGTAATTTTGAAATTTCAAAAATTCGCTAAAATTCTAAAAATGAAACTACGTAGGTATTGGAAAGTTAGGATATGGGGTTCTTTTTTACTTCAATTTAGAATACCTTCCTGGTAAGTTGTAAAAATTGAAAAATTATTTGGACTTAGTTCATTGTGATACAAAACACCGAAGAAAAATTTTTGCAGTACCACTAGAGGAATCTTTGATTTCGAAATGATGCCACAAGTTGTATTTTTTTCTCCCTCAAAAAATAGTTTTACACGTACCTTGGGTCGATGAATAAAAAAATGACACAATTCCAGAAACATTGAGTAAGTAAGTACTAGATTATTGAATGAATCACTGGCTCAGTTGCAATGGGGAAAAATTGGATACCTAATTTCATTTTTCACACCAATGAGTCATATCTCAGGATCTACGAATGCAGGTAAATATGTACTATATTTCGTAGACTTGAAGAAAACGTCATCAAGACGCAGCGTGATTTAAAAAATATGGTTAAAATTCTACTTTTTGAATCATGGAAAACGCTGATCATAAATCACAGAAAAAAATTACGTCCAATTGTCTACGATTTGAACACGACGATAAAATTCCAAAAATTGAAAAAAATTGAAATCAAAATACATCTTTTGACCCTTCCTTCTCCCACCTTAACTTCGAAAAATAATGAAAATTTCAAATTAATAAATAATACCAGAGATTGATTATCACGAAGAAATTACAAAAACAAAATAATTCAAACGTACGTAAACGAAATTTGCGGCAGGACTTTAATCCATGCAAATTATCTGCACCCTCAAAATGCACCGTTCCAATAACCATAAGCAGGGAACAGACAAATAGCGAAGGTGAGAGCGGGGGCATCAAACGTGTGAATTTCCTTACCATTACAACCATTTGTCCGGGCGCGTTTATTGTTAATAAAGACACGACTAAACAACTTAATACACGTAAAAAGACGTAACGTTATTGGTTCCCAAAAAGGTACTACAAAAGCTCTTTTTCGCCTTCTAAATTAAATTGAACGGTACAACGAAAGCGTTCGAGCATTTGAATTTTACACGGAAACGTGAGCATCTGTTTTGCTCGCTTTCTCGCTTCCATTCAGATTTTATTTACAGACGCTTGCTTGTTTTGAATAGCCGGTCCCTTTAATTTTCGGTAGCGGAACTAAAATTTCTCTGCGTCGTATCTTTTTCGAATCCGTCTTTACACCGTTTTAACAGCAGATCTCTACACGCCGCGTTGACTGCATTATATTGTTGACAAAAATCCGCTTATTGCGCCATGTTTTTTTCGCCTTTTTAACCACCGTCGCCGTACTCGAGGTGTTATTGCGGTATGGTGTGTACGAAGGGGTGGAAAAAAATCAAGGATAAACGCTTACATAATAGTAACGCGATAAAAGTATTAGATTTTTTCATTAGTCTTTTTTTTTCTCTCCTCTGTGGATTACCTTTCTTCTTAATTAGAGTGGAATATTTTACAAAGGCAATGCGCGTCTTTTGCGAAAAATTACAAACGAGCAAATACACTTCGAGGTTTTAATTTTGCTGTAATCCGGGACGAGGATTTTTTTGGCGTTTTTTCTTGTTATTTTCTCGAAAAAATTAATATTGTCAACCACATGGTGTCTCTTTTTAAGTTTGTAAATACGAGAAAATTTAATAAGGACGTAAAATGCGAATGGCTCAAGGCTTTTTGGTACCTATATTATTTACAAACACGAAATATAATTAGTGTAGGCAAATTAGCAAGGACGTAAAATGCGAATGGCTCAAGGCTTTTTGGTACCTATATTATTTACAAACACGAAATATAATTAGTGTAGGCAAATTAGCGCTATTTTTAAGAAATAAAAACATTTTTAGCTAGCTGAGATTTTATCGCCAAAAACTGTCGAGAGTGGTCCCCTGACTAACCCCTAAAAAGTCCGCACCCCCTAGACCCCTTGATAAATTTTTTATGGAGGCTCCACCCCCTCAAAACTGGTTTTTCCCAAATAACTTCTCAGGATTTGATTTTACGGCAAAAGTAGCTCAGTACTTTTTTGTTCTACGCTCAATTTCAAACATCTTTTGTATGAACGATTTTTTCGTACGACCAATATCAGAGGAGATGGAGCGTCCTGAAGGAAGGGGGTTTTTTAAAATATGATATTATTTGAAAACGCGATAAGATCTATAAAATCGCACTAAACTGTATGTTTTGGGCATGAAAATAGTAGTATTACGTAAATTGATGGTATTAATACAACTTGACCCCCCTTTCCCTCCCTATGTACTCACCCCACCTTACCCACTTGTTTTTATTTAGCACTAGTAATATGACTGAGGGGTGGGGAGGGGTGGACACATAGGAGGGGGAAAGATGATCATGAAGCATTTTTTCTCTCTTCCCCCTCCCATTGTGTCCACCCCTCCCCACCCCTCAGTCATATTACTAGTGCTAAATAAAAACAAGTGGGTAAGGTGGGGTGAGTACATAGGGAGGGAAAGGGGGGTCAAGTTGTATTAATGCCATCAATTTACGTAATACTACTATTTTCATGCCCAAAACATACAGTTTAGTGCGGTTTTATACATCTTATCGCGTTTTCAAATAATATCATATTTTCCAAAACCCCCTTCCTTCAGGACGCTCCATCTCCTCTGATATTGGTCGTACGAAAAAATCGTTCATACAAAAGATGTTTGAAACTGAGCGTAGAACAAAAAAAGTACTGAGCTACTTTGGCCGTAAAATCAAATCCTGAGAAGTTATTTGGGAAAAACCAGTTTTGAGGGGGGTGGAGCCTCCATAAAAAATTTAGCAAGGGGTCTAGGGGGTGCGGACTTTTTAGGAGTTAGTCAGGGGACCACCCTCGACAGTTTTTGGCGATAAAATCTTAGCTAGCTAAAAATGTTTTTTTATTTCCTTACTTGCCTATAGTGTTCAACAAATATCCGGATAATCCAAATAGGATCCAAATATCCGGATAATCAAAAGAAAGAATTTAATTCATAGAGCTTGGAGTTACTACGTAATATAGAGTGCTCATCCAATGTTATGGTTTTCTCTAAGCATATCAGTGAGCTGTAGTGAGACCGGTTAGAGTAGGGTTTTGCGCATCCTTACCAGCGCAGTATTTACACTCCGAATCTTACAACGTTGGTGGTTATGGAACAGCTGATGAGCTGATAGTTTCAAGAAATCACGAAACACAGCTGAATAACAAATACCTCGCGCATGTGCAGATACCAGTTTCCACCGCTAGAAGTACAGAGTCTCCGAGTTGTTTGAAAGGATATCGCCCTAAAATCAGGTTTGTTCGAGCACTCTATATTACGTAGTAACTCCAAGCTCTATGATTTAATCAGTGTTGTCGCGTTCACCTTTTTTTTGAACGCCGTTCGTTCATCGTTCAGAGGAATTTTTTAGCATTCGTTCGCCTTCCGTTCAATTTTTTTCAAAAAATGGAAGCGTTCGCGTTCAGCGTTCAGAGTTCGTCCGTTCATTGCCTTTTTTTTTAAAAAAAATACGGAATCTTTTGATCAATTTTGAATTTTGATGAAAAAAATCAATGGGAGTCTAAATCTGCTTCAAAATTATCTATCCCTAATTTTCTGGATCAAATTACCATGCAAACTGCAAACAATGATTCACAAAATGAATGAAAAATTATGAGAACGGCGTTCAGTTTATGAACGGCGTTCATTTTTTTTGAACGCCGTTCGTTCCTCGTTCAATCACTAATTTTTGCGTTCGTTCACGTTCCGTTCAAAAATAGTAAAAACTATGCCCGTTCTGAACGAACGGGCGTTCAGAACGCGAACGCCCGACAACACTGGATTTAATTGGATATTCTCTTAGTCAAAAAAAATTCCGCCAGGAGTGCTAAATGAAATTACAAAAAAATTGAAATTAGGCAACGCTGTGCAGGAGGTGGACGGAAATTTAAAATTTTGCGAAATGGTTTGTAGACGACTTTCGGAAGCTGTCAGAAAAGTTCAATCCTTTTCGGGACGTCTTCGGGAGCAGTTCGGCAATTTCCGTGATATCCGGATATTATCCGGATATTTGGATGTTTATCCAAATAGTATTTGGTATTTGGATATCCGGATATTTGTTGAACACTACTTGCCTACACCATGTGTAAGTACATACTTTACTTAGTTTGTTGTTAAGGGTACACTTCACAGTCGATTTTTTTAGGTGGCTATAGGTAACATTCACAATTCTCACTGAAACGTAAAATAAATATGTCACAATACCCGCTGAATCACTGAGCAACCGTCTTGAGGATATGAGACGCAGCCAGGGATACCCGACCATATGTGGGAAAAGTACATTTTGAGAAAAACGCAAATTAAGAAAAAATGACCAAAAATATGGAAATTTTTTTTTCAATTTGTATTCTATGAACCCTCTACTTTCATATGAGAATAGGTTCAGGTCCCAAAAGTGTCATCTTCTTGGTTAAAAAACAAATTTTGCTGAAGGCCTCTGAGAAATTGAAACCATACCATATGTCGGAATTTTATAAAAATATGTTAAAATTTACAACTTTCATTATTATTGAAACGTAGTAGTGTTCAACAAATATCCGGATATCCAAATACCAAATACTATTTGGATTATCCGGATATCACACGGAAATTGCCGAACAGCTCCGAAAACATCCCGAAAACGGTTGAACTTTTCCGAGAGTTCCCGAATTCTTTCACGAACCCTCACAAAATTTAAAGGTCGATCATCGAAATCGAAAAATCGAAATTGAAAAATCGATTATCGAAATTGAAAAATCGATTATCGAAATTGAAAAATCGATTATCGAAATTGAAAAATCGATTATCGAAATCGAAAATTTAATTTTTTCCCGTTGAAACTCTTCATTTCGATTATCCGGATATTTGTTGAACACTAATTTTCAAAGCATGATTTTCACCATTTGGTTTGTAAAGTTGTTTGACTTGCACTATGATTTCATTTCTCAATGCACGTAATTTCAGGTTCGTTTTAATGAACTACAGTGGTGTACGATTATTAAAAAAACAAATTTTGTACCAAAAAGTCATTATTTCTTGAAAAAAGATGATTCCCGACATGGTATGGTTTCGATTTTCGATGCCGGCAACTTCTGGAAGGGGTCAATGACCTAAAGTGATGTAAGAGGACGTAAATAAACCATTTCCGATGAGAAAAGTCGTTTACAGAACATAATTTTTTTTTATTCATTGAAAACAGTTCCAAATTTTGTTTTGAGTTTTTCTCAAAACTTTGATTTTTGAAAATCATTTTTTGACAAACTTTGAAAAATCATAGAAAATTCATTTCTCAACCTTTTTTAATGTGGTTTGCGCTATTCGAAAGGTACAAGTCTGTACTACTTAAAGAGCCAAAGAAATGAAAAAAAATTTCCGACATATGGTCGGGTATCTCTGGCTGTGTCTCATATGATCATAGCAAAACGTTTTTTTTTTGTCTGCTTCTCTATAGGAGGGCTAATAACATTTGAATGAATAGAGGTTCTGTATGTGTACAGGTATCAGTGAAAGGCAAACATTGTATAGATTTGCACTACTACATTTTTTCTCAGTGGTGAAATTCAAGGATGGTTCTTATTCACATTTTCACCCATCATCAGTGCAAGTTTTATCAAATATGGTAAAATATGTAAATTTCTTGGTTTTTGACTAAAACGCAAAATTCTGTTTTCCGATTTTAGGTACCTATTCTGTTCCTGTCCGGGTCACATTTATTTTTCATGTTGAAAAATTTATTTTTGAAAAAACATCTGGGCTTTCATATTTTTGTTTTGAACTTTTCAAAAAAATACGATTTTCCACCAGTTTTTCATACGAATCTTGCTACTAATTTGACATGGATTTTTTGGTACAGTGTCATAGCATAGGTATGTCAAACTGTAGGTACGTCAAATTGTAGGTATAAGCGCGTCATATCTTAGGTACGTCAAATTATAGGTATATTTTTAAATAACACCCAACGTCATAACATAGGTATGCCATATCGTAGGTATGTCATATTGTCGGTATATCATAGGGCAGGTTTACCCAGTGTACCACTGTGTACCTATTTGTAAAATTGTAAAAGTAAGTATATAGATATAGGTGTGTGGTGCTTGTGTATAGTAAAAAAAAATTCCTATCCAAACCTCACCTAGACATGAAGGTACCTATACTGTACTTTGGGGGTTATTCAAATCCCCCCAAAAATACATAAGCAGATGTGTGTTTAATAAAAAAAATAATTCCTACCTAAACCTCACTTATACATGAAAGTACTTACACCATTAATGTACTTTGGTTTTTTTTTAGATCCCCAAAAATACACAACTATGTGTGTGTTTAATAAAAAAAAAACGATTCCTACCTAAACCTCACTTATACAAGAAGGTACCTACATCATCTATGTACTTCAGTGATTTTACAGATGCACAGTGGTGCACTGGGTAGACCTGCCCTATGATGTACCGACAATATGACATACCTACGCTTTGGCGCACCTGAGTGTTGACACCCTGTTGTCAATAAAAAACCACCTAAAAAATGACGTACCTAAGATATGACACAGTTATACCTCAGATTTGTCATACCTATGAAATCACATACCTAAGTAATGACTCCATCCCGGATTGTTTCTCACTAAGAGTAGAATTTTTTCAGGTTTCCGATTTTGGAAAATTATTGATTTTCACAGTAATTCCATTTTTACCTCATTACTATTCCACCAAGTATTTATCTCAGAAAAAATTTCAACAATTTCATTAAATTTTGGATAAAAATTTCATAGGTAACAAAAAACATGAATCATGTAAAAAAATGTGGAGAACACAACTGGTAAAATGAAAAAAAATTAAAATAAATAAATACAATGAATAAGGTAACTACATAAATGAATATATACAAAAAATATACATCACTAACAGAATTTTTCTGTTTTTATAATCATATTTTCACAAGTGATGTTTTACACATAAGTTTTTGGGGTTTTGGAGGCATCTTCTGTTTCTTTGGTTTCTTCAGTGACTTTTTATTCTTCAACTTTTTTCTAGGGTTTTTTCACAGATTGCTTCTCGGATTTTATCCCTGGGTTTTTCTTAATTTTTTTCTTGATTTGTTTCCTAGGGGTTTTAGATGTTTTTTTCACTTGGTTTTTCTGCAAGAGGTTCTTTTTCTACAGTGGTTTCTTCAATTGGGTTTTCTGCAGGTTCTTCGTTGATTGGGTTTTTTGTGAGGTTTTTGTCGATAGATTTTGGCGGACAGAAGATTTTCGTCGATGGATTTCTCTTCGTTTAAATTTTCTTCTTCTCTCTCTTTTCCTCTCTCAGTATGATTATTTATGCTTTCATCCAGGTATGAGGTATCGTATGATATGATGATGGAGTTGCATCTATTAAATCATAATACAGAATCAGCCTAATTAATGGAATATGATGCTGTAAGAAATCCATTGGAGCACCCCATAAAATATGTTCCATGAACATTAAGGAAAACACGCCACAATCATGATTATTTATGCTTTCATCCAGGTATGAGGTATCGTATGATATGATAATGGAGTTGCATCTATTAAATCATAATACAGAATCAGCCTAATTAATGGAATATGATGCTGTAAGAAATCCATTGGAGCACCCCATAAAATATGTTCCATGAACATTAAGGAAAACACGCCACAATCATGATTATTTATGCTTTCATCCAGGTATGAGGTATCGTATGATATGATGATGGAGTTGCATCTATTAAATCATAATACAGAATCAGCCTAATTAATGGAATATGATGCTGTAAGAAATCCATTGGAGCACCCCATAAAATATGTTCCATGAACATTAAGGAAAACACGCCACAATCATAATTGTTTGATTGTTCCGGTGTTTCATACTGCAATCGAAAAATTCATGTTAAGAGATGACTTAATAATAGAAAAAGGAAAAATCTAATAGATGAAAGTACTCACAACAATACTTGTAGAAATTTCACCTGATTCTACATTGTGTTCGAATTCATACTGTATTATAAAACTTGCTAAAGTTTTGTTTACGTTGGTATAATCTCGGTGAAAGGAATCATGATAGAGTAATTCCCAAGCAGCCACCTCATAAACAATCATCACCCAATATGCACCCAAGTGGATAGAGAAAATAACGAGCTGGTAATCTAAAAATGATAACTGCAACAAAAGCAAAAATTTTAGGAACAAGCAAAGGTTTCAATATTATGCTATGTCGGTACTTACACTTTCAGCGTGACGGACAACAACCTTATAATAATCGTTTTTATCTTTTTTATCTACGAAGTCGGCGAACGAATACTATTTATCAACAAGTGGAATCCTTTCAGGGCATGTCAAATTTTCCCACTCCATCAGTCGGTGGAGGAATCCATCGATCACCTCGTCCGTAAACCACCTTTTTTTTAAAAGCCGAACAATATTTATCTCTTGGGGCTAATAATGATAATCTTTTTTCAAACTCTTCTTGAGTCTAGAAAAAAGAAAATTTAATTTAAAAAAATAATTAAAAATTAATACTTGGAGTCAATTCAGAATTTTTAACTTACTTGAGTAAAATCCACAATTTCGGTACAATTTTTGATTTTTTTCCATATCATTTCATGGGTGCTTTTTCTTTTTTCGGTCATTTTTTTGGATCGCGGGGTTGTCTCCTCTAACTCCTGTAGAAATAATAAGAAATGTTGAAAGTGCATAATTATCAAAAAAATTTAAAACGAAAAACAAGCAAGTATGGTTTAAAATTATATTTTTCTATGTAAAAAAAAAAACAAAATTTATTAATTTCCACAATTTTTACAGTTCCAAAAAAATATGTTTCAAAGATCAAAGACGTGGTAAACACTTTTCCACAAGTTTCACCTAAAGAAAAGCTTATTTTATAACGTTTAAAGGGTTGTGAACAATTTTTCACAATACAATTTTCACCCTTGAAGAATAATCAGTTATTAAAGGTAAAATGTGTCGTAAATGCTTTTCCACAATTTTCATCAAATTATGTTTGACTCTTGCCATCAATGTCGAACAATACAGCTTATTCGGTAACTCCGGCCCGAACCAATTGGTCAACATCTTGAGTAATTTCTCCCATGTGAAAATCTCACCGCCTATTTTGAGCAATTGTCAATTTTGCGACGCTCATGAAATAATCGGTGATTGGAATTCGATATCAGAGAGCCCTGGTCAACCTAACTGACAAACTACAGCATTTTGTTCGATAAACGAGGTGAAAGTTTCGAATCTTACAATGCTTGAAGCTCAGACACTAATTGAGGGCGAAGAGAATGATCGCAACGACGATATCCTTAATTTAGAGTTAATTTCCGGCCAAACGTTGGCCGAGAAAATCACCAACGCTGAGAACGATTTTTGGAACGAAGATGAGATCTTCATGCGAGGTATTCAGGAGCATGCATTATGCATGATGAACGACACCAAGTGACATGGTCAAGCACAACGAAAGCTCGAAAGTTCACAATTTTCATGAACTTTCGGCCAAAAACATTGATGGTCGAAATTTGTGTCAAATTGCAGGATTTTTGCGCTGAATCCGAATATGTAGGTCTGCCGACCCCTAAGTACTACCAAAGCCCCGGTAGACAGTCAAAAGTGGAGAAAATTCGAAAAATTATCAATTTTGGAGTTAAATTCGCATGAAGGGCCATATAATTAGTCTAAAAAATGATTCAAGTGGTTTTAGTTGGTATTCGATAGTCGTGACGACTTTTAAAACTCGAAAATGCCCACAACTTTCAAATTTAGAGGGTGGGGTAAGAGGGGAGCGTCCATAAATTCACGGATTTGGGCGTGTGATATATCGAAATCTATGTTTTTTGGGTCGTAAAAATTGATTTCAGCAATATTTTTTAAATTGAGATGGTCTAATCTTCATACATAACGAATCTTACAATTGTTTGAAAGATCTTAAATGTTTTGTTTCATGATTTGTAATTTTTTTCATGTCTCGTTATCATAAATTATGCTTATCGTATGTTATATTGTTACCGTAATTCAATATGTACATGCTTTTTGCAAAAAATCACGTACTTACTTCGAACGATTTTCGTATTGAATAAAATTTGGTTTTTCAACGTTGCTCAATGTGATTCGGGAGAATAGGCACCACCCCTCTCCGTAATGGGAAAAATATTGCTGGAATCAATTTCTACGGCCCAAAAAACATAGATTTCGATATATCACACGCCCGAATTCGTGAATTTATGGACGCTCCTCTCTTACCCCACCCCTAAATTTGAAAGTTGTGGGCATTTTCGAGTTTTAAAAGTCGTCACTACTATCGAACACCCATTAAAACCACTTAAATCATTTTTTAGACCAATTATATGGCTCTTCATGCGAATTCAACTCAGGAATTGATGACTTCGAATTTTCTCCACTTTTGACTTCGTCTACCAGGGCTTTGGCAGTACTTAGGGGTCGGCAGACCTACATATTCGGATTCAGCGCAAAAAATCCTGTAATTTGACACCAATTTCGACCAACAATGTTTTTGGCCGAAAGTTCATGAAAATTTGTGAACTTTCGAGCTTTCGTTGTGCTTGACCATGTCACCCGCAGATTGGCAGACTGGTGGTTTTCAAAATAGGGGTACATACACTAACTTTTGAGATCGGTCCCAGCTTTATACCTTCTCAAGTAAATTTCGGTAGGTTCAGCTCTTGGACTAATAGTAAAAACGTGGATAAAATTTATCCACGTATTTCAGCACTTGATAAAAATCATTTTAGAGAAGGGTGAAAACGTGGATTAAAATTATCCGTGAATTTCATCACCAATAAAAAGTGTTTTCAGTGATGGTGAAAACGTGGATAAATTAAACGTGGATAAAATTTATCCACATATTTCACCCCTAGAAAAAAATAATTTTAGAGAAGCGTGAAAACGTGGATAAAATTTATCCACTCACAAGAAAAAGTGTTTCCAGTGGTGGTAAAAACGTGGATAAAATTTATCCACATATTTCACCCCTAGAAAAAAATAATTTTAGAGAAGCGTGAAAACGTGGATAAAATTTATCCACATATTTCACCCCTAGAAAAAAATAATTTTAGAGAAGCGTGAAAACGTGGATAAAATTTATCCACAAATTTCACAAGAAAAAAGTGTTTCCAGTGGTGGTAAAAACGTGGATAAAATTTATCCACATATTTCACCGCAAAGAAAAGGTGTTTTCAGTGGTGGTAAAAACGTAAATAAAATTTATCCACCTATTTCACCACAAGGAAAAAGTGTTTCCAGTAATGGTAAGAACGTGGATAAAAATTATCCACATATTTCACCACAAGGAAAAAGTGTTTCCAGTGGTGGTAAAAACGTAGATAAAATTTATCCACTAATTTCACCATTTGATAAAATTCGTTTTGGGGGAAGGGTGAAAACGTGGATAAAAATTATCCATTCACCACGAAAAAAAGTGTGTTCGGTGATGGAAATAATATTTCCCTACTTGATAAATATCGTTTCGATGAAGGGTGAAAACGTGAATATGATTTATCCGTGAATTTCACCACCAAGAAAAAGTAAAAAAGAGTCGCTTCTTAAAGAAACGCCAAGGAACAATGATTTTTGAAAAACTTGTGAAAATGAAATTTTTTAGTTTTTTTTGAAAATCACCACTAGAGACCGGAAAAGTGTCGTTTCGTAAAGAAACGACAAGAAACGACGTGGTTCGGAAAACTTGTGAAAATTTAATCTTCGAGTTTGTTTAAAAATCATCTCAGAAGACCGAAAAGTGTCGTTTCTTTAAGAAACGACAAGATACGACGACTTTTGTAAAACTTGTGAAAAGGTCATTCTTGAGTTTTTTTAAAAACCATCTCAGGAGACCGAAAAAATGTCGTTTCATGAAGAAACGACGATTTTTGGAATACTTGTGAAAATGTCATTTTTGAGGTTTTTCAAAAACCACTCCAGAAGGCTAAAAAAGTGCCGTTTTCTTGGTTTTTTGACGAAACGACAAGAAATGACCCTTTTTGAGAAAGTGGATACGGCCAGAATATATACCTACTATATTTTGATGTTTTTCAAAAACCACTACAGAAGGCTGAAAAAGTTTCGTTTTTGTCGTTTTTCAAAGAAACAGCAGAAAATGGCCATTTCAGGAAACGGCAAAACCTTCGTTTTTGTGTTTTTACTGCAAACCCTTCGTTTTTATCGTTTGTTGAAGAAACAACCAGAAATGACCAAAATGCAGTAGAACTAATTTTCAAGGACAGCAGGGGATCGCTTCACAGAGCAATTGTAATTTTCGCCCTTATGGGTAAATCATAGAGAATCGGTCAGCAAATTGCATTTTGAGTCGGCAAAACAACGATTTCAGTCGATTTATGACTCGAAGTTCAATCTACTGACTGAAATCATCACATCTAAAAAAATATTCAAATTATTGACTCAGATTTCAACAATTTTTTTGTTTAAAATCGTAATCTTTTAGATTTGTGAGAAGCTATCCACAGTATCCCTCGTTAGGTATGGTCCTGTTATCCTTCATTACAAGAGAGAAAAAGGAAAAACTTAACACGGTATTTTTTTATAAATACAAAAGGTCATGTTTGTTAAATATATTTTCAAACTCTTTAAACCCACTTCTGTAAAAATTTTCAAATTTCCAAGAACTTCACCTCAGCAGCTGAAAATTGACGTGAAAAGATTTCCCAAATGCTATAATTCCACTATCAGGCTAAATTCTATTGAATTTCTCGACTCCACAATTAAATAAGTACCTAAACTCAACCTATATACTTAGGTACACTTCCCTACATCGAGATTAAAACTGAGACAGGATTCTGTCCCAAAACCATACAAACCACGTACCAAAGTCAAAAAATCACATCCGGGTAAAATTAATCGTCGCGATAAAACGTTTTAAATGATACCAGTATCATGTATACAGTAAACATATCGCAATAATTTGTCAATTTTTCAAAGAAATATTCCGGTGATGGATGAAAACGGTGTGTTTTCCGTTAAAGCGATATTCAATGAATAAATTTTTCACCAAGACCGTACACCGTACATAGGCGGGATATTGCGACATTTCTCAACATCATTAATCAAGCGAAAAGGCTTCGATTTCTGGATGGTTGTTTGAATATACCCCAAACGTATCGCTGGTAGCTTTTAACCTTCGGCAAAAAAAGTCAATTTGTCAAGACTAACCGACAATGTCCAGTGTATGCTAATGTCAACAGCATCATTAAGCATCTGTTTTCTGCACGTTAAAATACGAGTAGGTAATTGTTAACGATTCCCATCTCGGACCTTTTATACGATTAAAAATCTCCGATATTTGGATCGATTAGGTAATTCGACTAAATATACGTCATCGCATGCAGCTGCGAATCGTAGATAGAATAATTAAACGTATTCGTATCATTTACGCTGCTGGGTAAATTCAAAAAATTTTTCGTTAAAAGTTTTCACAACGAAAAAGGAAAGAACCAGAAGAGGGAAAAAATCATCCTCTCAAATCAGCATAAAAAAGTATATCGCAGCTACAAAGGTGCTAAGTGCTTGTCAAACGTTAAAGCTTAGACGTCTTCGAATGTAAAACTCAATTTAAAAGTTGAACGCGAACTTATACTTGATTCCGTTTAAAATGTTTTTACATTTTCAACGCGATAACTGATTCCTTCGCCAACTCCATAGCACACCTTCTTTTTTTCGGCTGCTGCTGCTTTCTCTTGTTCTATACGCGTTTTCCCTCTTCGACGTATCTTTCCACTTCACTTGATTCGACATTACTTTGTCAAAGAAAGAAAAAATTAGATAAAAGAAATCCTCATTCGAAAAAAGAGGAAAACGGAGACATTGTTTTCATAATCCGACCGTATACATTATAATACTAAATAAGTCGCTTTCTCGCCGAATACGACGTATCGCATACCGTATTTTAACACCGATGTCGATAAAATATTATGACAGGTTTTATTCGCTATGGCAGCAGCTTTTTCCCTTTTTCCAAAATCAATTAGCCTTTATTTCGTTCGAAAATATAGCTCAGCGTGTTGAAATTTATACTTGGTAATTTTACAAAATAAGATCGAAATTTATTTTAGAATGGGGTAAAATTTTTCTTCGACGTTTTTAGTCTCCTCCAATAATGTGAGAAGTGAAATTGAAAAATTCCTATGAAAAATGAAAATGAGATAAATTTTCCCTCCATTTAGGACGGAATTTTTTTTTCAAAATTCATGATGATAATGATGATGATAATGATCGAACCACAAAAAAGTCTTAGAAATAATCGTAGAATATACCTACCTAATAATTCAAGGTTGTCATTTTTGAACAATTTTCGAAGGAATACATCTTCCTCTGTAGGTATTCTTGGTTTAAGAAATCCGAAACGAAAGTGAAAGTACTTACACATTTAAAAAGGATTCGAATTTTTATGGGTACCTACTCCATTTGGTGCAAATTTATAAAAAAATAAATCGCTCGTAATAGTTATTAATTGTTTTTTAGAAATCAGTCGTAATCATAAATAATGTCCTAGAATTTCCCTATAAAAAAAGTAATCAGATTTACTTCTTACTAAAAATTCTAAGATCGAGACGTCAGTCGCAGCAATTCAGTTTTCGTGAATTTTACGTTCGTCGTAAAGTTACCGCTCCAAAACATTTACCTATCTTAAAAATCAATAAAAATGAAAATGTTTGCGCTTCAGAGTCATTTTTGCCAATGAAAAAAAATTATACTTGTATAATACTTAATTGAATATTTTGAAATCAAAGGTGAGTATATTTTTCTTCTGAATTTTTGAGTAAATCGTACTACTTACTTATGTAATTATTGTAAAAATGTTTCTTTATTGGATGAATAGCTGGATATCCATTCATAGCATCAAATCAGCCCTGATTTAAAAATTTTGGAAAAATGCTACATTCCTCCAGTCCAATGTTCTAAATTTTTTCAAGAAAATGAAAATAAGAAATTGTTATAAATTTAAAAAAATTTACGTTTATAAATTTTTTCACTCTGTGCAGTCTTTTTGAGAAGAATTATAATTTACTGAAAATTTTTTAGTCAGACGTATGAGAAAATATAAAGCTTCAAATTGACTCAAATTTACAAAAATGAGGAAAAATTATTAAAAATTGGAAAAAAATCTGAATTTCTAATCATTTTTGTACATAGGTAATTAGACATTTTCACAACCTATACGAATAAAAATTACCCTGAAAATAATTTTAGCTGCTTCCTAAAAAATAAGGTAATTGATTTTGATGAAATTACTTACAGAATTTTACCCCCCCCCCACATTTCCCTTCGAAGGGAAAGCTTAAATTTTTTTAAGTTATTTTCTATCCGTTTTTTTTTTCATTTTTAACGATTTTTCTCCTCAACTGAGGATGCAAAAAATTTTCAGCCCTTTACCTACTGCATGGTGTCCACTATATTTTCAGAAATGATTTTCCCTGACTTTTCCAGGTTTTCCAGACCAATTTTTCAAAATTTTCCAGACCTTTTAAATATGATATTCGTTAACGGAGAAAAAGAGGGGGGGGGTAATTTTTCACATGATGTACTTACATCCCGAAATTTCTCATAAGAATGATATAAAATGCATGCGGTCAAACGATTTTTTTTTCGAATTTACTAGATACTTTTTACGAGATTTTTAGATGCTCCTCTTCGAACCAAAAAAATATTCAAATTCAATTCTGAAAATTTTTGAGCCCACCTAACACCCCCTCGCCACAATAATTTGAAAATTTGAATTGATTACCTACAGAAAAAATGTCAAATTAAAAAGGAAAACCCAAGTATTCCAACGCAAAATTAAGTTTGAAAAATGAAAAAAAAATTATGCCAGGATGTATACCAAATCAAGCGAATAAAAATTCGGATTTTTCCGGGCTAAAAATTCAAAAATTTCTTCACATTTTATCGCCCCCCTCTCATGAAAAACACATGCCTCAAATTTATAAATTCACGTAATCCTTTGCCATTTTTTAGTACCAAAGTACCAATAAATAAAAAAGTCAATGAGGAGGTAAAAATATAAATTATTTTATGGAAACACAAGAAATGTGTCAAGCCCGAACGAAGCGAGGGCGAAAATTTTTGTGAAAAAATATCTTCAAAAGATGAAAATTCGCCACTTTTCCCTCATTCATATTTTTCAAAAAATGGCCAATAATTTTGAATTCTGTAAGTTCTATTCCCGCTCCTTTTGTTTCAACATCGTGGTGAAGGGCATCATGGCATTTCTTTCTCAGTACAGCTCAGTAAAAAATAAGTTTCCAAAAAACTTGAAATTTTAAATAACTTTTGCAGAAAAAAAGAGTTTAAAGTACCCCGAGCGTAGCGAGGGGAAATTTTTTTTGAATAAATACATGCAATTTCAGTATCAATTTTATTGTATGTACATTACGGTCAACAAAAAATTACGAATAAAAAATCAGATAAAAGATGTAATAATCCGGCCCGAGCGGAGCGAGGGCGAAATTTTTTGAAAAATTTATAATAAAATAAGCAAAGAAACACTTTTCTGAATGATTCATCTTTTTTTTGAATTTTCGAAAAATTCCAGAGAAAATTCCAAAATTCCCTGACTTTTCCCTGACTTTTCCAGACCACCAAAATTCCCTGACTTTTCCCGGTTTTCCCGGTTTTCCAGAGAATGGACACCATGTACTGGTTCGTTCCTCCTAGTAACTCCACCACCACAATAATCATCCACCCAGAACTAAAGACAAACTCCACGTTGAAATTTATACGGTTTCTATTTAACCTCTCTCAACTTCACAGCTTCTATATCCATTTTCAAGTCTTAATCTTCCACAAAAACCAAGTAACGTCATAATGAATCACTATGTACGTCGTACGTGAACATTGACGTAAGAAATTTTAAAAATATTTATGAACATGAATACCTACTTTTAAGTTGAACAATAATCCAGCTAAAATTATTCACAGCAATTTCTAGTTTCTAGTAATTTTGCGAATTACGTGCCACCACTGCCAACTGATAAATCACAAAATCACCATTTCTGTGGAAAGGAAAAGTACTTTTTAGTGGTTTTTTAAACTTTTTTTAGAAAAAAATATTTTTAGTCTCTAAAAGTAGGTATTAATATCTGATAGGAAATTGTATACTGAACAACTCTAAATCTGATTACCTGGATAAAATCTGGAGAAGTTCTGCCTCTTTGAGTAAGACTGAAAATCAATGAGAAGAAAACTTTTCTGTCCTTTTTTTAGTTTTAGAAATTTTGTAATTATTTCCAAGGTTTTTTTTGGTCAATTTCCCCCTCCCCTCCCCTCCCCTCATTTGAAGGAGGAAAAATTTTCGAAAAAATTCACGCGAGTAAGCCCATGTCTTTTCTACACTTTTTCAATAGAATAAAAAAATTCCTCCAATAAGCGTCAAAACAATATTTTTCTCCTGAAATAAGTGCTTTGTCGTCATTGTGGTCGAAGGGAATGAAGTGAGAGGAAAATTTTCAGTCTCAATCCTTTCCTGGAGGTACCAGCAATATTAGTACCTAACTAAAATTTTTAAAAGTCTGAAGGCAGAGTTATTTTATCATTCTTTCCCTCGAATACCTCTTTGGACCAAATTTTGTTTTTCGAGGGTAAATTGCTGAGAAAGATAGGAAATTTGTACTAATGTGGGTTTCTGGGGTTTTCGTGGTCGCTAAACTCGATTTTTATAATCATCTAACCCTTGGACCAAAATTGAGCCCCAAAAGAGGGGGTTTAAAATTTTGTGAGAAATTTTCGAATGCTACGTCGATCTGTTTTCTTTTTGCAATAGCTTAGCCCCAAGACCAAGTAGAAAAAATGTAAAAAAAGTAAAATGTTCGTCTTTTAACGCTCTACAACGTTCGTTTGAAACAATTTTTCGAATTTTTCACTGTAGCTGAGCTATTCTGGGGGGGATGCAACTTTGTCTACAGGAGCTCCACCGCTTCTTTGAGATGAGGGGTCAGTTGCACATTTTGCTTATTCTACATAGTAATAGAATGTACTATGCAGAAGAACCGCTCCTAAAAGTCTATTAACCCGATTTTTGGCAATTATTTGTGTTAATGGAAAATTTTCAAAATTGATTTTTTTTCTGAAGACTCTAACACCCCTCCAAGACGTTGTGGGGGAAAATGGTAGATAAAAAATTATTTGTTTTTGAATTTTCTACAATTTTCGTTTCAACTTTTTTTTTCGTAAGGGCGTAATTTCAAAAGTTATAGCCGAAAAACCAAAATTTGAACCCCTCACCCCTCAAAATGGGGACAAAATATTCTCCGATTTTAGGGAAAGTTGGGTATGTTGAGATACACCCTCTACAAAGCTTATATACGAACTTTCCCGTTTCCGGAAATTTTTTTCGGCTTTCGGCTTTTTTAAAGCTAAATTGTCCGTACTAAGTAACGAAAGCAAACATTTTTGAGAAAAAGGTTCACAAACCAAAAATTTGGTCCGTCCTGATTCATGTTGCGGAAGTTGGTGCGAAAAAATAATTTGAATTACATATACAAATTTTCAAAAGAAATTTCCACTTGACCTCGTCTCCTTCAAATTTTTTAATAATTTTAATACTGTGTTTATCAAAAAATCATTCATTTATAACCCCTTCAATTTTATGAAGTACACAATTTTTTCATGGGTTTTCTGCCTTCTAAATTTATGTATCCTTATGAATTAACATAGAAAAATGATTTTTAAAAAAAATTTCAAATGTACTTCAATTCATTATAGCCCAGGAATTATAGCAAAAATTTTACGCGAACCTCGGAATCGTTGGGGGAAAGCTGAATTTTACATTAATTGTACATAACAGCCTACCAAACATACTCCTAAAAGTTGCACCCCCCAACTCACCGGCTACCACCGCAAGAGGTCAATAACCTTTGCGAATATACGTTTTTTGACTGTAGCGCTGAAAGGAAGGGTCGGAGAGGGAAAAGTGGTGAAATAAAAAATGTTCTACATGAAATTTCCTACAAACTTGACCGGTTCAGTTGTTCTCAAAATTGCAACCTTCGACTTACAGTGGGGGTTAAACTTTTTCAACTTGGAAAAAAAATGTTGAAAAAATTAATTTTTTTTTTGTAATTCGAAGTTAGGAGGGGCTCAAAAATATATTGTCAAAAGTTGCATCCGGCAACTTGTGAGCCACCCCCGTATGAGGTCAATAACCCCTGCGGATATACGTTTTTTGACTGTAGCGCCAAAAGGAAGGGTCGGAGAGGGAAAAGTGGTAAAATAAAAAATGTTGTACGTGAAATTTCCTACAAACTTGACCGGTTCAGTTGTTCTCAAAATTGCGACATTCGACTAACAGTGGGGATTAAACTTTTTCAACTTTGAAAAAATCTGAAAAAATTGACAATTTCCCGTGTAATTTTAAATTAGAATAGGCTAAAAAATATACTGCCAAAAGTTGCACCCGGCAATTACACAGGAAATTATCAATTTTTTCAAGTTTTTTCAAAGTTGAAAAAGTTGAACCCCCACTGTAAGTGTAATGTCGCAATTTTGAGAACAACTGAACTGATCAAGTTTGTAGGAAATTTTACGTAGAAAAATTTTTATTCCACCATTTTTCCCTCTCTGACCCTTCCATTTGGCGCTACAGTCAAAAAACGTATATCCGGAAAGGTTATTGACCTCATACGGGGGAGGCTCGTAAGTTGCGGGGTGCAACTTTTGACATTACATTTTTGAGCCTATTCTAATTTAAAATTACACGGGAAATTGTCAATTTTTTCAAATTTTTTCAAAGTTGAAAAAGTTTAACCCCCACTGTTAGTCGAATGTCGCAATTTTGAGAACAATTGAACAGGTCAAGTTTGTAGAAAATTTCACGTACAACATTTTTTATTTTACCACTTTTCCCTCTCCGACCCTTCCTTTTGGCGCTACAATCAAAAAACGTATATCCGCAGGGGTTATTGACCTCATACGGGGGTGGCTCACAAGTTGCCGGATGCAACTTTTGACAATATATTTTTGGGCCCCTCCTAACTTCGAATTACAAAAAAAAAATTAATTTTTTCAACATTTTTTTTCCAAGTTGAAAAAGTTTAACCCCCACTGTAAGTCGAATGTTGCAATTTTGAGAACAACTGAACCGGTCAAGTTTGTAGGAAATTTCACGTAGAACATTTTTTATTTCACCACTTTTCCCTCTTCGACCCTTCCTTTCAGCGCTACAGTCAAAAAACGTATATTCGCAAAGGTTATTGACCTCTTGCGGGGGTAGCCGGCGAGTTGGGGGGTGCAACTTTTAGGAGTATGTTTGGTAGGCTGTTATGTACAAATAATGTAAAATTCAGCTTTCCCCCAACGATTCCGAGGTTCGCGTAAAAATTTTGCTATAATTCCTGGGCTATTAATCTTTTCACCTCCATTTCCTAACAAGTCATTTGAAAATTCATAAATTTTGTATTTTTTTACAACGTAGTCATATCAGTACATTTTTCTCTCTATGAAAGAACTACGTAAAAAAAACTACGAAATCAAGTCAAATAAATTACGTATGATCTTTTATCGGTTTAAAAATCTAAACGTTTTCGCGACTCGACTTCCAAACAAAAGAAATACACCACAATTCGAAATCCAACAAAGCTTCGAGTGAAATTTCGCGCAAATCAAACTCTGAAATGAGATGGGTACTTATTTACAAAACTAGGCATATTTGCCTACTTTCAGACTGAAGTTCACTTTACTCGGTCTACATCTGTTTATATTTAAATTTCAATAACAAAACAAACAATGTAAGTGTACCAAATACTTGATAAGGTATCATTAAATAAGATAATGACATAACTTCGAAACCAGTAAGAAATTTCTCTTATCAGGCTAGATCAATACTGATTCATTACTCGAAATATTCAATATCGTATGATTCCACATGAAATGAGTACATTGTAAACGTATCACTGTTTTAGTCACGAGTATAATTTTGTAGAAGGAAACGAAATGTTCGTGAGAACTCAGTTTTTAATTAGACGTATAAATGTGTAGTGATAAATTGGTGATTTGGTCGAATCGAAGGAACGAATCAGGTATGGAATCTAATCATAATTACTCCACTGACGATCGTTTAATTAGATACGATGGATTAGCATCCCTCGAATACCTCGCTCAAGCGAAATGTGCGATTAATTTACTCAATTACGAAGAAATCAGAGCTATTTTTGGAGCTGAACGAAACCCGAATGCATTACGTACACTTCAGCGATACTTGAGAGGGAAAATATCCAAATTACGATTACCTCGCTTGATGTACAAGAAATTAATTCGAACTTCCTATCACGTGGCTGATCAGCTCATGAGTTGGATTAAATACCACGATGAAGAAATCTTCAATGTCGAAAGCGAAATTCACCCGATGGCGAGTAGGCATTTAGAATCGATTATTTGGACATTTCAAGGTAATATTGACTATTTAGCCAGTGCCAAAAGTTTGATCGAAAGGGACATGGATGAAGGTGTGAAATTCAGGATCGGTTATGCTTATGGTTTATGCAATCAAATGATCGAATTATCTCATAAATTTTTGAAAAATCCTGATTATTTGAAGTCGACTTTTCCAAAACACGAACGTGGTCTTTTGCAACGTGAAAGATCAGCTCTTTATTATTGGATTTGTTATATTCATTCGAATACCTCAGAGTTGGAAAACGTTTTTGGGTACGAAATACGAAGTTATTTACGTATCGAGATGTTATTGTTCAATGTATTCGCCCTGATGCCGAATTACGTATTGATCAAGTATATTTGGAACGAGTTGACCAGGACTGAGAAAATTGGAGGAATTCAGGATCTCGTCAATGCGAATGTATCTTCGGATCTGCAGCTCTATTTGTTATCTCAACTTGAGCCCGAGGATCAAAAAATAGTGATTTATTCTCGAATACCTCGAATTTACAAAATACTCGTGAACGATATTTACGCGAGGCCTTTTCACAATCAGCTGATCGATTATATTTGGCACGTGATGAGGTATCAGGATCTCATACAAATAATCGAGCAGATTTTCAAATCGATCAGAAGTGCAGAGGATGTGGTTAAAAATATGTGCAAGGAAATTTTCAATGATTTATGGTCATCTGCTTCGATTTTACTTCGTTATCAAGCTCTGGAATATGATTATTATCGCAGTATTCGACTAAAACTAAACCGTCAGTATCAAAATTTCGAACGAAAAAAATCCTTGTTGGAGCAACTCGACTGGATCAATAATGAAGAAATCGTTGAGTTGATTTTACAAAATGCCTCGACCATCCAACGCCGAAATTACCTCAAATCGAATTCTTGTATAGTTTACGCCATTCAAATGATCAAAAAAGGTAAATGGACGATGCTGGAATCGTTTCTCAAAAGATATCTAACAGATCGTGACGATATTCTGGAGTACAAATCGAACGTACTCCGAGGCGACAATTACGAGCTGATTAAACATTTCTACGAAGCTAATCGCCGAATATCGGAGGATTTCTATCGATGGTGTTTCGAATCGAAATCTCGAATGAGACGATTCCTCCTAGAACGACGAGAAGACATGTGGAACAACATGAGTGGGTTTTTTGCCACCAAAGAGAATATATACAAAGTGGAATCGTTTCTGGAATGGTGCCTTTTGTTGCCATCCGAACAGACCCTATGGTTGCAGAAATTTTGTCTTAATACGTGGCAAAGGCTGATCAAACTGAGTCCGAAAATTAGTCTCATTGAAGTCGAATATTTCCTCGACTGGAGTTTCAAAACGGCCAATAAAATGTTCAAATCGAAATTTATTATTCCTAAGTACACGTCCCTTTTCACTAAATACGTTTGCGTTCTGATTAAAGAAAATAAATTCAAATTGCTCAACGATTTGCTCAATTGGTGTTTTTTATACGATCAAAGAAATATCCGACAGTTTAAAATCGATTTTCAAGATAACTGCGAAATCGAAGATTTCGTCGATGTGATCAAATCCATGTTGATATCGAAAAACGATTTTCACTCGTTTGAAAAATTTTTCGGCGATTGGTTCGATAATGAAGATGATTTTCGAGCTTTTCGACTAAAAATGGGGAAACCCAAAATGGCAGTGTGGATCGCAGCCGAATTTGTAATGACGAATAAATCCGAAATGGGTGATGAATTTTTCAAATGGTGTTTCAACTTTGATGAAAGTCAGATGATCAAGTTTAAACATAGAATACTCGCTGATGAATCTATGAAAGATCTAGTCATAAATAAGAATAGAAAATTCGTCAAGAATTTCGTAGAATGGGCAGATACCTCGATCGAACGGTATTTAGAATTTGAGCAGAGATTTTTGTGAGAAAAATGACTATTTTGTCAATACATATGCTTGATGAATTTTCAATATTAAATGTACTTACCTACATTTAAACAATTTTTGTACGTTTAAATTTGTATGTAGCAACAATACATTTTTTAATACTGTTTTCTCATTTAAACATCTTCCTTAAATCAAAGTATATTTTTCAAGTCGTATCACAAAACCTAAAATTTGTTTATAAAAATTCCATTTTATTTTGCATGGAGGAGGGATCTAAGAAATCAGGGCGTATTCTAACGTGCAGCTCCGCACATTTTGTGCAGCTCTAAAAAAAAACTGCTTTTTTCAAGCTACTACGAGCAAAATGGTCTCTTTAATAACGAAAATGATTAAATTTTATCAAAAAGTCTGCAAATTTCATTGAAAATCGGCATATGCTTTCAAAAAATTGTCAAATTCGTTGAAAACTCAAAAAAATTTCCACAAGAAATCGGAAAATTTTATTCTAAAAAGGCAAATTTAAGTCACCTAAATTGGTAAAATTTGTTGTAAATCTGCGCTGATTTATAACACAAAAAAACACGAAATCTCGTTTTAAAAAAAGTCGAAAAGCACGAAACTTTTACTTTAAAGTAAGTAATGGAATTTTTTTCAAACAACAAACTATTAAAAAACGAATTATTTTTTTTCTGAAAGTCATCATTTTTTCAAATTTTTGGCTCCCGCTTCGCTCGGGCATATGAAGCCTAAAAAATATATATTATATAAAAGATGGAAGTTGAGAATTTCGCCATTCTTTTACTAAAATATTGATTTAAAAAATGAAGAAATTTAACATTTAAGCTTTTGGATGCTAATTTTTTCAAAAATTTTTGCCCTCGCTTCACTCAGGAGACGTATTCTTGAAATTAGTCTACGAGAATTATCAAAATTACGGAGTTATTTAGCACCCATAACCTTTGTCGCTCGCGCTATTTAACTCTCATAGAGCTTATGAAATAATAGACATAATTTAAATGCAATTGGTTGCATAAGATCATTGAACAAAATTATGCGTACTTGAAAAATATTGTGATTTCGCGAGGTATATATTCAAAATTTATGATTCAACATTACCTTCCTTTTCATTTTTTGGCGACATTTCGGTAATTAATGTTATCAAAAAAAAACAATCACGTAAGTAAAAACAACTCAAACTCAAAAATATAAATGACCATTTGTATTTCAAAAAAAATACGATAACTTTCCTTGGCTATTTAATTCTCATAACCATTGTTTACATGGCTATTAAACGCCAATAACTCCGTAACTTTGATAATTCTCGTAGACTAATTTCAAGAATACGTCTCCAGGTTCGATAAATTTAAATTACACAATTCTTCATCAAAATGATGCTATGAACCCTCTTTCTTTCACCCCAACAAATTGAATATTTAAAAGCGAAATTAAACAAAAATGACGTATTGCTGATAGAAAAAATTTTTGGAAGGTCGAAAATGAACAGTTTTGTTTCGTGTTTCTTTCCTTTTCAACTGTGGCTACCCCCCCCCCCCCCCCCGGCAAACAAAAAAATTACAGTCCATCTCCGCCTATATGTCAAGCGATTGCAGAGGGTCATGGGTCCCACTAATAATTCTCTGGACCGATGACAGAGAGCAGTAAAACGTAAAAAATTTCTCAATGGAACTATGTTTGAGCAGCTCCACAATTTTCTTAGATTACGCCCTAATCTAAATAATGAATTGTGCTGTTCAGAAAACTATTAGATTATTAATTCTAAAATGATAAATTTTTTGATTATTTGAGATACAATGAATTTTAGAATTTCAAAACGAAAATAAGTTTAGATAAGAGTAAAAAATTAGATTCGTAGCTACGTACAACGGAGCCTGAGAGTGCTGCAACCCAAATTACAAGAGTGTGAATACATTTGCTGATTCTGAGATTTGAAGGAGTATCAGAATAATTCAATATTGCAAATTGCAAATTAGATAACACCCGATTCTTACCCTCCCTCTCCCCTCTCTAATGACAAAATTGCACATCCAGCTGAAAAAGGGATTGGAATTGGAAAATTTGCAAAAATGATGAACTTCTGTACTTACAGGAAAAATTTTCGTTCCGATTTTCGAGGGGAAAAAATGAGAAGAGATCGTATTTCAAGTTGGAAAATCGAAGAAAAAATAAATATAATTGACATTTCCATAACTTTTCGATATTTTATCAGACGTAATTATATCAATTCGCCAAAAAAATTTCAAGCGAACGTCAAAATTTGGTGCTAAAAATTTGGTAGGTAAAATTTGATCCCTAATTTTATAGATTGACCCTGAGCACAATAACATATTCATGTTAGAAATTTCTAAGGCTGAAAATTTTCAATTTTTTGTGCTCTCCTTTGAATAATAGGTGTGGTACATCTCTGTTGAAGATAGGTACCTAGGTGCTAAAAAAAATATATCTACGAGTATCAGAAAAAATATTCAAACTATCATTAAAAAGAGTGTAAAAATGTTTCGGAAAATGAAATGAAAAAATGTACTTCGGAAATGAGCTCACTTACTACAAAGTGAGTAAATAATTAGAAATTGTCTAAAAAATTTTCAAAATTGTTGAAATTATAAAAGCTACAAAAATGGTTTATTCTGACGCGACGCGACGTAAGAATAATTTAAACGCCTCAAAATAGTTTGTAAAGCCATAAAAATCATTAAAATGGCATCAGGATAATGTGAAATAGAATTTCTCACATCAATTTTTTAGTGAATTTTTTTGAAATTTTTCCATTCTCTTTTTCGTTTTTGAAAAAATATTCTAGCAAGATTTAACCCCCTAACTGAAGTTTAAAAAGTGCTCACTGCTCAAATAAAGCTCGCAATTTTTACAAAAAAATTTGAAATTTTTTTGAAAATGGAATATAATTAAAAAGTAAACTTTTTTATAATGTTACTTCAGTACTTACAACCTCTAAATAATTTTTTTATTAAAAAAAATCGCCCTTTTCCCTCTCACTATGAGGAGGAGTAAGATGGAAGTCGAAATTTCATTGCTTCATGAAACAGATAAGTAAGTAATTAAATCTGGGCTATTTCTTACTTCTCATTAAAAAAACTTGATACATTTTTTTCAAAATAAGTAAGCACAATGAAGTTTCCTCTATTAAAAGGGAATGAAACACAAGATATTATTTTTTTTTTTTTTAATTCTTCGAAATTTTTCCAATTTTTTCGGCATTTAAGCTGCCTTCTTATCCATACTAAAAAATTACGGTATTTAAAGGAATGAAATTTAAAAAAAAATCAGTTAAAACTTTTTAATTTTGAAAAATTGCAATTCTAAAAAAAATAATTTCAAACAAAATTTTTTTTGAAAAAGTTACCTATTTTTGAAAAAACTTTAATTTCAGAGAAACTCCTAAGTATTTAAAAAAAATCAATTGTACAATAATTTCAATTTGGGAAAATTTTTCATTCTAAAAAAGTTTTTTACTTTGAAAAATCATTTTAAATTTTGAGAATAAAAAATATTTTAAAATGTAATAAATATCCAAGTTTTTCTAACTAGATGATTTTTCGGTAAAATTTCAATAAAGCTTCTTACATAAATTGAAGTAAAATCATTGTAAAACATATTTTACTTAATTAAAAAATTTTTGCTTCACAGAAAAAATATTTCAGATTCTATAGAAATTCCTCATTACCCAACTAACCCTTTTAGGCCTGCTGTGAGCAATCTTTTCTTCTTCGTTTTCACACACCAAAACAGACCCAATTCAGGTTACAATACTTTTTGATAAGTACTTATGTAGTAGGCGTTGAACTGCGACCAACAGCTCATGCACCCTTTATACACCACTTATACATTTCTCTACCCATCAGGAGCAAATCTCAAATTCTACTCGGGCTCAAACTCCATCGCACACGATCCTTTATTATAATCTCTTCGGTTATTTTAATTCTGGGAATATTCAAGCCCGAAGCACGAAATGCAGCTCGACAATACCACCTTGCCGTACATTAGTACGATTCGAGTTCATATCGAAATTACAACACCGAACACAGAGTAGAAGAAAAATGGCGAACACATAGGGCGAAGCGTAATATTAAATTTCCATATGTTACGCGATTCGTGACAAATAGACATGTCTATGGCGGATTCAACGAAATGTGATTTATTCGAATTTATTGGTCGTTACAGTTGTCACGTTTTATGCAAAGTAAAACACGAAAAAGGATTATTCTATACGGTGAAAAAAATTCCCTATAACGCGACGCATAGGTACGTATCGTGTATACTTTCGAAACGTCGCCGAGCCCGCGCGGACTTGGCTTTTGCGAAATCCAAACACGAACTTTCAAACTATCCTTAAAATATTTAATTTGCAACATTTCTCTCGCAACTTGCATCCAATCTCGTCAACCTTTTTACCGGAATCGAAAGGTTGACTAAGAGGGAGAAATTTTACCGCACCAACGACCTCGCCTTTTAATAAGCTGCCGTCTATTCGCGACGATTTTAAATTATATTTTTATTCATTGCTCATATACGCCAATAATGGTCGCAAATATTACCTTCTTCTTTCCAGTTCAGTGAAATGTGAAAATAATATCGACACGTTACCGATACTGCTTCACCTTTGAAAAGCAGATGTGACAAGTAAAACGTATTACTTTCCTTGTCCCGAAGGAATATCGAATTAGATGTCTTCCACTCTACATTCACCTCTTCCCTAACACCTCGTCTCGTTCGCATCCCAATAAACTAGAAAACTTATCAATACTTATAAGTTGCGTGTCAATGTGAATCGAAAAGTTTCATATGGTTGTTTTCACGCTCTTATAGGTAAAAAGGTGTCTGAGCCATTACATTTGTAGTAGGTAAGGTAACCAGTTTCTAGTTCGATGACGTCATATAAACTTGTAGTTCATATTAAAAAAAATCATTAAATTATTTTACGTAGGTTTACGAGATATTTAATTCATGAATGCATATTTAGTAAACCAAACATTTCTTAAAATCATAACACCTTAATAATTTCAATATTATAAAGTTTATTTTTCTCCACTATACAGGGTGTCCGGTAAGTGGTCTGCCATACTTCATTTTTGGATATAACCGGGTACCACTAAAAAAAAGTTGATGAACAAGTTGCATATCTTAAAAATTGAAGGGGCAAATTATGTTGTTTTTTTTTAAATCACGTAATTTTCTTTTTCAACCATGGAAAATTGGGATTGATAGTACTTTAAAAAGTGAATAAATTTTCATTTTATGACTTTTTGCATAACTTAAAAATTGAAGGGGCTACAAAATTTTTTTTTAAAAAAGTAACTAATTAAGGGAATGGATAGTATGTTGAAAAATGAACAAATTTTGTTCTACAGACTTTTTGCCTAACATGGAAAATAAAGGGGCTACGGGCCATTCAAAACAAGTGGGCTTCAAAAAAAATTTCAATTTTTTCAATTTTGCATGACCCGTAGCCCCTTTATTTTCCATGTTAGGCAAAAAGTCTGTAAAACAAAATTTGTTCATTTTTCAACATACTATCCATTCCCTTAATTAGTTACTTTTTTTAGAACTTATTTTGAGCAACATTTTTTCTATCCCTTCAATTTTACAATTATGCAAAAAGTCATAAAATGAAAATTTATTCAGTTTTCAGAGTACTATCCATCCCCAATTCCCCATGATTGAAGCAAAAATTTACGTGATTTTTTAAAAAACATAATTTGCCCCTTCAATTTTCAAGATATACAACTTGTTCATCTAACCTTTTTTTAGTTACCCGGTTATATCCAAAAATGAAGTATGGTAGACCACTTATCGGACACCCTGTATATCATTTTTTCCAATGAGTAGGTAACTCATAATTTTATAAAAATTCGTCTTTTCGTGATCGATGTACAAAGATGAAAATGAAAAACTCTATCAAACAAAGGAGGCATCTTGACTGGTGGTGAAATTTTGGACTGAAACAAAAATAAATCGAAAGTACATCATAGAAGAACCCAGTATCCAAAATTTCAGGAGCTAAAGTTCATTTCTCGAATTTTAGCGAATTTTTTAAATTTCAAAATTACTTCATCGTTTTGAAAAATACCTATATAAAATTGATCAAATCAACGAAAAAAAAATCTGAAACTTGGTATATACTCCATTTTTGACCTCCTGAATCGATTGGTGGCGGTTTCGAGGCATTTTGGAGCCTCCGGGAAAATTTGGAATTTTCCAGCAATGAAGAAAAGCCCATAAAAATGGTCCAGATGAATTTTAGCACCGAAAAACTCATATTACCCATATATTTGGGATCTATTTGATTGATTAGAGCATAGTTTTTCAAAATTTGTGACTGCCGAGTCAAATCCATATTTTTGGCAGAGAATTTTTTGCGAAAAAATCTAAAAATACGTCCGCAGTGTACGCGTAGAGATTAGAAGCGGAAAATTAGCAGGTATAGGTTCCCTATTTTCGACTCCAAATCGATTGGGAACGGTTTCGAGAGGTTTTGGAGCCTTTAGAGAATGTTGAACATTTCCAGCGCGGAAGAAATGCCCATAAAAATTATTCATATGAACTTTTGCACCTATAATCGCTGATTATTCGTATTGGTGACTTATTCGATTGATTAAGGCACAATTTCCAAAATCGTTACTGCCGGATCAATTTTTTTCTAAAAAAAAAATAGTGTCGAAACATGAGAATTTGATTCAGCAGCTACGAATTTTGAAAAATTGTGAAATAAGTCGCCAATATTGATAATCCGCGGTCTTAGGGGCGAATCGTCGTGAAATAACAACAAATTATGTAAGTACATGATATTGTAGTTTAATTCCGCCATTTTAATTATAATTGAGAATCCTTGAAAGACGAAAAACGTATCAGGGATGATCTAACATGCTTCTAGGGTGAAAATAACACCTAACACCAATCAAACTACCTAGGTATTTCTAATAATTTTTTTGTTCATTTTCAAAATTTGGCTCCAAAGTCTTGACGTCACCGCAGGGATTTGTATAGGTGAAAAAAAGTTTTAAAATGCGTTTAACTTGATATTTTTTTGAAATTTGAATAGAAAATAATGATTGAATTAAGAAAAAAAGTTCCCAGTAAATTTTTTCTAAAACTCAGTGGCGTAGCCAGAAATTTCTCATAAAAGGGTCCAAAATTTCATAATTTTTTGAGAAATTTTGAGTCTCCCCCACACTAAATTTCCTCTTACTATAAAAACAAACTTGATAATGTTCTCATGCCATGCCATTTGCGTAGCATGTTTAAAGAAAAAAACTAATGAAAGTGTTATTTTGGAATAAACAGAACAAACAACTGCCATACTAATTATTTTGACCTTAAAAACCGAAAAAAATACCTAACAAATCCAAGCAGTGGCGTCAGAAGCTCTCTTTGGGAGGGTGCAAAGTGGGTAAGGGGACTTGGAATATCAGAAGGGAGCCAATTTTTACATAGTTAATTCAAATAATTCATTAAATTGTGATTTCGTTCATGCGAGGGCGAAGCTTTGAGAAAGTCTGATTTTTAATGCTCCAAGAACTCAAGAAGGCATTTTTTCATGGCAAGTTCCTGACGCCAGGGGGGGAGGAGTCGAGACCCCCAAAACCCAACCGTAGCTACGCCCCTGCTAAAACTTGATCGTTTGTATGAAAAAGAAGTTTCTCGAAAATATCTATCACCTTTACGACGTCTCATTCCTGGTATTCCAAACTTCAAAGTCATTTGTGACGTTAGACTTTGGAGCCGAATATTTACTAAAATGACGTTTTTTTTCGGCCATGCAAAAAATTATGTACCAACCACAACTCCAAAAAATTGGGCTAAATTGATTTTTTTTTCTTTTCGATAATTATAAAATGACCATACATCCGCAAAATAAATAATACGTACCAAAATTTTTCTTTGAATTTTTTCAAAATTTCAAAATTTTGAACCCCATTTGGGTGATAGGGGTTCAAGTAGGACGGCTGAAATTTTTTCCACATTCTTTTGATATCGATTCCCATTTGAAATTTTCCAAAAATGTGAATGAAGGTTCAGCCTATTGTTCAGCTTTTATTATTACATTTGATGAACTTGAAAATTAGGTGTAGTAGGTATAGATGCGTGAAAAAAATCCTCTACATTTCGAACCATCAACTTGTTCAGTATTATCATTACCCAATAGGTAGAAGACATTTGATGCATAAGTAAAACATTTGCCTATTTTATTAAATACGAATTTGTTTTAAAAATCAAATCGTTATCCGAACCAAGATTCAAGCAAATATATTAATAATCTGAATATCACATATATTTTTCGTAAAAATTGGAAATAGGTACATTGAAAATGATAACTCGCCTATTACAATGGGTAACGTAAGTACATATAAATATATATTAATTTTTTGATAATCGATGTAGATTTACAGAGATAAAAACAAAGCAAGTATTATTTTAACCATACAAATAATTATTTCAAACGTTTTATATTTAAAAATTTGGCAAAAAACCAAGAAATTTGCAAAAATTGCAATTATAACGATAAAGTAGGCATCTAATCACGACGCTGTAATTTGCAAAAGATTAGGTTATTAAATGTTTACCAAAATGCGCCGGTGGTGGTAGTGGTGGCGGCGGCGATTTATTGTGTTCTATATGATGTTTTGGGGGTGGTGGTGGTGGCGGCGGCGGTTTATGCCCTGGCGGTGGCGGATGAGGTGTTGGTGGCGGTGGTACATGCTCATGTTCATGATGCTTTATTGGTGGCGGGGGTGGTGGTAGTATATCTTTATGCTCTTCATAATGTTTTATTGGCTCGTTAGCGAAAACGGCCGCAACACAAAAAATAGATACGACAATCTACAAAATAGAAAAAACAAAACACACACCATTCATTTAGATATTGGGTTTAAAAATTATTATCATTTAGTACATAAATTTGAATAATATAACGAAGATTTGATTAATGGACGGACATTGATTTGTGAGATTTGGAGGCCTGTAACCAAATCGTTAAATGAACAATTGAACATATTGCTGGCTCGTCTACCTTTAAAAATTTAAGAGACTGTAACGCATAAAAAAATCCGACGAAAAAATCAATTGTGATTCGTGAAACTGAAATAATATGTAAGTAGGTACTTTAAATAAGTACAGAATAATTTTTTGAAAAAATTTCGTTTTATACATTAAATTTTGAAAAAACTGTTCAGAATTTTTTTACAAAGTTCATTTGTTTTAAATATCACTTGACTACTTTAATTTATATATTATATTAAAAATTTCCGAATCACATCAAAATTCGATCATTTTTCAAAGTACATTCATTTTCTCGATTTTATTTTTTCCTCCAATTTTTTGATTTTGAAAGGCAAAAAATATTTGAAAAAATTAATTCAATTTTAGTTTTTGAGGAATTATCCAGTTCGTGATATTTAAAATTTTTAGTTCAAATATTTTTGAGATCCCAATTTCTCCTTCAATTATTAAGGTAGTTAGCCTAAGTAACGTTTTCGGATAGACACGAACACCAGTTTCAAAATAACATTCTTTTTCATTTACATACCAATTTTTTTTATCTTCCCTAGTTATAAAAAAAATAATCAAAATAAAAGTTACACAATTCACTATATTAGGTAAGTAAGTAACCAGAATAATTTGGGATGACCTGCTGAAAACGAGGAAATTTGTCACTTCGTTCAATTGTTCAAGGTCTAAATGTGAAATTATAATTATTTGAGAATTTCCAACACAATATAAAATACAACTTATGAACTGACTAATGAAAAAGTTCAAAAATGTTCATTATAAATTTCTTTTTGTTTCAAAAGAAGCAAAAAATAATTGAATTCTATTCAGTTTTTAAAAAATTCAAAACAGGAATATAACATATAACAGAACTTTACAAAAAATCAACAACATTTCAGTTTGGAAAAAATGAAACAAGTCACTTGAACTGGCTAAAAGGCCTCAAATTTAAATAAATGATTATACTAGGTACGTATTTATAATTTTTTAAAAAGAGCTAAATTAGCAAAAGTAGTTGGCAGTCGACTTTCCATTATCTTCCAAAGACTGCATAAATTATAATATAATTTTTAAAAAAATCTAGATGAGCAAAAGTAGTTGACAGACGACTTTCAATCATTTTCCAAAGATCAAAAAAATTATTAAAAGCAACATAATTTGAAAAAATTTGTTACGACTTCTGTTTAGAAAAAAAAAGAATCCACTGCACACAATTTTTAAAAAGTGCTACAGTTAAAATAATGCAACTAATTCATAAGTAAGCAGTATGTACCAACGATAATTGAAGAACTTAAATAAAAACCAACTTACGAGTATTGTCTTCATTGCTTCGACTTGGACAGAAACGTAAACAGTAAAATCAAATTCACAATCCGACGGTATAATCACACTGATACTGCACCAATGATTTTAATCCATTTTTATACAGAAAATTATCACCATTCCGACCGACGATCGACAAAAAAACCACTCACATGCATAGAAAGTTATTAATTGTCTAGATCGAAGGTTACCCAGATTGGAAATTTTGTTTTCAGTCGGTGTTAGCTCCTTTTTTCTTTTTTTACTCTTTTTATTGGGTAAGATTATGATAATTATGTAAATTAGACGCTAGGAAGCATTCAATCGACTGGAGATTTTTCTTAAAATTAAAATCCGCGCGTTACAAAAGTACGAAAATTTGAATTCGTAGTTCGTTTTTAAAATTTATGGCAATTTTTTCCCCGAAATTACGAATTGATCGCAACGTAGTATTGCGTTTCATGTTTCTGAAGCAGTAGCAAATACGAAAAAAAAAATTAATTTTTTCTAGGTACTTCTTATACATGCTGCTAAACAAATTTTGGAATTTATGATTTATGAAAAATAAATTCATAACTCATGTGTGCACATTAGGAGTGATCATTTTGAATTTTTTTTCGAAAGATGAAGAGACTGAGAGTAGATCTAGGAAGTTATATCTAGACCTTAACACAACCTGGCAAAAACTTCACTCCCCGTATCTACTACAAAAATTTTTCGGAGATCCTAAAAAATATCGCGTATTTCAAATCAAAAAAAATGTTTCTGATATGATGTTGGTAAGTCTGAACATTTTAACTCATGAAATCATCGGCGTCTATCTTCCACATTTTTTACAATTTTTGAAAAAATATGCACATTGCACAATGCACTTTTCTTCATTCTACAAAAATGGCCTGATGAGGAATGACAATGAAAAATTACTACCAATGGTTTTTGTACTCTCTCATTTATAAATCAGCGAAAATTATCGAAAATCACTAAAAACAGACAGAATTGTAAAATCTCTGAAATTCGCTGAAAATCAAAGAATTTTGTTGATTTTTCCTGTGCTGCAATTCTGATTATTTATCAGTGACTTTTCACTAATTCAAAATGAGAGAAAAGGTTTATCATCAATCAGACAAATTTTACTAAAAAAGTTTCTTTGATTTTTTACAGAATTAGTTTTTAAAAAATTAGAAAAAAAAGTACCTAATGTTATTCAATAAGCTCCTAAAGTAAAGTTGAAAAATGATTTTTTTTTCATATTTCTTAAGAAATATTTTAAAAGCTTGATAAAAATTATAGGCACCTACTGTTTTTTAAGTATCCCCTGAAAATTGTAGCCAAAAATTAAGGTGTTTCTTATAACACAATGAAAAAAATTGAGTATTAGAGGTTTCACTCCCCAAGATGGTCAATTTTCCTCAAAAAGTAAGATCCCCAAAATTTAGCCCCCCACATTGATCAGGGGTATGCGCTGGGCTTCCCTTTTTTTAAAATGAGATTCAACATGAGATACCATGCTAAAAATGAAGCAAAATTTTCAAAAAATATGAAAATATGACTCGATTTTGATATTTAGGAAAAAAATTTGGATTTGAAGAATCATCTTAAAAGGAGTTCAGAGGAACCTCAAACAATACATTTTAACCATTTTTGCTCAATTTAAAAGTCCCTGAACTCCCTAGGATGATTTCTTGGGTCTGAAATTCATCTCTAGAAATCAAAATTGAGTCATATTTTCAGATTTTTAAGTAATATTATGGAAATTCTACATCAAGTATTTCCTCCTTTTCCGCTATTGCAGTCATCAAAGTTTTTTTTTAATTATAATTTCCTCTTAAACTCAGTGGTGTAGCCAGAAATTTCTCATGGAGGAGGTCCAAGATTTCATAATTTTTTGAGAAATTTTGAGTCCCCCCCCCCCCCTCCTACACTAAATTTCCTTTTATTATAAAAACACGAAATTCAAAAGAACTATATAATGTTCTCATGCCATGCCATTTGCATAGTATTCTTAGAGAAAAAACTGATGAAAATGTTATTTTGGAACAAACAACTGCCACACTAATTATTTTGACCTTAAAAACCGAAAAAAAAGATACCAAACAAATCCAAGGAGTGGCGTCAGCAGCTTTCTTTGGGTTGGTGCAAAGTGGATAAGGGGACTTGGAATATCAGAAGGGAGCCATTTTATACATAGTTAATTCAAATAATTCATTAAATTGTGATTTCGTTCATGCGAGGGCGAAGCGAGGGCGAAGCTTTGAGAAAGTCTGATTTTTAATGCTCCAAGAACTCAAGAATAAGGCATTTTTTCACGCAAGTTCCAGACGCCAAGGGGGGGGGGTCGAGACCCCAAAACCCCCACTGTAGCTATGCCCCTGCTAAAACTTGATCGTTTATATGAAAAAGAAGTTTTTCGAAAATATCTATCACCTTTACAATGTCTCATTCCTGGTATTCCAGGCTTCAAAGCCATTTGTGACGTCAGACTTTGGAGCCGAATATCTACTAAAATGACGTTTTTTTGACCATACAAAAAATTATGTACCTAAACAACCCAAAAAATCGAGATAAATAGATTTTTTTTCTTTTCGATAATTATGAAATGACCATACATTCACAAAATAAATAATACCTAATTTTTTCTTTTGATTTTTTTGAACCCCATCTGGGTGATAGGGGTTCAAGTAGGGCGGCCGAAATTTTTTCCACATTCTTTTGATATCGATCCTCATCCGAAATTTTCAAAAAATGTGAATGAAGGTCCAGCCTATTGTTCAGCTTTTATTATTACATTTGATGAACTTGAAAATTAGGTGTAGTAGGTATAGATGCTTGAAAAAATCCTCTACATTACTCAAAGAGTAGAAGACATTTGATGCATAAGTAAAACATGTGCCTATTTTATTGAATACGAATTTGTTTTAAAAATCAAATCGTTATCCGAACCAAGATTCAAGCAAATATCTTAATAATTTGAGTATCACATATATTTTTCGTAAAAATTAGAAATAGGTACATTGAAAATGATAACTCGCCTATTACAATGAGTAACGTAAGTACATATAAAAATAAATATTAATTTTTTGATAATCGATGTAGATTTACGGAGATAGAAACAAAGCAAGTATTATTTTAACAATACAAATAATTATTTCAAACGCTTCATGTTTTAAAATTTTTGCAAAAAAGCAAGAAATTTGCAAAAATTGTAATTACAACGATAAAGTAGGCATCTAATCGCAATGCTGTAATTGGACAAAACATTAGGCCAATTAATATTTTTTACCATAATGCACCGGCGGCGGTGGTGGTGGCGGTATATGGTGTTCTATATGATGTTTTGGGGGTGGTGGCGGCGGGATATGGTGTTCTATGTGGTGTTTTGGGGGAGGTGGCGGCGGTATATGGTGTTCTATATGGTGTTTTGGGGGTGGTGGTGGAGGTGGTGGCGGCGGTGGAGGAGGAGGTGGCGGTGGTACATGCTTATGTTCATGATGCTTTATAGGTGGCGGGGGTGGTGGTGGTATATGTTTATGCTCTTCGTAATGTTTTATTGGCTCGTGAGCGAAAACGGCCGAAACACAAAAAATAGATACGACAATCTGCAAAATAGAAAAAACAAAACACACACCATTCATTTAGATATTGGATTTAAAAATCATTATCATTTTAGTACATAAATTTGAATAATATAACGAAGATTTGATTGATGGACGGACATTGATCTGCCTATAACCAAATCGTTTGATGAACAATTGAACATATTGCTCGCTTGCCTACCTTTAAAAATTCAAGAGACTAGCTGTAACGTATAAAAAAATTCAACGAAAAAATCAATGGTGATTCGTGAAACTGAAATAGTATGTAAGTAGGTACTTTAAATAAGTACAAAATAATTTTTTGAAAAAATTTCGCTTTATACATTACATTTTGAAAAAACTATTGAGAATTTTTTTACTAAGTTTATTTGCTTTGAATAGCACTTGACTACTTTAATTTTGATACTAGATTAAAAATTTACAATCACGCCAAAATTCGATACGTTTTCAATGTACATTCATTTTCTCGATTATATTTTTCTTAAAATGTTTTGATTTTGAAAGCCAAAAAGTATTTGAAAAAAATAATTTTGTTTTTGAGGTATTATCCAGTTCGTGATATGTATTTAAAATTTTTAATTCAAATATTTTTGAGATCCGATTTCTCCTTCAATTATTAAGGTAGCTAGCCTAAATAACATTTTCGGGTAGACACGAACGCCAGTTTCAGAATAACATTTTTTTTCATTTTTAGATACCAATTTTTTTCATCTTCCCTATATAAGTAATTATAAAAAAATTATCAAAGGAAAAGTTACGCAATTCACTATATTATTAGGCAAGTAAGTAACCAAAATAAATTGGGATGACTTGCTGAAAACGAGAAAATTTTTCACTTTGTTCAATTGTTCAAGGGCTAAATGTGAAATTATAATTATTTGCGAATTTCTAACACATAAAATATAACTTATGAACTGACTAATGAAAAAGTTCAAAAATGTTCATTATTAATTTTTTTCGTTTCAAAAAAAGTAAACAAATAATTGAATTCTATTCAATTTTAAAAAAATTCAAAACAGGAATATTATAACAGAACTTTACAAAAAATCAACACAATTTCAGTTTGGAAAAATTGAAACAATTCACTTGAACTGTCTAAAAGGCCTCAAATTTAAATGAATGATTATACTAGGCACGTATTATAATTTTTTAAAATGAGATAAATGAGCCAAAGTAGTTCGACAGTCAACTTTCCATCATCATTCAAAGACTGCATAAATTATAATTTAAAAAAAAATCTAGATGAACGAAAGTGCCAGTTGACAGACGACTTTCAATCATTTTCCAAAGATCAAAAAAATTATTAAAAGCAACATAATTTGAAAAAATTTGTTACGACTTCGGTTTAGAAAAAAAAGAATCCACTGCACACAATTTTTAAAAAGTGCTACAGTTAAAATAATGCAACTAATTCATAAGTAAGCAGTATGCACCAACGATAATTGAAGAACTTAAATACAAATCAACTTACGAGTATTGTCTTCATTGCTTCGACTTGGACAGAAACGTAACCAGTAAAATCAAATTCACAATCCGACGATATAATCACACTGATACCGCACCAATGATTTTAATCCATTTTTATACAAAAAATTATCACCATTCCGACCGACGATCGTCAAAAAAAACCCACTCATATGCATAGAAAATTATTAATTGTCTAGATCGAAGGTTACAAAGATTGGAAATTTTGTTTTCAGTCGGTGTTATCTCCTTTTTTCTTTCTTTACTCTTTTATTGGGTAAGATTACGATATGTAAATTAGACGCTAATAAGCATTCAATCGACTGGAGATTTTTCTTAAAATTAAAATCCGCGCGTCACAAAAGTACGAAAATTTGAATTCGTTAGTCTACAGACCAAACTGCAAAAAGTGCTCGGGAAGTTGATTTTACTGTTTTTTTTTTTGCGGGCAACAAAATTTACTAGACATAATGTAGGTAGTCTAGGTACTGGTTCAGCATTCCCAAAACCGGCAAAAAATTTTTTCTAACCCTGCACATAACAGGGGGGTGGGTCAAAAGGGGGTATTTTTGGACCTAGGTCCGGGCAAAAAAATTCAAGTGAGGTTCGATAGAGTCGTGTCCCCTGATGCCGAACATGCATTTTTTTCCACTGCACACCTGCACAATAGCAATTTGGGGCCCCTTAAATGCAATTTTTGGTCATTTTTGGCCTTTTTTCGCCCTATTGTGGCTCTGTATCCTCAAACGTGAGAGGGGGCAAATTTATTTTGTCATATTCCGTTAGACTGAATGTTTATACGCCCAAAGCCGCAAAGTTGATCGAATTAAGCCTGCAATATTCGAAGTTATTGAATTTTAATGTTGAGTAAGTATGAGTATTACTCAAATGTCAACTTCACGATTTTTGTTTCAAAAATAATTGTGCGACATATTAAAATGGGTTAAAATTTCGCGCTGGATCCGAAAATGACGATATTTTTTTTCCATCTCCCCCCCTGCACCCCTAATTAGCTCCCTTAAATTTTTTTTCTCGTTTTAGTGGTGCGACCTATCAAAATGGGTTAAAATTTCGCGCTGGAATCGAAAATGACCATAATTTTTTTCATCTCCTCTACCCCCACCCCTAATTAGCTCCCTTAAATTTTTTCTCATTTTAGTGGTGCGACCTATTAAAATGGGTTGAAATTTCGCGCTGGATTCTAAAATGATAATTTTTTTCTTCTTCTCTACCCCTATCCCTAGTTAGCGTCATAATTTTTTTCCTCATTTATTATAGTGTGACCAATTAAAAAAGGTCAAAATTTGACACTGCATTCAAATTGACGTTTCTACTCGATTTGATAGGTATGTAACGTACCTATAATTCGAATATGATCCTAATAATACATGTTTGAAAGTTTTTGTTTAGTGGACGATTTTTGTTCTACAACTTTTTCCCGTTTTTGCAGTGGTTATGAGTTAATTTATTTAGAAAAGTGAAATTCATCATTTTTAATGAAATTATTACTCATTACTCACTAAAAGAGAAAAAAATTGTAGAACAAAAATTTATGGATTTTCGATTTTTTTTGTATCGTGATTTTTTCACAACCCCAATTTTTTTGGACACCCGGGTGAACAAATTTAGGAAATGTAATAATACTAGTTTTTGGTTCTTTGTTAATTTTTGAAATTTCATTCTCGGTTACTCTTTGGTAATTTTTTAGAATACGTTTAAAGTCATCACTCATTAGATACCTACTTAAATTCTGTTAAGCATTATATTTTTAAAACCTAAGCCAAATTTTTTTCCACATATTAATTAAGGATAAAATTTGAGGGACTAATTAATGGTGGGGGGAGTTGAAAAGAAATTATCATCATTTTCGGATCCAGCGCAAAATTTTAACCCATTTTAATAGGTCGCACCACTAAAATGAGAAAAAATTTAAGGGAGCTAATTAGGGGTGGGGGTAGAGGAGATGAAAAAAAATTATGGTCATTTTCGATTCCAGCGCGAAATTTTAACCCATTTTGATAGGTCGCACCACTAAAACGAGAAAAAAAAATTAAGGGAGCTAATTAGGCGTGCAGGGGGGAGATGGAAAAAAAATATCGTCATTTTCGGATCCAGCGCGAAATTTTAACCCATTTTAATATGTCGCACAATTATTTTTGAAACAAAAATCGTGAAGTTGACATTTGAGTAATACTCATACTTACTCAACATTAAAATTCAATAACTTCGAATATTGCAGGTTTAATTCGATCAACTTTGCGGCTTTGGGCTTATAAACATTCAGTCTAACGGAATATGACAAAAGAAATTTGCCCCCTCTCACGTTTGAGGATACAGAGCCACAATAGGGCGAAAAAAGGCCAAAAATGACCAAAAATTGCATTTAAGGGGCCCCAAATTGCTATTGTGCAGGTGTGCAGTGGAAAAAAATGCATGTTCGGCATCAGTGGACACGACTCTATTGAACCTCACTTGAATTTTTTTGCCCGGACCTAGGTCCAAAAATACCCCCTTTTGACCCACCCCCCTGTTATGTGCAGGGTTAGAAAAATTTTTTTGCCGGTTTCGGGAATGCTGAACCAGTACCTACATTATGTCTAGTAAATTTTTTTGCCCCAAAAAATGGACAGTGGTTGAACACTTTTTACTGTTTGGTCTGTAGACTACGTGGTTCGTTTTTAAAATTTATGGCGATTTTTTGCCCCGAAATTACGAATTGATCGTAACGTAGTATTGCGTTTCATTTTTCTGAAGCAGTAGCAAATACGAAAAAAATTATTTTGGCTGCTTTTTATACGGGCTGATAAACAAATTTTGGAATTTATGATTTATGAAAAATAAATTCCACACTCACATGTGCACATTAGGAGTGATCATTTTGAATTTTTTTTCGAAAGATGAAGAGACTGAGGGTAGATCTAGGAAGTTATATCTAGACCTTAACACAACCTGGCAAAAACTTCACTCCCCATACTATGATGACAATAAAAAATTACTACCGATGGTTTTTGTACTCTCTCACTTATAAATCAGTGAAAATTATCGGAAATCAATGGAAAACAGACAGAATCTGAAATTCGCTGGAAAATCAGTAAAATTCTTTAGCAAAAATTCGCTGAAAATTAAAGAATTCCGCGGATTTTACCCTGTGCTGCAATTCTGACTATTTATCAGTAACTTTTCATTGATTCAAAATGAGAGAGAAGGTTAGAATATTCATACCAACATCATAAATCAGAAAAATTTTACTAAAAAAGTTTCTTCGATTTTTTAGAGAATAAGTTTTTAAAAAATTAGAAAAAAGTACCTAATGTTATTCAATAAGCTCCTGAAAAGTGGAGTAAAGTTGAAAAATGAGAACCAATGCCATTTTTGAGTAAAACTCGTCGATTTTTTTTTCGTATTTCTCAAGAAATATTTGAAAAGCTTGAAAAAAATTATAGGCACCTACTGTTTTTTAAGTATCCCCTGAAAATGGTAGCCAAAAGTTAAGGAGTTTCCTATAACACAATGAAAAAAAATCGAGTTTTAGAGGTTTCGCTCCCCAAGATGGTCAATTTTCCTCAAAAAGTAAGATCCCCCAAACTTTAGCCCCCTACATTAATCAGGGATCAAGCGCTGGGCTTCCCCTTTTTTTAAAATGAGATTCAACATAAGATACCATACTAAAAATGAAGCAAAATTTTCAAAAAATATAAAAATATGACTCAATTTTGATGTTTAGGAAAAAAATTTGGATTTGAAGAATTATCTTAAGAGGAGTTCGGAGGAACCTCAAATAATACATTTTAACCATTTTTGCTCAATTTAAAAGTCCCTGAACTCCCTAGGATGATTTCTTAGGTCTTAAGTTCATCTCTAAAAATCAAAGTTGAGTCATATTTTTACTTTCAGATTTTTAAGCACCAGAGGTGTTTTACCAGGCAGACGTTTTGGGGTCTAGGTACAACTTCCTAGCTATCCAAATCTTCAATTTTTGATTAGACGTTTGGTAGGATGGTTGATTAGGTTCAGTCAGTTCAGCCAAAACTTTGAAAGTGACGAATTCATCAGTTTAATAAATTCGAATAAGCATGCTAGCTAAAATGTTTGAACACCCGGTTATAGAAATAATGATCATTTTAGAAGAAAATATTCTGGCTACGTACCTAAAATAAAAAACGATTTCTTCGAAATAAATACTTAGTAGCATATAAATGTAGGAAATCCCCCAATTATTTTTTCACAGAATTTTACAATTTTTCAATGCAGAGAAATCATTTAGGTTGAAGATATTCTACCTGCATCGATAATTTATTCGTAAATTATTTTCTACAAATAATTAAAATTCATCGTTTCTTGAAAGAACTGACCAGGCGTGAGATTTTCCTTTTAAAAAATTGTACCTATCCGCAGTTCTAATCGGTAAAATTTCCCCAACTTTTTATAATATTTTATTTGAATTTGATAAACTTCATTATGAAAATTACACTTGAACCATAAACATATGATATTACAATGAAATTATCACCTCGTTATGAGATCAAGTTAACGACCTCTATTTACTGTTTATAAAACTAGGTTTAATTAAGACATACTTCGTTAAGCATATTTCAAAATCATTCACCAAGTTTATCCATAGAGAGCACCACAACTTCGAACACTTGTTGAGATGGTATTTTTTGTTCTGCATAATCGAAATCTCGTATTTTGAAAACAGACTTACCTACTATTTTATTTATTTCAAAAAAAAAACTATGATTTTTTCCTAATTAACAAAAAAAAATCGTAGGTACTTTAATTAAGAGGTTTTTTGAGGCCACTGTTTTCCCAAAGCTAAAATAACAAGTAAGAATAGATAATATTTAATAAAAAAATTTAGGCATATAATTTTTTTCAATTAGGTAGATCGTTACAAACGAAAATTTCGAATGAAATTAATCAAAAATGTTTTCGAGTTGCTCAAAACGAGTTTTCTAGCCCTTAACACACTTCAACTAGACGTCGATTTTTTTTTTAAATTCGCCGTAAGCTTGATTTCAATCATCGTTGAATAAATTGCTCTTGTAAACGCATACTTCTTTCATGGCATACAATTTGGTTTTTTCGGATATTCATAATACCTACCTATCTTTGCACTTGATCGAATGGGTTTCTCTAAATGTTAACAATTTTTTTACCGAAGATAAACTGATAGAATTATGTTCCGCACAAAAAGATTACAGTAGGTACCTAGCTACCTACCTACTTACATAGGTTCATAAATATAAAATGAAGTGTTAGTACTTTTTTTATTTACAATTTTGAATCGTATACCTACCCATAATACATATACCTATCACCTCGAAACCCAATCAATTTCGATACAATTTGCAGGGGGAAATAATTCAAAATTCACATTAAATTGAAAGACTTTAATCAAATTTTACAAGGTAAATAAGTTAGGTATAACAAAAATCTTAAATAATAAATACTTTTTCTTTAAAAAATTGAATATTGAACATAAAATTCAATAATTTAGGTATTATTTTTGGTAAGTTTCCAATACCAAACTGGCAAGGTCTGGACAAATTTTTTGAGAAAATGAAAAAGGCGATAGCAAACTGACAAAGGTTGCAATAGAAGACACTTCAGTAATACGGTTTGTGATAAGGCGGGGGCGGTGGAGGATAATGATGATGGTGATGATGTGGTGGAGGTGGCGGCGGTGGGTAGTAATGCTTATGATGTTTTGGCGGAGGTGGGGGTGGAGGGGGTGGAGGTGGTGGAGGTGGTGTCGTGGTGGTTGTCGTCGTTGTGGTAGTAGTTGGTGGAGGTGGTGGCGGTGGCGGTGGAGGCGGAGGTGGGTGATGCTTATGGTGATGATCGTAAATGGGATAATCATGATGATGATAATAATCGTGTCCGTAATAGTCACCAGCAAACGCTGCTGAGACGCAAAAGATAAGGGCAACAATCTGTAAAAACAAAATTACGTTAAAAGTTGATTCGAAGACTGAAATTGGTAATTACTAATTAGGTAATTTAATATACAACAAAGCCTACTTGAAATTTGATAATTTATAAAATTCCAAATTAAAGAACCCATACGTTTGATAAAGAAAATTTGGTAAGATTTTTCTGAATCAAGATAAAAATTGATATTTTGTAATAAAATTGGCTTTAAAGTTACTTTATTCTTTATCTGTTCAAAAGAAAAAATAAACTCATTTGAAATACTCCTTAAAAAATTGGGTCTTGAAAAATTGACTAAGAAAATTTAATTAATTTAAACATTTTCATTCTAAAAATATTTATACTTGATAGTTCAAAGTATTCAAATCAGAAAATTAATTGACAATGGAAATAAGTCTTCAGCATTTTCCGATACATGGATAAAGTAGGAAATTAAAAAAAAAAAATCACTCATCTATTAATATCTCATCACTCCAAAATAGTTGAAAATAGGTACAACCCACATTTATGAGAAATTCAAAAAAAATTGGTCACAACAAATTTTGAATTAGAAAAATACAAAATATGTACCAAAAGAAATCACATTAATTATCAAAATAAGCTCTGATGGCTGATTGTTAATGATATAATGAAAAACAAACCTGAATCTAAATAATACTTACAGTTTTCATTTTATAAATCTTGAACAAACTGCAAAATGAAATTCACTATAAATGCAACTTCAAAACAACCGAGTCAAGAATAACACTTCAACATAAAATACACTTCTTTTTATACATCATCATCGCTTAATTATTTCGGTAGACATTTCATTATAAAAAGAGTGAAAATTATAGGCGTCTGATCGAGACCAATGCTACGATTTTCATAGCTCAATGAAATCGCCCAAGCTGGTAATTCCATCTAATTGCTATTTTCTTCATACTCGTTATGGTTATTAAATCATAGAAAACGAACATTCGCCAAAAAAAAACTTCTTGGAAGCTGAAATTAAATGATTGATTTGAAAAGTTACACCCCTTTTTTTTTAATTTAAATTAATGCATTACGATGGTTTTTGCGAATCTTCGAAAATATCTAATCGAGAATTTCCCAAGATTTTCCATTCGATTAGAATTTGGTGTACAAAAATAGTTAATCCAATGACGAATTTGAGATTTATGTTTTTTGATATAAAAATTATTAGTGGGTGTTTCAGTCTAATTTGTTAATCGCTCAAATTGGGCAAAACCGCATGTTTCGAGAATATAAAACGGTTAGGATAAACCAAGAGCAACCGATTAGGTTGTGCAAAAAAAAATTACATCATTGTTCATTGTAAAAGGCATGCCAATAATTTTTTTTAAAAGGACTATGTACTTACTATCTCCGCAGTTACTTACTCTGTGATTATGTAAATATAGCTTATCTTCAAAAATATTTTAAAATTCGACAAAAAAATTGAGAAAATATCATCGAAAGAATCTTAATACATAATTTATGTTTTTTAGCCCAAAAATATCATTGGGCCTATTTACTTGGTACCTACATACTTCTTTCATATTTTAAAAATTTCCAATAAAACAATCATTAACAAATTATTTTTGAAGAAATTTTTATTGAAATGATCTTACTTGATATGACATGAATATTTTCATTTGAAAAAATCAATGACAGCGACTTTCCACCGCCTTATTCTTTATTTTGACAATTTTATAAAAATGAAGAAAAACACATTGTAGCAACTAGAAATTTTTCAAAACTGGAGGTACATATTTGTAAAAATATATGAAAATTAAGTCCATACTCAATATCGACCTCTTGGGGCCAATATCGCTATTCCCAGCCATCTTAAAACCTCTAGCAAAATTTTGTTTTTCTCCGGTATCTTTGAATTTCTGGAAAAGGTGATTTTCATAATTACTTATTTGAAAGAGTGAAACTCAATTTTTAGCTGAAAAAATTCAAAAATACCTACCTATCAACAGGAGAAAATCAAAATCTCTTAGGAGGCTCTGGAACTGCTGGAAATGGTGAAATTTGAGTTTATGGAGTTTTAAGCGATGAATAATCAATTCTACGACTACTCAATTAGCCCATTCTCAATCATTTGTTTTTTTTCTTTTTGTAAATTTGATGATCGAAACCCCGAAGTTGAAAAAAAATAAAACAGCAGAAAAATTTTTTCTACGCATATCAAATTTCTTGTAGACAATTTCAGATTAAGCCGAATTCAATCTTTGAGCTATCTAATGGGCGTAAATATTTGCTTCTTCAAAAGAGGGGTATCCCAACTCGAAGTAAACTTTTAAACCGAAACAAAAATAAATCGAAAATACATCATGAAAAATCCCACATTCGAAATTTCAGGTGTTGAAGTTGATTTCTGAAATTTTGGCGAATTTTTAAAATTTCAAAATGCAGTACTTTTTCGCCCTGGAATATGAAAATCTGATCAAATCAACGGAAAAGGCTAAAATTTGATGTATATCCTATTTTCAACCTCCAAAAACAATTAGCAGCGGTTTCAAGACGTTTTAGATTCTCCAAAAAAAATTGTAATTTTCCAGCAGTGGAGAAAGGTCCGTAAAAGTGGTCCATATGAACTTTAGCAACTATAATCGTAGATTATTGATATTGGGAGCTCAAAAATAGAGTAGATATCTACCAACTATCGCCTTTTTACCTCGATAAATTTTTTAATTTCTTTCAGAAAAATTTTCTGCCAAAAAATATGGAATTGAATAGGAAGTTACGAATTCCAGAAAATTGTGCCTTAATCAATCAAATATGTAGGTCACCAATATGGCTAATCCGCGATTATAGGTGTTAAAGTTCATATGGGCCATGTTTATGGATTTTGATCTGCAGTGCTGGAAAATTCTAAAATTTTCCGGAGACTCTGAAACGTCTGAAAACCGCTTTCAATCGATTATAGAGGTCGAAAATAGGGTATCTACCAAATTTCACCTTTTTTCGTCGATTAGATCAAATTCTTATATTTTGCATGGTGCGTGGGCGAGCGGTGAGGAATTTTTAAGTTTTAAAAATTCACCAAAATTCAAGAAATGAACTTCAGCACCGAAAATTTTGGATATGGGTTTTATTACTAGGTACTTTTGATTCATTTTTGTTTAGGCTCAAAATTTTACTTCGTGTTGGGATACCTTCCTTGTTAGATCCTTGAAAGTGAGAATATAAGTCTTCAAACGTGAAATATTTCTATTTTTAGAATTCGATATTTACGAATGTTACCTAAAATATGTAGACAACGTTAAAATTATAAATGATTTCTCCTTCCTTCTACACTGTCTACAGAGTGTCCGATAAGTGGTCTGCCATACTTCATTTTTGGATATAGCCGGGTACCACTAAAAAAACGTTAGATGAACAAGTTACTTATCTTAAAAATTGAAGGGGCAAATGATGTTTTTTAAAAAATCACGTAATTTTTTTCAACCATGAGAATCGATAGTACTTTGAAAATTGAATAAATTTTCATTATATGACTTTTTGCATAACTTGAAAATTAAAGGGGCTACAAAGAATTGTGTTCGAAAAAAGTTCTAAAAAAAAACTAATCAAAGGAATGGATAGTGTGTTGAAAAATGAACAAATTTTGTTCTACAGACTTTCTCAAAAATAAAGGGGCTACGGGTCATTCAAAAAAAGTGGGCTTCAAATTTGTTTTTAATTTTCTCAATTTTGGATGACCCTTGGCCCCTTTATTTTTGATGTTAGGCAAAATGTCTGTAGAACAAAATGTGTTCCTTTTTCAACATACTATCCATTCTCTTAATTAGTTAATTTTTTTAAAACATTTTTCGAACACAATTTTTTGTAGTTCCTTCAATTTTCAAGTTAAGCAAAAAGTCATATAATGGAAATTTATTCAGTTTTCAAAGTACTATCTATTCCCATGGTTGAAAAAAAATTTACGTGATTTTTAAATTAAAAAACATCATTTGCCCCTTCAATTTTCAAGATATGCAACTTGTTCATCTGACGTTTTTTTTAGTGGTACCCGGTTATATCCAAAAATGAAGTATGGCAGACCACTTACCCGACACCCTGTAGGTTGAAAATGAAATCATTTTGATATTTCAAAAGAAATTATTTCGATGCCAACGACCTCAACCTGTTTTCAAATAGGTACTTACGTTTACCACAATAATTTAAAGAAGTGCTGTTGGCAATAAATACGTTAAATACATTCATAATACATCCATAGAGAGCACCACTTATCAAATCTTGCTTTTTCGCAAATTTTCGAAATGAAATAAACCTACAACTCGTTGATAAATTGCAAGAGGATGGTTTCAAATTTTTCTTCAACGAAAAATTGAAAAGCATCACTTTTCTAAAGCAGGTACAGATGAAACTTCGTAAATATCTTGCAAAAAATTTTCATTACCTCTCTGCTATCGATTTAGCTCAAATTAAAACCAATTTATTTTATGAGAACCACTGGTGAAATGCAGACTCATTTTGAATTTTATAAATAACCAGGCAACTAAAAGAAAATCTGCAGGCTAAAAATATGTCAGGTAGTTGAAAAGAAGCTATCACAGATGAATCGTTAAAATACACATTAGCAGTTGAGAAATGCAAACCGGAATTTAGAACAATTCAAAAAGTCAACAATTAAGACTACTAAACAACCATAAAAGTCAACCAAATCTATTTTCAGTACTAATTAAAATAGTGTTTAATTTGTACGGTTACCGATAGTATTGAATTTCGGTTAAAAAAAATCAAATTTCAACTATCAAACAAAATCTAGGTATAAATAAATTCCCAAGCCTCGGGAATTGATTTTTTTCGACCAAATCGTTACAATGAAGCGAAAATCACGAAAGAATTTGATTAAAATTATTACTTTTAAGAACTGGTTTCAAACCATCTGCCAGCCGCTTTTAATCTGAACGCAAATTTTTTTCCAACTCACCGTGAACTTGAACCTTAGTCTACAGTCTTTATCAGAACATCGATGATCGTTACGCATTTACTTTTTATACGAGTAGAATTTCTCGTAGAATTTATTATCAGGCATCGGACCGAAATTTCGAAAAAAATAGTAACTTTAGTAACTTTTTTTCTGAAAAAAGTAACCAATTTTTTGTGAAAAAGTAACCAATTTTTCGTGAAAAAGTATACAATTTTTCAATTTTTCGCCTTTAAAAAATTATTAATACCCCCTCCTCCCCATTTTTTTTCAAACTTGTTTTTTCTCTGTAATTTTACTACCGAAGAGAGAGAAAAAAATTTCATCTAAGAATGAGTTTTATCAGTGGCGTAGCCAGGAATTTCTCATGGGGTGAGTCAGAACTTTCATGGAACTTTCATAAATTTTTGGAAAGTTCTAAGTTTACTTCCATGCCAATTATTTTGGCCTCAAAACTCCAAAATAATAAGAAATCTAAGCAGTAGGCGTCAAAATTTGTCTTTGGAGAGTACAAAATTGCCATGTATAATTTATTTAATCGTAACTTTGTTCATGCCCGAGCGAAGCGAGGGCGAAACTTCGAAAAAATTGGATTTTCAATGCCTAAAACAGGCATTGGAAACCATTTTTTTCGTATAATTGCCTCAAATAATTCATTAAACTGTGATTTTGTTCATGCCCGAGCGAAGCGAGGGCGAAGATTTGAAAAATTTAATTTTGTATGTCCAAAAAAGACATTTTGCATGTAAATTTTATGATTTCGTTTAGTCATTTTTTTTTTGGCGAGTTGAGCGAAAAAAGTAACTTTTGGTCAAAAAAGTAACTAAAAGTAACTTTTAGTCAAAAAAGTAACTAAAAGTAACCGAGCTTGAAAAAAGTAACCAAGTTACTTTAAAGTAACCACGGTCCGATGCCTGTATTATCCATCGCCATGTTTAAATTCAGTCAAATTTTTACAATCAGTGGAATCAATTTTTCGATTTTCAATCATTACCGTGAAAATTAACTTCCAGATTGAGAACACAAATTATGAAAGGTACAAAGATGAATTATGAAGCATAATAGGTAGATTTCAATACCTTTCGAATAAGTATTTTTAGAAAGATAAGATAACATTGTACAAGCAAATTATTCATCACATCGCAGTCGACTCAAATAGACCAAAATAGATCAAGGTAATTAACCATCGATCGTTACCGATTTCGAGTAAAATTTGAAACGTGTCGTTCGAAAATACATTTACCTACTACATAGAACTAATAGAACCCCATCAAAATAGAATCGAACTAATGATACGCGAACCAATTACGAGAAAATACGGTTGAAAAAAATTATATAATGAAACTCCGACCAAAGTACATTTGAAAATTTAATAGGTATAATCAAAACAATAAATTACAAAGATACAAATGCATACGATTGAGATTTTCTATAATTATACTTAGGTATAAACATATGGTATACTAAAGCTCGTAAAAAAATTTAGGAAACAGAATATAGTTCAAATCGTCTTTTTTAGAATATCACCGTCAACAAGACGTGCAAATTAGGATCGAAAATCGTCCATCTTTTTCAAACGAAAGGGAAAATGGCGAGGACCATGTAAATGACTAACATTCTTAACCTGATCTTTGGCCACCTAATCCCTGACCGCCAAGTCCTCCTTGTTGTCCGAAACCTTGTCCTCCTTGACCACCAAGTCCTCCTTGTTGTCCGAATCCTTGTCCTCCAAGACCTTGTCCTCCTAATCCCTGACTGCCAAGTCCTCCTTGTTGTCCGAATCCTTGTCCTCCAAGACCTTGGCCTCCTAATCCCTGACCACCAAGTCCTCCTTGTTGTCCGAATCCTTGTCCTCCAAGACCTTGCCCTCCTAATCCCTGACCACCAAGTCCTCCTTGTTGTCCGAATCCTTGGCCTCCTAATCCCTGACCACCAATTCCTCCTTGTTGTCCTCCTAAACCTTGACCACCAAGTCCTCCTTGTTGTCCTCCTAAACCTTGACCACCAAGTCCTCCTTGTTGTCCTCCTAAACCTTGATTAAAACCACCAATTCCTTGTCCACCTCCTAATCCACCTTGTCCACCTCCTAATCCACCTTGGCCACCACCTAATCCACCTTGGCCACCACCTAATCCACCTTGGCCACCTCCTAATCCACCTTGACCAAATCCTTCACCACCATGGTGGTGATGGGGTGGTGGAGGAGGAATATGATGATGCTCTTTATGTGGTGGCGGCGGGGGTGGAATATGATGATGTTCTTTATGTTCGTGATGGGGTGGTGGTGGCGGTATATGATGGTGTTCTTTATGTTCGTGATGGGGTGGTGGTATATGATGGTGTTCATGTTCGTGGAGAGGAGGTGGTCCATAAGCGAGAACCGCCAATACGCAACAACTCAATACAACAAACTGCAACAAGAAATAAAAATAATATTATAGTTTCGCATTTCTCAAATCATTGATAATAAATTTTCAAAACTTGAATCTAAATTTTCTTTTCAAACATCAATTTTAAAAACAAATCATACAAAAATCGTTAATAAAGAGATGAAAAATGAGAATATTATTTGAGCCAACAAAAGATCCCCTCGGAATTTGAATAACGTATTTAAATTTAAAAATCACGTTCACAATTGTCGGTTTTCATTTAATTTTAATTTTTTTTTCTGGATAAAAAATTCACCTGGGCTTATTTTTCAAAATTTCAAAAAAATTATTTATCAACTTATTCTCAGTTTTATCCGTGAATTTCATTAAAATGTTTTCGATGGAATCGCATTACTTTTAAAATTACAAAGCACAGATGATATAATACCAACCGGTTTCGGAGAAAAAAAAATCGAAATCATAAATAATTCGTAATCAACAATAGGTAATAGACCAATGCTAGGAAAAAAAGGAATAAATCATTTTCCTAGATTATTCTTCAACAAATTTCATTTCAAACAAAAGGCAAGCCATTCTTTTCAAAAATGAAAACAAAAAATGACACCATACTTAGGTAAAAATGTGCAAATTTTGATAAGTAAGTAAAAAATTTGTAGGTGATACGAATTTTCAAAGTGTGTAGAAAAATAATTATAAAAAAATGTATTGCAATTGAAAAAACTTGCATTTTTTGTCCAAAATATAAAAACGATCAACTAAAAATTTAAAATATTCAATACTTGAATGCCAAAAAGAAAAAATTAGGTACTCATTTCAAAATCAATGATACTTTGAACAATAATTATGATCTCCAGAAAAATTACAACAAATACCTAATCAAGTGAAACACCAAAAATTCAGAAAAAAATGAAAAATATTATAAATCCCCACCCTTTGAAAAAAAAAGACAACGAGTAAATAATCAAATTGAAAAAAATAACACAAAATAAAAAAGTAAACATAAAATACACAAAAAATAATAGGTACTTACAGTTTTCATTTTCTCGACGATAAAATCACAGTAAAATATCAAAACAAAAATAAACGTTTCAACTGGAACAGATCGACTATCGAATGATACCGCACCGGTAATTTTATTCGTTTTTATATAAAAACTTCTGCCACCGCGATCGACGCGCGACAACACGAAAAATACATAAAAATGTAAAAATGATAAGTCTGTAAATCGAAGGTTACAAAAATGTTAAACCACAATGAACATAGTTCGCTGAAACACGTCCATGTTGGAAATTCTGTTTTCAATCGTCGTTATCTTTTTTTCTCTCTCATTAAGATTATTATGTAAATTAGACGTTTTCAAACAAATATTTTCGCAGAAGTTTAAAAGCCACCACCGATCGTATTGATTTAATTAACTGGACACTTTTTTCTTTACTCCGAATCCGTGCGTCATCCTCACATTTCCACTATAAATGTGGTTTGTTTACATGTTTGATAATGGAACACGTTACTACCTGCGTAGATAATTTTTTATCACCAGCGTGAGTTTTAATTTTGTCTAATGTTATTTCCGAAGATGCAACTTGATTGTCATTCACTAAATAGGTAGCTAATGAATCGGAGGCTGTTTTAATTGCATAGAGAAAAAATCTTCACAAAGTTGGAAATAAAATTTGAGAAAATTTCTTATTAGTTAAACAAACAAAACAATTAAAATGTTGAGGACTCGAGGTTATCAGAATTATCTTTATAACTTTCAGTTAATTACTAAAATTTGTGATCCATATAAAATTTAGGTAGGTATGGGCAATAAATTATATTTTTTTCCAATTTTCCTGAAAATTTCATCTTCAATTCTAAATCATTTGGTAAAAAAATTTCAACAAAATTATAAATTTTTCCGTTCATTTCTCAACATTTTCAAGTTTTTTTTTTGAATTAAACGAATTCTTAAGCAGCTATTTCATCTTTTGGAAAATTTTTCTAAATGAATACCTAATCAATTTTTACAACATTTGACCAAATATTTTTGCTTTCGGTTGATTCATTGACTATTATTACACTAATGTAATAAGGTAGGTACTTCATTTTAAATTTTCAAATTTTCTTTCATTCATTATCAAATTTTAGAAGAGTTTACAAAAAAAGTTGTCTAATAGATTATACTGTTTTTCATATTTTCTTTTCAAAGTTGTGGAAGAAGCAAGATAGGCTGAAAGTGGTACGTATTCAGTAGACCTCAAACGAAAAATTTGGCCACTTTCAAAATTTGAAAAGAAAACATCTCTCATATTTTTTTTTTTAATTTTTTAAAATTAAAAATTCACTAAAATATTTTTCTAGAAAATTTTTGGCAACAAATTTTTACTGCATTTCCTGCATTTTTACGAAAACTTTCAAAATGTGTTATCTCTTACTTTATTAGGTATGTACATACATACGTACAATGAAAAGTTGAGGATAAAATATAAAAAATCACGCCGATTACTTTTTGGATGGGAATATCCATATCAAGGTTAAGTATTTCCATGAGAAAATTGTAAACATTTTGGAGGAGGTGAAATTTTTACCATTTTTCTTTTGAGAAAAAAATATAATAAATTTATCAGCAAATCTGCACAGCGTATAACTGTAGGAGACATAGTTAGGTCTAGGTAGACATAATTATTTACAAATATAGAGAAGAAACATGAGTTACGAGCTACGAGTAGAAAAAGGAAGAAATCAAACAGAGCTAGAAATACAAGTTGCTTAATTTTTTTTTGAAAGGGCACACAACGAAAAATTGTATTTCGAGATAGGAGGGGGTTAAAAATTATTCAAATTTTAAGTTGAAACAGCTAGGTAAATATAAATGATGGGTAGGTAGTGTTTTTTTTAAAAATAATTTGGTTTTTGGAGGTTTCCTCCTGAAAATGAATCATTTTTCAATTTCTTGGGTTTTCTCATTTTTTTTCTTGAAAATTATTTGGCCTTTTTGGCATTTTTCATCGATTTTTTTTTGAAAATGACACATGTATTTTTTTCTGAACTTTTTTCTTTTAAAATGATTTGGTTTTTTTACATCTCAAAATTGTGTAATCTTAGATTGATTTAATTTTGAGAAACCTCAAAAAACTAAGCCTAAATGAATTTTTGGAATTTGATTTTCATGCCACAATACCATAGTTTCAAGAGTCCGATATATGACTTGATATTTCAGGATTCCTTCAGAAAAAAATACGGTCTTTTTGGGTACCTATTTTTGAAAATTGGTTCAATTTTTGATTTGGTTTTCAATCTTACTTTAAAAATACCCTCAAAAAACATGAATTTTAGTTTACTTTGGAAAATCTCGTTAAAAAAAACATGAAGTGAAAAATTGTTGAAATTTGGTCCCCCCCCCCCCCCAAAAAAAAAGGTAGGTGCTAAGAATTCAGTGTATTAGGTAATAGGTACCTATTTGATTTTCGGGGTTCCTTCAAAAAACGATTTTTTGGTATTTTCTGAATATATTGGGATTTAACAAAGTATAAGCTAAAAATTTTTAAAAAAAGGAAAAATTATGTAAAAAATTACCAAATATTTCTTTAAGATTTAAAAATATACCTAACTCAATTTTGATTTTTGGAGATGAATTTTGAACCCAAAGAACCATCCTAGAGGGTTTAGAGGCCCTCAAAATTCAGAAAATAATTCACTGTGTTTTATGAAACACCTTAATCAACTATTTTAAAAATACTTATACTTATTTTCCTCAGTTTGATAATTTGAATAACGAATATATAAGAAAATAGGTACATAATTATGTGTCTATTTCTTAATGGAATCTGATCTCTTTTCATAGCCTTCATCGATAGCTCAGATTACTAAAAATAATGTCTTGAATATCATCAAATGGAATATTTATCTGCATACTTTTCTTTTACTCTTTGTGCATTAGGAAGTGGGCACGTTAGATTGTGATCATAAAATAAATTATGAATTTTTTCGACACAATAAAGAAAACGGTCAGAAGGTAGTACAAGTTCAATTACGAATCCAAACTACAATATCTTCCTCGATCAAACACTTATTTAATTTAATTTCATTGGCTTGTCTAGCATTTGAAACAGTTACCTAACTGAAACAAAAGTTTTTGAATTTTCACCTTTCTTACTTTTCTGCCTCTTTTCCCAAGACAACGTATTTTTTCAACGCATTCAACCTATCTCAAGTACCTATAAATATTATAATAAATTTTTAAACGATATGGAACTTTAACGAATAACAAAGTTAAAAAAATGAATAAATCGCCGATGAATTTAATTAAAATTGTTTTCAATACGCAAGAACGGGTTTCCCAACTATAAACACACCTTAATCTCGGCGCTAGTTTTTTTTTTCCTCGTTGTAAACTTGACCTTTATTATCAAAACATCGTCGAGTCTTTACGCTTACTCTATTTCATACAATTTACCGTCTGTTTCTTCTATATTTTTCCGGCATATGCATAATAACATTGGTTTTTGTATTCGATAAAATTCCTTGGCATAAGAAATTTACATTTGTATTATTTCGACTGAGAATGTGATCTGCGATAATCGTCGTAAAATATCCTTATACTTGGATCAAGCGTAGGTGTAATTCATTGACATCGTCACAATATTTATATTATTCGGCGGTTAATGAACTCTCATAAAATATTTTTACCTTACACTTTGACGTGCATTACTACCAAAATGTGTTTTTTATACTCTTTTTATCGTACAAATAAAACTCGACATTATTGATAAAAAAATTTGTATATACACCAAATTGAAACAATAAATTAGAAAAAAAAATACAAAAAAATTACAACATAATCAAAAAAACTTATACACTTACGAAAATTTTAAAAAATTTGGTCCAAAATGAAGAATAAATGCCCATTAAAAAATTGATATCAAAAACTACATATTTAAACATTGAAAGACTATAAATTCAAATCATCTATCTTCCAGTCTGAGAGAAAATATCTTGTCCTATTTGACTTCCGAGTCCATCCGAACCGCCCGATGAACTGCCTGAACTCTGACCACCTCCAATACCCGACTGACTGGCTAAATTTTCACCTCCAAGTCCTCCCTGACTACCTGACTCCAAACCACCTGAGCCACCTGAGCCACCTGAGCCACCTGAGCCCTGGCTTCCAAGACTTCCGCCGCCTAAACCTTGGCCTCCTCCTATGCTGCCACCGAGTCCTTCGTTAAAACCTCCAGTTTGAGTTTTATATTCGGGTTTGTAGGGTGGGGGTGGTGGATAGTGGTGTTCTTTATGGTGGTAAGGTGGTGGCGGTGGATAATGATGATGTTCTTCTTCTTTATGGTGAGGATAATGGTGTTCTTCCTTGTGATGTTCTTCTTCTTTGTGGTGGGGATAATGGTGTTCCTCTTTGTGGTGTTCTTCTTCCTTATGGTGGTGTTCTTCTTCTTTATGATGAGGCCAGTGATGTTCTTCCTTATGGTGTTCTTCTTGGTGGTGAGGATAATGGTGTTCCTCTTTGTGGTGT